>JARQOD010000004.1:60540267-60589141 GCA_033576555.1 Oophaga sylvatica | reverse complement strand
CATTAAAGGCCCCTCGTCCCCCTAAGCTTTGGGCACGTTGGGATTATATGGACTCCCCCTTTGGATTGGGGCCCCTTAGCAGACAATTTGCCCAGAGGAACGTATTTACTTTCTAGTATTTTAACCTATAGAAGTATAGCAAAAAATTCTGCTACTTTTTCTTAAGTTTTTTCCCCATGGCCGAATAAAGGGGAAAAAATTACAAAAATTAAAAGGGAAATTCCCCCGGTAAAAAATTTCACCTTTTGAATTACCTAAAATTTCGAAAAACTTGGCCAATCTTTCCTTCCGGTTTTCGTATGTCTCCCCCTTTTCTCGTCACTTTCTAGTTCACCTCCATCGCGCTTTCAAAATTCCCTTTGGTAGAACTAAGAAATGTATCTTTTGGGCCCCCCCAGAATGTGACGGGAGGAGTTTAGCTTGAGGGCCGATCGAGCTCTCTACAGTACGGGCACCCAGCAGAAAGATACATTCACTTTGGAATAAAAAAAAGAAGGCCCGCCCCTTTAAGGGTTTGTAAAAAAGGGGCGTCATTCGGAGTGGTAAGCATCGCGCTCGGATGCCGATCTTAGGTTTTTGTGTTGTTTCGTCTCTCGGCTCAGCTCCCGTATAATTCAGGGGTCTTGCGTAAATATGTTTTAAATCGCTTAAAAAGACGCGGGGAAAAATTCCGTTTTACCTTCTGGATTAGTAATAATCCAAAGAACGCAGTAAAAAATGGTTTTATAAGAAAATATCAATTTATAGTCCGTGGAAAAATGTGTTACTTTCTTTTGAATATTTATTTTCTGCACTATGTTCATACAGGAGTCACCAAAAATCAGGACCCCTAAAAATGGTTTTAAAGATGGTCTCCAGCTCCGGAGGACCTGACTAGTCCTGCATCACGCAGAGAGCTCATTGATTTCAAAGGCAAGGGTGCAATACTTCATTTCTCCTGCGGGGGTGCTGTCGAGAATTTGCCCATTTTCTACCAGGTTCTCCCATAGATCACATCTAATAGTTGAAGATCCCAGCAATAGGATACTCCATGATTAGCTTATCAGCAAGAGAGAGTTCAAAGCAGAGTGCCCCTTTATACAGAAAGGCTTGGTGACAACCAACACACCATTCCGTTTTTGAGCCCCAGATGACATCTTCCTTTTTTCAGGAAACATTATTAAGAGGCAGACTGTCATACTAGTTTCTGGTTTAAAGGGGGACCTGTCACCAGGTTATGTTTGTCCAGATTTTGTTTTTATTTGATTTCCTCCGTTCCCCTGAGTATTCAGTTTTTTTTCTTTTTTAAATTCGGCACACGGTTCCAGAGATATGGGTTCTTTTCAGTTACTGCATATTTTGAGAGGCGTGTCCACAGAGACTACTATTAGCCACGCCCCCTTCTTTAAGACCGTAAAAGTTAACGCTAAATTAAAAAGCTCATATCTCAGGAACCATATGGCGGATTTAAAAAAGGAAAAAAGCAGAATACTCAGGGAATCAGCGATAATAAAAATAAAAGTAAAAACTAGACAATTTAGATATATTTATACATCGCCTTTAAATCTATTAAACATGTGTTACTTCAATAAAACATTGTACTAGCATAATCGTCTCTAAGTATGGTATTAGGGAGCAGCATAATTAATAATTTCCTTTATTAATACGGATAATAATATAGAATTTTCTGTTATGTAATGTACTATTATATACACATTTTTTTTATCCATTCTAAGTTAATAAAATGAGTGGAATCCTTCTTTCAACACTTCCTCGATTTAACCAGATTGGAAAGTGGCTAGAAAGACAGCGATTTCCACTCTGGAGGACCCAACACTTTCAAGGCACTTAATGAACATTGCGTAATACTTCGCTTAACCTGTGGCGGCGCTGTAGAATTATTGCCCACTTGCAGCACGGATTGACACAGATGATGGCTGATCTCTGGGTCAGAACATAATTCAGTGTGAAAAATATGAATAGGAGAGATTGTTTTATACAGCACGGAAGTTATTTTTGAAGGGATCGGCGAGGCGGCAGTGCCAATGTAATGGATGGAATGTGGGCAGGTGGGCTCTGTTTGCTCTGCCTGTATGTAGAAAGTCGCCAGTAGATGGCGGTTATGAGTATAAGTCCCCATAGGGTCGTGCCCAGCTGGCAGCCTATCAGTCTTGAAACGCGTGTTTGACACAGTATCATGCTCTGAATCATGTGTCTGTCCATCTCCGGTACGTTTTCCGGCCACTGAGGAGCTCAAGAGGCTGCGGGCTAAGAGCTGGAAACTAGGGCATGAAGTACCAGGCTGACTTGTAATACCCCTGACGTCCACTCTAGGGAGGGGGGCAGATTATCATATGGAAGCGATTCCATCACTGCGTCATGTATCATATATAATCATTGCTTGATACAATTTACACTTTAAATACTCATGGTCGCTCCGTGGTTATCACTGCCCCCCTTGCAGCACGGGGTCCTAAATGTTGAGTTCAGTGGACCACTAGGACCTTGGGCATCAAAGGTAATGGGCCGCTTACTCTTACCATCCATTATAAATGGGTTTGGGCAATTAATGTGCTTCAGAGGAGCTCGGATTTCTTGCATTTGTCATTGGTGTTGGCCCTTCTGGGCATTGCCCTACTTAGCCAACTGTCCAGTCAGGGTTAAAGGGTATTGATGACATAACCCTATACGGGATACGCCCCCCAACACATGGTACACCCACCAATCAGCCGTTTACAGCTCCTTTGGATGTGCACAGATCCAAATCAGCACCTATTTTGCCCCCTTGCATTTTAAAGGGAAAGATGGCCGCCAACAGTCCTCGTATATTGGACTTTTTACTATTAGGATTTTCTTTTTTAGTTTTGGATTGTTTTTTACAGCAGGGATTTGATAGAGGGAGGATGGGGGCGACAACCTTCTGGAGTGACTTTATCTCCCCACAGGAGGGTTTCTGTAAATTGCCACTTTTCGACTCCTCCAAAATTAGGGGTGACCTTCAAGCGCAGCGTCGCTTCCTTAGAATAGAAGGTCGGGTATTAAACATTTATAATAGTGTGTTGTGTTTGCGGCATTGCACGGGGCTCCATTTTATCTCCTATGGAAGGTGAACGGATCTGGAAGTCAAAACATGAGAGATTGGAGAAAGCTTGATTAATCTGCGCAATGAAAAGAAGATTAAATACAGGGGCGAATCAGTGACTTAGGCAACGCAAGGAGTTATATTGTCTTCTTAACCCTTCCACGGCTCAAGGAAAAAAAATATATATATTTTTTTCGAAACCTAGAAGCTCCTGGGCTACTAACGACCCATGGTGGCAACTATTTATTCCCAATTTATGCCCTTTAAATTTTCTTATTTTTAAACCTAAACAGAAAAAAAGCAAAAAAAAAAGCCTCAAAAACCCAAACCAGAGATTCTTAATCAGAAGCCACTACGGAAATTATAGTCCGTGCATTACATAACTTTCCATATAACATCTATATGGGATGATAGGGGTTGTAGTCCCTGCAAAAAAAAAGCAGCAAACATGAATATTTTTAATTTCTGTCCGTGCTTTTGAGATTGAATCCAGGCGGTAAAAAAGTGGCACCGATGGCACTCTCCCCATGTGGGGCTGGACGCTGGCTGCGAAGTGGTTAACCCTTTCCAGCCGAGCAGAACTCCATAGCAATGCTCTGTTAGGTATCTCCCACACAGAAGCTAATATTAGACAATATCCCACATAGAATCAACAGAGAAGCAGAACTGATTTTATTGTCAAAGTGATAGTCGAGATCCGAGCCTGGTGGGATGGCGCCGGGGAATGAGGGGAGCACAGTCCTAGTTGGAAGTTGAAGGGTGGGAGGGTTCCAGGGCATTGGGATGAGGGACTTCTAAGGGATCTTAAAGGTTCAGTAAAATGAGTGGGTTTCTCGTATGAGGTGTAGTCTAAGGAGCTCCTCTTTTGCAACCCTATGGTTTGCATGTTCCAACCTGACCTCTTACATCCTACCTAAGATTAGTCAACCATGGTCTTCGAGATCTACAGACCTCGATGGCAACCAGGGCGAATTCTGTAATACATATTCTACAAACATATGAGCTCACACTCTGTACTCTATCAGCCTATGTCTAAGCAATGGTGGTGGAACCACCGGGACCATGAAGCTCTGAGAAACTCCAGACATCCAGCGCCAAAGTCCCACCACACAACACAATAAAGCAATCACACCGAGTCAGTGGTTCAAAGGTGTCTACTATGATGATAATATACCTTCAAGGCAGCAGGTTCTCCATAACCCTGAGTGAGTCATCACCTCTTCGTTCTTCTTGCTGGTTTCATTGTCATTGGTGGATTTCGCCTTACAGACCCCTCTCGAATACAGCCAATAATCCGTGCCCACAGCTATGGTCATCAGACTAAAAGCTGCAAAGGCCCCCACAGTGGTAATTAGCATCTGAACACCTCTATCACACATCCTCATTCTTGGTCATGATAGTTGGGCACCTTGCCTGAGAAGAACCTGGATCAAGTAAACGTCTAAGATTGTATAATCCAGACTTGGAGAACTTTTTTTTTTTTACAAGAGACCTTGAGAACCTCAAGTTTGCTCCATGGACTTGTCCTATGACCCTTTGTCGGGAAGTAATAAGTTAGAATGTTGTACTTTGTGACTTTCTCCTTGGATTCCGAGCAATGGATGTTGGAAGTTTCCTATTGTTCAAACTAAAGTAGATGCCACATTGATCCCAACTGCAAAGATCATTCTTCTGTGGGATGGGTGCATGGACTATGATGTTGAAGGGACAAGTCATTTCCAGACTCTGTGGTGCTGAAGGGACAGCTCATTTCCAGATTCTGTGGTGCTGAAGGGACAGCTCATTTCCAGATTCTGTGGTGCTGAAGGGACAGCTCATTTCCAGATTCTGTGGTGCTGAAGGGACAGCTCATTTCCAGACTCTGAGATGCTGAAGGGGCATCTCATTTCCAGACTCTGAGATGCTGAAGGGGCAGCTCATTTCCAGACTCTGAGATGCTGAAGGGGCAGCTCATTTCCAGACTCTGTGGTGCTGAAGGGACAGCTCATTTCCAGACTCTGTGGTGCTGAAAGGGCAGCTCATTTCCAGACTCTGTGGTGCTGAAGGGGCAGCTCATTTCCAGACTCTGAGATGCTGAAGGGGCAGCTTATGGTTGGGTTCAGTTATGTGCTTCAAGGTGCTGAAGAAAGAGCTGGTAGCCGGGCTCTTTGGTGCTGAAGGGACAGCTCATAGTTCTGCGATCTCCTCCTGAGATGGTGCTGAAGGGAAAGCTCCTAGCTGGGTTCTGTGCAGCTGAAGGAAAGCTCCTTACTTGCTTTTTCATTCAGTCACTGCAACAAATGTTCTGTCCGCCTTGTCCTTGTTCAAACCCAAATGACGCAAGAAATATCGGTGCATGATGTAAATCCGTAATAGCCCTATAGTAAGTTCGGGAACTGATGCTGAACAGGTTGCCTCTTCGTTCTCTGCAATCTCCTGGCATGTGTGTTGCTGGGATGAGCAGCTTTACCCTCCAGCTAGTCAGGTTTTTTGAAAAAAAAAAAAAAAAAAAAAGCATCAGCTACTGAACCTTGTTGCAATTCCCATGCTCAGTATTAACATATTTGCAGATTGTGCATCCCATGGTCTATGAGATTGAGGCTGGTGTAGGTTTTGGGGTTTCTATGTAGACGTAGCAGAAGATGGGATCTTCTAGGATGGATTCTTACTCTTGTTGTCTTCTGCAAGGCAAAGTTTAAATTCCAGCTCAGGCTTTAGGTTTTGGACTGTAACCCGAGTCTCCGTTCTAAGAGTGTACATTCAGAAGGTGGCAAGTTACCTGCAGCAGATCTTTTCTTTCGGAGGTCTCGCCTTGCCTTAGATGGTCTTTGATCCACTTGTTACATAGTTTATAAGATTGCAAAAAGATACAAGTCCATCAAGTCCTACCTGTGATCTTCCGTGTTCTGGGCAGACTTTGTATCTGCCGTCTTTCTCCGGATCAGATCCTTTTTCTCCTCCGCTCAGTCTCGGTTGCTCCAATCTCTGCTTGCCCTCATTGCTTCCCTCTCCTGCGTCCTTCCATCCAGCCTCACATCTCCTGACCCTGTCTCCTTCTCTCTCTTTACTCCCCCCCCGCTCTCTCGCTCTGATATTTAGTATTACACAGCTATTCTCCAGATCTGGTATCCTCGCCCCTTACAACGCCACTCAGACTTTCATTATGCAAAAAAAAACTGAAGTCTACTGATGCAGAGAGAATGAGACCCGGAGAAGGCACATTTTTAAAGGGACAGTGTCCGCGTTTCTGATTGGGAAGCGGATCATCCGAGGAGCGGCACACACCCGTCCAGTTTATAATTGCCCACATCTCATTCCGGAGCTGTGCTTGTCTCCTGCGCCGCTGCGAGGGCTGGAAATGTCATTTGTAAAGCATGGCCATGCATCCTGTCAGCACATCTGCAGCTCGCCGCTGTCTGTGCCATTAAGTATAAGTAATGGCCAAATAGCAGCCATTATCCCCCAAAGTGTGCGCTCCTGCGTCATGCGGGTAACATGGTCTATACAGAAGGACTAAATCGCCTTCAAATACCCGTCTTCCTGATCTCCCATTCATTGCCCTCGTGTATTAGTCCGTGTGTCCCCACAGAACATGGACAGACTGCTGACACCCACATAGAATGTGTAATGCTTTATTTCTCCTGTGGGGGAGCTGTAGGGAAATTGAACACTCGCTACCAGGTTGCCGATTACGATTGATTGCCAGGGTTCCCAGCAGTAAAGTTCCCATGATTGTTCTCTGGGGTCTCAGCAGCAGAACAGCTTATTGATCACCGATTGTCTCAGCGGAGGACTGAAGATCAGCTTATTGATCATTGATGGTCTCAGTAGTGGACGTCCCTGAGATCAGCCAGCTGATCATGAGGATCTTGGCAGCAGAACCCCCTAAGATCATCTATTTGGTTGCTGAGATTGTGATGGGGGATCTCCACAGTGATCCTCCCTGAGAACAGCTTATCGATTGCTGATAATCTCAGCAGAACACCCTGAGATCAACCTATTAATTGGGGTCTCCGCAGTGGAGAATCTTAAGGATCAGCTTATTGATTGCAGGCGGTTTAAATAGTGGATCTACTTGTGATCAACATAATGATTGCCGACGCTTTGAATAGTGGATCTACTTGTGATCAGCGTATTGATTGATGGTGGTTTGAACAGTGGATCTACTTGTGATCAGCGTATTGATTGATGGTGGTTTGAACAGTGGATCTATTAATGATCAGCATATTGACTGGTGGTTTGAACAGTGGATCTACTGGTGATCTGCATATTGATCCTTGAGGAGCTCAGCAGCAGAACACCCTGAATTCAGTGGATTGAATAGTGAGGCTCTCAGTAGTGGATCTCCCTGTGATCAGCCTATTGAATGCTGTGGACCTCAGAAGCATAGCACTCTTGATCATTGTTTTGATTGCTGGGGGGTCTTGGCAGTGATCCTCCCTGAGGGTCTCGGTAGTGGACTTTTGTGAGGATCAACTTACTGATTGCTGGTGGTTTCAGTAGTGGATCTCCTCGTGATCAGCTTATTGATTGCTGGTGATTTGAACAATTGATCCATTTGTGATCAGTGTACTGATCATTGAGGATCACCGTGAAGTCAGTTTATTGATCAGTGAGGCTCTCAGCAGTGGATCTCCTGTGATCAACGTATTCAATGCTGGGGATCTCAGCAGCAGAACACCCTGTGATCGCCAGTGATAAACATGATGGTCTCAGCAGTGGACTTTTGTCACAAGGAATCAACTGTAATTTGTCAAGGAATTCCCCTGTAAATGTTCCATTTTCCTGCAGCACCACCACAGGGGAAATGAGGTATTGCACCACTGTCATTGATGTCAATGGGCTGTCCATGTAACTCGTGGTGGTGTTGGGTCCTCCAGAGTGAGGGACGCTCTATATAGTCTACACTTTGGGCACCAGATTAGGGACCGCTATGAGAGTGTTGCCCGTCCTGTAGACGCCCGCGGGCAGCACCAGCTACCAGGGAGCAGTGATCGTCACTGGAGGAACTTGTAACTCGGATGATTCGCAGGTTCATTGCTGGCGCCTCCGTGTGTCACTATTCTCTACTTCTTGCCTTCTCCCAGGACCCCGTATCACCGCCCCATCCCCCACAATACGGACCCCTTGTTTTTTCTTTCTAATCTTTCTCCGCACCACACCACTCTTACAATCTGCCGCTCATTTTTTCCTCCTCCATCGTCTTCGTTCTCTATCTGCACTGATTTCATTAATCCCATTCATGAAGTTTTCAATTTTCTAATTGTAAAAATATCCAGATCTAATCATCTAAACCATCTCCGCACCGGCGGACTCGAATAGTCTCCTCCATTTAATACGGAGCATTCGTTCTGCAGATTTTATCTGTTTTCCTTCCTGTCGATCTTATTTCTTTGAGATAATTCATGAACCTTCCCCACAATTTTACTTTGAATATTTTAAAGTCTTTTGTGACTTAAAGGGATACGAACGTCCATCCTATATTTTTGTAAACTTCAGGGGTTAACTCTCATCTTCATCAATGGGTATTAAATAGAGCTTGCAAATACAAGCACTTTTGCAATTTACTGCGTGTTAATATTTTCAGCGGTTCTTGAGATCACACTTTTTGTTTATAGTTCGTTGCCTTAGAGACCGACCACCGCTGCTAGACAGCAGAACATGTGCAGCGCTTACAAGCTCTTTTGTATTGTTCTTGGTTTGAAGCTGGCCAGGATTGTTGAAGTGCGATGTTACTCCTAATCCCGGATCGGCATCAGTGCATTTAATACAAGCTTAACAGCAGCGGTGGTCGGTCACCTAGGCAACGATCTGTAAACAAAAGAAAAGTTTTAATATCTCAAGAACGGCTGCAAATTTTAATAAGCTGTAAATTGAAAAAGTGCTTGTTTTTATCCGACAATATCCATTCTAAGACTATTGGAATAATTTTTAAAGGGTTTTCCCATTCCATCATGTTTTGAAAACCTGCCTAAGGGACGGGGTGTAGTAATCTTTACACTTTTCTAGCGCTGTTGCCTCAGTGGACTCTGCTGGGACAGGAAGTGATAACTTCCCATTGATTTCATATGGAGAGCTCTGGAAGGACAGATATCGGGGCCAGCACCAACCCTTTAAGGGGTTTTCCACCACGTTTTGAAAACCTACAAGAAGGAGGTTAAGTAATGTCGTGTTCATCAGTCATCTGATCCTCCAGCCAATCAGTGGCATCAGCGGTCAATCCTACGGCATCAGCGGTAAATCCGCAAGATCCAGACTACTGCTTACAGCCTGTATTCTGCAATTGTACTGAAAGACACAGGTGGCCATTAAAAAGCAGAGCAACCAAGGAAAACATCGGAAGGACGAGGGTGAGGAATCAACAGGTGAAGGGTAGCGGGTCAGGCGTTTGGTAATAGCACCCTAGCCTGAACAAGGTGGTGGGGCTGGTCGAATTTCAGCCTCCATAGTACTGCCATATCACCATGCAATGGCAAGATAATACTTAAATAGGACCTATCTTTAGTCATAAATATGCATTTTCTTTTGCCCGGTGTAAATGCCGCTGTTCTCCTGAATCCGGCGATGTTTTTCTTTTGTTCCTGTGCCTCTCCTTTCCAGAGATATGACCTCCTCTTCCTTGTATATAAATCTGGCCCTGTTGGCCAAGGGGGCGTGAGCCTCAAAAAACACACCCACAGAGAGGAGCTGAAGACCACGCCCTCTTGCCTAACAAGACTATTTATATATAGGAAAAAGAGGCCATATCTCAGGAACGGAGAGGCGCAGTAAAAAAAGAAAAACATAGCCGGATTCAGGAGAACAGCGGCGTTTACATCGGGTAAAAAAAAAATACATTTTAATTACAAGCAACAGATTCTAAGATACACTTCTCATAATACTTCCATATAGTGCCACGCTAATAAATCAATACTCCGCATAATACTGCCATATAGTTCCCAACTACTAAGCACTGCAGTATTTAAATAATACCACCTTAAAGAGTCCAAATAATACCGCCATATAGTTCTCACAAATGAAATTTTCATCTAATACCCCCATGTACAGTTATAATACAGTGGCGGATCACTTGGCTCTTGTAGTTCTTCTGGAAAATCGGGGCCCTGGATCATTGTCTGATTGGACAAAGGCAAAGCATTTACCTACCAGCAACCAATCAGAAGCCAGCTCTCATTATCCCACTAGGTCTGATTGGTGGGTACGGGCAGCGGCCCCACTTCTTGTCCGTGGCCCCTTCCATTGATGACTTTCTCTTTATTGTTTCACTATCTGGATGAAGTAAACACGAGTCCGACCTTAAAAGCTTCTCCTTCAATTAGGCAGGAAACCGAGCGTCATAATGAAGAACAAACAAACCGGGCAAATATGAAATGTGTAATCATCGCTTGCGAACGCTCCTGTGCGAATGTACAGCGCATCCTGCAGAATTTAAAGGGACGGTAGAATTTAAAGGGACGGTAACTCCATTGGCACTTTTGCACCTGGATGGATGGACACCTCTTCTATTTGTAGAAGTCTTTAACCCCACGGTTTGGGGTCGTCCCTTTTTCTTTTTTTCGGGAGGTTGTGATTCCGGGATTCTCCCCAGATGATGCCGATGGTTTGGGTAAAATATGGGGTAAATAAATGGAAATAATAGCCTCTACATAGACAGTGTATGCCCTAAGGACAGTCTGAAACTTGTAGTTCTACAACATCTGGACGGCCGTAGCTTGCAGCTCAATCCTTATATTCCATAATCTGCTCTAATCCAATCTGCAAGGAGGATTATAATTCTGCGGAGTATTATACGGACCATCGGTGGCTTAGGTATCCTGGCTATTAAGGGTCCAATCAGGGGATGGCCATATCGTAGCTTCCACATGAGATTATCATCCAGCTTTCCCAGATTCAGGATCCTTGGAAAGCTGGGTAGCGTTTTTTCTCCATGTCGTACCCCCGTCCTCTTCCTATCTATTATCACTATTGATATAATTTCAGCTTGTGCTGTAAAGCGTGTGCGGATCCCAGGAGATTTTATGGCATTTTTCACTCATTGCATTGCGGGCGAACACCAGGAAATTGCTGTGATCTCTCCATGAAATGCGACCGTGGCTGAAAGATCGCGTCGCTGCAGAATATTCACATGTGTAATATGCAGCCATTATGGCGGAAAATAGGCCCAGAATGGAAATTCAAGGACCAGCAAGTCAAGGGCATCCTCTTAAAGGAGTCTTCTTAAGTAAGCATCTGCGGATCGGTGGGCTCCTGGGACCCCTACCTAGCAAAAGCCAAGTGTCCCCCGACCTCCACCTTGCAAGAAGTGAGGACTAAATACAAAGATGGCGCTGCCGGTGCGTGACTCACATTCACACTGCAGAAGCATGAAGTGGTAAGCACATGAAATGCCGCCACATGGTGCATCCATACATAAAGGACAATACCTCTGTAACGCGGCATTAGATGGAGCACCGAGCAATTTTACTCCCTGACGGAAATATTCCTATATACTTCTGTATGAATTCAGCCAGCGGCATCCTGAGGTCCAGCACGGACCCCATGAGTGCGGTATTACAGCGCCGTTCACATTGGAGGTCATATGGAGACGTAATAAGCCTTTTACCCACACCACACAGAGGGAAATAAACCACTTTGATATTAGAATTGAGCTAATGAAAGTTTTTTTTTTTTTTTTTTGCTACAATAAACTGCCATGGAGAAAGCATTGGAGAGTGCAACTGCAGTATAAAGTATAGAGGATTGAGTAAATAATTCAAAATGTTCATTCTGTGAAACAGGATGATGTCTAAAAAAGTCAAATACAATCTTTTTATACTGATGAAGTCAGACAGTCATTTAAAGGGAAACACCACCTATTTCAGCGGGGTTCTATCAGATCATGGCGTTGAGATTAAGAAAACATGGTGGCCTTCTTCTAGAAACAGCGCCACTTATCTATAGGCTTTGTCTAGAATTGCAGTATTCCAGTTGCAATACCACCTACAGCCTATAGACTAGAGCGGCGCTGTTCCTGGAAGTAAGCAGCCATCTTTTCAAATCTCATAGAACCCCATTAAGCGATCGCCTCTGACGTATGAGTAGATGTGTGGATATATAAACCTACCTGGCTGCTCTCACTCTGTAATCCTTGGCTTCTGTCGGATCGCTCTGCGATCAGGAGTGACCCTGTCTCTCGCCTCCATTGTCCATTCTAGGCTCTTATAGTAGTAATATGAACAGAGCATTAAAGTGACGGCGCTTTATTGACGATCTGCAGACACCGAAACGCGCAGTGCAGAATTGATCGATGGGCAGGACGGATCTCGAGGGCCCAATCCTCTAATCTGGTCCCTTTATATAACCGTCCTCTCCTTGCTGTTGTGAAGGGTTATTTTAAACCAAGATCAAAACAATTTTGTGCTTGTAATTCCATCTTGTGGTTTATGAGAAATTCTGTTACTAGGCTATAGCTCATGACTGTTATAAAGCCAAATTGTTCTTCTGTAACTAGAGTAAAGATCACGGTTGTAATAAAACCAGATTGTTCTAGTTTGGACAAGATATGAGACCTTGGGATGTATCATTGTTTAATACTCTGAAGAATGAATATGCTATTGTTCCTTTCTATGTCACGTAGTTACAGCTATATATGTAGTTTCCGGTCTTTATACTATTGGTTGAAGTACAACTTGCTAAATACTATAAAAGAGATGACGTAATAAACGGGGTAGGAATCTGCCTTGATCCTCCCAAACAGACACGTCGTCTCCGTCTGGTCATTTTCAGTTGCTAGCAACATCCTGTGGATTAATTCGGAAATCACTTGGTCAA
This sequence comes from Oophaga sylvatica, assembly GCA_033576555.1. Classification (NCBI taxonomy): domain Eukaryota; kingdom Metazoa; phylum Chordata; class Amphibia; order Anura; family Dendrobatidae; genus Oophaga; species Oophaga sylvatica. The sequence goes on along the minus strand of JARQOD010000004.1, from coordinate 60,576,291 downwards.
CCATGAAGGGTCACTTCAGATCCTCCCCCCGACACTGTAACGGATATCAGCTCTTCATACCCTATGAGCTTACTGATTTTGGAACAGCCAGTGTGCAGCGCTGCTGTATAAAGCATGGGGGAGTAGTCTGAGCCGTAGATGAGGTTGGTTTCAGTAAACTGTAGTCCATGACTTGGAAGCTAGTCATATTTCCATTAATGACTACGAGGAGGGTGCAGATGTAACCGGGCCCTGGTATCACAGAAGACCTCAAATAACCGGACACCACTAAGAGCACCATTGTGACACCCATGCTAGATCTATGGGAGGCGGTCTTTGACGTGGATTGGCCCTGAGAGGGCGCCAAGAAACATAATTGTATGGTAGTGGTGCCCAGATGATGGATACCACCACCTAGCCACTACTGCCCAACTCCTGTAGGTCTCAGTGGTGCTCCTAGTGGTGTCCAAACAATGGAAAATACTGGATTTTCTATTGGGTCCCGGAAGGTCAAGACGCCGGCTCAGGGATGTAACATTGGGGTATAGTGGAGTTTTTTAAGCTCAGTTTTTGATGTCTTTGGCCCGTCCAATGCTGGGACTAAGCTCGGAACGGAGGTGCTGGTGCAGCAGACTAATATTATGCCGGCCCTTCTATTCTATCCATAAATGAAGACCTCAAGGTTCCACCGACCATTTGTGACACTTTGCTAGGCAACGGCCGTGACAGACACAGACCCTATATACGTAGCCGCGTGACAGCGGGAGACGCTGCTCATTTATGTGATAAAAATAAGTAGTATTTTATAATAAAGTTAAATATTCTGCTCCGACCATCTGTTCCTGTAAATGTGAGACCGTGGGCAGGCGCAACAGCAAAAATATTCTGCAGCACGCGGCTGCCGCCGACTAAAGCTTTCATAAATCATCACCTTACCCCTTCATTAAAGGAGGTGTCCGACACTCTACCATCTAGATCCTGGAGCGTGTAGTTCTTCCCGGACCTCCTTATTTCCACCGTCCTTCACGGATCTTCTCCATAATGATGGGTGGTGGCCATATTGATCTAACGATCTGCTCTACTATCGGTGGCGCTACAGAGACATTATTTTTCAAGCTTTTTCTGCCCTTCAAGGGACCTTTCATTGCTACAGGATATATTAGTTTTAGTAAATACTTGTGTTCCCCATCAAATAACAATTACTGGAACATCTCGAGATATCAGGAAAGCCGAAATGGCCCCTTACTGGCTAAATCAGCCCTCTCATCAAAAAGATGGACTCAAAAATTAGAAAAATGTAATTCTATGGATATTTTACATGGCAAGAACTTGAGAGCACCCAGTGATGTCACCGATAGGGACGTGGCCGTGACTACCTCATGTGGAATAGACGAGATGGTGACCTTGACCTCGTGGCCCTTATGAACCTCAAATCAGAAAAAAAAATAGATGCACGGGTGAAACAGGGATAACCAGATCAATAGTAGGGTCTTACATGTTGGGTAGAGTTACCCTTTAAGTTTATGTGGATTTTTAGGCTGCTGTTATGGCAATTATTTTTTTTTTCCCCAAAATGCAATTTATTGCCTACTCCACCAGTAGAGAAGTTCTCGGCATCTTTCCCGTTCCTCTGTCAAACCTGACGGCAACAAATAAAATTCGTAAAATGTACTTGTCTCAGATCAGAGCTCGGAGGGAATCTCGAACCGGGGCTGCTATATTTACAACGTCTGCCTCTCAATAATCAGCCTGCCGACATCAGCAACTCTGCCGGCACAAGATTTATACAACCGTGCATGAAGTCTAACAAGTACCCACAGGGCCATCGTAATAAAGACATAAAATAGGGCACGGGATCAGCATCCTCGAGGACGGAGGGGGAACGAGTGCTTGTGTCTGATAATGGAGTCCACATAGGAGAGACCCTAAAATCTCAGACCCCCATCCGGGTCTGTAAAGCCCAGTGTCCATGAGACTGCAGACCATTGGGTCACAGCCCATTTGGAAGTAGCAACACCACTCATCAAATGGAACTTATTAACCCACCTAAAGTGTATCACGATTGTAGTCAGGGGTTAACTACAGGGGGCACAGAGGGGCCCAGGATTCTAAATAACCCATGGTACAGGGGACCCTGCTAAAGATTTTGCATCGGGACTGACCCGTTCATTGTGGGAATTGGGCTTGGAAGGTCTTCTTCTTAGTAATCTTGTTAGCTTGCGATGGGCACCATAATGTTGGGGGCATTATATTGTGTGTGGAGGGGCAATCTGGGGTCTTTATATTCTGTGGGGGGAGTACCATAAGGGATTTGTACTTTCATACTCACCACCCTTGACTCGAACAACTATGACTTTACCGGTAACACTACCAGCCCGCCCTGGAAGGTCCACTTTTGGACAGGGTCTACATGTACTCTGTTCCTTACTGTACAGGACACCCCTAATTTGCTGGGGTTGTGCATGAAAATTTGGGAAATTCTTGGCAAATGCCGAACGGGCACTATTTTTGGTGGGCACATAATACAGACTGGGTAAGATTAGGGACGTGGCTTAGTGAAATAGAAAAATAGCACGACTCCATACTATATAGCACAATGGTCCTGAGTCAGAGCAATTTTTGCAATATCAAAACTAGTGGGGTTTACTCTAGCGCCATCTACGAATGCGTGCTTCTGGTCAGGATTGGGGTAGTCCTAGGTGGGAGTAAAGCTTCCCTAGATTGTCATCTCCAATGTTGGTAACTATGCAATACTCAACCTTTTTTTCCAAATTGGGAGGTGTGTTTATTGGCCCATGGGCCTCAATGCTGTTGGCCCCAGTTTTCGGTGTACTATCTCATGCGTTAGGACCCAGGCTGTACGGCAGAGCTAGGATAAGCATTTGGGTGTAGGGCACTGACACGACTTCATAAATAACACATAGGGGAGAGGATGTGATGGAGCGCGCTGTAGTGTCTGTGATGCTCCAGTTATTATGGGGGAACGATCGTCTCATCCAGGACTCTGAGCGTTTCTGCTCATCCTGTCACCGCTGACTGTCAGCAGCAGAAGAATGTGTCAGGCGCCGGTGATGATGCGGAGAAATTATCTGCACCCGTTCTTCTAATTTATATCCTAGAAAGACAGAGATACTGGCAATAAAAAAACCCTGATCTAATACACATTGTAGTATGGAGCCTGATAATAGACGCGATATCTGCTGCAGAACCTCAGTGTAGACCCCTAGCTGATGCAGAACATCATAATAGACCCCTAACTGCTGCATAAGCAGCTGAGGTTTGTCTTATGAGGTTCTGCAGCAGCTGTGGTGTGTTATGAGGTTCTGCAGCAGCTGAGGTGTGTATTATTAGTTTCTGCATCAACTGAGATGTGTAATATGATCTGCAGTAGCTGATGTGCATTTTATAAAATTTTCCAGCAGCTGAGGTGTGTAATATGAGGTTCTGCAGCAGTTTAGGTGTGTGTTATGAGGTTTTGCAGCAGCTGAGGGGTGTAAAAAGAGGTTCTGAAGCAGCTGATGTGTGTAGTATGAGGTTCTGCAGTAGCTGAGGGGTGTAATATGAGGTTCTGCAGTAGCTGATGTGTGTATTATGAAGTTCTGCAGCAGCTGAGGTGTGCAATATGATCTGCAGCAGCTGAGGTGTGTATTATGAGGTTCTGCAGCAGCTGAAGTGTGTAATATGATCTGCAGTAGCCTATATATGTACTATGAGGTTCTGCAGCAGCTGAGGTGTGTATTATGATCTGCAGTAGCCTATGTATTTACTATAAGGTTCTGCAGCAGGTAAGGTGTCTTAAATGATCTGCAGCAGCTGTTGTCTGTATTATGAGGTTCTGCAGCAGCTGAGGTGTGTAATATGATCTGTAGCAGCTGAGGTCCGTATGATGAGGTTCTGCAGTAGCTCAGATGTGTAGTAAGAGGTTCTGCAGCAGCTGATGTGCTTACTATGAGGTTCTGCAGCAGCTGAGGTCTTTATTTTGAGGTTCTGCAGCAGCTGAGGTGTGTAGTAAGAGTTTCTGCAGTGGCTGAGAAATAACTGACATCTTCCAACCATCAGAACAGACTATGTCTGTATCTCTGACTTTTCCTCCTCTAGTTTTCACCTTCAGCCATCTCCTGATCACTTCCCTTCTCCCCTCTCATCTCCGCGCTTTATTTTGATGCTTCTCCTCTACGTGCCGCAGCTCGAGGCGATGAGAGTGACAGACACCGGGTATAAAAGTAGATTTCCTTTTAATAAATATTTGATTAATAAAAATTAAAAGCGATTAACGAAGCTGGATTATGATTAAAGCAAATTAGAACATCCCACCGGCAATCTCCTCTGCGTCTTATCTCTTATCAATTGGATCTGTCATTCAGTAATTAAGCAGAGTTATGGTAGTTTAGGAAGGGCAGCTGTGTAGGCCTCATTTATGGCCTTGTTGCCCATAGCAACCAATCACAGCGCAGCTTGCATCTTCCCAGAGCAGATTAAGAGATGAAAGCTGAGCTGTGATTGGTTGCTATGGACAACAAGGCCATAAATGAGGCCTACATCACTATCTTTAGGATAGACCTGTACTGTCTTTCATCCGGGTGAAATGTTTAGATTTTTGCTCCTAGTCCTGTATCTAAATACCCCAGCCAAGAAAAAAATGGTTTGTTGGTGCCGCATTTGGCACTTACACATCCAGAAGTGGTTCCAAGTAATCTATCTTCCCTGAAAACAGAGGGATCTGGAGTTTAAATTCAACATGTCCGCTCCTTCTCTCCCCTGCCATCATCTGCCCCCATACACATTGGATGATTGTCTGATCCCACATAAATCGCCGCGTTTGGCATCAGCAATAAAAAATCTCACCAATGTGTGATATCACCCCCCACATATAGAGAACAGAGTCCCCAGAGCGGAGTTATCGCCCTGCACAATGATCATTACTGAGGCCTCCGCTTCACATGATTACACATCAGACTCCGCTCTGCTGCAATTAACAATGACGTCAATTTTTTTTTTTTAGTTTTTTTTTCTGGCTTTTTGGTGATATGCAAATGTCGCTATCACAAATTGCCCGAGTGAAGCCACGACAAACTTGATTGATTGAAATTGTAAAGCAAATCTCATCTCATTGTAGCAGGGAGAGGGGAAGCGTCAATCAGAATAACTGGCTTAGAATCCCAGAGCAGGCGGCATCCCGCCTCCCCCCTTCTATTAACTCTTAGGTTTCCAAACCCATCATGTCGATGGCTCATTGAAGAGGGATTTCCTCCGTGTAATCAGTGGAAGACCTACATTTATAGAACGCTGCAAGAAAAATATCCCGTTAGTTACAGGCACCGAGGCTGCAGCTTAAAAGTCGATTCCGAAAAAAAAAACCAAAAAAACGTAGATGCCTTAAGACCACCAATCCACAGGGCCACTCTTGACACCTCACGTTTATTTGCCCTGACGTATAAAAACCTAAGCTAATAATTAAAGCTAATGTAATGCTCTATAACTACAACCTCCATCATGGACCTACAGAGAGGTTGGAAGAGACAGAGAGGTTGGAGGGCACCATATTAAACGTGTATCACATGAGTGGACAGGTCACTGCCGTCTACAAAGACAGCACACTCCTGTCCTCCTGCTGTCATTCCTATGGTTGGATTGACGAGTTATTTTTTGCCACCCAGTTAAAGCAGGAGGACGTCATGGGCCAGAGGCTACGGAAGTCCTACTATGAAGACTATGAGAAGTCAAATAATCAGGGTAGGGCCAGTCCATGGGAGGAAGATCTCCCCCCAGGACCTACGTGGTCCAATATATGGAGTTCAAAAGGTGGTTTTTATGCAAATACCACCCAAAAGTGGATGTTACGTGGTCCACATATATGGAATTCAAAAGGTGCTTTTTATGCAAATCCCACCCAAAAGTGGATGTTACGTGGTCCAAATATATGGAATTCAAAAGGTGGTTTTTATGCAAATCCCACCCAAAAGTGGATGTTTTCATTCCATTTGCCGAAAAAAAACAAATTGGTGTTTCCTCAACTAGTTTCCACTTGAAAACCTCATCAGTTTCACACAAATAGAAAAAAATGTTGTGAGCACTTACCCCTAACGCGATCATCAGAAAAATATTTAGAAGAACCTTTCTCAAACAACTCACTGGGAATTAAGAGGGGGATCGGTGTCCCAATTCAGGATCCTCAACAATTTGCCAGGCTAGAAGAGTGTTCTGGAGAACCCACATTACATAGACAATACATCAGTATCAATAGGCACAGCGTAATCCCTCATTTCCCCTGCGGGGGCACTGCAGGGATGCAGAATATGTGGTAGCCGATTCCCGCCAAGATTACAGCCGATCACTAGCTATGATCAGTGATTATTGGGGGACTCTATAAATGAAAAAGGTCTAATGGGTGAACATTAATGAAGACCCCCAGGGTTGCAGGTATTGGGGGTGCAGAGGGTGCACTTATACTGACACTGTGGTGCTTGAGACGATGGGCTAAATCCCAATCAGGATACAACTTGGCGCTCTGTCTCTTGGCATCCCCCACCGTTCCAGGATAACGGGATGGATCTTGGTACCAGGGAATACAAACACAGGAACCTTTTAATATCTTGACATTTTTATTGCATTATTCCCTTACCGCCATCACAATTACACCGGGGCAACAAGTGGCGGAGAACGAGGCCGGGAGCGGCTAATGAGTGCGCAGGCTTCTCGTGCCACCTTTTAATTGATTCGATGCCAATGCTTTGAGGGCAAAGTTAAATAAAGAATAATGAATAGAACGGGATTATTGTGCAGATGAAACGTCTAGGAGATCGCCAGCGGGGGAATCCGGCTGAAGGTCAGAGACGATGGCGGAGCTAGGTCGCGGCTTGCTGCAAAACTAATGAGCTTCTCTTCTTCACATCAGCTTTGATAAGCCGAGGAGCTGACAGCCATGTTTCGTCTTGTCCTCTCCTCATAATCCATTCCTTCTCATATGCTTGTGAAATCTTATCTTGTCCTTCCCTGTTCTTCTATGGGCCGCCATGACCATGACCATGCAACCTTCACGATCATTAATTGCAATGTAGTGGCGTCACATTGTGCACTTATGTGACACTGCTACAAATTGCTTTGTAGGAACAGACTAATTTTTGAGACAAGATTGGTACCTGCAGTGAGTTGGAGCACGGTGCAGGTTCATATAGTGCACAGGAATGGCTGATGCGTCCTTCACGGGCCTCATAGCTGTCCAGCAGTACCATAGTAGACAGCAGCACCATAGTAGACGGCAGCATAGTTGTAAAATGGAGGAGCCAGCACTAAACTGCTCCCCTACACAATAAAATTATATTTATCTGCAGCCACCACTAGGGGGAGATATAGATTTATACTATGGTTCCAGGGTGATCAGCTCATGCCCCAGGGGCTTCATTCTCAAAGGGGTTGTGCAAAATTTTTTTTTTTTGAAGCCCAGATACAAAAAATTTTTTTAGCCCCAAATTTAAGGGGGATCATATATATAATCTGTCTACCCCCCCCTCAAAGGTGGACAACCGCTTAGAGAATGAAGCCCCTGGCCCAATCAGCTGATCTTCTAGTGGTGGCATTTCCATAATGAGGAAGATTAATATTAGCAGGAAAAAAACAGCAAAAAAATCTTTATTATAATAATGTTTTATCATAAAAAGCCGAGATATGGAAATTGTAAGGAGTTAGAATATGGTGCCCCATCCCCGATCTTCAAAAAAGACTTCTGTTACCCATCACCATGTGTGCAGTCATTGCTGGAGCCTGGAGGAAATATTCAAGCAAGTTTATTCCAATCTTCACATCAATCAGGATTTCCAACATTTTCAAGTTTGCACATTTATTAGGTCGGTTGAAAATAGGAAAAAAATATTGAGTCTTACCTTCAACCTGGCTAGGACTTGCACCTTTTTTTTCCGTCCCAGTTTTTTTTTTTTACAGCAATTTTCTAATGTATTTTGCTAGTCAATTTTTTTTTTTTAAGTTCTCTGCTTGCTGTGTCTGAGTAGAAAGCTTCCATTTTGAAAGAACTAGGTTATCATCAGAACATGACCTATTGATTAAATACATTTTTCTGTGAAATGTGTGTGTGTATATATATATATAAATATATTTTTTTTTAAATTGCGGCAATTTTTTAAAATTATTATTATTTTTTTTTTAATTGTGGCAATTAAGTCCGCAAGGACAGGGTCCTCTCCCCTCTGTACCAGTCTATCATTGTAAATTTGTTTATATCTATAACTTTGTATGTAACCCCTTCTCATGTACAGCACCATGGAATTAATGGCGCTATCTAAATAAATAATAATAATTTTACATGGTCACATGGCTAGATGAGGCTTCACCTGGCCACCTGACCGCTGCAGCCTACCAGCAATTGGCTACAGTGGTCCTTTGACTAGATGGCATGAGAAGGTATAGAGGCCAGAATAGTGATTGGTGCTGGCTCTGCAAGGTAAGATTTTTTTTTTTTTATCCATGACCAAGCACCCATTTAATTTTTTGGGTGCCAATCCAGACCTGCATTGGAGATAAGAGAAAAAAAAAGACAAAAGTTTTTCCATTTTAAAAGACTGATCTTTTATTTTTTTTGTATTTTTTCATGTCATACATGCAGTAACCGGATCTTGTACACGAGGCCCAAGAATAAATAGATCAGCAGACGTATGGAAGACAATGGCCGCTTCTGCCACCCGAGAACATGGAAGGCCACAGAATCCGAGCCCTAAATTCAGGTATTAGTTCAAAAGTACACAAAGTTTTGGAAGAAGTTGGAAGTTGACATGTGGCACAGTCCACGGACGCATCATTTTCATCTACCCTTAAAGCAAAAGTCTCCAGCACTTTAAAGGGATACGTGAAATCCTAAAAATGGAGGCATCTATTTAACCCCTAAATCATTCATTCAGACCAATCAGTGGCAACTTTCTGGATCAGAAATCTTCAAGTTGGTTCCCAGTTAAAAGGTTTGTGTCCCTTTAAATATTACTCCAAAATCCATTAGTTTTCACTGGTGGCCATTGGCTGCAAAAATACTCCCATCATGGACATTCCGTATAAAAATACAACTCCCATCATGCATGCATCTGTCTGGACATGCTGGGAGTTTCTGTTCTCTATCAGCAGGTAGCAAATCACTTTCCACCATTGTTTTTTTTACTATCACAAGTTCTAGTAACACTCAAGGTTCCCCCCTAGGAACAAGAAAGTGAGTTGGCACAATGATATTTATCTAAAAGAATTTTTTTTTTTCTGAATTTCGACTTCGCTCACCATGACTGGGGTGTGCCGGACGTGACGTGTGCATAGCAAAATCAGCTGTGAACCAGAATAACCAAAAATAGAGGAATTTTTTGCATATCTGATATTTTCTTGTAATTTTTCACTGTTCCTGAAAATGCTCCAAGTAACATGAAAGTCTCATAAAAATTGCCATACAGATACATATTTTACCTGTCTGTATGATCCTTTTGGACTTCGTCCCCACGACAACACTTCCTGCCCAAGGGTTCTCTGGAAACTAAATCCTACTAATGGGATGTTGGTAATAGCCCCATGGAGCGCCCTCTAGTGACACCTGCCCTTATAGTGTACCATATGGTGTCCACATGACAAATCAATTAAATAGGGAGGCGGCAGGTACCACGCCATCAGGCCTAGTGCAGAGACGAGTAGCCTGAAAACTTCTGGGCCCTAATGCAAACTCCGAGCCATGGCTCCCACTTACCATGGCATTTCTGGTGTCTTTGTGTATTGACGAGGGGCTTAGCTGTGACGGCTACCCCTGCACCTTCTATAGCTACACCACTGGACGGGGGATGAACTCTCTACTTAAAAACAGCCCCTTGGAACTACAGAGAGGAGCCTGCAGCTGTTAGTTCCCCTCTGCTTCCTCGTGGGCGGTACTAACAGGAAGGCGGAGTTAAAGGTAAGTGACAGTGTTCTTAAAGAAGGGTGGAGGAATGGTGAGGGGACTGTGCCACTTCAGCTACTACCAGGGATCAAAAAGCACCAGCCGCTCATGAATGAAGGTTAGATTTTAGGCGGCCTTTTCTAGGGCCTCTCTCCACTGGACAGGAATGCACCCTGTATTTAGAAACAACCCTTGGGAACTGTGTAGAGGAGCCTGCAGCTCTCTGCTTCCTCATGGGCGGGGTACTCACTTTAGGCTTTGCCTCCCTGTTAATGATAATGTTATTAAATAAGGCTTGAGGAATGGAGAGGAGGCTGTGCTACTACTGGGGACAAAAAGCACCAGCTCCTCATGAACAAGAGTTAGGGGATGTGAGGTCATCATGACCCAACACCAGCTGGGCAGGGTTTTCTAGTGGGACACTCTCCCCTGGACAGGTGATACACCCTGTACTTAGAAACAGCCCCTTGGAACTGCACAGAGGAGCCTGCAGCTCTATTGGATCCTCTCTGCTTCCTCGTGGGCAGTACTAACTTTAGGCTCCGCCTCCCTGTGACAGTTATTAAATAAGTGTGGAGGAATGGAGAGGGGGCTGTTGTGCTACTACCAGGGATCAAAAAGCACCAGCCCCTCATGAACGAGAGTTAGGGGATGTGAGGTTATGACCCTTACCAGCTGGGCGGCCTTTTCTCGGGGCCACTCTCCCCTGGCAAAAGTGTGTGAACGTCGATACCATGTTGTGCCGATACCACGGGTCCATGATCGCAGCAGAAATCCTCCTTGCATTCACCATCGGTGGCTCAGAATGAGAGGCAGATACCATTGGGATATGTGGGGCGGGGAGGACCTCGTCTCCTGCGCGGCCTGTGCAATTCAGACTTATCAGAGCAGATAATGTGTTTAAGGGGACAATAAAACTTTTCAGACACTTCCATTAGGAGGGAAAAAAATCTGCCACTACCAGGTCTTACATAAGAGCTCAGGCCGGAGATAATCAGCTCCCCGCTCACTTCTCCCCTTTGATGATTAATTAGGACTATATTAAAAAAACAAAACACTCGTATTCTCGCTGACGGGCAGCCAGAGTAGATGTTTTGGATGTAGCAGAGCTGAATGTGTTGTAGCTTTATGAAAACTGGTGCAAAAGTGGAGTATAACATTTTTCAAAAAAAAAAAAAAATTTTTTTTTTTCCAGCTGCAAAACTGCAACTTGTGAACAAGTATTTTATCAGTTTTTTTTCACAAAAAAAATAAAGGATAGCACTCGTACGTGAAAAACCTGATGTCTGAATGAGGCCCTAAATCATCATCATAAGAGGGCTACCCCCTGCTAGGACCACCCCTTCTCAATCTGAATGTTTGTCCCTGGTAAAATAAAACACCCATACTCCCCTCCGGTGTCAGCGCCATTTGACACTCACTGTCCCCGGGGCTCCCGTGACGTTATGTCATGTGAGCCCTGCGCCCAATCAGCACCGGCGTCACTGCCCCCGCCTACAGATGTATAGGTAATCAAGAGGAAGTGAGAGATGCGGCTTCCCTCCCTCCATGTGACTGCAGCACAGCAAACTGTGAGAGGGGAGGAGGCGCTGCCCGAGGAATTGTCTCTAAGCCCTTAGTACGGCTCTGACATTATTAAGAACATTTTACTTGTAGTACCAGACACAGCCTACTGCCAGGAGTGGCGCTGTTTGTAGAAGAAGCCTTGTTCCCCTTATCTCGTATCGCTCAGTGTAATAAATGATATCATGGATGGGCAGAATCAGTCTTAAAGGTTTTGAGGCTGAAAGCTTCTTACGGCTTTAGGTCTGAGCCGCTATTCATCACCCATCAGCCCCTAAAGAGGCGAGGATGATAAGGGCGCATAAATCGGGTGGAAAAAAAGGGATTGCACTCGGACCAATGTTATTCAATGTGGCTACACATTCACCATGTGATCGGGGCCAGACATTAGTAAACGACTGCCCATAGGGATTACCATGGATTATCGTAAATGCAGCAAGGACTAAACTTTAGTCATCAATTGTAATAAACGTTGGTGCCGAATGATAAAGTGGCCTAATTACTAACAAGAAAGGCCACAAATAGAACCTGAAACAGCGCCTCTCGTATTCAGAGGCTGTACGTGGTACTACAGCTATCCTCTATCAATGGAAAATGGCAGAAGAGATACCAGACACTAACACCATGCTGGAGCTTTCCTGTGAGAGGGGAGGAGGCGCTTCAGAAGATAGAGCCATCATTGGCTGGAAGCACGCCGCACCGTTCTGACACCACACCAGAAAGCCTAATATGGCCGCCTTCCAATATTTCTAGACTTTTCAATGGACATACAAATAGGATCTGGGTCTCTGTGGTCATTTTGATCGCAACCCTCCTTTCCTTAAAAAGGTAACTCCCAAGTGTGGAGTAATCCCCTATCTTTATAATTTCCCTCTCACTGGGGGTCTGACTGCTGGGACCCCCACTGATCCACAAAACCTGGGCTCTGAAGAGCCTCATATAAATGGAGTGAAGGTGGACCATGCGCACTGCACTCATTCTTCGTGGAGCGCTGCTTCGACCATCTCCGGCGGTCCCATTAAGAATGAATGGAGCTGATGACTATACTCAACCACCGCTCCATTTATACCCTGGTTCTTGAGATCGATGGGGATCCCAGCGATTATACCCCAGAAATCAGGAAAATATCCCCTATACCAAGGATAAGGGATAATATCCAAACGTGACAATATCCATTTACAGCTAATAAGTGAGAATTGTCCAGGATTAAAAAAAAAACAAACTTCTTTATGGAAGTGAATGGGACTGAGCTGTAATACCACAATCAACCACTGGCCAGCTGTGGCGCTGTTTGTGAAATAAAAAGCCGTGGTTTTTTTAATCCTAGTCTTCCCCTTTAATCACAAGGCAACAAATCTGTCCCTTATTAGCTATTAATGTGTCTAAGATGGGCAGTAATCAACGTGACGGCAGAAACCGCAATTTTACAACTACACATTCCCTGTTTTCAGACTGGTACAGTATTAGAAAAATATGTCCGTTTTTGTCCCAAAAAACAGCGCCATATCTGTCTACAGGTTGTGTCTGGTATTGCAGCCAAGTCCAATTCACTTTCAAGTTGAAGATCTGTAATAGCAGACACAACCCAACAACCCATCGACTTTGTGACATTTGTGCAGTGAAAAAGAAATGAAAGCACTTCTCCATCTTTTATAAGTCATAATTAGGTCTGCGGATTCATCAATATATATTATTAGTAGTCAGAGCTGCATAACATTGTTCCTGCCTGCAGCCACCACTAGAGGGCGCTTACGGGTTTATTGAGTTCTATGTGTGAACATCAGCTCCCCCTAGTGGTGACTGTAGGCAGACATTTTTTTTGGATCTGTTTCAAGCTCTGTAGCAGATAAATGGATCAATATATGTAAAAAAAAATGGTGTTATTTCACAATGCGTTGTGCCAAACAAACTCTGCTCTGCTACATGTTCCTAGACATCTGCTCTGATCTGTATTATGTAACGATATGTTATTTTTGGGGGAGGAAGTCCTACCCGCCTGGTGTCTGGGCTACCTTCATTGCATATAGAGTGATTTATGTTAGCCCAAGTAAAATCTTGAGAGCCCTGGGACACAACCCCACGGGCGAGGCCCTACCCACCAGATCCTGGTTGGGTGTGAAGGTTCCCGGCAGAGGTTTCTCCTTCCGCTACACATTGATAACAAATTCGGGTTTGTGTACGAAAATCCGGCAAACTCATTCTGATCCAGGTTCATGATAAAGAGTTTGTCCGTGGGGGTGAGCTCTACGGGCTGACGGGTGAACTCCTTGTCAAAGTTAGAGGTGTCCCTCTTGTCCTTCTGCAGAAGTAAGAAGTGAACAAACTCCGTTATGGGGAGGGATGGCGGCACAGGAGGGATGGATGGGATGGCGGTATGTGGCCAAGGTTTATTGCAACTTTGACTCAACTTTTCCAACTTTGCGGAAACTTTTTGATGTTCATGGAGATGATGGGAGTAATGAGCACGACAGTCACACCAGCTTCCATCGCCACGCTCACATCCTCCTCTGCATCCAGACGCTCGCAACAGATCGTATACAACAAGCGCAACACGAGCGCGAGAACCAAAAATATTCCTAAATTGCATCTGTGAGTTCCTAAATATTAGACCCTTTTTTTAAAAAAAAAATAATAAAAAATTTGATCAAGACAGAGGCCAAATAATCCTGGATTATCCAGAAAAATCAACAGGTTTAAGGGGTAGAAGAGAAATTAGGATCAAGTAAAATTAACAAAAAATTGCGTTGGAGGGATGGAATTTTTTTTTTAACTGAATTATAATTTATGTAATTTTAAAGGGTTATTTCCAGCTTCACAGATGGAGATTTTATTGCAATTTACGACTTCTTAAAATTCATAGCCATTCTCAAAATATGAACTATTACCTTTTGTTTAAAGATAGTTGCCTAGGAGACCGACCACCGCTGCCATCTAGCTTGTAAACACTGATCTGAAGGTGGCCGAGATTAGGCAGTAACTGCGCGCTCCAGCAATTGTGGACAGCTTCAAAACCGTGCGTACAAGCTCAATAGAGAAGAGGTTGTAAGCACTGCGCATGTTCCGCTGTCTATCAGTAGTGGTCGATCTCCTAGGCAACGGAATGTAAACAAAAGAAAAGTGTTTATATTTCAAGAACGGGTGAAAATTTTAATAAGCAGTAAATTGGAAAAGTGCTTGTATTTACCACCTCTATCTGCCAATATCCATGATGGGAATAACCGTTTCATACAATTTTGTTAAACTCTCTTGTGCCCGATGATGGATGTGCAGCGCGGCAGGGTCCGCAATATTAACAGAAGCTCCAGGATCGACACGGATCAGGGCAGAGATCAATCAATCGATGTATTATTTTAACATATGGTACTGGCAGCCTGAATGGCCACTTAATGGGGGCACAAACAAATGGAAAATAAATGGTCAACTGAACCAGACTATTGAAGATCTGAGCACTCACGTGTGTTTTAGGATATCTAGACTGGACCTTAGGGGGAAAAAAAAATAGGATATTAACATGGCCTTTGTTCTCACCCCGGTGTCTGGCATCCACTTTGGACGTCTGAAAGAGGCCTAATGCAGGTGAACGAGGTTGCAAGCAAGGTGCAAAATCTCCAACCGGGTCAATCTTTTTTTGTAACCCCATTCACCTGCATTATGCGGCTATGTAGCAGCGGTGTGGAGATCGACATATATAATATAGGATTTTTAATTACGGGAGTCTCATTGATTGTGTGGAATACATTTTATACTACGGGTCTTGAATGTGCCTATTCCTCTACTTTGTATTGTTTCCCCCACCTCCCCCCGAGCTGCAGTACCATACAAAACCTGTGGACAGTGGCGGCGCTGTTTTGGTAAATAATGCATCTATGTTTGACTAATGTTGGCCAACCCCTTTAATTCATCAATAACTATCAAAGAGTCCAACGTTTGCGCCAGGTCGCGGTATAGGTGATAACAGTCTCCGCATTCACGCGGCGCTCCGGTATTAATACAAGTTTGGCTCCGGCTCCACTTATAATCGGAGCAGAAGGAACGATCCCGCCTAGAGATGAAATCGCCTCCAATTTTGCGCGAAGGGTTAAATCCCTGCAGCGAAAAGCAGATCTTCACCCATCTCTCCGCAGGACGCCCAGAGCTCACTTGTTCTGACAGTTACCATGACAACCGTTCTACCATGGAACACAGCGCGCGCCGCACCGACGTGGGGCCCCGGTGATCTCCTTCACGATACAGGGATGTCACGGAGCGGCCGCTCCTCCAGCTGCGCCCTCGGGTTACTACTACTAGAGCTCCCGTCAAAGATGGCCGAGTTATTGCTTAATCCACCAAAGGCGCCCACCCCCCGTAACCTGTATCAGTCTCATCACGGACTGCCTTACCCAATTTACATTATTACCCAGAGAAAGCCCCCATGGGTCCAAGAAATCCCAAGTTTTGTGGTGCTGTTCCTCGTTGGCCTTTTAAAAGGTGATTATGCCAATATGTCTTAAAGGGGCGTTTTGGGGTGCTCTGATACAGACTATGGATAGGACCCTAAATGCTCTCGTGTACAGTACCACATCGGCAGCATCGTAAAAACACAAAAATTTACAATATTATTCACCATAAAACATCTTCTGCCTCAAAATTGGTACAAGTGGAGCCGTTGTCCAAAGCAACCAATCAGGATGCAGCTCTCATTTTCAAAAGAGCCTCAGAAAAATGAGAGCTGGTAGCTGATTGGTCGCTATGGAGTTTTCCCCATTGTGTCCTTAACATCCCATTACGTTACTGGTTCATCCACTCGCTCGTTTTGGCAAGATGGCCGTGACAGGAAACCAAGAGAGGCCATGATGGCCGTGACAGGAAACCAAGAGAGGCCATGATGGCCGTGACAGGAAACCAAGAGAGGCCATGATGGCCGTGACAGGAAACCAAGAGAGGCCATGATGGCCGTGACAGGAAACCAAGAGAGGCCATGAGGCCGTGACAGGAAACCAAGAGAGGCCTGATGGCCGTGACAGGAAACCAAGAGGCCATGACGGCCATGACAGGAAACCAAGAGGCCATGATGGCCGTGACAGGAAACCAAGAGGCCATGATGGCCGTGACAGGAAACCAAGAGAGGCCATGATGGCCGTGACAGGAAACCAAGAGAGGCCATGATGGCCGTGACAGGAAACCAAGAGGCCATGATGGCCGTGACAGGAAACCAAGAGAGGCCATGATGGCCGTGACAGGAAACCAAGAGAGGCCATGATGGCCGTGACAGGAAACCAAGAGGCCATGATGGCCGTGACAGGAAACTAAGAGAGGCCATGATAAGAAACCAAGAGGCCATGATGGCCCTGACAGGAAACCAAGAGGCCATGATGGCCGTGACAGGAAACCAAGAGGCCATGATGGCCGTGACAGGAAACCAAGAGAGGCCATGATGGCTGTGACAGGAAACCAAGAGGCCATGATGGCCGTGACAGGAAACCAAGAGGCCATGACGATAGCTCTATGACTCCATGCTTGTACAGTGGATTACCAGCCCAGTTCCACCTACTGACTTATCACTGACACGCTGCAGCCCTCAGACTGCTGCTCTGTCCGCCATATTTTGCACTGCAGCTACACTTGTTCAGAAATTCTTAGAGAGCGGCTTTTCATGGATTAAGATGGAGGTCTACATTGATGAATTAGGTTCTTCCAGTACAGACAAGTCTCCTCCTCCATGACACCTCTGACATTTACGTCCTCATAGGAATTCTGATAAAGCCGCGGCTGCAGGGCGACGGTGGCCGGGACATTGTCCACATGACCAAATTTCACACTGTCGCTGTTCCATCAGTTTTTTTGGGAATTTCGCAGCGAAGCCATATTCACTTCCATCGAGGAGTAATGTGGCTCCAGCTCTTACAGGGGCAATGCCATCTTTAGACGCGGTCAGCTATTAGATGGGTAATAACGCCCTGATCAGTAGGGGTCTGACCGCAGCTTTTCTGGTGGTCTCAGAGTGGGAATGTGCATTCCTCCATTCAGAGGAGCCTAGTTTTCAGGATTGGTGGGGGTCTCAGAAGTCGTAACCTTCTCCCCTTTGGTTGGTGATAAGGTATAAATAACCCTTTAAAAAGGATTATTCCGATCTTCATAAGTGAATATTATCGGATAGAGCAGGTAATAACAAGCACTTTGCTTATTAAACTTTGCAGCCGCTCTTTAGATATTAACACTTTTCTTTTGTTTACAGCTTGTTGCCAAGGAGACCGACCACCGCTGCTGTCTAGTTTGGAACCTGGTTAGGATTAGGAGGTAACATCACGATCCAGCGAGCCCGGACGGCTTCAAAGCAGCGCTTACAAGCTCAACTAAAAAAAACCTTGTAAGCACTGCGCACGTGCTGCTTTCTAGCAGTGGTGGTCGGTCTCCAAGGCAATGAGTTGTAAACAACAATGTTAATATCTCAAAAATGGCTGAAAATTTTCAGAATTGGTATATTGCAAAAAAAAGTTGTATGTACAGCCGCTATCCAACAATACCTCATTTATGAAGATGGGAAATGACCCCTTTAAGCTTACAATCACTTCTAGAAGACTTTTGGGGACTCGACCGATGCAGGAACGTCCCTTTTTTTTGGGGGGGAGGATATATCCTGACCAGTTGGAAACAAGTTTGGCATAAATTTAATTTTTATTAGTACGAAAAGTTAAACTGGCACAAGACATTTATACAGAGGATGAATACAGGATGTCCCGAAAACATGTGCTGAAAACCAGATACAAAATAATGGCTTAAAAAAAAATAAAAAGAATCCCTCATACTGGAAGATCAGACCCCGATGATAAGATTCCCTTTAATTTCTGCCTTACTAATCATACACCAGTCACCCCGATCTCGTGTACTAAAGCAAACATGACCGCAGCCACCACTAGGGGGCGCTCACTGTATACAGTCTCTACATTGACCTCAGTGATAACACATTATGCAGGAAGCTCCATTGTGTTATCTATTTTGGGGCTGTGCTAGAAGGATATCAGAACATTAAAAAAATTAACCAGCGCTCCCCGTTAGCTAAACGTTCCACTTTCGAAGTATTAAATAGCAATTCCATAAAAATAGACACGTGGGTCATCTGCCAACCGTCTATAAGCTGCCAATAAAATAGCATCAAGTAATCAAAGGGCCCCAATCTTTTTTAAAAGGAATTGCTAATTCAGCAATTGACCATGTCTCCGAGGATGGAGCTTTTATTTCATTATCCCTTATTCTTATTATCATGCAAAAAAAAAAAAGTCAAGAATTTTTTTAAAGTGCCATACATATATATATTTATGCCACGGAGAATCCGATGCAAAAAAAATCCTTTTATGTCGTGTGTAGATTTGAATGCAATTCTGCAGCCGCATTCTAGGTTGCAAAGGGTGAAATTTGCTGCACATCCGCAGCACAATACACAAGCACCATATCTCCCCTTATCCAGCGCGTTTCGGGCGTCTATGTAAAAACAAATCCCATCTACTGGGATACCTCATCTTTGGGGTAGTAATATCAGCAGGTGTCACATCTTATGGTCACACTTTTCTAATTTTGCACAGGACCCCAAGAATTAACGTGCAGGTCGGTAGCTACAAGCGTCAGGGTTGTATAACATGGTGCATGGGAGAATGATGGGGGCTAGAGGACCACTTTAAATGCATAGTGATTTGGAAATCGATAGCTCCAGGGTTGAATTAGATCAGCAGAAAATGTCCTTTTCTGGAAACAGCACCACTCTTGTCCACAGGCCGTGTCTGGTACTGCAGCTTTGCCTCGTTCAGATATACGCTGCGATACGAGCCCCTGTGACTCGACATTAGATATAGGGCCGGTATGGACAGCAACACACATGGTAAAACTAACCGCTAACACTTTTTTTCTTTTTCCTCCTGGTTGCCCGGTGGGAGTTATAGTTGCAAATGCACTATAAAAACAATCAGACGTCACCGCGGGAAATAATTATTGCTATGATTAAACTTCCTGCATAAAAATACCGCAATCTGCATCCTCCATATAAAAATAATGGGATGCAGCATTTTCGCCTCCCTAATAATATTGTAACCTTGTAACCCCCGACCGTTCACAAAGTGACCCGTCGGTCCAGGACGGTGATGGGTCTCCAGTTACGGAGTTACTACAACTCCCAGCATGGTCTGACTCAGAGCTTGGAGCACCACAGGTTGCAGGATCGGCCGCCGGTCACTTCTCCAACATCAAAGTTACAGTCGAAGACATTTTTAGAGAGGGGTATTCCTTAAAAGGGAGGTTCAGCCTCAAAAAAAAAAAAAAAAAAAGCGGGGGTAATACTGACATGGACGCTGGAGCGGCGGGTAGAGTGCGCGCCCTGTGCGCCAGGACGGGAATGTGCAGGGAGTAATGAGTTAATGGTTGGCTAAGGCTGCATGCCGCGACTGGCCAATTTGTAGCGGAGCCCGGGCGTTCGCTGTGCTAGTGCATTATCTGCTCCACTCATGCGGAAGTGATGAGGATGATGGGGTCTCGCACATACGGGAACAGCTGCTGAATTTTTATGTCATCGATAGGCTTTGGCCCCTTTGGAAATCTACCGTGTAACGCGGACACACAGCGCAGAAAACACAGGAGATTTGGCAGAATTCTGGCCAATGGGACTTCAAATCGGTGAGATTTGCCCTAGCTGGGGACATGGACGATTAGAGACCAGGGCTTTTTTTTTTCTATCATTGATCTGTCCAAAAATTTAATGCAGAAGTGTCGTACCTAGGTACAAAAATGAGAAAAATATGGCCGCTTTCTGCCAAAACAAAACAGCGCCACATCTGTGCACAGGTAATGTGTGGTAGTGCAGGTCAGCACCGTTCAATTTAAATGGAACAGAGCTGAAATATCGGACACAACTAGGGATGGTGGGAGTCAATTGGCAGGACCTGGTCCATCGACCACGGCAGAAGCCCAGCGACCAGCCTCCTACTTGCCAGCATTTTGATTAAAGAAAGGGCCACAGATGCTGTCAGGTATGAGGCAGGTCACCGCCAGGCCAGCTAATCAAAAGAGGAGCCACGGATGCTGTCAGGTAGGAGGCAGATCGCCACCAGGCCAGCTATCAAAAGAGGAGCCACGGATGCTGTCAGGTAGGAGGCAGATCGCCGCCAGGCCAGCTAATCAAAAGAGGAGCCACAGATGTTGACCGGTAGGAGGCAGATCGCTGCCAGGCCAGCTAATCAAAAGAAGAGCCATGGATGCTGTCAGGTAGGAGGCAGATCGCCGCCAGGCCATCTAATTAAATGAGGAGCTGGGGATGCTGTCACGTAGGAGGCAGATCGCCGCCAGGCCAGCTACTCAAATGAGGTGCCCAGGATGCCGTCAGATAAGCGGTGGATCATCCAGAGGCCACAGATCTCAAACATGGCTGATGGCCCGGGTCCTGCGAGTCCATTTGTTCCATTTCTAGATACAACCCATGGACAGAAGTGATGCGGGGAGAAGGTAGCCATGTTTTTTTACTCCTGGAAACCTTCTGAAGCTGGATGAGAGACGTGCTCTACCACGGCCACATGTTGGTTTATAGAGAATACGCGGTCCTCATGACCCAATTTGGCTTTGGATCAGTCTTCAGGTCCACCCTAGCCAACGTGCCATCTTGGTCATAAGACTTAAGACATTGCCTCTCGTTCTTCACATCCTAAGGGTTACACAAGGAATCGACCACAGGGCTCTGAACACACAGCGAGGCTGCGCCCGACACACTCAGCAAGATGGCATAGTTATGAATACTCAACAATTTGGGGCGAGCATGCCACCCCGTGACGGATTACACACGTACAGGCCCAGCAGGGGATGTAACTTGGGGGGGTAGGGGCAACTCAAACCGTTTAGTCTTTCAGGTCCTGTTTTACAAATTCAGAGTTAACAAATGAAAATCCTTCAAATTCTGACTGGTCGAGGTTCCTGATCACCTCCTGGTCTGGTGGCGTTAGCACTGGCGGATGGCGGGTGAAAAATCGGTCGAAGTTCTCAGCGTTTCGGCCGCACTATGGGAGGAGGGGGAGAAAAACAAAAACTATGGGAAATGTATAAACGGTAAAAAAAAAAAAAAAAATCAAAGATGTCAAAGCAAAAGGAGAAAAGGACATTGTATCTGGAAGAAAGAAGTCTGAGCAAGAAGGTAAAGAAATATAGGCAAGAACATCACAGAAACGGCTTCAGATAGGACCAGCGTAATGCACCCTGATGGCGAGCAAGACATGGAAGCATTGGAGGCCGGGAAATCGGGGTGTAAATTTTGGCAATTTTGCCCCTGACAACAAATTAGATCATTATTTTGATTAGGTGGTCTGCACTACTGAAGAACTAGAATCGTTGGTTCTGGTGGGCAACAGCTCTCATCTGCTCCAGACCCCCAACATGGAGGGTAAGGAAGATTTCAGATGGCTGTAATGAAGACAGATTTTAGCATCCGCTCCCCCCGTGGTTCTACTATAGGGGACGTAGATCTCCAAACAGATCTTTAAAGTTCTGCTTTGTTCAGTTGAACCCACACACAAATAAATATGGCAGACCATGTATTGCATTCATGGACACCAATATGCATCCCAAACTGGCCTTGGACTGTCTCTAAGAGTCCAAAGTTTTAAACCAAACAACCAATTGAAACACTAAAGTCTTAAAAGGGCTAGATGAGAGGAGAAGAAAAACAGCGCCACTCTTATCATTGGGTCATACCTGGTATTGCAGCTCAGCCATACACCAGTGACTGGACCGGAACTGCAAAACCAAACCGCCCACAGACAAGGGTGATGTGGTTTCTATAGGGTGTAAGGGAACACATCCAACTCCTTTTTAGATTTTTTTTCCCCCCTTCTGACTGTGTGGACCATCTGGTGCAAAGAGGTGGTCCGAGGACAGGCAGAAGTCTCCTCAGCCTTAAGCATTTGTAAGGCATCTTCCATGTAAAGCAGTTACTTACGGGCAGCAATCACGGAGGAAATAGATCTGAAACCGTCGAGACTTCTTTACATTGATAGCAACACAGATACAAAACAGGAAGACAACATGAAAGCGACACGTGGAAATTGGCAGTAAATGTGATTGATCAGATTTGTCACAGGGGAGCACATACTTGTTAATTAGCTGCTGGTCAAACACGTGAAGGGTGGAAACAATAGATCACATGCAGCCTTGTCTGAGGACTCAGCAGTCATAAAGTCCTTCTTGTGACAAAAATGTGCAAGTGTGAATGTGCAGATAAAAATGATCCCATGCTACACATATTTATACGTGGTGCTCACAGAACCCAACTATAAATATAGCATGGGGATCCTTTAATATAAAAGAAAAGATGAAAAATGGTGTGTGAATTGCAGGTTTATGGTTCTTAATGCTCCTCATGGGCGGGTCTTCAATCCTGAGCAGACTTCTCTTTCTGATGTCACTGGAGGAATGGGACAACTCCCCCAGTAGCTCCCTGAGTGTGGTCACATATCTGCTCCCTTTCATATGTAGTGGTGCAGATTATGCCATATGAATTTACGCTATGGAATTGGTTTCTAAAGAGAACCTGGCACTTGTTATATGTAATTTTTTTTCTACCTAAATGCTGATATTTTCCTAAGTCTGGTGTTCTTTTTCTCTTGTTCGTGAGCCTCTATGTGCCCGAGACATGGCTGTTCTTCCCTCTATGTAAATATAGGCTTGTTAAAAGGGGCATGGTCATCTAGAAGACGCCCACAGAAGAGTTAATGACCACACCTACTTGGCTAAAAATTTTTTTTTTTTTTTTTACTAGGTTTATATACAAGGAAGGGAGAGGCCATAACTCCATAATGGAGAGGCGCAGGAACAAAAGAAAAACAATGCTGGATTTAGGAGAACAGCAGCATTTACACAGGGTTAAAAAACCCTGCATATTTATGGCACGTGACAGGTCCCCTTTAATGAAGTACTTACAAGGTTAGGGCCATTTCCATTGAGCCCCAGTGCTGATGAAAGGCAATCACAGAGCCTCCTTAGAGACGATGAACTCATGTTCTTGGAAAGAGCCGGCTGGTTGTTGCTAGGACTTGTGATGTTGACAATACTCTTACTATTCTTAAGCTCAGCTAACATTAATTATTTGCCACCTTAAGCCAATTAGTACCTTTTCCTGCTCTGAGATTGTCTCCACATGCAGCCGTTCTAGAGGTTATAGGTTCTGAAGATGTAACACGGCGAAACGTCTCCACGAGAACAACTCTAAGGGAAAACTAGTCTTCATTTCTGTATATCCCTTCTACAATCACCATCTTTGAGGGCATCAACCCTCTTAGAAGACAAAAGGTGTGGTCCACCTCAAAAGGGCTGGCCCACCTCAAAAAGCTAGTCCGCCTCACAAGGGCTGTCCGCCTCAAAGGGTGGTCCACTGCAAAAGGGCTGGTCTTCCTCAAAAGGCGTGGTCCTCCTCAAAAGGCTGGTCCTCCTCAAAAGGGCTGGTCCTCCTCAAAAGGGCTGGTCCTCTCAAAAGGGCTGGTCCTCCTCAAAAGGGTTTCAATGCATATGCAAGAAATTGAGCAAGCACTTTATTTTTTTTTTTTTTAGCAACCAAGTGCTGATACGATTTACCCAATCCAATGGCCACTGACGACTTGTCTTGGTTACCTTGAGTTGCCTTTAAATAGGCTCTAGAAAGAGTGGAAATGTCTCATGTGCCGGACGGAGCCATATTTTAATCTTCAACATAGTAAACCACCACAAGATAATGGAGGGCCACTAATAGAAGAAGATAATTGTTGGATCAACTCTCAGATTGGGCTAAAAATAAGCCGTGCACAAGATACAAAGTGTGAACTGAGCCTTATGCACCAAGCACATGACGGTGTTACGGATTAATAGGATATGATTCTGGAATATGGCAGCAATGCATTTTAATGAAGGCACGCAGTATGGCATATGAAGATTTTTTTTCTGTTTTTTCAATGTAGCCAAAAAATGTAGTTCAGAATCAGAAGGTTCTAGCTGTTGATTGGGAACGAAATGAGGTATGAAATATTGAACCAGAAAAAGGTGCAGAATGTGGTTGGATAATAGAAATTGGAAGAAAAAGATAAAAACTGGATCTCCTAGGTGTTGATAACGGCCATAAGAGCAGCTCTGTCCATCCAGCTCCAGTTACAGAGTCTCTCGCTCCATTTCGGCAGAGTTCTCACCGGTCGGACGGCTCCTCCTTTCTCTCTTATTACACATTTACCTTCACACTTGCCCGACTGTGATAAACTGTCCCAGACACCGTGCGCTTCACCAGAAGGTGTGAAATGGGACAGGGTGAGATTCGCCATGAGAGCGTGTGTAATCAGAGCATAGGAAGGGAAGGGAGGGCACAACATGGAGAAACGTCGGACTCCTCGTCATCATCGCCACTTTTACAGGATCCATTCTTCAGAGATCGTACTTGGATACCTTGACTTATCGTAGATTCCTCAGTTTTCGGATAGGGAAACTGAACAAGGAATTTTTTTCAGCCATAGAAAAGTAAAATATTGGGAACCACCGTGAAAAAATTAAAATCAAGTCTTCAGATCAAGGAAGGCGCAGTAGATCCGTCAACATCCGGAACAAGAACACTCATCGGTTTGTAACATTAACAGTAATTCTAACATCTATGGTCATAACTGGGTTTTCACACTCTTTTAGGAAATGGGTAGCACGTGTGGAAACGTATGGAACGGAGCAGACACCACTTCATGCCCTGTTCATGTGATAGATGAAGATCCTAATTCTAGGACCAGCACCGATCAGACTTGCAAAATGTCCCACATGGGACAACCCATGTAAAAGTGTGGGTGAAATGATCCTGATCTATGAGCTAGCTACAAAAGAAAAAAAAAAAAAAAGTCTTCTGCTCAGGAAGACCAACATGTCTGTGGGTTACACACACATCCCATTGATTTCACTGGCCATGCTGTAATACTTAATTTCTCCAGTGGTGTCACTGCAGAAGAATTCCGCACTTGCTGCCAGGTTTGATCGCACTGATCACAGCTGATAGGATAACTAGTGATCATATTCTATAAAAAAAGGGGTCAAAAGCTGAATTACTAAACTTGCGTTTCCCCCTTGTAGGGTAAGGAGCAGTCGATGATGCAGGGCAATATTGCAGAGCGCTAATCTTGGCTGTAATTCTGTTACCAGGGTCATTTGTGTAACCACGGCCCGGCGTCGCATGCCGCGGTGTTATGTAATGGAGGCACGCCGCATTATATATACCTTTCAGAAAGAAGCAACAAAACAGATGGTGCATTTTTAATAAATGTAACTGCAAACTACAAAGATTAAATTATTCAGACTGCTGCTGTCTTGTAAACTGTCAGAACGCTTCAGCTTCTTCTGCTCACGCTAAAATAGGTCACAGAAAGGCAAAACAGGAGCCGGGGAGGGGTAAAGCATGTGACCCGACCGCCTCCACCGCCTCGCTCTAATCTCACCATCCCATAGCCGTCCATATACGCCAGGCGGGGGCTCGTAATATGGGAAGGTTACTGATGAAGCCAATGACAAAGAGCTGGAGCGTAAGCTCCTGTGACGAGGGCAGAACCTATAACCTCTAGATTGTTAATGTACCCCTGCTGGTTTTGGAGACGTCTCATCACTATTATTCACCGTTCACTTGCAATAGGGTCGTTTTGATGGGAAGGATAGATGTGCAATCAGCAGAAACTGCAACAGAGGCTCTGATGTGAGTGTGAACAGAGCCTAAGAGGTTCAGTTGTGATTAGTCACGTGGGGAGGAAGAGGAAGGCATGGAAGGAATGGCGGGTATGTGGTTGGAAGGGACAGGAGTTGAGTTGTAGGGTGGTTAAAGACTTCTCCAAAAGCTCAAACACTTTGCTGACTGAGCCAAGGATGCATCCGGGCGAATACCGTGTAGTTTGCCCTTTAAAAATGGCTGCCTCCAGTGGACGGGTCCACACAAGAACGGCATTGTGAGATGTGGTCCTTGGGGGCCTATCTTGAGTTAGTTTGATCCCCAGGATTATATGGATTTCTATCCTATGCAACTCCAGATAGCTGGAGTAATAAGTAAGGGGAAGAAACGCGAGACCGGTCACGGTGCTGATCGCTATCATTACGAGTCGCTAGACACCAAGCATGGCACAACGTAAACGTACCGGGCACAGACATACACAAAACTGGCCACCAACGCACACAGAGTGAGTGTGAAGGAACGCACACAAATGCAGAAGAGACGCAGAACGTGCGCACACATCCACAAATAAGGCACAAAACTCCGAGGATGGACACCCACAGCACCCAACTTACCGCTTTTGGCTTATATGGAGGTTGCACCTCTTTTCTTTCCAGTTTCTCCCAGTCTATATATCGGAAGAAAGCATGGTCTTTAATGTCTCGTTCCCCTTCTGGTCCACAGCCCAACCGCTTCCCAGGATGCTTCGTCATAAGCTGCAAAAAGAGAGAATGTGGAAAAACAAACAAACAAAAAAACACAGTCAGTGGAAATGTTCATTTTTTCCTGGAAGCAATGCCGTAAAGGCTCCAAAATGGCTGGATCTCCTCAAGGACAATCAGGACCATTCGGAAATACAGAGGCCATCAGCTCCGGCTTGAGGAGCACGGAAAGAGGCCTCCATTGTAAAAAGAGGACAACGTTCATGCAAAGTCTCATAAGAGAAGAGCTTTCCCACCACTACGGAGAAGAACCCACCTCTGGTGGGACAGATCCCCTCACCGGTGATCGTTTGGCCAGAAATATGTTAGGAACGCAACACATCCACAATGACTATGGAACAAATCCACCAATGACTAGGGGTCTCTGGGCTCTTGAAAGGTTATTCCCATTTCTATCTTTTATGGCGGTCACAGAATTAACTCTGTCCAGGCTCCAACCACTGGCGGTGGCGCTACAGAATCAGCATAGAGCGGCGGTGTCACCCCATTAATTTCTATGGGATTTACAGAAAGAGTGGCGCTCAGCAGCTCTGCACCAATTCTGTAGCTCAATTTCCATGGATGGGGAGATAAACTTGAATATGAAAGTTGATTTAAGAAGGTGTTGTGTAGTCGGCAGCCCCTTTAAGCAACAAAACCACCAATCATTTGTCTAGAAGTGGATGGCATCACTTCAGGATGGTGTCCAATGCAGAGAATGAAGGAGACAAGGAGCTGGCGTATTGCTGCCTCGTCAGCCATGTGGTCTGTAGAAGGTATAAATATATATGTATGTAATAGACTATATACTGAGACAAAACAGTGTAAGGAACAGATAACGCTAAGGCATTACTAAGTGAATGCTAATTATTTATGGTCGAGTTCGACGTTAATATTGGAACCTCAATAAAGGTGGAGGAGTTCCCCCTTTCATAATTCGTATTTTTGGAGGAAACTCGTCCTTTTTCATGGTCCCACTCAAGTAAATGAGGTCGGCCACATTCTAATTTGGGGCTGCCGTGTGGGAAAATGCAGCGTTGCATCCCCTTCATTTTCGGATCGATGGGGGCCTCAGAGTTTGGGTCCTCAAGAATCATAAAACGACATATCCAAACAAGACGTCATCACTTTATAAGATGGGAAAGACTATTTCATAACAGTGATATGACTTTATATGGGGTGGAGAAACCTTTTGGGCCGCCTTAAGTACCATGAGTGACAGTGACCTCTACCACCCCGGAAAGTCTAGTTCTGCTCCAGGGGCACAATGGAGAGGTCGTCTCTATGAAATCACCCCCGGTACACAGGGAATCCTTCACGCTTTGCTACGTGCCTGCAGCATTTTTACTACAGAGAAGAATCACAATTTTGTGCCAAATGCTTTTTGCTTAGCAACTAATAATAATGCTGCTAGTGACACGGAAAAAAAGAAGTATATAGCTGGGATGTGAGGAGCGCAGGAGAGGAGCAGATGTGTGGCGGGCGCAGGAACAGACGCTGCTTTGTGCCACTGCAGAGTAGGAGGATTATACAGCTGTGTGTTACGGGCGCCGCGGCATCAACAAGTATGGGGCGGTAATACGGATCTGCAGAGTCGAGATCAAATGCAAAACAATATTCTGTGCCGTCTTAAAGGGATACAACTTGCAAACTGGGAAACAGAGAAGTTAAAAGCACCAGTCACATACAAGGTGGGCAAGACAGATCTGCACATAGAGCACTCTGGTCGCGGCGCAGACCAGAAGACATTACGCTTGGCAGAACGGCGATGACTCATTGCCCCGTAGCACATTA
This sequence comes from Oophaga sylvatica, assembly GCA_033576555.1. Lineage (NCBI taxonomy): Eukaryota > Metazoa > Chordata > Amphibia > Anura > Dendrobatidae > Oophaga > Oophaga sylvatica. The sequence goes on along the minus strand of JARQOD010000004.1, from coordinate 60,547,646 downwards.
CCGCTCACCAGCGCCATCCAGCCATTTCCTATTAGGTCTCTCGGAGCGTCGGAGGAGCAGATCGATTGTAATCGGCCTCCAGAAGACCTTGTGCTGGGAGCGCCTCTCAGTGCACTGATCCGTGTGTGTGCCATCCCGCCCCAAAACGTGCACTGCGCTTTTATTTTTCATTCGGTGCCCTTCACACTGAAGAGGTACAAAGCGTACAGGTGCGCTCACCCTTCAAATAGCAGTTCCAGTCCTCAGCACCAATTTCCGACGTGGATTTTTTCTGCACCTTGTGGGTGAGATTTCGTAAAACCTCATTCACAGTGTTGGCACAGTAACACACAGCGGGTTTTCTGCACGCAAAGCCACGTCAAAAGATCTGCAGCGTGTGCACATAGCCGTGTCGCTGTCTGCGAGTTACATCCATCAGCATTTACCTCCTCGCCAATGCCCCTCCTGCCAGGAGGCCGCTGAGCGCCAGCGCAGGGACCCCCCAGCAGATGTCTGGATCATCGTCACATCACTTTACATTTATGCAGCATTAAACAGACGTGACAAACACACAAACCATTATAGACAGGCGCCCTCGTCAGAAGGCGGCGGAGGCGACAGGCAGGTGCTGCACACAGGCGGGAAGATAAGGAAGCGAGCCGCCACGTAACAACAAGGGCTTTGTTCAGGAACGATTTTTAGGCCGCAAATTAGAAGAATTGTTTTTAGGAGGAATGCATAATTAAAGTGATTCAATGTGGAGTCTGGGAGGAGAGAAAATAAGGAGGGAAACATGAGCGCATGCCGCAGGTAAGAGGAATAAAGACTAAAACAGTAGAAAAGATAGATTAAAAGAGAGGGCAAGCCGGCGGGGGCCAGCGTGGGCGAGCCGGCGGGGGCCAGCGAGGGCGGGCGCCAGCGAGGGCGAGACAGCGGGCGCCAGAGAGGGAGAGCTAGAGAGGAAGAGCCAGCGGGCGCCAGAGAGGAGAGCTAGAGAGGAAGAGCCAGCGCGCGCCAGAGAGGAAAAGCCAGCGGGCGCTAGGGAGAGCCATAGAGAGAGAGCCAGCGCGCGCAGAGAGGGAAAGCCAGCGGCCAAGAGGGAAGCCAGCGAGCGCCAGAGAGGGAGAGCCAGCGAGCGCCAGAGGGAGAGCCAGCGAGCGCCAGAGAGGGAGAGCTAGAGAGGAAGAGCCAGCGCGCGCCAGAGAGGGAGAGCTAGAGAGGAAGAGCCAGCGCGCGCCAGAGAGGAAAAGCTAGCGGGCGCCTGAGGGAGAGCCATAGAGAGAGAGCCAGCGCGCGCCAGAGAGGGAAAGCCAGCGAGCGCCAGAAGGGAGAGCCAGCGAGCGCCAGAGAGGAGAGCCAGCGAGCGCCAGAGAGGGAGAGCCAGCGAGCGCCAGAGAGGGAGAGCCAGCGAGCGCCAGAGAGGGAGAGCCAGCGAGCGCCAGAGAGGGAGAGCCAGCGAGCGCCAGAGAGGGAGAGCCAGCGAGCGCCAGAAGGGAGAGCCAGCGAGCGCCAGAGAGGGAGAGCCAGCGGCGCCTGAGGGAGAAGCCATGCAGAGAGAGAGCCAGCGTGCGCCAGAGAGGGAGAGCCAGCGAGCGCCAGAGAGGGAGAGCCAGCGAGCGCCAGAGAGGGAGAGCCAGCGAGCGCCAGAGAGGGAGAGCCAGCGAGCGCCAGAGAGGGAGAGCCAGCGAGCGCCAGAGAGGGAGAGCCAGCGAGCGCCAGAGAGGGAGAGCCAGCGGGCGCCAGAGAGGGAGAGCCAGCGGCGCCAGAGAGGGAGAGCCAGCGGGCGCCAGAGAGGGAGAGCCAGGGCAAGCCAGAGAGGGAGAGCCAGCGGCGCCAGAGAGGGAGAGCCAGCGGGCGCCAGAGAGGGAGAGCCAGCGGGCGCCAGAGAGGGAGAGCCAGGGCAGCCAGAGAGGGAGAGCCAGGGCAAGCCAGAGAGGGAGAGCCAGCGGGCGCCAGAGAGGGAGAGCCAGCGGCGCCAGAGAGGGAGAGCCAGCGGGCGCCAGAGAGGGAGAGCCAGCGGGCGCCAGAGAGGGAGAGCCAGCGGGCGCCAGAGAGGGAGAGCCAGCGGGCGCCAGAGAGGGAGAGCCAGCGGGCGCCAGAGAGGGAGAGCCAGCGGGCGCCAGAGAGGGAGAGCCAGCGAGCGCCAGAGAGGGAGAGCCAGCGAGCGCCAGAGAGGGAGAGCCAGCGAGCGCCAGAGAGGGAGAGCCACGAGCGCCAGAGAGGGGGAGAGCCAGCGAGCGCCAGAGAGGGAGAGCCAGCGAGCGCCAGAGAGGGAGAGCCAGCGGGCGCCAGAGAGGGAGAGCCAGGGCAAGCCAGAGAGGGAGAGCCAGGGCAAGCCAGAGAGGGAGAGCCAGCGGGCGTCAGAGAGGGAGAGCCAGCGGGCGCCAGAGAGGGAGAGCCAGCGAGCGCCAGAGAGGGAGAGCCAGCAGCGCCAGAGAGGGAGAGCCAGCGAGCGCCAGAGAGGGAGAGCCAGCGAGCGCCAGAGAGGAAGAGCCAGCGGGCGCCTGAGGGAGAGCCATAGAGAGAGAGCCAGCGTGCGCCAGAGAGGGAAAGCCAGCGAGCGCCAGAGAGGGAGAGCCAGCGAGCGCCAGAGAGGGAGAGCCAGCGAGCGCCAGAGAGGGAGAGCCAGCGAGCGCCAGAGAGGGAGAGCTAGCGAGCGCCAGAGAGGGAGAGCCAGCGAGCGCCAGAGAGGGAGAGCCACGAGCGCCAGAGAGGGAGAGCCAGCGAGCGCCAGAGAGGGAGAGCCAGCGAGCGCCAGAGAGGGAGAGCCAGCGAGCGCCAGAGAGGGAGAGCCAGCGAGCGCCAGAGAGGGAGAGCCAGCGAGCGCCAGAGAGGGAGAGCTAGCGAGCGCCAGAGAGGGAGAGCCAGCGAGCGCCAGAGAGGGAGAGCCAGCGAGCGCCAGAGAGGGAGAGCCAGCGAGCGCCAGAGAGGGAGAGCCAGCGAGCGCCAGAGAGGGAGAGCCAGCGAGCGCCAGAGAGGGAGAGCCAGCGAGCGCCAGAGAGGGAGAGCCAGCGGGCGCCAGAGAGGGAGAGCCAGGGCAAGCCAGAGAGGGAGGCCAGCGGGCGCCAGAGAGGGAGAGCCAGCGGCGCCAGAGAGGGAGAGCCAGCGGGCGCCAGAGAGGGAGAGCCAGCGAGCGCCAGAGAGGGAGAGCCAGCGAGCGCCAGAGAGGGAGAGCCAGCGAGCGCCAGAGAGGGAGAGCCAGCGGGCGCCAGAGAGGGAGAGCCAGCGGGCGCTAGAGAGGGAGAGCCAGGGCAGCCAGAGAGGGAGAGCCAGCGGGCGCCAGAGAGGGAGAGCCAGCGGGCGCCAGAGAGGGAGAGCCAGCGAGCGCCAGAGAGGGCGAGCCACGAGCGCCAGAGAGGGAGAGCCAGCGAGCGCCAGAGAGGGAGAGCCAGCGAGCGCCAGAGAGGGAGAGCCAGCGAGCGCCAGAGAGGGAGAGCCAGCGGGCGCTAGAGAGGGAGAGCCAGGGCAAGCCAGAGAGGGGGCGCCAGAGAGGCAGAGCCAGTGCGCGCCAGAGAGGGAGAGCGAGTGGTAGGAAGGTAGAGAAATTAGCAGGTAGGGAGAGCAAGAGAAGAAGCAACTTAGAGTGAATAATCAAGAAACAGAGTGAGCAAGTGAGTGACTAACAGAGCAAGATAAACAGAGCGAAACAGCACAAAATGAGCTATAAAGAAAGCAAGAAACCAAGGGAAAGAGGGGGCATAACTGTAACCAGCATCATACACAGATGGGAGGCATGTGAAGCGGGTGAAGCGGACACTTTGGATAGATACCCCTTTGCATATAGCCACAGCTTCCTTTGACATAGACTTGGGATATGCTACATTGTGCTCCATTATGGACTGGAATAGTTCATCCTCATCTTCACCTTCAAAAGGCGCCTGAAATAAAGAAGAGAACAGATAGGGCGCAGTCACGACACCGAGGGGCGACACTAACAAAGCAGACATATGTAATCACATCTCAGAGAACGGACCATAAATGACTGACGACGGGCAGGAGCAAGAAGACCACTCAAGAAATGTGGTGAATACTTAATAGTAAGGATGAAATCTACACAAAGAGGAAAATGGCGAGGACCTGTCCGGCCAGCATCTCGTAGAGCAGGATCCCGAAGGCCCACCAGTCCACGGACCTCCCGTATGGTTGGTAAGCGATGATCTAAAACCCAAATACACAAGTAATATCTCATGATACAGAACGTGGGAACGACGTAAAGCAAGATCATGTAAAGAAGATTACAAAAATGTGGCGGCCTTTCTCCAGACATACGGCATTGAGCTGCAGACAAAGCTCATAAACAAAAGTGGTGACATTTCTGGAAATCTTCCATTAGTCGCCCCATTTACATGCCCCTGGCAAACATAAGGTCACTGCATAAAAGTGTATTTTCCATCTCGCTCTTATCCATTAGCTGAAGATCACCGCTGCGTCCGGTTGCTGGAGGACACTCGATCAATAGATCTCTACTGATCCACTGATGATGGTCCATTATGCAAGTTGTTTCTGCAGGGAAAATATATTTAAAACACTCTGCGATGAGGGGGTGGGTTGGTTTTAGTTTGCACATATCCCCCTCCCAGACTGCACAACCCCTTTAAATCAGAAAACATTACATGAATGGGATTTATTAAAGTAGTAAAGTTTTCCTTTTTGCGTCCCTCTTTTGATCATAGAGAAGGACCCAACCCTCGTCCTTGAATTCAGTATGGTGGCATATGGACAGCCCACTGGCCCCGCTTCTTACAGTAGCAACGCAACCTTAAGGGGTTCACTGCTGTAAATAATTTCTTAATTAAATGCTCTAGCAGGAAATCGATTGCAGTCTTTAAAGAAGTGTTGTGTTTCCCTGCAGCACCCCCACAGGAGAAAATAAGTATTACAACAAGTATTACAGAGGACGAACAGCCGATGGGCTGTTCATCTTCTGCACAGACCAGTCCTCCAGGGCAGGAGACGCTCTTCTCACCCACTCAGCTTAATAGATTATGTAAAAAATACGATTTCCAATTCAAAAGAGGATCTGTCACTTCCTATAAATATTTAATATTGTTTTACCCGGTGTAAATGTCGCTGTTCTCCTGAATCCGGCGATGTTTCTCTTTTGTTCCTACGCCTCTCCGTTCCTGAGATATGGCCTCTTCTTCCCAGCATATTACTCTAGTCTTGGTTCCAAGGGGGCGTGTTCTTAGTGAGAATCACACCCAGTTGGCTAAAAAGACTAGATTTATATACAGACAGGGAAGATGTGGCCGTATCTCAGTAACGGAGAGGCGTAGGAACAAAAGAAAAACATCGCCGGATTCAGGAGAACGGCGGCATTTACATCAGATGAAAAAAAAATTACATGATTACGACACGTAACAGGTCCCTTTGAAAGGGGAGTTTCAGTCTTTTTAAGTTTTTCTTTAAAACGTGTATACTATAATAAAAATATCCACACACAGGTGTACTGGAGAGGCTGGAGAAATAAATGCCACACATTATTATGCCACATCCAGCTATCTAAGCAGAAGCATGCAGCACGAGATCATGTGTGACAATTCTAGCAACAGGACGGGCCTCAGGGGACAGCGGACTGGCACGCATTTCTTAAAGGTACAGTGTCCATTTACTATGAATTCACCCCATTACACCCTGTGTGAGTATGAAACTCTGCAACCTGTGAATATACTGTACAAAATAATAAAAGAAATGATATACAGCCATGAAAGTCTGGTCCGTGGTATATACCTCTGGAGCGATGTAGTCGGGTGTGCCGCAGAAGAGTTTTGGTTGTTACTCCGTCCCATATATTCTCCTTACACATCCCGAAGTCTGCGATCTTGATGTGTCCTTCTGAGTCGAGCATGACATTGTCGAGCTTCAGATCCCTGAGAAGAGAAAATATGGCAGAGGGGCAGAGATAAGAGACACGGCCGGGAGATACAGACAGATACGACGAGGTCAGGCAGAAAGAGGATTACCGCTGCAGATCTGCATGGACAGAGGTCATAGGAAATCGCAGCACCTTGCTTTACAGTACAGAAGGTCATGGTTAAATTGGTGACATTGACATTCTAGTGTCTGGACATTTTGGCTGATGGAGATTTTCTTCACCCCATTTGCAAAGAGTGTCCATCAATTTGTGTCTTGCCAGGTCGAATACATACCCGACTAATTTTAGTGCTCCAATGCATCCAAAGTAAAAAACAAAAAAATTGCAATTAACCTTTATTAAAAAAAAAAAACCCTGTTACCGCTGTGTAAAGCAGCTCCTATGCAGACCTATGCGTTTCCATGGTTACAGACTACAAACAAACCCTGTGTAGTCGGATCTTGCAGTGCCATTTCCTTTAGTGGTCAGCAAAAGGACAGAAGAAAAGATGTGACCGCAGGGTCAGACTACGCCCGGTTTGTTTGTTGTCTGTAACCATGGCGACACATAGGTCTGCATAGCGGCTGTTTGAACAAAACGGTCATTTAGATATTTATATAACCACAGAGAAGCTCCCGTATATAATAAATCAAAAAATGCAAAAAATAAAATAGAATAATGCGGGTGAATGTTACTGATCTTCTCTGTTGCAACTGCAGCAGAAATAAAACAGTGCTGCCTCATAAAAAAAATAAAAAATAGGTTCCTTATCTGCGCTGCATGTCCCCGTGTGACCTTGACCTGGAAATGACAGTTCTCAGCAGGAGCGCGACTTCATAATGGATCGGCTGCTCGCAGATCGTGGCTCAGGTCACAGACATGATGTGTTCCCAGAAACCATTATGGCTTGTATGAATGTACAGTGGTCAGGCAGAGAAGCAGCGTGTGGATGGAGCAGAGCGGGGGTCGTCATATACTCTTTAAAGCAGCGGGTTTATGGCGACATTATGAGGAATGACAAACTCAGCTCTGCTCCGCAGCATCGGAGTCTGTGCACTGCACCTCTGCACAAATATAATGGACGGATCGCTGTCTATAAGAGACACTGGGGGATGACGGAGCTGTGCTGCTTGTGTGGGTGGGTGGGAGTGGGTGTGAGTAGGTGGGAGTGGGTGTGAGTGGGTTCTGCCTGCAATTCTCACCAACTCTCTGTCTCTGGTGCTGTGCAGATGGGACCCCGATACACATCACAACTGCAATCCACGCTGGATCAGACCTGGAAGCGCTGACAGGACCTCATCTACAAGGAAATCTTCCTACGTCTTATCGGGATATGCACAGATGATGGCGGAGTACGTTCTGGGCTCTTAAGGAGCTCACACATCTCATCATAAAAGTAGCTAATTATGGGAGTTTCTGCAACAAAACTTCACTTAACCATCTGCTGGCAGTGAAAAACCTTTACTTACAGAGTCAATATGTACTGTACATACATTACTGATCCTGTACTGATCCTGTGTTACATCCTGTGTTATACTCCAGAGCT
>JARQOD010000004.1:60436491-60540167 GCA_033576555.1 Oophaga sylvatica | reverse complement strand
ATTTTTTGCTTCGTTTTTTTTTTTTTTTTTAAGGGGTTCACTAAAGGGGTTAACTAGTGGGACAGTTTTATAGGGGGGGTCGTTACGGACGCGGCGATACCAAATATGTGTACTTTTATTGTTTTGTTTTTTTATTTACAGGAAGAAATGAATTTATTGGGGAATATTTTTTTTTTTTTAATTTATTTTGGATTTTTTTTTATAATATGTTTATTTTTATTTTTTTAACTTTTTTACTTTGTCCCAGGGTGGGACATCACTGTATTTTATCAAATCGCTGGTGTGACAGTGTGCACAGCACACTGTCACACCAGCGATCGCTCAGGCAGTGCAGCAGGCTTCTCAGTGCCTGCTCTCAGCAGGCACTGAGGAAGCCGCCTCCCTCCAGGACCCCGGCGCCATCTTGGATCCGGGTCCTGGGAGGGAGGAAGCCCTCAGAACAGCGCGATCACATCGCGCTGGTCTGAGGGTCTCAGGGGGGCGCGCAGGGAGCCCCCACCCTGCGCGATCCTCCGCTGTGCCCGGTTAATGTGCCGGGAGCGGTCCGGGAGCGGTCCGTGACCGCTCCTGACACACATTCACGGGTGTCAGCTGTGATAATCAGCTGACACCCGGCGGCGATTAGCTGCGCTCCCCTCAGGAGCGCAGCTGATCGCCTATGACGTACTATCCCATCCATGGGCAGAATGGCACGGGTTTTATGGACGGGATAGTACGTCTAATGTCAGAGAGGGGTTAATGAGAAAAAAATGAGCTTTTTTGAGTTTACCAAATGGCTGCAATGAAACAAAGAGTGAAGAATTTAAATGGGTCTGAATACTTTCCGTACCCACTGTAAACTGGTGGAGAAAGGCTGAACTTGATGGACCTGTGCCTTTTCAATTTACATAACTATTTACAGTATGTAACTGTTACTATATGTTAGTCCTTTAGATTTACTTGTAGTGTAATGACAAATTGGTCCTCGTCAATTACATGAGGGTCTAATAATGCATTTATAATATTCACCCACTTATCCCAACGTATATATTACATAGCAAATTGGGCCCATGTAAGAACTTCTAGATTTCGGGAAGATGTATGTGAGTGTTTTAAAAAGAGATGTTAAGTAATTGAACCTACCAAATCTACTCCAAGGGAGCCTATATAAAGTACAATGCCAGGTAATGCATAAGTACAAAATTGAGAGTTGAACTAAACTTTTACAACATGTGAACAAGTAACAATATGATTGAAATTAAAATGTTATATTATGAGAAGAAACCTCACAAGATGGAAAACATCTCTTAGCTTGGCCATTTCCATTATATCTTATTTATACATACATGAGCACATTTATTACTGGCAGTGCTTTACATACAAGTGCTTCTCACTAACTTAGAATATCATGAAAAAATTAATTTATTTCCGTTCTTAAATACAAAAAGTGAAACTTATATTTTATAGAGTCCTTACAAATAGAGTGATCTATTTCAAGTGCTTATTTCTGTTAATGTTGATGATTATGGCTTACAACCAATGAAAACCCAAAAGTCATTATCTCAGTAAATTATAATAATTTATAACACCAACTGCTTGATAAATGATTTAAACCCCTTCACCCCCAAGGGTGGTTTGCACGTTAATGATCGGGCCAATTTTTACAATTCTGACCACTGTCTCTTTATGAGGTTATAACTCTGGAACGCTTCAACGGATCTTTGCGATTCTGAGATTGTTTTCTCATGACATATTGTACTTCACATTAGTGGTAAAATTTCTTCGATATAACTTGCGTTTATTTTTGAAAAAACGCAAATATGGCGAAAATTTTGAAAATTTTGCAATTTTCAAACTTTGAATTTTTATTCCTTAAAACAGAGAAATATATCACACAAAATAGTTACTAAATAACATTTACCACATGTCTACTTTACATCAGCACAATTTTGGAACCAAAATTTTTTTTTGTTAGGAAATTATAAGGGTTAAAAGTTGACCAGCGATTTCTAATTTTTACAACAAAATTTACAAAGCTTTTCATACCACACCCTTATACTAATTAAAGTACCACAGGTCAAAGAGTATTTTTTAAGAATAAAATCAACAAGTTTATTATGACAAAAATTTAAAATATAAACAATGACAGAGCAACTCACTAAGTAGGCTAAATAGTAGAGGGGACTATTGTACTACATACTGAATCAATGAAACATAATGTGTATGTAAACAAAGCAACACATAAGTAACCGCTATCATTAAAGTGTGATAGTCTCCCTAATATATAGAATAAATGTCCCCCCACAAGGAGAGGAATTCACATATCACAAAGAGAAATTCACACTATCACATACTAGTCATCTTACTGTGTCGCCCAAGGTGCTAAAGTGCATTACAAAATGAAGTCACAATTCACATTAATGTCCGTACTTACATCTAAATGATTGCAAATAGTGGAGTCCCCCTCGGCCTGCCGCCTCAACGCACGTTTCACCGCTTCTTCGTCAGGAGGCGTGGCCTAAGTTAGCTCTGGTAAGCCTATATATAGGGACCAGTACCCAATAAAATCACTTAATACTTTCTGTACCGGGTCAAATTCAAGCGTCGATGCTAATCGTGATCTGCAATTCTCAGGTCATTCTTTCTCCTACATCTACGTCATCACCCCTCCTCCAAGTCGGATCATGAGGCGGCGCATGCGCGGAATAAGGTCTGCCTTGTAAACAGGGGATTTCCTTCTGTGCTCCGAGAAGCACGCAGCCTGGTGCTGCTAAGCAACTAAAGCCACGTGTCTTCCCTTTGAACACGTCGGGAAAGCCCAGACATGGCCCGTTTCGGTCATGCGCACTAGATCACTGCATAAATCGGTTCCTCACAAAATATGGGTACATCTATAAACGCTCCTGAGGCGGTCCTGATTATGCTGATATATATACATATCGCCATCCCTATTACAAATTGATCTATAAACTATCATTAGTGCCAATGTAATATGACAATAAATGTGCAAAAATTAATACTATTACAATACATCCTTGAATAATAAATTATCAATTTCAATACATAATACAAATATAATATTTGATAATATATATAATAATAACAAAAATAAATAAATTATATAATCATATATTGTGGTGATATCAACAAGTGACCATAAATATCATATGTGATAATATAATCATTCCAAATTATAATCTAAAACATAGAATAAATTCATATGACAATGTGCACTATGATAATTAATTATATTAAATAGTGATAACAATAAATAATAAATTAAAAAATTAATAAATAAATAATACATGTACAAGTGCTCATACTACAATGATGATTAAATTCATTCTTCTTTACAGCTGTAACTATTATTCACTTTGATACAAGGATGTTTTGTAATAGTATTAATTTTTGCACATTTATTGTCACATTATATTGGCACTAATGATAGTTTATAGATCAATTTGTAATAGGGATGGCGATATGTATATATATCAGCATAATCAGGACCGCCTCAGGAGCGTTCATAGATGTACCCATATTTTGTGAGGAACCGATTTATGCAGTGATCTAGTGCGCATGACCGGAACGGGCCATGTCTGGGCTTTCCCGACGTGTTCAAAGGGAAGACACGTGGCTTTGGTTGCTTAGCAGCACCAGGCTGCGTGCTTCTCGGAGCACAGAAGGAAATCCCCTGTTTACAAGGCGGACCTTATTCCGCGCATGCGCCGCCTCATGATCCGACTTGGAGGAGGGGTGATGACGTAGATGCAGGAGAAGGAATGACCTGAGAATTGCAGGTCACGATTAGCATTGACGCTTGAATTTGACCCGGTACAGAAAGTATTAAGTGATTTTATTGGGTACTGGTCCCTATATATAGGCTTACCAGAGCTAACTTAGGCCACGCCTCCTGACGAAGAAGCGGTGAAACGTGCGTTGAGGCGGCAGGCCGAGGGGGACTCCACTATTTGCAATCATTTAGATGTAAGTACGGACATTAATGTGAATTGTGACTTCATTTTGTAATGCACTTTAGCACCTTGGGCGACACAGTAAGATGACTAGTATGTGATAGTGTGAATTTCTCTTTGTGATATGTGAATTCCTCTCCTTGTGGGGGACATTTATTCTATATATTAGGGAGACTATCACACTTTAATGATAGCGGTTACTTATGTGTTGCTTTGTTTACATACACATTATGTTTCATTGATTCATTATGTAGTACAATAGTCCCCTCTACTATTTAGCCTGCTTAGTGAGTTGCTCTGTCATTATTTATATTTTAAATTTTTGTCATAATAAACTTGTTGATTTTATTCTTAAAAAATACTCTTTGACCTGTGGTACTTTAATTAGTATAAGGGTGTGGTATGAAATGCTGATTTGAGTTTCTGAATTAATAATTACAACATTATTTATGGGAATTGTGGTATTTAAAATTTACAAAGCCATTTTTTTTAGGGACCACTTCATATTTGAAGTCACTTTGAGGGGTCTATATAGCAGAAAATACCCAAAAGTGACACCATTCTAAAAACTGCACCCCTCAAGGTACTCAAAACCACATTCAAGAATTTTATTAACCCTTCAGGTGCTTCACAGGAGCTGAAGCAACGTGGAAGGAAAAAATGAATATTTAACTTTTTAGCCACAAAAATGATCTTTTACAAACTTTTTTTTTATTTTCACAAGGGTAAAAGGAGAAAATGGACAGATAAAGTTGTTGTGCAATTTCTCCTGAGTACCCCAATACCCCATATGTGGGGGAAAACCACTGTTTGGGCACACGGCAGAGCTTGTAAGGGAAGGAGCGCCGTTTGATTTTTTCAAACTAAAATTGGCTGGAATTGAGATTGGACGCCATGTCGCGTTTGGAGAGCCCCTGATGCGCCTAAACAGTGGAAACCCCCCACAAGTGAAACCATTTTGGAAACTAGACCCCCTAAGGAACTTATCTAGATCTGTTGTGAGCACTTTGAACCCCAAAGTGTTTCACAAAAGTTTATAATGCCTGGGTGTGAAAAAAAAAAATTTTTCACAAAAATGATTTTTTAGTCGCAAATTTTTGATTTTTCCCAAGGAAATTGGACCCCAAAAGTTGTTGTCCAATTTGTCCTGAGTACGCTGATACCCCATATGTGGGGGAGGGAAACTGTTTGGGCACACGGCAGGGCTTGGAAAGGAAGTAGTTTCGTTTTGGAATGCAGACATTGATTGGGGTCATGTTCCATTTGCAGTGCCCCAGATGAGCCTAAACAGTGGAAACCCCCCACAAGTGACCCCATTTTGGAAACTAGACCCCCTAAGGAACTTATCTAGATCTTTGGTGAGCACTTTGAACCCCCAAGTGCTTCACACAAGTTTATAATGCCCGGGCATGAAAATAAAAATCCAATTTTTTTCCCACAAAAATTATCTTTTAGTCACTAATTTTTTATTTTCCCAAGGGTAACAGGAGAAATTGGACCACAAAAGTTGTTGTCCAATTTGTCCTGAGTATGCTGACACCCATATGTGGGGGGGAACCACTGTTTGGGCGCACGGCAGAGCCCGAAATGGAAGGAGCACCATTTGACTTTTTCCAACCAAAATTGGCTGGAATTGAGATTGAATGCCATGTTGCATTTGGAGGGCCCCAGATGTGCCTAAACAGTGGAAACCCCCCACAAGTGACCCAATTTGGGAAACTAGACCCCCTAAGGAACTTATCTAGATCTTTGGTGAGCAATTTGAACCCCCAAGTGCTTCACACAAGTTTATAACGTAGAGCCGTAAAATTAAAAAATCATATTTTTTCCACAAAAATTATCTTTTCACCCCAATTTTTATTTTCCCATGGGTAACAAGACTCCAAAAGTTATTGTGCAATTTGTCCTGAGTACGCTGATACCCCATATGTGGGGGTAAACCACTGTTTGGGTGCATGGCAGAGTTTGGAAGGGAAGGAGCGCAGTTTGACTTTTTCAACACAGAATTGGCTGGATGCCATGTCGTGTTTGGAGAGCTCCTGATCTGCCTAAACAGTGGTAACCCCCGACAAATGACACCATTTTGGAAACTAGACCCCTCAAGGAACTTATCTAGATGTGTGGTGAGCATTTTAAACCCCGAAGTGCTTCACAGAAGTTTATAACGTACAGCGGTAAAAATAAAAAATCCTTTTATTTTTTACAAAAATGATTTTTTCGCCCCCAATATTTAATTTTCACAAGGGTAACAGGAGAAACTGGACCCCAAAAGTTGTTGTGCAATTTGTCCTGAGTACGCTGATACCCAATATGTGGGAGAAAACTACTGTATGGGCACACATTGGGGCTCGGAAGGGAAGTAGTGACATTTTGGATTGCAGACTTTGATGGAATGGTCTGGGGCGTCATGTCGCATTTGGAGAGCCCTGATGCGCCTAAACAGTGGAAACTCCCCACAAGTGACCCCATTTTGGAAAATAGACCCCACAAGGAACTTATCTAGATGTGTGGTGAGCACTTTGAACCCCGAAGTTCTTCACAGAAGTTTATAACGTACAGCCGTAAAAATAAAAAATCCTTTTTTTTTTACAAAAATGATTTTTTCGCCCCCAATATTTTATTTTCACAAGGGTAACAGGAGAAATTGGACCCCAAAAGTTGTTGTCCAATTTGTCCTGAGGACGCTGATACCCAATATGTGGGAGAAAACTACTGTATGGGTACACGTTGGGGCTCGGAAGGGAAGTAGTGACGTTTTGGATTGCAGACTTTGATGGAATGGTCTGGGGGCATCATGTCGCATTTGGAGAGCCCCTGATGCGCCTAAACAGTGGAAACCCCCCACAAGTGGCCCCATTTTGGAAAATAGACCCCACAAGGAACTTATCTAGATGTGTGGTGAGCGCTGTGAAGCCCCAAGTGCTTCACAGAAGTTTATGACGTACAGCCGTAAAAACAAAAAAAACACCGTTTGACTTTTTCAACGCAGAATTGGCTGGAATTGAGATCAGACATCATGTCACATTTGGAGAGCCCCTGATGTGCCTAAACAGTGGAAACCCCCCAATTCTAACTCCAACCCTAACCCCAACACACCCCTAACCCTAGTCCCAACCCTAACCACAAACCTAACCCTAACACACACCTAACCCTAATCCCAACCCTAACCCTAACATTAGCGCCAACCCTAACCCTAACTTTAGCCGCAACCCTAACCCTAACCCTAATGGGAAAATGGAAATAAATAAATTTTTTTAATTTGATTATTTTTCCCTAACTAAGGGGGTGATAAAGGGGGGTTTGATTTACTATTTATAGCGTGCTTTTATGATTGGCAGCTGTCACTCTTAAAGACGCTTTTTATTGCAAAAAATAGTTTTTGCATCACCACATTTTGAGAGCTATAATTTTTGCATATTTTGGCCCACAGAGTCATGTGAGGTCTTATTTTTTGCGGTACGAGTTGATGTTTTTATTGGTACCATTTTTGAGCACGTGACATTTTTTGATCGATTTTTGGGAGGTTAGAATGAACAAAAACTAGCAATTCATGAATTTCTTTTGGGGGAGGCGTTTATATCATTCTGCTTGTGGTAAAATTGATAAAGCAGTTTTAGTCTTCGGGTCAGTACGATTACGGCGATACTCATTTATATCATTTTTTTATGTTTTGGTGCTTTTATAGAATAAAAACAATTTTATATAAAAAATTATTATTTTTGCATCGCTTTATTCTGCGAGCTATAACTTTTTTATTTTTTCGCTGATGATGCTGTATGGTGGCTCGTTTTTGTGGGACAAGATGACGTTTTCAGCGGTACCATGTTTATTTATATTCGTCTTTTGGATCGCGTGTTATTTCCCTTTTTGTTCGGCGGTATGATGATAAAGCATTGATTTTTTGCTTTGTTTTTTTTTTTTTTAAGGGGTTCACTAAAGGGGTTAACTAGTGGGACAGTTTTATAGGGGGGGGGTCGTTACGGACGCGGCGATACCAAATATGTGTACTTTTATTGTTTTGTTTTTTTTATTTACAGGAAAAATGAATTTTTTTTTTCTTTATTTTGGAATTTTTTTTAAAACATGTTTATTATTTTTTTTACTTTTTTACTTTGTCCCAGGGTGGGACATCACTGTAAAATGTCAGATCGCTGGTGTGACAGTGTGCACAGCACTCTGTCACACCAGCGATTGCTCTGGCACTGTTGCAGGCTTCTCAGTGCCTGCTCTCAGCAGGCACTGAGGAAGCCGCCTCCCTGCAGGACCCAGCGGCCATCTTGGATCCAGGTCCTTGGAGGGAGGAAGGCCTCAGAACAGCACGATCACATTGCGCTGTTCTGAGGGTCTCAGGGGAGCACACAGAGAGCCCCCTCCCTGCGCGATGCTCCCCTGCGCCCCTGGTACACCGCGATCATGTTTGATTGCGGTGTGCCAGGGGTTAATGTGCCGGGAGCGGTCCGCTGACACCCGGCGGCGATTAGCTGCGCTCCCCCCGGGAGTGCAGCTGATCGCCTATGACGTACTATCCCGTCTATGGGCAGATTGACACGGGTTTCATGGACGGGATAGTACGTCTGATGTCAGAAAGGGGTTAAAATCCGAAATGTTGGCCTACTGATATGTATGTACAAGTAAATGCACTCAATACTTGGTCAGGGCTCCTTTTGCATCTAATACTGTAGAAATGTGGCGTGGCATGGAGGCGCTGCTGAGGTGTTATGGAAGCCCAGGTTGCTTTGATAGCAGACTTCAGCTCATCTGCATTGTTGGGTCTGGTGTCTCTCATGTTCCTCTTGACAATACACCATAGATTGTCTATGGGGTTAAGGTCAGGCGAGTTTGCTGGCCAATCAAGCACAGTGATATTGTTGTTTTTAAATCAGGTATTGGTACTTTTAGCAGTGTGGACAGGTGCCAAGTCCTGCTGGAGAATGAAATTTCCATCTCTATAAAGCTTGTTGGCAGAAGGAAACATGAAATGCTGTAAAATTTTCTGGTAGATGGCTGCGCTGACTTTGGTCTTGATAAAACACAGTGAATCTACACCAGCAGATGACATGGCTTCCCAAACCATCAGTGATTGTGGAAACTTCACACTAGACCTCAAGCAGCTTGGATTGTGTGCATCTCCACTCTTCCTCCAGACTCTGGGACTAGGGTTGAGCATTCCGATACTGCAAATATCGGGTATCGGCCGATATTGGCTGTATCGGAATTCCGATTCCGAGTTCCGATATTTTCGTCTTATCGGATACCGGAATCGGGATTGTCACTGTGTATCAGGTCTGTCAGGAGTCAGCGGCACTTACCTGGCAGAAGATCTCCGGCGGTCACGTCCTGGACTGCTTCATGGCCGCAATCTTCTTTCCCCGGCGGTCACATGCAGTTTCTCGCGATAACTGCAGTGACTGCTGGGTAATCCCGGCCGTAAAGCAGTCAGTCCGATGACATCACCGCCGGGGAAGCAGGTAATCAGCTGTGCTGCGTCGCGATGACAGGCTCTGCCTGTCATTGCGATGTAGCAGAGTTGGATCGTCGTGGGACTGTCGTTATGGACTGCGTCGGACAGGTGGTATACTGTTGGTTTGTTTTTTTTCTTTTTTTACAGGAGATCGATGGCGTCGCAGGAATGAGTGTACAATAAAATTAATGAAAACTGTGTTGTCTTTTTATTTCATTAAAATACTTTTTTCTTGCTTTGTCTTTTTTTTATACATTTAATAACTTTGGGATTAATAATGGATCGGTGTCTTATTGACACCTCTCCATTATTAACCGGGCTTATTGTCACCGTGCAATCAACGGTGACATTAACCCCTTATTACCCCGCTTGCCACCGCTACAGGGCAAGTGGGAAGAGCCGGGTAAAGTGCCACAATTGGCACATCTTTTGATGCGCCAAATGTGGGGCTGCTGTAGCCTGGTATTATCAGGCTGTTGAGGGCCAAAATCCATGGGCCTTGACAGTCTTTTAATACCAGGCCGCAGCAGTCTGCATTTTACTTGGCTGGTTAACAAAAATAGGGGGGATCCCCACGCCGTTTTTTTTTCGAGGGGATCCCCTATTTTTGTTAACCAGCCAAGCTAAGCAGACTGCTGTGGCCTGGTATTATCAGGCTGGCAAGGTCCATGGATATTGGATCCTTACCAGCCTGAAAAACCAGGCCTCAGCGGTCTGCTTCATCTGGCTGGTTAACAAAAATAGGGGGGACCCCACGCCAATTTTTTTCGAGGGGATCCCCTATTTTTGTTAATCAGCCAAGATATGCAGACTGCTGTGGCCTGGTATTATCAGGCTGGCAAGGTCCATGGATCTTGGCTCCTTAACAGCCTGAAAATCCAGGCCTCAGCGGTCTGCTTCATCTGGCTGGTTAACAAAAATAGGTGGGACCCCACGCCAATTTTTTTCGAGGGGATCCCCTATTTTTGTTAATCAGCCAAGATATGCAGACTGCTGTGGCCTAGTATTATCAGGCTGGCAAGGTCCATGGATCTTGGCTCCTTAACAGCCTGAAAATCCAGGCCTCAGCGGTCTGCTTCATCTGGCTGGTTAACAAAAATAGGGGGGACCCCACGCCATTTTTTTTTCGAAGGGAACCCCTATTTTTGTTAATCAGTTCCCTCTGACGTCACTGATTGTGTCCCTGGCTGACCTGAAGTGAAAGTGGAAAGCAATCAATTAAACTTTCCACTTAAGGGCCCGTCTCACATAGCGATATCGCTACCGAGATCGCTGCTGAGTCACTACTAGTTTTGTGACGCAGCAGCGA
This sequence comes from Oophaga sylvatica, assembly GCA_033576555.1. NCBI lineage: Eukaryota > Metazoa > Chordata > Amphibia > Anura > Dendrobatidae > Oophaga > Oophaga sylvatica. Next base: position 60,529,447 of record JARQOD010000004.1, on the reverse strand, counting down.
GCTCACCAGCGATATCGCTGTGTGTGACATTCAGCGACGATCAGCCCCCCTGCCGGGTATCGCTGATCGTCGCTGAAATGTCAGGACCTTTTTTTGATCGCTGGTTTCCCGCTGACAGGCACACATCGCTGCGTGTGACAGGCGGGAGACCAGCGATCCGCTGGTAACCAAGGTACACAGCGGGTTTCCAGGCGCGGGGCTGTGCCTAGAAACCCGCTGTGTACCTTGGATACCAGCGCCCTGATGCAGGGAGCTGGTATCCAAGGTACACAGCGGGTTTCCAAGCGCTGCGCGGTGCCTGGAAACCCGCTGTGTACCTTGGTTACCAGCGGATCGCTGGTCTCCCGCCTGTCACACGCAGCGATGCGTGCCTGTCAGAGGGAAACCAGCGATCAAAAAAAGGTCCTGACATTTCTGCGACGATCAGCGATACCCGGCAGGGGGGCTGATCGTCGCTGAATGTCACACACAGCGATATCGCTGGTGAGCTCGCTGCTGCGTCACAAAACTAGTGACTCAGCAGCGATCTCGGTAGCGATATCGCTATGTGAGACGGGCCCTTAAGCGATGTTACCCGCAGTGTCGCTGTCCCAGATCGCTGCCTGAGCTGCCTGTTTGGCAGCTCAGCAGCGATCATGTAGCGATACACCAGCGATCCTGACAAGTGCATATCGTTGTCGGGATCGCTGGTGTATCGTTATGTGACACCCAGCCTTTACTCTCCTGTCAGGCAGGAGAGGAACTCATTCATTTGGGGTTTACTGTGAGGCTGCAGCATTAGCTGCGGTCCCTGCAGTAAACATTAACCCTTTCTGAAGGATTACACCGTGGGACCTGACTGTGCATGGGATAGGTAAGAATAATTTTGCTTTTTTATTTTATTTTTATTACAGGAAATGGTTTTTGCAGTAAAATAAAAGATGGTCAAAAACATGTGTCTTTATTTCATTAAAATGATTTTTAATTAAAGTGTGTGTGTTTTATTTTTATTTCATGCAATAGGATTAATAATTGATAGTTGTCTAATTGACAGCTCTCAATTATTAACCTGGCTTAAGGTCACCTTTCAATAGCAAGGTGGCTTTAACCCCATATTAACCCATTCGCCACCGCTACAGGGCAATGGGAATAGACGGGCAAAGTGCCAGAAAGGGCGAATCTAATTATAGATTTGTCTTTCCTGGGGTGTCTGGGGGCAGATGTTAGTAGCCGGGGGGGGCAAAAATAATGGTCCCTCTCTGGGCTATTATTATCTGCCCCCACTCACTGGCTTTGTCTGTCTGGTTGCGAAAATAGGGCGGGAGCCCACGCATTTTTTTTCAGCAATTTTACACCTCATATATATATATATACATGTCATTGAATTTGTGACACATATATATATATTTATATTTGTAGTTCATACACTTCTACATAGTATAATAGCCGCTAATTCAATTGCCGGCTTTTGTGAAAATGCAGAACCCGACATGAAATGACACTTGGTGTACATAGGGTTAACCATGTCTTTTCATGTCCTTTGCTATCTAATTTGCACAAACAATTAAATCAGACTATGTGTGCAAAATTTCACACCTGTAGGGTTAATTAAAGGTGTAAATTCGTAGCAAAAAAGTCCGGTTTTTTTACAACGAATTTACACCTTTAATTAACCCCTACAGGTGTGAAATTTTGCACACATAGTCTGATTTAATTGTTTGTGCAAATCAGATAGCAAACGACATGAAAAGACATGGTTAACCCTATGTACACCAAGTGTCATTTCATGTCGGGTGCTTCTGTCTTTTCACTGAAGCCGGCTTTACCCGGCAATTGAATGAGAGGATATTTTACTATGTAGAAGTGTATAAACTATACATATATGTATATATATATGTCACAATGACATGTATATATATATATATATGTATTCTATGTGTGTATATTTAGTGTTTACAAGGAAAGAATGGGGTTTTTTTAGTTGCGATATTTTGTTCCCATAGACTTACATGGGACTTCCGGTATCGGTATCGGGTATCGCCGATATTTTAGTGATATCGGCGATACCATTCCGATTCCGATACTTTAGGATATCGAAAGTATCGCTCAACTCTATCTGGGACCTTTATTTCCAAATGAAATGCAAAATTTACTTTCATTGAAAACAACACCTTGGACCACTGAGCAACAGTCCAGGTCTTTTTCTCCTCGGCACAGGTAAGACGCTTCTGGCATTGACTATTGGTCATGAGTGGCTTGACACAAGGAATGCGACGCTTGTAGCCCATGTCCTGGATACGTCTATGTGTGGTGGCTCTTGAAGCAATGACCAGCAGCAGTCCACTCCTCGTGAATCTCCCCCAAATTTTTGAATGGCCTTTTCTTAACAATCCTTTCAAGACTGTGGTTATCCTGGTTCCTTGTGCACCTTTTTCTACCACACTTTTCCTTACACTCACCTTTCCATTAATATGTTTGGATACCGCACTCTGTGAACAGCTAGCTTCTTTAGCAATGACCTTTTGTGGCTTACTCTCCTTGTGGAGTGTGTCAATGGCTTCATAGATTGCAAGCTTGCGAGCAGGGCCCTCATTCCTCGTGGTATCTACTTTGATCTGTGTTTATTGTTATGCTGTAATGTCTATTGTCTGTACAAGTCCCCTGTATAATGTAAAGTGCTGCGGAATATGTTGGCGCTATAGAAATAAAATTATTATGATTATTATTATTTATTATTATTATTATTAATGACTGCCTTCTGGACATCTGTCAAGTCAGTAGTCTTCCCCATGATTGTGGAGCCTACTGAAACAGACTAAGGGACCTATTCAAGTGCTTTGCAAGTGTTTTTTGTTAATTACCGTATATACTCGCGTATAAGCCGAGATTTTCAGCCCAATTTTTAAGGCTGAAAGTCCCCCTCTCGGCTTATACGCGAGTCATATACAGGGGTTCGGCGGGGAGGGGGAGCGGGGGTGTCAGATCATACTTACCCCTCCGCCAGCGCGTCTTTGCAACCCCCTGCTTCTGCCACGATCTTAGGCTCCTTCCTGCAGCGGTCACGTGGTACCGCTCATTAAAGTCATGAATATGCACATATTGCTGACTTTAATGAGCGGTACCACGCGACCGCTATAGGAAGGAAGAGCTGCGGAGACCGCGGGAGAAGCAGGGCTGCAGAGACGCTCCAGGAGGGGGTAAGTATAGGAGATATTCACCTGTCCCCGTTCCACCTCTGCTCACCGCTGTGTCCTCGCGTCCTCTGTCTGTGAATGTTCAGGTCAGAGGGCGCGATGACGTAGTTAGTGCGCGCCGCGCCCTCTGCCTGAGCACACACTGACAAGAGGACCCGGAAGACGGAGCAGCGCGCAGCAGTGGACCGGGACAGGTAAATATCTCAGGTTCCGGGGCCCTGAGCAAGCGGTGACACTGGCACCTGTCCCCCATAGCGCGCCGGTGTCCCCGCCTGGCCCCCAGCAATGAGAGGTGAGTATGTCTTTTTTTTTTTTTAGTTGCAGCAGCAGCGGCAGCATAAGGGACCTATACTATGGGGCATAATCTATGGAGCATATGGGCATAATCCAGGGAGCATATGGGCATAATCCAGGTAGCATATGGGGCATAATCTAGGGAGCATATGGGGCATAATCTAGGGAGCATATGGGGCATAATCTAGGGAGCATATGGGGCATAATCCAGGGAGCATATGGGGCATAATCCAGGGAGCATATGGGGCATAATTCTAGGGAGCATATGGGGCATAATCTAGGGAGCATATGGGGCATAATCTATGGAGCATTTTATGGGGGCATAATCTATGGAGCCTCATATGGGGGCATAATCTATGGGGCATAATCTATGGAGCATCTTAGGGGGGCATAATCTATGGAGCATCTTAGGGGGGCATAATCAATGGAGCATCTTAGGGGGGCATAATCTATGGAGCATTTTATGGGGGCATAATCTATGGAGCATCATATGGGGGCATAATCTATGGAGCATCTTAGGGGGGCATAATCTATGGAGCATCTTAGGGGGGCATAATCTATGGAGCATCTTAGGGGGGCATAATCTATGGAGCATTTTAGGGGGGCATAATCTATGGAGCATCTTAGGGGGGCATAATCAATGGAGCATTTTAGGTGGGCATAATCTATAGAGCATCATAAGGGGCATAAAATATATGGAGCATTTTATGGGGGCATAACTTTTATGGAGCAGCATATGGTGCATATTATTCTCTGGAGCATCTGGGCCATTATTAACTGTATGGAGAATTATATGGGGCTCCTGATTCAATATGGATATTCAAAAACATTTAACCTACTGATGTCTCAATTAATTTTACTTTTATTGGTATCTATTTTTATTTTTGTAATTTACCAGTAGCTGCTGCATTTTCCACCCTAGGCTTATACGCGAGTCAATAAGTTTTCCCAGTTTTTTGTGGCAAAATTAGGGGGGTCTGCTTATACACAGGTCGGCTTATACATGAGTATAAAAGGTACTCTAATTTACTGAGATAATGACTTTTGTGTTTTCATTTGCTGTAAGCCAGAATCATCAACATTAACAGAAATAAACACTTGAAATAGATCACTCTGTAATGATTCTATATAATATATGAGTTTTGCTTTTTTGAGTTTCACTTTTTGTATTGAAGAACTGAAATAAATTAACTTTTTGATGACAGTCTAATTTAGTGAGAAGCACTTGTATGTACAATTCAATGGGGTTTTTTTGGCTACCTTTAACTATATATATACGAAAAGCTATTGTTGCTATGGCTATGTGTATCAAATGCTGATATATCAACTAAATATCTTCATTGTGTCTGCAACAGCACAATATTTAGAATTGAGAGTCCTCAGTGGTTGATACCTTTTAATGGCTAACTGAAAAGATGGTAACATTAGCCATTAAAAGGTATCAACCACTGAGGACTCTCAATTCTAAATATTTTTCTATCTACTAACACTGTACGAAGATACACATCTTTCCTGCAACAGCACACGTCACTTTTGATCTTTTGCTGCCCCTTGTGTCCATTGTTAATACTATGATCTCAGAGATATACAGCTCTGGCAAAAATTAAGTGACCACTGCACAGTTTTATAAAAATCAGCTTCTCTACATGTTTGACAGCCATTCCATTCCAGTGTCAGTTGAATTCCAAGCAGAGTACACCTCATTCTACTTAATGTGCTTCTGATTAGGTGATCACCTGAACCAAATCTTATTTAACGAAGGAGAGTATAAAAAACACTGCTGTGGTGTTCACAATCCTCTTGCAATATGACAAGCTGGATGGCAAAACAAGTGCGAGTAATATCCCAAAAGTAATAGGAATGAAAAAATAACTTTTAACCATGCCAAAGGAGTTGAAAAGAAAAGTCTTGAATAAGGAAAAGAATGGCTAAATTCTGGCTTTACTAGCAGAGGGATACAGTGAGCGTCATGTTTCCTCCATCCTTAAAATTTCTAAGACAGCGGTCCATTACAATAAGGTCAAGCAGCAGACATTGGGGACAACAAAGCTACAGACCGGCAGAGGGCGAAAACGACTCTCCACTGACCGGGATGACTGTCATCTTATTCGAATGTGACTCAGCAACCACAGGATGACATCAAGTGACCTACAAAAGGAATGGCAAATGGCAGGTCTAATCTTTCTAAGGGAGTTTGAAACATCAGTAAGTTGTGTATTAATAATTTACAGGTCACACGCTTGTTGTTTCTTTCAGAGAGCCAAAATTGGTCCCAGCAACAAAGCGGCAGAAGAGAAAGTGTCAAATCCAGTGGCCAAAATTGACAGCAATGGAAACCGAGACCGAGTAAAAGCTTCAGATTTCAACTTTCTGAAGGTGCTGGGGAAATGAAGCTTTGGGAAAGTAAGTAAGATGTGACGGACTACGATCATTGACTCGCAAGATGTGTGAAGATAAAGATGCCAGCCCTGATCTGCTCGCTTTCTCCCCCTCCACTGCGTGCACTCATTCTTTCTCACTTGTGTGTGTGCTTGTACTCATTCTCTCTGCCTCTGCGCGGCCTCTCGCTCATTCTCTCCGCCTCTGCGCGGCCTCTCGCTCATTCTCTCCACCTCTGCGCGGCCTCACGATCATTCTCTCCGCCTCTGCGCGGCCTCTCGTTCATTCTCTACGCCTCTGCGCAGCCTCTCGCTAATTCTCTCCGCCTCTGCGCGTCCTCACGCTCATTCTCTCTGCCTCTGCGCGGCCTCTCGCTCATTCTCTCCTCCTCTATGTCGCCTAGCGCTCATTCTCTCCGCCTCTACGCGGCCTCTTGCTCATTCTCTCCTCCTCTGCGTCGCCTAGCGCTCATTCTCTCCGCCTCTGCGCGGCCTCTCGCTCATTCTCTCCGCCTCTGCGCGGCCTCACGCTCATTCTCTCCTCCTCAGCACGGCCTCTCGCTCATTCTCTCCTCCTCAGCGCGGCCTCTCGCTCATTCTCTCCACCTCTGCATGGCCTCTCGCTCATTCTCTCTGCCTCTGCACGGCCTCTCGCTCATTCTCTCCGCCTCTGCACGGCCTCTAGCTCATTCTCTCCTCCTCAGCGCGACCTCTCGCTCTTTCTGTCCTCCTCTGCGGGGCCTCTCGCTCATTCTCTCCGCCTCTGCGGGGCCTCTCGCTCATTCTCTCCGCCTCTGCGGGGCCTCTCGCTCATTCTCTCCGCCTCTGTGCGACCTCTCGCTCATTCTCTCCGCCTGCGCGGCCTCTAGCTCAATCTCTCCTCCTCAGCGCGGCCTCTCGCTCATTCTCTCCTCCTCAGTGCGGCCTCTCGCTCATTCTCTCCACCTCTGCGTGGCCTCTCGCTCATTCTCTACGCCTCTGCGCGGCCTCTCGCTCATTCTCTCTGCCTCTGTGCGGCCTATCGCTCATTCTCTCCGCCTTTGCGTGGCCTCTCGCTCATTCTCTCCGCTACTCTGCGCTGGCTCTCGCTCCTTCTCCCCGCTACTCTGCGCTGGCCTCTCGCTCATTCTCTCTGCCTGTGTACGGCCTCTCGCTCATTCTCTCCGCCTCTGCGCGGCCTCTAGCTCATTCTCTCCTCCTCAGTGCGGCCTCTCACTCATTCTCTCCACCTCAGCGTGGCCTCTCACTCATTCTCTCTGCCTCTCGCTCATTCTCTCTGCCTCTCGCTTATTCTCTCTGCCTCTGCGCGGCCTCTAGCTCATTCTCTCCTCCTCAGCGCAGCCTCTCGCTCATTCTCTCCGCCTCTGCGCGGCCTCTAGCTCATTCTGTCCTCCTCAGCGCGGCCTCTTGCTCATTCTCTCCACCTCTGCGTGGCCTCTGCCTCATTCTCTCCGCCTTTGTGCGGCCTCTCGCTCATTCTCTCCGCCTCTGCGCGGCCTCTCGCTCATTCTCTCTGCCTCTGCGCGGCCTCTCGCTCATTCTCTCCGCTACTCTGCGCTGGCTCTCGCTCCTTCTCCCCGCTACTCTGCGCTGGCCTCTCGCTCATTCTCTCTGCCTGTGTACGGCCTCTCGCTCATTCTCTCCGCCTCTGCGCGGCCTATTGCTCATTCTCTCTCCTCAGTGCGACCTGTCACTCTTCTCTCACCTCAGCGCGGCCTCTCGCTCATTCTCTCTGCCTCTCGCTCATTTCTCCGCCCTCTTCGCTTATTCTCTCTCCTCAGCGCGGCCTCTTGCTCATTCTCTCCACCTCTCGCTCATTCTCTCTGCCTCTGTGCCGGCCTCTCGCTCATTCTCGCCCGGCCTCTCGCTCATTCTCTCCGCTACTCTGTGCTGGCTCTCGCTCCTTCTCCCCGCTACTCTGCGCTGGCCTCTCGCTCATTCTCTCTGCCTCTGCGCGGCCTCTCGCTCATTCTCTCTGCCTCTGCGCAGCCTCTAGCTCATTCTCTCCTCTCCGCCTCTTGCTCATTCTCTCTGCCTCTCGCTCATTCCTCGCTCTTGCCTCTCGCTCATTCTCCCTGCCTCTCGGTCATTCTCTCCGCTTCTGCGCGGCCTCTCGCTCATTCTCTCCGCCTCTGCGTGGCCTCTCGCTCATTCTCTCCGCCTCTGCGCGGCCTCACGCTCATTCTCTCCTCCTCAGCACGGCCTCTCGCTCATTCTCTCCTCCTCAGCGCGGCCTCTCGCTCATTCTCTCCACCTCTGCATGGCCTCTCGCTCATTCTCTCTGCCTCTGCACGGCCTCTCGCTCATTCTCTCCGCCTCTGCACGGCCTCTAGCTCATTCTCTCCTCCTCAGCGCGACCTCTCGCTCTTTCTGTCCTCCTCTGCGGGGCCTCTCGCTCATTCTCTCCGCCTCTGCGGGGCCTCTCGCTCATTCTCTCCGCCTCTGCGGGGCCTCTCGCTCATTCTCTCCGCCTCTGTGCGACCTCTCGCTCATTCTCTCCGCCTGCGCGGCCTCTAGCTCAATCTCTCCTCCTCAGCGCGGCCTCTCGCTCATTCTCTCCTCCTCAGTGCGGCCTCTCGCTCATTCTCTCCACCTCTGCGTGGCCTCTCGCTCATTCTCTACGCCTCTGCGCGGCCTCTCGCTCATTCTCTCTGCCTCTGTGCGGCCTATCGCTCATTCTCTCCGCCTTTGCGTGGCCTCTCGCTCATTCTCTCCGCTACTCTGCGCTGGCTCTCGCTCCTTCTCCCCGCTACTCTGCGCTGGCCTCTCGCTCATTCTCTCTGCCTGTGTACGGCCTCTCGCTCATTCTCTCCGCCTCTGCGCGGCCTCTAGCTCATTCTCTCCTCCTCAGTGCGGCCTCTCACTCATTCTCTCCACCTCAGCGTGGCCTCTCACTCATTCTCTCTGCCTCTCGCTCATTCTCTCTGCCTCTCGCTTATTCTCTCTGCCTCTGCGCGGCCTCTAGCTCATTCTCTCCTCCTCAGCGCAGCCTCTCGCTCATTCTCTCCGCCTCTGCGCGGCCTCTAGCTCATTCTGTCCTCCTCAGCGCGGCCTCTTGCTCATTCTCTCCACCTCTGCGTGGCCTCTCGCTCATTCTCTCCGCCTTTGTGCGGCCTCTCGCTCATTCTCTCCGCCTCTGCGCGGCCTCTCGCTCATTCTCTCCGCTACTCTGCGCTGGCTCTCGCTCCTTCTCCCCGCTACTCTGCGCTGGCCTCTCGCTCATTCTCTCTGCCTGTGTACGGCCTCTCGCTCATTCTCTCCGCCTCTGCGCGGCCTATTGCTCATTCTCTCCTCCTCAGTGCGGCCTGTCACTCATTCTCTCCACCTCAGCGCGGCCTCTCGCTCATTCTCTCTGCCTCTCGCTCATTCTCTCCGCCTCTCGCTTATTCTCTCTGCCTCAGCGCGGCCTCTTGCTCATTCTCTCCACCTCTCGCTCATTCTCTCTGCCTCTGTGCGGCCTCTCGCTCATTCTCTCCACGGCCTCTCGCTCATTCTCTCCGCTACTCTGTGCTGGCTCTCGCTCCTTCTCCCGCTACTCTGCGCTGGCCTCTCGCTCATTCTCTCTGCCTCTGCGCGGCCTCTCGCTCATTCTCTCTGCCTCTGCGCAGCCTCTAGCTCATTCTCTCCGCCTCTTGCTCATTCTCTCTGCCTCTCGCTCATTCTCTCTGCCTCTCGCTCATTCTCCCTGCCTCTCGGTCATTCTCTCCGCTTCTGCGCGGCCTCTCGCTCATTCTCTCCGCCTCTGCGTGGCCTCTCGCTCATTCTCTCCGCCTCTGCACGGCCTCTAGCTCATTCTCTCCTCCTCAGCGCGACCTCTCGCTCTTTCTGCCCTCCTCTGCGCGGCCTCTCGCTCATTCTCTCCGCCTCTGCGGGGCCTCTCGCTCATTCTCTCCGCCTTGTGCGGCCTCTTGCTCATTCTCTCCGCCTCTGCGCGGCCTCTAGCTCATTCTCTCCTCCTCAGCGCAGCTTCTCGCTCATTCTCTCCTCCTCAGCGCGGCCTCTCGCTCATTCTCTCCACTTCTGCGTGGCCTCTCACTCATTCTCTATGCCTCTGCGTGGCCTCTCGCTCATTCTCTCCGCCTCTGTGCGGCCTCTAGCTCATTCTCTCCACCTCTTGCTCATTCTCTCTGCCTCTCGCTCATTCTCTCTACCTCTCGCTCATTCTCTCTGCCTCTGCGTGGCCTCTCGCTCATTCTCTCCGCCTCTGTGCGGCCTCTCGCCCATTCTCTATGCCTCTGTGTGGCCTCTCGCTCATTCTCTCCGCTACTCTGCGCTGGCTCTCGCTCCTTCTCCTCGCTACTCTGCGCTGGCCTCTCGCTCATTCTCTCTGCCTGTGTACGGCCTCTTGCTCATTCTCTCCGCCTCTGCGCGGCCTCTAGCTCATTCTCTCCTCCTCAGTGTGGCCTCTCACTCATTCTCTCCACCTCAGTGCGGCCTCTCGCTCATTCTCTTTGCCTCTCGCTCATTCTCTCCGCCTCTCGCTTATTCTCTCTGCCTCAGCGCGGGCTCTTGCTCATTCTCTCCACCTCTCGCTCATTCTCTCTGCCTCTGTGCGGCCTCTCGCTCATTCTCTCCGTGGCCTCTAGCTCATTCTCTCCGCTACTCTGCGCTGGCTCTCGCTCCTTCTCCCCGCTACTCTGCGCTGGCCTCTAGCTCATTCTCTCCGCCTCTTGCTCATTCTCTCTGCCTCTCGCTCATTCTCCCAGCCTCTCTGTCATTCTCTCCGCTTCTGCGCGGCCTCTCGCTCATTTTCTCCACCTCTGCGCGGCCTCTCGCTCATTCTCTCCGCCTCTGCGCGGCCTCTTGCACATTCTCTCTGCCTCTGCGCGGCCTCTCGCTCATTCTTTCCGCCTCTGCACGGCCTCTCGTTCATTCTCTCGGCCTCTGAGCTGTCTCTCTCTCTCCCTCCCTCTCTCTCTCCCTCCCTCCCTAATGAGGTGTATTACTTTGCATATGTTGATTGTGTTCTCTGGTGAACCCGCATCTGTTCACTTTAGGATGCAGATTTTTGGATCCAATGAAGAAATTTAAAAAAAAACATTTTTTCGGCCACCCCTTCCCCCAATGGTGCAGCAACCAGACTGCTCCCCTCCCACAAGGAGTTAAATGGCACAAAAGAGGCCGGTTACTAGAATCGGAGCACTTTAATGTGCGAAACAAAGCCGGCGAGCGCATTCATCAGCGGAGCTTGTCCTGTTTATTGCAGCCAGTGAGCACCTAATCTGCCATCCGGGCGGAGGCGCGCAGCAGCTGCAGGAATAATGGCTGCACGCACCCAGATTCTCTCCTTTTAATTGAGCGAACATAAAGGAAAACCTTATTAGGCTGGAGTCACACTGGCGACTAAATCGTACCACTAGAAAGCGATGAAATATCGCTTTGCAGTCGACCCAATATTAATCAATGTAGTAGCTCCCAGCATCCGATTTTTTGTGGTCCGATTTAAACATGCGAGTGCAATCGCAGCATGCTGCGATTGTCACCGATTGTGGGTCGACTATCGCCAATGCAAGTCTATGGGTGCGATGAAAAGTGGGATTACAAACGGACCGCACGTGTGAGTTGCGATGAAATCGCACAACTTTTCCAGGTGACAGGAAACTGCCTTTCAAATTCTCAGGAAGCCTTTACATGCTAATTAGCTAAGCGCATCTTTAAAAAAAACAGAAGAACGCCTACACGGAGTCCAGAAACATGGCATCTAGCCACATCAATGTGGAACTCCTCATCGTATTGGTGCAGGAGAGGCCTGAATTGTGGGACCAGCGCGATCCCAATTACAGCAATCGGGCGCGCAAAGAGGCTGCATGGCAAACGATATGTGAACACATTTTTCCAGACTATCATCAGAGATCCAGGGAGGACCAAGAGCGTCTTAGTAAGTACCACATGTAACGGTTTTTTTTTTTTGTAAAAAAATGTTATTAAGAAAATAATAATGTATGCTTATGTGTTTAAATGATATTGAAAAAGCAGCATTATCGAACTCTGCCTATTTATAACAGCACATTGATGTGTGTGTTCACAAACAATATCCATGTCTTTTAACATATCATCGATGCTTTGTCATTTATTCACTATAACATTTTGTACTCCCCTTGACCTCAGATGTAGTTTGTAGGTACTAAAATGCTAAATGATTGAGGCGTTTTGTTAAGGGCCAAGCATTTTTTGAAATGTATGTTACAGCTTATAACATGTATACTTCTGTGTTGTGAATGGACTTGAAATGAGTTCTGAGCAGAGGCTCCCTTTGGTGGTTACAAGCGGTACTAGACTGTCCAGTGAAGATTGTGAGGAGTGGGAATCAGGTGTTACTGACTGGTCTTATATAAGGGAGTCGCCTTCCCATCAGGGTTGCCGGTGATCAATTGTTCTGGTCTCAATCCTTGAGTCCTGTTTCCTTTGTAGCCTGCTGTGTCGTGTCTGCATCTCCTGCTAACAGATAAGACATTTTCTTCTTTTTGTTTTTGTGCTTGATTTTTGCATTTTGTCCTGCACTTCTGTGGGGGCCTTTAGGGTCCCCTCCGGGGCTTTTGCCCTCTCAGTTTAGTTCAGCCACTGATGTTTGTACTTTTGCTTTTTCCAGTTTTTTCAGTGGCTGCTGTTTTGATTTTGTTACACCAGAGAACTAATTTAGGTGGTAGAGGTCGTGTGATCTCAGGTGATTTTGAAATTAGTAGAGTTGGTGCTTTTCAGGGTTTTTTGGGATTGCAGTAAGTGCCCTTCCTATCCTTTTCTATTTAGGTAGTTTGGGCCCCAACGTTTGCTCATACTATTTTCTGTCTGTGTCAGTATTTCATCTTGTCTAACCGCCATTACATGTTTGGGGGCTTTCTATGTTCTTTGGGGATCTGCTCCGGGGCAGATAGCTTTCCTCTTTCTATCTTTAGGTGTAGTTAGTTTCTCAGGCTGTGACGAGGCGTCTAGGACCAACGTAGGAACGCTCCACGGCTGCCTCTAGTTGTGGTCGTTAGTCAGGGTACTGCAATCTCATAGATTCCAACTTCTCTGGTGTATTGCCTTTTTTACCTGCACTCCTCAGCTACCGAAACATAACACTTCTGGTTGTATGTTTATGTGTTTTAATATTGTAAATCACATCACACATGAACACTATTTAAATGTTCATTGTTGCATAATGTAATTTTTTGATGAATAAATAGATATCAGTCATTATAACCATTATGGTGTTCTTACATTTGTAGTGACTGATGTGACAAGGCGGTGGCGCAGCTGTCGGGACTGCTACCGGAGGGAGAGGCAGATTAGGGATCGGAGTGGGGCTTCAGCCTCTAAGAAGAGGAAGTACCTCTATTTTGATAGACTAAACTTCCTTGCGCCAGTGATGGATGTGCGACCGTAAGTGCATGTGTGTTCAAACACTTTCATGTCAAACTTTGTAATTTTCTGGGTTTTAATTGTCAAAAATTATTTCATTTCTAGGACGGAGTCAAACCTAATTGAGAGGGAGACTGGGTCAGACTCTGAAGTGCTTATAGACCCCGTTGGTGATGGGGCAGAGGAGGCAGGCCCTTCCTCTGCAGCATGTGGGTCCACCCAAGCAGCACCAACAGCAGCTGCAGGAGCTGAGGATTCACAAAGCCAGCATCAGGAACATGAGGACCTACCTCAGAGCAGCAGCCCTAATAGGGGTCAGGATGTGTCTCCTCCTCATTCCCAACGCACAAGGCGAGGTAGGCGGCGACGAGAAGGAGTGGGTTCTGTGACAAGGAGGCAGGTGGACCGAGGAGTTCTGGACTATTTGTCCAGTGTAGCTAATGATGATGGTGAGGAGGGATTTTGCCGCAGTCTGGCCCGTTACCTCCGGGCTATTCCAAGACAGCACAGACTGCGGATCAGAAGCGGACTGCAGATTGTTTTGGATGCTGGAACACCGCCTAATGATCCAAGCAACCTACTAGATTATCTAGATAGATGGGTGGTTGGTCCTGAAAATGTGTTAAGGTTGTTTGGACCAAATCCATCACAATATGCTTCTGCCTCTGATCCTCCTCATCATCCTCCTCCTCCACCTCCTCCTTGTGTCCAACAGAACTCAACTCCTCCTCCTCCTCATCCTACTGCAGCTCCTTCTTTCTTTGGAGCTACCCAGCTCCAAGCCATGGGACAGAGTGGCCATGCACAATATGCCCACTCTAACATACCCAATGTTGTTGGCTGGCCACAACATGGATATGTTAGACATGGGCATATTGGGGGTCATTCTGCTAGTGCTCAGTCATATCAATATGACTATGAGCATCAATTCCCTATGTACCCCTACACACAAGCCCTTCAGGATGCAGCCAGTAACCCAGCTGCTACGTTAGTTTCTGCAGCACCTCAGGCTCAATCACAGGTTGCAGATAGTGGAAGGCCTAATACGCAACCTGGCCCTCCATCCTCACCACCACCAAGCTACCATCAATTGTAGATGAAAGTATTTTTTGGTTGTATGGAAGTTATATATATTTATTTTTGCATATTCAGAATGTTATACATATTTTTTATTTATGTTTGGACATGTTGGTCCTGTTTTCTAAATATATCAGCCTCTAAAAGGCTTTCAAACTAAATACACTAATGAGTAAAATTAGTGAAGTGCCATTGGTTGTCTGTGATTATTCTTATATGTTCTGACCTGTGTTAAGTAGGAAAAAGTGTACATAAAATAATTACAGTCTTCCATTAATTGATGAATGTAAAGTAAGTTTATGGTATCAGATAACATAAAACACACTACATAGCTATGGCCTCATCTTGCAAGGAATAGCACCCGCAGGAGAAACAAAATAATTGGTCAATAAGTCACGGACTTTGAGTCCAGAAGGGGGACGACGAGGATGGATGACTGGTCTCATAGGCCTCGTCATATTATCAGACTGAAGTTCAGGCATATCAGCTGATGAGCATTCATGCATTCTGGTAAAATTATGTAGTACCACACATGCTTGCACTACAAGATTAACATTTGAATCACTTAGCTGAATGGCTGATTGTAGGACACGCCATTTGGCTGTAAGAATACCAAATGTGCACTCTACCAGGCGTCGTGCACGAGCAAGCCGATAATTAAATATGCGTTGCTGATGGTTCAGATTGCGCCGAGGATATGGCCTCATAACATGAAGAGTTAATTGGAAGGCCTCATCCGCTACTACAACATATGGCACTGCATCCACATTTGACTGTGGAAGTTGACATGCTGGTGGTAAGTCCAATTGGTTATTGCGTAGCCGCCGACCCATAATGGAAGAATTGAAGACTCTGGAGTCTCCAGTCCTTCCATAGGCCCCAATGTCTACAATTATGAAGCGGTAGTTACTGTCGACCAAGCCCAACAAAACTATAGAAAAATATTGCTTATAATTGTAGAATTGGGTCCCTGAGTTCGGCGGCTTACGCACACGTATGTGCTTCCCGTCCAGGGCTCCAATACAGTGTGGAAAATTACTGCTTTCTTGAAATCCACGTGCAATCCTCAACCAATCTTCCATTTTGGCTCTGGCATCACCTCTTTATTCAGTGGATTTCCCTATCAAAAACTCTAAATGCAGAGCAGCGTATGAGAGCCCAGTGGAAAGGAACCTGCAATACACAAACAACAACAAACATGTACACATCATACAAAAAAAATAAAAACACTGCATTAACCAAATGTAAACAGTGGACATTTGTTTACTCACCCATTCACTTAATGTAATGACTTATAAACCATTATGACTGCTACACACAAACATATAGGGCAAACTTAAACATTTTATAATGACATGGGGTACAGTATGTTAAGATTTACAAAGTAAGAAGAATGTGAAAGTTGTTACATTATGCAAAACATCATCAACATATCGTTGACACACATACCTTAATGTTAGAAGAAGCCTTTCCTCAGCAGAAATTGAAGGACGCATCCTGGTGTTCTGAAAGGTGATTCCAGGGCGCAATATGTCAAGCAAAATATCAAAGGTGGCAACACTCATGCGACAATAGGCAAAAAACTTGTCTGGATTCCTACGCAATGTGGAATACAGGCGCTCAAAATGCCCTTTGCTGATCCTTCGCATCACAAGGGGATGCACCCACATCCTTCTGCTTATTCTGTGCGAAACAACTACAGGGTATGGCTCCCCAAAAGTTCTGGATATCAGCCAATAGTACAGCAGACGCTCAGTTCTATTAAACCTTAGTCTGTCACTCATAATTTTCACTTTGCAGCAACACAACAGGAACCACTAAGAAGCCAAACACTCCACGGCAACGTTTGGGAGGGTAAGAACAGTCCAACCACGCTTAAATATGGCTCTGGCTCATTATTCAAATGATTTGCAGGCCTCAAAACCGATAAATGTCCATTTTGCTATGATGCCACTAAAAAACGGTAGTCGCTGGGTAATCGGATGTGAAACTTAAGCGTACATGCTACAAAATCGCATCAACTACTAAAAATCGGATGCCAGTCGCAGCAATGTTCATGAAATTTTAATCCGATTATCGACCGACTAAAACAGTCCGATTTTTTAGACGTTGTGTGTGACTCCAGCCTTAAAAAGCGCGAGGAGACAGAACGTTATAAATATGCAGGAGCGTTTTGGAGGGCTGAGGGCGGCTCCTCATCTGCACAAGATGGGCTCGCTGTCTCGCTCGCTGACAGCCATCCTGTCACTTCCCTCTTCTGACTACGATAACGGCCGGCTTATTTTACCGTATCGTAGAATCTCCGCATTCAGTATCCAATTATCTGCCGTAAATTTGTCGCTTTTTTTTTAAGGTGAAATTTTTCACACTAACAAAAAAAAAATTCAGATTTCCCCCTGGAAGCTTTGATGTCATCTTTTTCTGGCCTACAGTGGAGCATTAAATGAAATGCATAATTTAAAGGGACGTGCGTTTACAAATCTCACCATGGTCTTTTCCTCTTTTCCTACATTGTTCTGTTTCACATTGCAGTTTAAAGTGTTAACAATAAGACAGTACTCCTTTTTTTGTCATTCGAGAAGCATTTATTTTATTTCCTACGCTCCTCGTGGGTTAGAACGCTTAGAATAATAGTTAGTGGAAGAGGGTGGAGCTTAATTTAAATGCCTACCCGAGGACCATTTATTTTAACTAAATGGGTTTAAGAATATCTATAGATGATTAATTTCTTAAATTTTAATTTTAAATCCTTTTTTATGATACAGAACTCCAAATCATCCTCTGTATAGAATAAAATAGACATAGAATTTAACATTCTAACTATCTGCTGCCATGACTGGATGGCGCCTGATGGTTCAATGCGGATTGTTAATTATTGAACTAGTAAAAAGAGTTGTCAGTCAAAGTGTTAATGGCCAAATTATCAAAGTTAAGCATTACTTGACCAGGCAGATCCTGCAGATCCAACAGTCTTTCTGCCAATACATGAAAACCTGGGCGGAGGTGGGTTCCTTCTGGGACTGTTGACTGATTGACTTAGCAGTAGTGTGGATGTGAATGTTCTGTCCCCACATGAGGCGAATGGAGGTGAAGTTGATGTCATGGGTGTATCGCCACGAGGATCGTCGCGATTACACACTCTGACTTCTCACAGCTGAGTTGCTGTTTCTTTGTGTTTGGTAATGAGGGAGTTAATTTTACCTAGCTCTTTGCTAAGACTAGGTCCAGCCTCGCCCGGCTGCTTTTGATTATGTTCTAATTAGCTTCCTTTATATACCTGCCAGTCTGGGTGTTAGATGCCGGTGAAAGCATTCATGTAGTCTAGCAGACTGGATCGGTTCTGAGAATATTTAAGCTAAGAGCTCCTTAGTTGTTTTTACTCTTATAGCTTATAGTTTATCTCTGAGACCTTAGGTGTTCCTACTGTGTGTGAGTGTTGTATGTAAGACTTTATTTACTTTATTCCTTGTCTTTCTTGTATGTCTTTCTGTTCATTAACCGTTACCTGTTCATTCCCTTTGGTGGTAATCAGGGTCCTTCTTAGGACTAGATTACAGTTGGCAGGGATTGATAGGAGACAGGGTTTACGCTGGTGGCCTGGACCTCTGTACCTTTAACAGTACCTCCAGGTAGAGGGATTAGTTAGGACCCCAGTTTAGGGTCAGCATAGACCCCGGTCACCCTCTAGCCGGAGACAGCGTATAACGGATTCCGTATTGACCCACTGGACTTTCTGTCAGGTAATTCTATGTTATCATATATCTATGCGCATGTTATATAGTATGTTGCCCTTTTGATATAGATTACTGACATCACATATATATATATCTGCTATACAGCGTGACATTTTCACCGGCCTATACTAAAGATTCTCCCCAGCTGTCATGGATCCAGTAGCCCAGCTGGCCCGGCAGTTGCAGGGGTTGTCCATGGAGTTTGCAGACATTAAGTCCAAGGTTTTGTCCCCCCCGGAGCAAACCAGATCTGAACCTAAGGTTGCTCTCCCGGACAGGTTCACTGGTGGGCGGGACAAATTTTTTACTTTCCGGGAGGCATGTAAATTGTACTTTCGGCTGCGGCCTCGGTCATCTGGGAGTGAAGAGCAGAGGGTGGGAATTGTTATCTCGCTCTTACAAGGGGACCCTCAATCTTGGGCGTTCTGTATTCCTCCAGGCTCCCCAGATCTCCAGTCAGTGGATCGATTTTTTACTGCCCTGGGTCTGGTATATGATGATCCGGATCGGGTTTCCCTTGCTGAAACAAAGTTACGTAAAATACGGCAAGGAAATCGTCCAGCGGAGGAATTTTCTTCTGAGTTCCGTAGATGGGCAACAGATACTCAGTGGAATGACCCAGCTCTTAGGAGCCAGTTTTGTCAAGGGTTGTCTGACAAATTAAAGGATGTGTTGGCTCAGTATGATTCTCCTCCATCACTGGAGGCTGCTATGGCCCTCGCTATTCGCATTGATAGACGAATTCGGGGAAGACGTGAGGTAACTCCGTCTCCCGTGATGACTCCACCTACTACTAAAGTCCCTTATACTGAGGTTCCCCTGGTCTGTTCTGAGGAACCCATGCAGTTGGGAGGGACATCTTTTTGTAGGAGGGAATCGGCGGTGCACCGCAAGACTAGAAGGTGTTTCTTTTGCGGGACAGAGGGACATTTTGTTGGGGGTGTCCATCCCGGGCCTCTTTGAGCAAAGGAGTTAACCTGGGAGTGTGTATTTCGTCCCCAAATCCCTCTCAGTTTCTCGTGCCTGCGGAGGTGGTGATTGGTACTAGAACTGAGAGGATTTCTGTTTTTCTTGATAGTGGGTCCGGGGCTAATCTGGTGGACGCTCGGTTTGCCCAGGTGCATGGTATGCAACTGAGTGTATTGGCCAAACCGGTCCCTATAGTCTCTATTGATTCTAGACCTCTCGGTCAAGGTAGCTTGGTACAAGCTGTTCATAACATAGATCTTCGAGTAGGGGCAATACATAAAGAGCAATTGTCTTGTTATGTGTTGGAGGGTCTACCTACTCCTATTGTGTTGGGACTTCCTTGGTTGGCTAAACATAACCCAGTAATTGATTGGCAATCCAGAAAGATAAGCCAGTGGGGTGAATTTTGCAGGAATAACTGCATGAGCACGGTCATCGGTGCGGTTGTGCCTAGGACTTTGTCTCCTTTTCTGGAGGACTTTGGGGAGATGTTCTCAGAGGAGGGGTGTAAAGAGTTACCTCCTCATCGCGCATATGACTGCTCAATAAAGTTGCTTTCTGATGCCTTATCTCGTACTTTCCCAGGGGCCGGGAAGACGGATGATCCGGTTCCTATTCCTCAGGAGGGAGTTGTAGTGTCAGCTGTATGCTCTGAGCTTGAGGGGGAGGTATTGGGGGCTCAGGGGGACGCCCCTGTGGGACTTCCAGGGAGACTGATAGTTCCAGATCGGTTAAGACTGAAGGTTACGGGGAACCGTTACAAACGGATGGCTGATAGGGGGAGAGTTTCTGGTCTAGATCTGAAGGTGAACGATCTAGTTTGGTTGTCTACCAGGAATATAAAACTTAAAGTTTCCTCCTGGAGGTTGGGTACCAGATTCATCGGGCCGTACAGGATCAGTTCCATAATTAATCCTGTGGCATTTCGTCTGGACCTCCCTCCTACGTTTAAAATTCATAATGTGTTTCACAAGTCATTACTTAAAAAGTATGTGGCACCAGTCATACCGTCACCTCTACCTCCTCCTTCAGTGGTGGTCAATGATAACGTGGAATTTCATGGGTCGAGAATCATTGACTCACGTCTCAGTCGCCGGTCCCTTCAGTACTTGGTTCATTGGAAGGGGTATGGTCCTGAGGAGAGGACGTGGGTCCCTGCGTCTGATGTTAACACAGATCGATTGGTTCGGACCTTTCACACAACTCACCCGGGCAGACCTGGCCCTGAGGGTCCGGAGTCCCCTCGTAGAGGGGGGGGTACTGTCATGGGTGTATCGCCACGAGGATCGTCGCGATTACACACTCTGACTTCTCACAGCTGAGTTGCTGTTTCTTTGTGTTTGGTAATGAGGGAGTTAATTTTACCTAGCTCTTTGCTAAGACTAGGTCCAGCCTCGCCTGGCTGCTTTTGATTAGTTATAATTAGCTTCCTTTATATACCTGCCAGTCTGGGTGTTAGATGCCGGTGAAAGCATTCATGTAGTCTAGCAGACTGGATCGGTTCTGAGAATATTTAAGCTAAGAGCTCCTTAGTTGTTTTTACTCTTATAGCTTATAGTTTATCTCTGAGACCTTAGGTGTTCCTACTGTGTGTGAGTGTTGTATGTAAGACTTTATTTACTTTATTCCTTGTCTTTCTTGTATGTCTTTCTGTTCATTAACCGTTACCTGTTCATTCCCTTTGGTGGTAATCAGGGTCCTTCTTAGGACTAGATTACAGTTGGCAGGGATTGATAGGAGACAGGGTTTACGCTGGTGGCCTGGACCTCTGTACCTTTAACAGTACCTCCAGGTAGAGGGATTAGTTAGGACCCCAGTTTAGGGTCAGCATAGACCCCGGTCACCCTCTAGCCGGAGACAGCGTATAACGGATTCCGTATTGACCCACTGGACTTTCTGTCAGGTAATTCTATGTTATCATATATCTATGCGCATGTTATATAGTATGTTGCCCTTTTGATATAGATTACTGACATCACATATATATATATCTGCTATACAGCGTGACAGTTGAATGGGGCTTGGAGAGTTATCCTACCTTCCGCTTCCTCATGCAGAGCAGACAGGACCAGTGCTGTTCAGCGTCCGGAGAGATGATGCACACCAGGGATTGTGAAGTCCAGACTTGTTTATTTGGAAATCTGGACATACAGCTTATGATTGGTATACAGTAACTTCTCCAGAAATGCAGGTGAAACGAGGTGCAGCAAGCCGTAGCACCAAGTGTGGCTGCAAGTGTGACCAGCAGGAGTGAGTGGTCGAAAACTGATGCCTTTCACAGCTCGGTGCAAAGCGTGTCTCTCCATAAAGAACTAACAAGCAAATGGCTGCTAACAGGAAGAAGAAGCAGTGACCTTAGCACAGGAAGTGAAAGGCATGTACCAGAATTAATTAGTTACAGGCTGCCACACAGAAAGGGCCACCAGGTGACAGCAGAGAGCATGAAAGAATAGATTATACACAGCATGGAAATAATACAATACATAACCAGACAGACGGAACAGCACACTCCCCGTCTGAAATTCCGTAAGGGATTTCACTATACTAGTGCTTTTGAAATGAAGTCCAACAACCTAGAAAAAACAAACACATAAACATGCATGAAATGCAATAACTTGGAAATGAGGTAAATGAATGTCTTTAAGTCAGTTCCTGAGGTAATCCAAAGGAAACCCATCTTCGGATCAGAGAAGCCGCACTAGGCCAAACTATCTCCGACCCACGGTAGTCCAATGGACGAAGTACTGGTGCAGTGTTCTGCTAGTCTTTATACTACCGGAATGTCCGCGGTAGAGAACGGTTTATGGCAGACGTGCCAACCATGACAGTTTTTGTTTCCATGTGAGTCAAGATAAGATTTCGCAATGTGGACTAACCTTGCGATGGTCTTGACGAGTTTCATCCAGTTGGAGAAGCGTTTGAAGCGTTGGCAACCGAGGCTGGAGGTTGGTTTAGTGTTCGTGGCCAGAGCACTGACCTCGGAGCGGACTTCTGGATCGTTATCCGGATCCTGGATGCTGAAGTCTTCCTGGACACGTTCACTTCCTTTCTGTTCCAGCAGAAACTTCGGACCTGAAAGCCAAGAAGAGTTAGCAAAGGAACTTATAGGCATAGGTCTAGTGGCGTGGTCCGCTGGATTAAGCTCAGATGGGATATAGTGCCACTGCTCAGACTTCCTTATTCTCTCGATGCGGTTACTGACGTACACGTAGAAGCGCCTTGTTTGGTTGTGGATGTAACCTAAGACAACCTTACTGTCAGTGTAGTATTGTACGTCATCTATGTTGGTGTCCAGCTCATGCTGTATATAGTCTGCGAGTTCTACCACAAACACAGTCCCACAGAGTTCGAGCCTGGGAATAGTGTGGTCATGCTTGGGAGCCAACTTAGCCTTGCCGAAGACGAACCCAATGTGATCTTGATGGTCGGATCCCGTCACCTTCAGATAGGCAACGGATGCAATGGCCTCCGTGGATGCATCCGAGAACACATGGAGTTCTGTCCTAGTGCTAGCGGCAAGTGAGGTTGTGGCGTAGCATCTTGGATGTGGATCTCATCCAAGGCACACAAGGACTGCTTCCAGGTTTCCCATTTTGGTTCCTTATCAGGAGGGAGTGGGGCATCCCAGTCTTTGACGGTTTCGGAAAGCTGTCTCAGAAGGGATTTACCTTGTATGGTAATTGGTGCTACGAATCCCAGTGGATCATATAAGCTGTTCACCACTGACAGGACACCACGTTTAGTGAATGGTTTGTCTGCACAGTTGATTTGAAAACCGAAGGTGTCGGTTGACAGGTTCCACCTCAGGCCTAAGCTTCTCTGCACAGGCGGATGGTCTGGTCCCAGGTCTATGTCCTTGAATCCTGGTGCGTGGTCACTTGACTCAAAGGCTCTCATGACAGCTGGGCTGTTTGAAGCAATTTTGTGCAGTCTAAGCTTGGCTCGGTACAGCATACCTTGGGTCCTCTTAAGCAGGTCAATCGCTGCTTCTTCTGTGGGTAGAGATTTCAGTCCATCATCTACATAGAAGTCTTTTTCTACAAAGTCTCTGGCGTCTGTTCCATATTCGGACTCTCCTTCCAGTGCAGTTCTCCGCAGGCCATAGGTTGCCACAGTGGACGAAGGGCTGTTCCCGAATATGTGCACCCTCATGCGATACTCCACCATCTCTTTGCTGGGGTCGTTGTCCTTGTGCCACAAGAACCTGAGGAAATTCCTGTGGTCCTCTCTGACTATGAAACAGTGAAACGTCTGTTCAATGTCGGCAGTGATAGCGATGGGCTCTTTCCTGAACCTCATCAACACTCCTACTAGGTTGTTTGTTAGATTAGGGCCCGTGAGGAGGACATCATTGAGAGATATGCCTTGATGTTTGGCTCTTGAATCAAAGACAACTCTAATTTGCTTAGGCTTTCGCGGGTGATATACTCCGAATGAGGGTAGGCACCAGCACTCCTCGTTTTCCTTTAAGGGAGGAGCTGGCTCGGCATGGTTATTATGGAATATTTTGCCTATAAAGGTGACAATGTGCTCTTTCATCTCTGGTTTGTTGCTTAGTGTGTGCTGGAGAGAGTTGAATCTGGACAACGCTTGTTCACGGTTGTTCGGGAGCCTTACCCTGGTAGCTCTGAAGGGTAGGGGAAAAACCAAGTGATTAGTCTCGTCCTTAAGGAACTCATTGTTCATTATCTTGACAAATTCCTTGCCTTCCATTGACGGGGCCACTTTGTTGTCATCCTTAGTGGTACGAAACACTGATCTTCCCAAGTCGTCTGCATAGGGAGAAGGGATGACATCAGGCAGCTGTACGGGATCTGGAGGCTTCTCTTTCACCTCGTAGTGAAGAGGGCATGGTTTGCAGAAAGTAGTGCGTCCATCCCGGCGTACGTAGGTCGTAAAGGAATTGACTCCTGTTCGGTTCAAGCATAGATTTCCTATGACTACATACCCCAAGTCGAGTTTCTGGGCATAGGGTGCGTAGTCAGGACCATTACACTGTTGGCGGACCTTATGTATCTTTAAACTGTCTCAGCCGAGCAGAAGTAAGATTTCAGCATCTGTGTCCATAGGTGGGATAACGCTGGTTAAGTGCCTTAAGTGTGGATGGTGAAACGCAGCTTCTGGGGTAGGGATCTCATCCCTTTGGTCAGGTATTTGATCACATTCGATTAATGTAGGTAGGGGTATTTCTATGCCTCCGTTGATAGGGGAAGCAATAAAATCTTGTGCCCTTCTACCGCTAGTCTCTATGCGACCCGAGCAGGTATTCAGAGTGTAGGGCGTTGCTGGTCCCCTGATACCAAAGGCTTCAAAGCACTTAGGTCCAGCTAGAGATCGATTGCTCTGGTCGTCAATGATGGCATACATTTTTACTGCCTTCTCTGGATGCCCTTCTGGATAAACTCTGATTAGGCATATCCTGGCACAGCATTTAGCACTTTGGTTCTCCCCACATACCTCTGAGCATGAGCACGAGACGGCCGTGGTAGACTTGTCGTGGTTCTGTGGCTCCCCGCCATGACTTGCTGCTGGACTAGGGGTCACTGCGACTGCTGGATTGCTGGTGGCTGAGGTTGGATGCAAGGCTGATGGGTGTTTGTCGCTATGACACTCTTCACACTTAATGGAAGATTTACAGTCCTTGGCCATGTGTTCTAATGAGGCACAGCACTTGAAACATACCCCAAGTTCGCTGAGGATTTTCTTGCGCTCCTGCATGGTTTTGGACCTAAAGCCTCTACATTTGTTCAATGAGTGTTTTTTTGTGAATGGGACACTCACGATTGAAAAATTTATCCCTCGACGGAATAGTGTACTGCTTATCAGCGGGTACTGCAGGTGGTGGCAGGTTAGTCTTCCTGACACTTACACTGTTCCTCAAGTCCTTGCGTCTGTGTGTGATGCTTTCATACCTTGATGAGGATGTTGCTGGAGCTGCAGTGTTGGACTCCAGGAAGTCTAGACTAGGGTCATTCCGCATTTGGGCCTGTTCATCAACAAACTTGCAGAACTGAATGAACGGAGGAAAGGTGACATCATGTGACCTTTTTTATCTGGAGACGCACACTGCCCACTTCTCTTGCAGACTATGTGGCAACTTTGAGATGATTGGGTTCACCCCATGGGCAGTGTCCAGGTAGCACAGCCCAGACAGACGGGGTCTCTTTTCGCAAGTTCCAGCTCCATAAGCAGATCACTTAAGTCCAGAAGTTTGTGGGCTTCCTTAAGAGTGATCCTTGGAACATTCTGCAGTCTCTTAAATAGGAACTTTTCTATAGCTTCAGCGCTGTCGTAGGTTCTTTCGAGTCTCTGCCAGGCAGCAGCAAGACCTGCTTCAGCTTGTCCCACATAGACGGTCCTAAGACTCTTGATATGGTTTGTGGATTCTGGACCCAACCATTTGACCATGAGGTCGAGCTCCTGCTACGCGGATAGGTTGAGGTCAGCAATGGCGGCCTTGAAGGTTGCTTTCCAGGCTCTGTAGTTCTCTGCACAGTCGTCGAATTTTGAGAGACTGGTGTTGATTAGCTCTCTGCTCACCATGAACCTGGCAAACTCGGACATTTCTGATCCTTCACTCCTTGTTACCGTGTTAGCTTGTGGTGCCCCGCCGCTGTGTGGCGTGGAAGGGTGAATTGTTCCCGGGTAAAATGATGTTGCTGCAGGGTTGAGCTGTGGTGGCTTAATCTCTGGATATTCTGATGACTGCTGCTTGAACTGTGGAGGCGGGCTGGAGTGCACCTTGTGGTCATCTTGCGGTGATGACTGCTCCTGAGGGGATGCATCATGGCGTTGGTCTTGGGTTTCTGCGGAGGCTGTTGGTGCCACTGGCACCGTAAGTTGGGCCGACTTGGACGTTTCCACAATGTTGGGTTGAACGTCGCTGAAGAAGGTGTGCGCTGCAGATATCTGTTTCTGCACGCAGTCGCTGGTACGAACAGCTGGGTCGTCTTCTTCCTGTGGTGGTAGGCAAATCGGTTCGAGGATTTGCTTCAATGCTTTCTCAAGCATTTTTATTTCGGCTAGCGTGATTTCTTCCTCCATTTGTGTTTGAAGAATCTTTGCTTGAGCTTGTGCTTCTGCTTTCTTGGCTTCTGCCTCTGCTTTCTTGGCTACTGCCTCTGCTTCTGCTTCAGCTTTCTTGGCTACTGCCTCTGCTTCAGCTTTCTTGGCTACTGCCTCTACTTCAGCTTTCTTGGCTACTGCCTCTGCTTTTTCTGTAAAGGAACGTCTTAGTTTGGATCGCTCTGCATTTAAACGGGCCTCTAGAATTCTGTCGCTGAGGGCTGAAGTTCTTGAGCAGATGATTTGTATGACCGAGAAGAGCGTCTGGATGAACCTGACTTGTTGGATTTTGATTCTTGCAGATGAGCAATACGGAGCTCCGCTTTTTCTTTGGCGTCTTGCACGGCCGCGTTCCTTTCTCTGTCTGTGGAATCTACTTTGCATAACTCTGATGAGGCTTCGTCAATATTAGAGTCTTTTAGGAAGGCGGCATACCTTGCGGACAGTCTCTTGTATCTACCATGGGCCGTTTCTAGCCATCTTATAGTATCCTGTAAACTCACTGCATCATCTTTGTGGCGTTGGACACTTGACATGAGGGAGGTGACTCGCTCCCATAGGTCGTCCAGGTTGTCATTGAACTCATCCTTCGTATTGTGATAATTTTCGACAGCTTTTATGGTTGGTTTGACAGAGCGCTTTTGTCGAACGACTTGGTCTCCTGGAAGCGTGGGTTCCCCTTCCTGGTCTTTATGATGGACAGTGTCAGGTTGTATTTGCTGTTTCAGCAGTGGGAGACTGTGCAGGGTCTTTTTCGGCCATTTTGATTTAAGGTGCGCTGTCTCTTTAAGAAACTGAACTTTTGAATTGGGGGCCGGAAATTGCAGTGCAGCTTAGTTAAGACGTCCTGGTAAGATTCCCAAGGTGTTTTTAGAGAATTGTGGGGTTTTACAGTCCGACAATCTGCAGCGACGTAGTATAACATAAAGAGAGTCTCTATGCACAATGTGGTCTGGGGTGACGCTGCAGACAGTTTATTAGCAGAGCAGGGCTGCAGTATGTGAGCAGGCAGAGCACGGGAAGCGTGGATAGGGATATAAGGGTAATTCTGGCCGGGCTTCAAGGCAGTTTTCGACTGTTGTCCCCATATGAGGCGAATGGAGGTGAAGTTGAATGGGGCTGGGAGAGTTATCCTACCTTCTGCTTCCTCATGCAGAGCAGACAGGACCAGTGCTGTTCAGCGTCCAGAGAGATGATGCACACCAGGGATTGTGAAGTCCAGACTTGTTTATTTGGAAATCTGGACATACAGCTTATGATTGGTATACAGTAACTTCTCCAGAAATGCAGGTGAAACGAGGTGCAGCAAGACGGAGCACCAAGTGTGGCTGCAAGTGTGACCAGCAGGAGTGAGTGGTCGAAAACTGATGCCTTTCACAGCTCGGTGCAAAGCGTGTCTCTCCCATAAAGAACTAACAAGCAAATGGCTGCTAACAGGAAGAAGCAGTGACCTCAGCACAGGAAGTGAAAGGCATGTACCAGAATTAATTAGTTACAGGCTGCCACACAGAAAGGGCCACCAGGTGACAGCAGAGAGCATGAAAGAATAGATTATACACAGCAAGGAAATAATACAATACATAACCAGACAGACGGAACAGAACAGTGAAGACCAATAATCCGGGTCGTCTCTGCTACTTCTCTGTATTCAGTTTATTAACAGAGTCACCAGAACATGGACAATTAATGACCCTAAATCAGATGGTTCAACCCATGGGAGATGCTGCTTGTAGCCTCAGTTCTGCTTACGAAAGATAAGTTGTAGTGTAGATGAGAAGACAAAAATGGAGGATATCTGCAGGGCCAGTGTTTTTGTTTTATTTTCCTTTTTTTGGGCATTATATTGATTGGTTTTGAGATCACATTTTCTGTGCCAAAGGCAGGCAACTGCTCAGGTCGCACAGTATCTTCAACTATCATTGGCTCCGCCCACTGTAAGTGTATGTTGCATTGGCCACACACCTGAGGAACACAACTCAGAACAGTGACTCTTCCTCCTCCCTAGGACCATAGGAGGGCTTTTAGTCTACAGGTACATTAAAATTTGTAGCTTGGTGGATGTCCTTGTTTGCTAGTCTCTAACAACTATAACTGCTCAACCAATCACTTGACTGAGGTGACTCAATTTTACAACTATTTATTGGAGCCATCGATAATAACCAGATAGTGGACACCGGCGACTCCTGAGGTCATATAGTAAGTACATTATCCTCTAGGGAGGTGACCAGTATCACTCTGCCCCATGTATATTGCAATGGTCACACCCCCGAGGAATCCTGCTCCACTGGATCATAGGGGGCAGCCTTTTGTCTTTCACATGCATTTTTCTGTAAATGCAGCTGCTTTTTATTTTTTATTTTACACTGCTGTTCTTGGAAAGTCGGGTGAACAATGTGTGAATCTGAACTCCCCGATCTCGATCACATTTCAATTTTCTGGTTTAATGGTCTTAGTCAGGCTCAATGCATTCCTAACCGCTTCACCATCACTTCTCACAAAACAAACTGAATTTATTCTCGAGGCTCCTGAAATGAAGGATTCGCACTGATGGCGTCTTCCTCTCCAATCACAGGTGATACTGGCGGAAAGAAAGGGGGTCGACGAGCTGTAAGCAATAAAGATCCTGAAGAAAGATGTGATTCAGGATGACGACGTTGAGTGCACAATGGTGAAGAGAGTGTTGGCCCTCGGTGGGAAGCCGCCGTTCCTCCCGAAGCTGAACTCGTGCTTCCAGACAATGGTATTGTCCTAACGCTCCCTTTTTAAACAATATTTAAGTATTTTTCCATGATATAACCCCTCAGTCTGTGATTTGGGGAAGGTCTGACTCCAGAGACCACCACTAATCTGCAAAATAAAGTGGTCATAGCCCCCAACAAATCGCGCCCAAGTGGCTGCGTCTGGCCCTGAAGTTTGGCTTCCTTACATAATGATGGGTTCAAAGAATGGAATTGTATTTTATTACTACCTGAATGTAAAACCAGGCAGCACTATGCACGCAGCTCCGGGGATGGCCTCCTTTTCTCTATAGACTTGCCTCCGTGCAGGGGTTTCTAGTGGATCTCATTTTTGTGACCTTTTTACAGGACCGACTCTATTTTGTGATGGAATTTGTCTATGGAGGCGACCTCATGTACGTACCAGAACCAGCAAGTCGGGAGATTTAAGGAACCACATGCAGTGTAAGTATTAGCACTGGAGGCGCCACTGAAGTATAAGGCTACTTACGGTACAAGGAAAATGTAAAAACTGAGTGTGGAAAATACTACAAAGAACCATTGAAATCTAAGGGTACATACTCACTGGAGTCAAAAACGGACGATTGCAAGCCGATAAAAAATAGGATTGCAATCGGACCAATGTTATTCAATAGGGACTTCTCATTTGCGATTTTTTTTCTCAGCTGAAATCGGGCTATGGGCAATGGGAATAGACGGCTAAGTGCCAGAAAGGCCGCATCTAATTATAGATTTGCCTTTTCTGGGGTGGCTGGGGGCAGATGTTAGTAGCCAGGGGGGGGGGGGCACAAAAAGAATGCACCCTCCCTAGGCTATTATTATCTGCCCTCACTCACTGGCTTTCCGACCGCGCATTTTTTTTCAACGAATTTACACCTTTCATTAACCCCTAGCTGTATGAAATTTTTCACACATACACTCATGTCATTGTTAGTGAAAACCATATATCAAACTACATGAAATGACATGGTTAACTGTATGTAAACCATGTGTCATTTCATGTTGAGTCTGTAATTTCACAAAAGCCGGCAATTGAATTAGCGGCTATTATACTATGTAGAAGTGTATGACCTATGTATATATATATTATATATATATAATTATTTGCTTTGTGTACATTTTATTTACAATGTGATTTTTACATGAGTTTTTACATAGAGAGAACTGCTCTATGTAAAACGTCATGTTAAAATCGCATTGCATACAGATGGAAAACGGATGGTGCGATTAAAAATCGCATACAAATCGCATGACAATTGCATATAATCGGACCGTTTTTTCCATCGAGAAAACGGACCGTTTTTTTTTCCCACAAATGGGTATGTACCCTTACGCTGTATCTGGTATTGTAGCAGAGCTCCACAGCGACACTCTTGTCCGTAGGCAATGTCTTGTATTGCAGCTCAGCTCCACAGCGCCATTCTTGTTCTTAGGCTGTACCTGGTATTGCACCTCATTGCCACTCTCTTGTTTTTAGGCTGTAGCTGGTATTGCAGCTCAGCTCCACAGCGACACTCTCTCGTCTTTAGGCTGTACCTGGTGTTGCACGTCAGTGCCACTCGTCTT
This sequence comes from Oophaga sylvatica, assembly GCA_033576555.1. Lineage (NCBI taxonomy): Eukaryota > Metazoa > Chordata > Amphibia > Anura > Dendrobatidae > Oophaga > Oophaga sylvatica. The sequence goes on along the minus strand of JARQOD010000004.1, from coordinate 60,499,112 downwards.
TAGGCTGTATCTGGTATTGCACCTCAGTGCCAGTCTTGTCCTTGTGCTGGGTTAGTGTTGAAGCTTGGCTCCATAGCGCCACTCTTGCCCATGGGTTACTTTTTGTGTTGCAGCATTTCCCTATGTGGCTCATCTGCCAGAGAGAACCCATGGCCAAAAGTGTCATCTTAAGAAAATTGATTTTTTTTTTCTAATTTTTAGAATTTCATACAACCTTGTTAGTGATTGTCCGTGATTTAGAAAAACAAAGCGGCTGCTTTCTTACAAAAACAGCACAACACTGGTCCATCTGTTGTGTGATACTGCAGTCCCATTCACCTAGACCTAAGCTGCAGTACCGTACACAAACTGCACACTGGTGTGGAGCTGTTTTCAGGCAGCAGCAATGCTTTTGTAACCCTGAATGACCCCTTTTAGTCACCTAATCCCACCCAGATCTGTTATTTGAGCCCTACATCAAGGAGACCTTTAAATCAGATTTGTTGCCTAAAGATTTTAAGACTGCTCTTTAGAATGAAGTGCCGCTGCAGTAAGGGGCCAAGGAGCCCACCAGGGTATACGCCGAGTTTTTTTTTTTTTTTTTTTGCTTTGGAAGAAGAAAGGCAAAGTAATTGCTATGAGGAGAAAGCGAGACTGTGGGAATTGGGAATACAGAAGTCGTTCGGAAACTTGTAAAGTATATAGCGGTATTTTTTCTTTTTAAGTCTGAAGTATTTTATGCTGATTTATGTATTATGCAGTAAGGCTCCAAGTTATCACAGTTCTGCTCATATTGTGTCATTTTCATGCGTTTTATTTTAGATTTATCAATTCAGCTTACTTCTGGCTTCTCTCTTACAGGGGCGCGGTCGCCATGTCAAACGTGGACAGGTTTTGCCCTTTTATTCTAACCATATGGTTCCAGACATATGGGCCTTTTAATTTAGAGCAAATTTTTATGGGCTTTACTAAGGGGTGTGGCTCACAGGGTAGTTGTGCCAAGAAGCATAAAGACACACCCCTGAGGATCCCATGGGGCACTCCCCTTGGAAAAGACCATAAAAATGAACACTAAATAAAGACTTTTTATATTCATCTGTGCTCGTAACCCAGCTGTTCCAAAAAATAAACATAATAAGAAAAATTATTTTGGTAATGTTTGGGTAATTACTTTTTCATGCTCATTATACAGAGCCTGAAATCCATGTGGCAGCTCCAATATGTGACGGTTTTCTTTCGTTCTCCTTGTAGATTCTATGCAGCAGAGATAGCCGTCGGGCTGCTGTTCCTGCACACTAAAGGCATTGTATACCGGTATGTGCTGCACTTCCCATGTTACTGATTGTGCGTACACAGTGACTGCGCCAGCAGAATAGTGAGTGCAGCTCTGGAGTATAATACAGGATGTAACTCAGTATCAGTAATGCAATGTATGTACACAGTGACTGCACCAGCAGAATAGTGAGTGCAGCTCTGGGGTATAATACAGGATGTAACTCAGGATCAGTAATGTATGTACACAGTGACTACACCAGCAGAATAGTGAGTGCAGCTCTGGAGTATAATACAGGATGTAACTCAGGATCAGTAATGCAATGTATGTACACAGTGACTGCACCAGCAGAATAGTGAGTGCAGCTCTGGGGTATAATACAGGATTTAACTCAGGATCAGTAATGTATGTACACAGTGACTACACCAGCAGAATAGTGAGTGCAGCTCTGGAATATAATACAGGATAAGAGACTTCGTCCTTCATTCATTCAACTTTGGTTGTGTTAAAAACTCTGCTACATATACAAACTTTCTGTTTGTATTCTGGTTATGGCTTGCGGTGAAAGGTTTGTGATGGCAGCATGCAGACAAGTCTTGAATCAGGAGCATTGTCATCTTAATCTCTGCTGCAAGGTCATTTACTAAATGGAGACCTGTGGCGAGCTTCCTGACACAGTGGAGCGATGAAGACGTAACATGATCACAGCCCGGCCATGAAGTACAACTTGGGTTACAGCGAGAGGGCAAGCCGTGTGTAACCGGAGGAGCAATCTCAACGCTTCACATTAGCGAGGAAGACAGGGAGGATTTTGATAAAGTGGGATATAATTGCATTTTCGAGGGCCACAAATCACTTGTGGGACCTCATTTCTGTATGTATACATGGGTGTATAAATTTTATAGATGAATAGAAAGCGGGACAGAAACGCATAATGTCTGGTCCACTATGTTGGTGAAATCACTCCCCATATTGAAAAATATTTAGAATTGAAAGTCCTCAGTGGTTGATACCTTTTAATGGCTAACTGAAAAGATGGTAAATTGCAAGCTTTCGAGACTACTCAGATCTCTTCATCAGGCAAAGACTAAAACAAAAACTGAAGAATCACATATTTATACACAACACAGCACAGAAATAATGCAATAGGTAAGACAAGTGACCTGAAGCAGAACTGTCATTATGGGAGAGGGATGACCATAAATACTGGAACAGTTCGTAGATAAGGAGTGTGAAAGTTTTATTGCCCTCTGATTGGGTCTAGTATTGTTGTGTGATGCCCCAGAAGGTCAGAGAAGCAGATTCCTTAATTGATGTAAAAGGACATAAATCCATGGGATATGTTCATTCCAGCACTGAGAGTGTCAAAGGTCGTCATGAGCTTATATTCCCAAACGTTTCTATCTCTCAGATTTAAAGTTAGATTTTAATACAAGTAATTTCATGTCCATCATGCTATGACCGGGGATACAAAAGTGTTTTGCCACAGGTAGATCCATTCTTTTTTTCTCTTATTGTGTGGCGATGGGAATTCATCCTTGTTCTCAGTTTTTGCCCTGTCTCCCCCACATACAGACCCTCAGTTGGACATTTAGTACAAATAATTAGGTACACCACATTAGTTGTGATGCAGCTGAAAGTACCTGGGATCTTGTAGTCCTGATGGGAGTTGGGGATCTTTATCTTGTCTGTGGTCATTATAGATGGACAGGTTTTACCTTTTTTCTTGTTGCAAGGAAAGGTTCCTGCAGCTGTTGGGGAGGATAGGGAGCTTCTGACAATGATGCTTCTTAGATTTGGGGGCTGCCTAAAACACAGTAGTGGGGGGGGTCTGGAAATATGGATTGTAATCGGGCATCTTTTTGTAGTAAAGGTTGTAATTTCCGTGCAGCTCCTCTTAGCACTTCCAGATTTGGATTGTAGGTGACCAGTAGAGGCACCTGGTTATTTTCATTTTTAGTTTTGTAATGTAGCAGGTGATTCCTTGATATTCTGGTGGCTCTTGTAATTTGGTTTTCAATTGTTCTTGGATGGTAGCCCTTGTTCAAAAAGGTCTTTCTGAGGCGACCAAGGTGTTCATCTCTATCCATGGGGTTGGAACATATACGATTGTATCTGATGGCTTGGTAGTAGACAATAGAGTTTTTTATGTGTTTTGGATGGAAACTGTCCCATTTAAGGTATGTCGGACGGTCGATTGGCTTCTGATACAGGGATGTCTCTATTTCATTGTTGCTTAGCTTAATGGTGGTGTCTAAAAAGTTAATTTCAGTGCTGGAGTAGTTGAGTGTTAAGTTGATGGTGGGATGAAATTGATTAAACTGTTTGTAGAACGTCTTTAGCTGTTGCTCAGACTCCGTCCAGATGATTAAGATATCATCAATGTAGCGGTAGTAGGCCCGAGGCCTGATGGGACATGAGGACAAAAAGTCGCTTTCAAGCTTGGCCATGAAAAGACTTGCATACTGTGGAGCCATTTTACTTCCCATAGCTGTGCCAGTCTCCTGAAGATAGATCTTGTCGTCAAATTCAAAGTAATTGTGGGTGAGGATGAATTTTGTGAGCTGACGGGGCTGTGGATTTTCAATAGAGTGAAATCTAATGGGAATTGTGCCGGGTCATCTCCTGCGTTTCGGTGATAACAGTGGCGCTTGTCTTTTTGTTTTAGGGGGTAGGATGGGGATATGGAGACGGGCTCTTATCGAGGGAGGCACAAGCCGCGGGCGGTAGCGCTGTCTCTTGTAATTTGCTCCCCAACCAAAGCAAGTAATTAATTGTACAAAGCGCGGCGACGTCTGCAGATGAGCAGGGAGCGGGAACAGCTGGGGGATCATCCCTCCAAAGCACGGAATGAATTGCCAGCAAAGTAGAAGAATTTGGATTAGGCAGCGGCGAGAGAACGCAGGGCGATACAATGCTGCCGGATTTCTGAGGGCGGCAAAAATATTGTGCAAGAGTTGTGAATTTCGAGACGTAAGGCGGCCACACACATTGGATGAGTGTCAGGTGAACCCAATGATTTGGACGGATCGGCCATGTGTGTGAGGGGCCTCCTGACGGCAAATTTGCTCAGAGGGGTCTTGTCTGGCAGGAAATTACTCCCTTCCCCCAATTGGGAGACACCAGTAATAGCCACAGGCTGAACACTTGTTTGACCCGCTGCTATCCGAAGTGCTTGACTCGCCGTAAATTGCCCATAAGAGAAGATGGCTGTCAAAAGTGTAGCAGGGAGCCTCCTAAAACCTCACATGTCTCATGATGTCGGGAAGATGTAGCTTAATTTTCACTCCATCTTTTTATTCTCCTTGGGGGTAAGCCGTCGGCAGCTGTATCAAGCCGAGATCTACTCTCCACTTCCAAAACTGAACACGTGCACACTCTGCTGAGCCGAGCATACATGAGTAAGGAAAAGTTGTAAATGACGGCCTTTTCTAATGTGGATGGGATCAGAATGGTGGGTTATGGCATGACCACTTATTTCTTCTGAAGGGAGTTTGTGGCCAGCAGAGGTGTCTGGCTGTAGCTTATCCACCCCCATTAAGAACCCCTGCACGCTTGTACATCGAGAATATGGGGTGTCGGGAAGAATAACAGTACAGTCATGGCCATTTCTCCTGCAAATTTTGGCACAGGAAGTAGCTGTCTGATCTACACTACTTCCCATCAGCCATGTAACTTATAGGGCTATTTTCTCTGTCACATGGGCATCTAGTGAGTGCACCCCTTTTTATCATCAGTTCCTACGGGCAGCCAATCACAGTGCAAACACCCCTGCAATCTGCAAAATATTGGATATAGTGAGGGGCACCTATACATACAAAAGTGTTTGGCCACAGGTAGATCCATTCTTTTTTCTCTTATTGTGTGGCGATGAGAATTCATCCTTGTTCTCAGTTTTTGCCCTGTCTCCTCCACATACAGACCCCCACTTGAATATTGACCTGTGGCCAAACACTTTTGTATCCCCGGTCATAGTATGATGGACATGAAATTACTTGTATTAAAAGCTAACTTTAAATCTGAGACAGAAAAGTTTGGGAATATAAACTCATGACGACCTTTGATACACTCAGTGCTGGAATGAATGTGTCGCATGGATTTGTTTTTTTACATCAATTAAGGAATTTGCACTTCAGACCTTCTGGGGCAAAACAACACAATACCAGACCCCAATCAGAGGAAAATAAAACTTTCACACTCCTTATCTATGAACTGTTCCAATATTTACGTTCATCTCTATCTCCCATAATAACAGTTCTGCTTCACGTCACTTGTCTTACCCATTGCATTGTTTCTGTGCTGTGTATAAATATGTGATTCTTCAGATCTTGCATTAGTCTAGCCTGATGAAGAGACCCAAGTAGTCTCGAAAGCTTGCAATTTGTTACCATCTTTTCAGTTAAGGGTATGCCACACTAAACGAGATCGCTAACGAGATCACTAACGAGATCACTAAAACGTCACTATTTAGCGATCTCGTTAGCTACCTCTTTGTGTGTGGCATGTAGCAACGATGTGGCCCCTGCTGTGATGTCGCTGATCGTTCACTAGTGTTCTGGACCGTTTTTTGATCGTTGGCGTCCCGCTGGTGAGCCTATATCGCTGTGTTTGGCACCTTTTGTGAACGACAAGCGACCTCGTTTGTGACGCATATGTGTTTAGCGTCACGGAGTGGATCGCAATATCTGTAAGTGCTCTTTTTGCGTCACAGAGAGGATCGCAGAAGTTGCAAAGCAGGCTAGCAGGACGCAGAGAGCAGGAGCGATGCTGGAAATTCCTATGAATCAGAAGCGCTCAGTACATGCTAATGACAGATCCTAACGACCGCCAAAGTCGTTAAAGAGATCGCTGACCGCTGATGAGTCGTTGATGAGATCTCCTGTTTGGCAGCTACTAGCGACCTAAAAGAGATCACACCAACGATCTCGTTAGCTTGCGTCGTTATCGAGATCGCTAACGAGATCGCTAAGTGTGGCAGTACCTTTAGCCATTAAAAGGTATCAACCACAGAGGACTCTCAATTCTACATCTGTTTGGTAAGAGATAGGAGGCCTTAATACAAAATAGGCTGCATGAGACCAGAGGCACAAGACTAGAGCCCAAGGTATAAGACACGTCAAGACATTAGCATAAACCACCTGCCCCGTGAATTCTAACATGATAAACCTTCAGCTGGACCTAGCAAAGGCATGATGTATAACCAAGGGGGTAAATCATAGAATAGGAAAGGTTTTTTTGAGTGGTACTTCTGAATTGTGAAATTAGCCCCACCTGAAGGTGCCAAATAGTTTACCATGAGGTTGCAGTAGTTTTTGTATACAAGCTAATGAGCTCCATTAACATATGACCCACTGCAGATTGAGAAGCTGGACTTCTCCTGGTCTGGTGAAACAGTGGAAACATTATATTTCTAACTCATGGTTGTCCCATTGTGTGATAGAATATCAAAGTCAAGCCATGAGATAGTCCAGGCATGTGGCATAGCATTAGCCCTGAAGCCTCAGAGCTAGGATGAGGCTAGTATCAGGCCAGAGACCTTGCCCATCCAAGGCAACAGGTACCCATTGCCCTCACCTGCACGGCCTCCACACAGCCCCGTATCTTAACACAACCTCATACTTTTACTGCCAACTGCTCTGCAAAGGAACATTAAACTTGTAACAGAGGAAAGCGGCATCACAATCAGGAATATTGCATTATAGAAGATGATTTGCTGGTTTGCGGACCTGTGCTCAGAGATGTCAGCCCAACCAACGAGACAGGAGGAAGAGAAATCCGGGATCCCCGTTAACACAAGAGTCAGCACAATGAAGTTTCACAGCATAAGATAGCTTTGCTCTAGGAGCACCTTATGTGACTAGTCCCTGTAGGGACAGGTGAAACACTGGTGGTGGGAGGGGACTTTTATCCTGTCACTACCTAGGTGAAGGAAGACTGGCTCCTGTTGTCATGTGAGACAAACTGGAAAACACTTTTAAATTCTAATGACATGACATCTAGAAAATTGCTTTTCAGCAGATGCACTTCAGCTATGCACCACGAATTGTGTGCCACTCTCACCTGAATGTGGAATAAGTATTGACAATTTCAATATATTGGTCATGGGCAAGGGAACCAGCCAGCTGGGTCAGGTAAGGTATATAGAGGAGTTTGAAAAAAAAGTGTTTGCCCCTTCCTGATTTCCTATTCTTTTGCATGTTTGTCAAACGTAAATGTTTTAGATCACCAAAAACATTTAGATATTAGACAAAAAACGCAAGTAAACAATTGTAGTTTATCACACCTTTAGGAAGAGGCGTTCAAATTCAATAGTACCACCAAGGCCTGATTACTGACACACCTGTTCTCAATCAAGAAACCATAGGATCTACCTGACAAAGTGAAGCAGACCAAAGATCCTCCAAAGCTAGACATCATGCCAAAATCCAAAGAAATACTGGAACAAATGAGAAAGTAGGAATTAATCCTACCGGTAATGTTGTTTCCAGGAGTCCATCATGACAGCACCGCCAGGAGGTTGTCCTTCATATCCTTGATAGGGACAGGAACACAGAAGAGGTTAAATAGCCCCTCCCCACCTCCACCCTTCAGTGATTTTTCAAGTACCACACCAGGATGGATGCAACACAATTTTATTGAATTTTCTACTACAATGTTAATGACACATCATAGTTAAATAATGCAAGAGGGGGTATATAAGGGGTGCTGTCATGATGGACTCCTGGAAACAACATTACCGGTAGGATTAATTCCTACTTTCCAGGACGTCCCTAATGACAGCACCGCCAGGAGAAGTACCAAATAACTCCTCTTTAGGGTGGGACTACTGCTTGGAGAACTTTTCTCCCATAGGCCGTCTGTTGATTTGACAGAACTTCCAGTCTATAATGTTTACTAAAAGTATTAATGTTGGACCAGGTTGCGGCTTTACAAATCTGGTCCATAGAAGCTCCTGCTCTCTCTGCCCAAGACGCCGAGATTGCTCTCAGCGAGTGGGCCCTAAGACCCTCTGGCGGAGTCTTTCCTGCCGAGGTGTATGCCGCAGTAATAGTTGATTTTAGCCATCTGGCCAAGGTGGCTTTTTAACGCTTTCTTCCCTTTATTTTTGCCCGCCATTTGTATAAAAAGATTTGAGTCTATTCTCCAATCTTCCGTCAGTTTTAGATACTGTAGGACTGTCCTTCTAACGTCCAAGGAATGGAGTGAGCGTTCCTTCTCATTTCTATAGTTCTGGCAGAAGGTGGGAAGTATTATTTCCTGGTTTCTGTGAAAGTCTGTTACCACCTTTGGAAGAAAGGTCGGGTCTAGTTTCAAGATTATACAGTCTTCCTGGATTCTTAGATATGGGTCTCTTATGGAGAGAGCCTGGATCTCTCCTATACGTCTGGCTGAGGTTATTGCCACCAGAAAAACTGTTTTAAGCGTTATTGATCTGAGGTCTGCCTGGTCTAGTGGTTCGTAAGGGGTCTTCCTTAGCTCATTCAGTACTAGACTGAGGTCCCATGGCGGAACGGAACTACGTATTGTGGGTCTCATGCGTTGCGTAGCTCTAATAAATCTTGACACCCACGGATGGTCCGCTAGTGTGTAATCGAGAAAGGACCCTAGTGCTGAGATTTGTACCTTCAACGTACTAGGTTTTAGACCCTTATCGAATCCCGCCTGTAGAAAATCCAGGATATTAGGAATATCTGGGTCCTTAGTAAGGGATACTGGTTGTGCACAGTGTGAGCAAAATTTCTTCCAGACTTTGAGGTATATAGATGAGGTAACGAGCTTTCTGCTTTTCTGTAAAGTAGCTATAACTGATTCAGATAAGCCTTTAAATCTCAGGATCTCTTTTTCAGGATCCAGGCTGAAAGTGCCAAGAACTTCAGGTCCTGATGGACGAGAGGGCCCTGCGTCAAGAGGTCCCGCTGTAAAGGAAGATGAATCGGGTCTTCCAACGCCATCTGCTTTAGTACCGGGAACCAGCTTCTTTTGGGCCAGTATGCACTATTAGAATGACTGCCGTATGACTCTCTTGAATCTTTCGTAGTACTCTTGGTATCAAGGGTAGTGGTGGGAAGGCATATGCCAGTTCCGTATCCCAGTCCTGCGCTAGGGCATCTATTGCTGTTGGGTTGTCTCTTGGATCTAGTGAGAAGAATTGCTCTGTTTTTGTATTTCTTTTTGAGGCGAATAAGTCTATCTCGGGAAATCCCCATATTTTGGTCAGTTGTGTAAACACTTCCTGATCTAGAACCCATTCCGCTGGTTGTATTTTTTGTCTGCTGAGGAAGTCTGCTATCTGATTGTTTTCCCCTTTTAGGTGTACTGCTGTCAGAGATCTTAAATTTATTTCTGCCCAGGTGAATATTTCTTCCAAATACTCTGTAGGTGACGGTGTCTCGGACCTCCCTGGTGCCGTAGAAAGGATACTGTAGTTGAATTGTCGGAGAATACTCTGACGTGTTGGTTGTACAGCTGTCTCTGGCATCTCCTGATCGTCTCCCAGACTGCTTTGAGCTCCCTGCAATTTGATGAGCTGTTGCGCATCGCACCGGGCCATGTTCCTTGGAGATAACGTCCCTCCACATGGGCTCCCCAGCCGCTGAGACTTGCATCTGTGGTAATATTTATGCAGGGAGATACTCTCCACGGTTTTCCGTGTTTTAAATTTGATACTTCGGTCCACCATGCTAGGGATCGCCTTACTTCTGCTGACAACTTTATTTTGTTGTCCAATGATGTATCCTTTCCGTCCCATATCCGGAGGATTTCTCTCTGCAACGTCCTTGAGTGAAATTGACTCCACTGGACGCTTGCTATGCATGAAGTCATTAGGCCCAGCACTCTCATGGCCTTTCTGATAGTGGTGTATTTTTGCTCCTTTAGCATATGGGCTTCCTGTTGGACTGTTTGTTTGTGGGGAGGAAGAAAAGAGTGTTCTTGGCCTGAGTCCAGAATAACTCCCAGAAATATTTTCCTTCTTTCTGGTTCTAGACTCGATTTTTTTAGATTTATCACCCAACCTAGATTTTCTAGGAGAGATCTGGTTTCTCTGAGATATTCCTCCATCTGCTGGTGTGAATCCGCCACTAACAACAGGTCGTCCAGGTATGGAATTATGAGGACGTTTCTTGTTCTTAGAAAGGCCATTGCCTCTGCTATGATCTTGGTAAATACGCGAGGTGCTGAAGAGAGGCCGAATGGTAGGCAACAGAATTGGAAGTGACATATCCTTCCTCTGTCTTTTATTGCGAACCTCAGGTATTTTTGATGTGCTATATGGATGGGCACATGATAATATGCGCTTTTGAGATCTAGTGTGCACATCACTGAATTTTCTTTTATTAGCGGTATGGCCGACTGAAGTGTTTCCATTTTGAAACGTTTGTAGGTCACCCATCTGTTTAGGGGTTTCAGATTTATAATTGTCCTGTATTCTCCTCCGGGTTTCTTTATAGAAAACAGGCTGGAGTAATGGCCCTGAAACTGTTGAGATTGAGGCACCGGTATTATGGCTTTTAACTGTCTGAGCACCTGTATATCTGCGACCAGCCTTTGGTGGACCGCTGGGGACTGGCTCTGAGTTAGGCAAAATCTTCGGGGGGAGGCTGGGTGAATTCCACCCTGTATCCGTGTGCGACTGTGCTCAGGATCCATTGATTTTTTGTGATTTGTCTCCATCGATCTATGAAGTATTGGAGTCTCCCCCCGATTTGCCTGGCGTCATTGTCTGCTTGACCCGGTTCCCTGATCTCGAAAGGAGCCTCTACCTCTGCCGCCTTTGGGGTAGCTCCACCTTCCGGTCTTACCCTTGCCCCTATAATCCTGTCTCGGATGAGATCGGGTCTTATGAAAGGCTGGCATTCTTTTTTGTTTTTGCTCTGGGAAACCTTTCTTTTTATTGGACGCTTTGTCCAATAATTCATCTAATACCGGACCGAACACCTGCAGCCCTGAAAACGGTATTGAGCAGAGTTTATTTTTTGACTGTGTGTCACCTGCCCATGATCGTAACCACAGCGCACGTCGAGCTGCATTGGATAATGCGTTACTTCTGGCTGCGAAGCGGACTGACTCGGCCGAAGCATCTGCCATAAACTCTGTTGCCATTTTAAATAATGGTAAAGTTTTTATGATCTCTTCTCTGGGGGTTTTGTTGGATATTTGGTCTTCCAATTCTTTCACCCAGCGAGTTATTGATCTGGCTACCGAAGTTGCCGCTATGTTGGTCTTCATAACTGATGCAGATGCCTCCCATGCCTTTTTAAGGTCTTCCGCTCTCCTATCCATTGGGTCCTTAAGGCCTGAGGAGTCTTCAAATGGAATGGCGGTCTTTTTCGATACTTTAGCTACAGGTATGTCTATTTTCGGTATGGATTCCCAGACCTTAGTGTCGTCTGGGTTAAACGGAAGGCGAAACTTAAATTCTTTCGGAATTACAAGCTTTTTTGCAACATCCTCCCATTCTTCCAATATCATGGCTGTGATATGTTTATTTACCGGGAACACCCTGCTTCTTTTAGCCCTCAGACCCCCAAACATCTCGTCCTGGACGGTTAGCGGCTCTGAGGATTCCTCTACTTTCATGGTATCCCTAACCGCCTGCAATAGGGTATCCGTATTCTCTGAGGAAAATAAATATCTCTTTTTCTCTTCCAGGGGGATTTTTAAGGGGACTTCTGCTTCACTTGACCCGGAGTCCGAGTAGTGCGACATTTCCCCCTCTTCCGAGCTAGGGTCCCTGTCCCATCTAGGTCTCTTGGGTGAGGGAGGCTGGGGTGGCGTCAGCGAAGACACGCTCGCTTGAACTTCCTCTTTAATCATGGAGCGTATATTATCTAATAGAGAGTCCTGCTCTTGTTTAAGTATTTTGGCCACGCATGTCTCGCATAACGTTTTTGTGTCTGTTGCGGGAATTTTGGCCGAGCATAACGGGCATTTGTTATATCTTTTCCTGACTGCTGACATGGTTTGCTTGGGAGTCTCTTTGTCCTAAAAGCAATGTGAAAGGGAAGTCCTGTAGCTATTTGAACTAGCACAGCTGAACAGACCCCCTAATTACCCACTTACGTGGTCCATGGTTAGCTCTGAGGATTGGACGTCCAGGCGACTCGCACTCTCCATGTTCACTATGTCAGTGTGTGCTGTCAGGCGTCCGTCTTAAGAAGTCTGCCTTACCCGGCTTCAAGACATCTGATTCGTCCTCCTTCCGAGCTCAGCTGCTGGTAATCGAGGCGCTGCCCATCCTACGATCTGTGCCTTCCCTTCAACTGTGTGCACACCATCCGGAGCGCACCTGGGAGTCTGCCCAGATCAGGAATCTGCGCCCCTCCGTCGGCGTCCCCCTCTGCCTCGGAGCTCAGAGCTTCCTCTCTGGCTCCGCCCCCGGAAGCGGTCATCGGCGCACCCCCTGTGACGCGGCGCGCCGGAAGTGACAGGGGACGCCTGGGAGAGCGACCGTGCGGTTAGACCCGGATCCGGCGGCTCCCGCTACTGGGACGCCGCTGCAGCAGCTGCGGAGCAAGAGCCCTTTGCCTGGGCCTGCTTACCACACCGGGAGCAAGCAGCTCGACCGGACCGCTGAGGGACCTCTCCCGGTATCAGCGGTCTGAGGCCAACGACTAGCCCCCTCCAGACCCCGGAACCCCTTAGGAGAGGACGGAGTTCTTTCTCCCCGGGAGCAGTCAGCTCCACCGAGGTAAATGTTCTGCACGTCTGTGCTCCTCTCCTGCGTCTGTCCCTGATAGGGACAGGAAAACACTGAAGGGTGGAGGTGGGGAGGGGCTATTTAACCTCTTCTGTGTTCCTGTCCCTATCAAGGATATGAAGGACAACCTCCTGGCGGTGCTGTCATTAGGGACGTCCTGGAAAAAGACATTTTGAAAGCAGCAAACTACAGTGAGAGCCATTATCCACAAATGGAGAAGACATGGAGTAGCCAGCTGACCAAAACTGCCCCAAGAGCGCAGCGACAACTCATCCAAGAGGTCACAAAAGACCCCACAGCAACATCCAAAGAACTTGCAGGCCTCACTTGACTCAGCTAAGGTCAGTGTTCATTACTCCACCATAAGCTCTGGCCAGAAATGACCTGCATAGCAGAGTTCCAAGACAAAAACCATTGCTGAGTGATAGAGGCTCGTCTCAGTTTTGCCAGAAAACATCAAGACTTGAGAAAACTGTGGACGGATGTAAAAAGTTGAACTTTTCAGCAGGTGCATGTCCTATTACATCTGGTGTAAAAGTAACAGCATTTCTAAAAGGAACATCATGCCAACAGTAAAATGTATTGTGATGTACCCATAATAAGTGTGTATATGTAATAGGTTTTGTCATATTTTCTACTTTGGCACAGGAAAATCACTTTAACGAAAACATTGTCATGTTCAGAGAGCCAATAGTTATTTTTTCGTTTATAGAGCATTGTATAGCAAAGCATGGTTTTTATTGTTACACTTTTTGAATACATACAACTTTTTGATCACTTTCAATTTTGCCGAGGCCCGATTAGAAAACTGCCAGAAGTGCTGTTTTTGTCAGTCTAATTTTTGTGGCATCCACTGGATGGGATGAATAATTATAGACAAGTTAAACATGTGTAGTTACAGATGTGACAAAACCAAATGTGTCACTTTTAAAGCAAATTTATATTAAGATTAAACTGTATTCAGCTCCGGCAGCAGATTGCAACCCATCTAAAAGTTGTACATTGTGCTCCGTGGTGCGGACCACAAAGTGACAGGTGGTAATGACTGATATCTGTCATATATGGTTAAAGGGATTACACTCTTTTCTCTGAAATGTTGCATTGTTTCACATTAATTATGACCATAGTTCCCTTTAAAGAGGATATTTCACCAGTTTGAGCTTGTTCAACATCATGAAGTTGTTCTCTAGATGTGTGTACCACTGAATGGCATTAACAAAAAATGAGAAAAGATGCCCCTAGATAAGCCTACAGCAGGTTTTGTACTGTATGAGAAATGTAATGAGACACAGCCTTGATCTCAGCAGCTAGTGTATAAAATATAGCCGAGTTGAGTGTGAATATAGACACTTCCACACTGGGAATGAGTACTGACTTCCCTGAGATGAAAGCTGGAAGTGTTTGTAATCACTCAACACTGCTATATTTAACACAGTAGCTACAGAAATCATGGCTGTATTTAATTTCACGTCTGAGGCAGAAGACAACCTTTTTCCCCCTACATGACAATTTTTCTTTGATTGGTCAACCTCATGTGGGGGAAGAAGTACACGCCCCCATAGACATCTTTGGTAACTCAAAATCAAGGACCATCAAAAACTTAGAAGCCACCAATTGTGGAGATAAATAAAAACAATGGTATTAAATGACAAATGCCCTTTGCCATATTTCTGTGTGAAGTCAATCTGCTTTGTGTACAAATTGTGATTAGATCCTATTAAAAATAAAGAAAAAGAAAAGCAGTTAGGTAGGGAAGAATAGGGAATTTTGAATTCAAGTATATTAGAAAATAAGCTGGATTACTTACCGGTAATGCTCTTTTTATAGAGCCCACGACAGCACCCACTGAGAGAGGGGATCCGCCCCTAGGAACAGGAAACCTACAGAGAGATAAAAGGGGCGGCCCCCCTCGCTCCTCAGTTGGATTACAGAGAATGAGAGGAACGCCACACAAGTTTCAGTTAATTTGCCCCATAATACGTTTAAGGTATATATACATATTTACACTGCTAGACTATGTACAGTAATTACATACATTTAGCCCTTCACCCAACGGAATACACCGTGCATACTATAACTAGGGAGGGAAGTGAGTGGGTGCTGTCGTGGGCTCTATAAAAGAGCATTACCGGTAAGTAATCTGGCTTTTTCTCTTCGCCACGACAGCACCCACTGAGAGATTTTCAGAGACTATCACCTGGGAGGGACCACCGTGTCAAGGACTGATCTACCAAACACTAGGTCTGTTGAGGAAGATAGATCTAATCTATAGTGATCATAGAAGGTAGAAGGTGAAGCCCAGGTTGCGGCCTTACATATAAGGTCTATTGGGACATCTGCTCTTTCTGCCCTGGAGGAAGATATGGCTCGTGCGGAATGTGCTTTCACGCCCTGTGGTGGGACTTTCCCCTTTGTCACATACGCCAGAGATATTGCGTCTCTAATCCATCGAGACAGCATACTCTTCGTCACTCCTGTACCTTTACGGCTGCCCTGGAACGAGACAAAAGAGAGCCCTGCTCTGCCTCCAGGGTCTAGTCCTGTCCAGATATGCTAAGACGGCCCTTTTAACATCTAAAGTGTGGAATCTTTCTTCCTGTGGTGATGAGGGGCTATCGTAAAAGGAAGGAAGGTAGATCTCCTGGGATCTATGAAATTTTGTCGCCACTTTAGGAAGATAAGACGGGTCTGTTTTTAAGACTATCTTGTCCTGAGATACCGATAGGAAAGGAGGATCTATCGATAAGGCCTGGAGATCACTCACTCTGAGACCAAGGCTACTAACAAAATGGTTTTAAATGAAACATACTTTATTGGTATTGAATGGAGGGGTTCAAATGGACTTTCCGTTAAGGCGTCTAGAACTAAGTTTAAGTCCCAAGATGGCATCTGCGGTATATAAACTGGTTGTGTTCGATGGCAGGCTGAAATAAATCGAGCCACCCATTTATTGCCTGCTACATCCTGACTGTATAAGGCTCCTAGAGCTGACACTTGGACTTTAAGTGTATTTACTGATAGACCTAACTCATGTCCTTTTTGCAAAAATTCAAGGATAGCCGGGATAGGTACTTCATCAGATAGGTGTGTTGAATGAAATGTTAAGAATTTTTTCCAGACTCTGGCATATATATTGGTTGTGATCTCCTTTCTACTATGCAGAAGGGTATTAATTAGACCGTCTGAAAACCCTCTTTGCTTTAATAGCTGCCTTTCAAATTCCAAGCCGTGAGGCGACCTTTGACCTGAGGGTGGTGAAATGGCCCCTGTGAGAGAAGGTCCCGGTCCCAAGGAAGAATCCATGGATCTGAAACCGACATGGCCCTCAGCCATGAGAACCATGGCCTTTTGGGCCAGAACGGAGCTATTAAGATTACTCTTGCTCCTTCTTCCCTGATCTTCCGGATGACGGTTGGTAGTAACATCATTGGAGGAAAGGCATAAGCTAGGCGAAAAATCCAGGGGGTCTGCAAAGCGTCCAGTATGTCCGGACTGTCCGTCCTGAACAGTGAAGCAAACCTTTCGACTTGTCTGTTGTTCCTTGTGGCAAACAGGTCTATCTCTGGTTTGCCCCATCTGACTGCTATCACGTTGAAGATTCAGCGACTGAGCATCCATTCTCCCTGATGTAGAGTATGGCGACTGAGTAAATCTGCTTTGATATTGTCTGCTCCTCTGACATGCAATGCTGATAGGGACAAGAGATGATCTTCTGCCAATTTTAGAATTTTCCCCGCGATAGACATGAGCGCTGCTGATCGTGTTCCTCCTTGGTGGTTTATGTATGCTACAGAGGTGGTGTTGTTTGATAGAATCCTTGTATGAGTTCCTTGTAGCTGCGGAAGAAAGTTATATATAGCATAGAATATGGCTTTTAATTCTCTCATATTTGACGAGTCCTCTACCTCAGATTTAGGCCACTTTCCCTGGACAATATAGTCTTTTAAATGCGCTCACCATCCCGAGGGACTGGCATCTGTGGTTACTATATTTGAAGGAACCACTACCCAAGGAACCCCTGCCGAAAGATTATCTGGATCTAGCCACCACCTTAGGGAATTGACTACTTCCGATGGTAGGGATATCATGCTTTCTAATTGTCCCTGCAGTTTTTCTTCCTCCTGTAGGATGATTCTTTGCAATGTTCTGGTATGAAACTGAGCCCACTGGACTGCCGGAATACAAGAGGTCAAAGATCCTAGCAAGGACATACCTGCTCTTAATGATATTACGGGATTATTTACCACATGTCGTACTTTATTGATTACAGTTAATTTCTTAGCCTCTGGTAGCAGACATTTCGGACTTACTGAATTTAGATGAAGGCCTAGGAACGTCTGACAGGTTACCGGGTGTAGTCTGGATTTTTCCCAGTTTATCAGCCAACCTAAGCTCTGCAAAGATGAGATTACGTCAGATAGCCTGTGCTCACACTGCAGATACGAATTTCCCACTATTAGAATATCATCCAGGTATGGGATTACCAGGGTATCTTTTATTCGTAAGTATGACATCACCTCCAGCATTAGTTTGGTGAAGACGCGGGGTGCCATAGATAATCCGAAGGGCATTGCCGTGAATTGTAGATGACGAATTCGGCCCTCTAATATAACTGCTACTCGTAGAAACTGCTGATGCGAGATCTGTATTGGCAGGTGGTAATACGCATCCTTGAGGTCCACGACCGCCATGTAGCATCTGGGAAACAGAAGTTTAATGGCTGATCGTACAGACTCCATTTTAAAAGTCCGGGCCTTCAAAAAGGTATTCAACTTTTTTAAATTAATTATGGTTCTAAATGAACCGTCTGGTTTAGATACCAGAAACAAGGGAGAATAAAAGCCTTTCCCTCTTTGATGAATCGGAACCTTTACTAGTACCTTTTTATGTAATAGGCCTTTAATTTCTAATTCTAATGACTCCTGTTGAGCCTGAGACTTTAAAGAAGTCAATAGAAAGGAGTCCGGAGGATTCCGGACAAATTCCAATGCTAGACCTGATCTTATAATATTAATGGCCCAGGGGTTTGAAGTGATTTTTTCCCAGTGACAGCAAAAGTATAACAGTCTGCCACCCACAGGTAGATCGACACTACCGGAATTTTTTTCCTGATCTAAAGGGACGTTTACCGAACAAGCTTCCTTTCGGCCTGAAGTCCTTATTATTCCAGGGGTTCTGGGCTTTAAAGTCCTTCTTTCTGCCAAATACTGGCTTCCTGAATGACCTCCTGTAGGATGGAACGTATGGATTAGGGAAGCCTTTCTTTCTCTCTGCTGCCTTGGTTAGGATGTCATCTAGTACTGCACCAAACAGATACTCACCCTGGCAGGGTATAGCGCAGAGTTTAGACTTAATCTGAGTGTCTCCCTTCCAGCCTTTCAGCCATAACGCTCTTCTAGCTGCGTTAGTTAAACCCGCTGTTCTTGCTGCTAGGCGGAGAGAATCTAATGAAGCATCTGACAAAAAGGCTGCTGCACCCCTAATTAGTGGAATGGAGGCCCGTAGCTTATCCCTGGATAGACCATTCTTTATATTGTCATCTAACTGGTCTAACCATATTAATAAGGCTCTGCCCGTACATGTAGCCGATATAGCTGGCTTAAATGCCCCTATACATGATTCCCATGATCTTTTAAGCAGTGCGTCTGCTTTCCGATCCAGGGGATCTGATAACATCCCAGTATCTTCCACTGGTAGAGAGGACCGTCGAGAAGTCGAGGCTACAGCCGCATCTACTTTAGGTGCTTTTGCCCAAGAGGCCAACTCCTCATCATTAAAAGGGTATCGTCTTTTAGATGCTGCCGGCAAAAAAACCCTTTGCCCTTGCTTCTCCCATTCTTTCTTAACCATATCTTTTATGGCTGGTATTATAGGAAACACTCGACCTTTTCGTTGGGAGATTCCTGAGAACATAATATCCTGGGAGTTTTAGGATCTTTAACGTCCGACAATCCCATAGGGTTTCTTATTGATTTAATCAGATTATTTACGCTATCCGTCGGAAAGCATGTATGTTCCTCTTCCTCCTCTGAGGATACGGATTCCTGCGAAGCTTGTGAATTTAGTTCTCCACTGTCTGGAGAGGATACTACCCTAGGCGGGGTAACTTCTTTAAGGGATCTCCTTCCCGTAACACTACTTGCTCCCCCTAGGGTCTGTAGCTCTTCTCTAATCATAAGACGAATATCCTCTGATCTAACAGAATTCTCTTCCTGGAGCGTATGGCCAATGCATGTTTGACACAATCTTTTAGCATATGTGTTTGGGAGGGGTTGGGAGCATAGGGCACATTCCTTGTGTTTGGATTTGACCGTCTTTTTCCCCTAAGGACAGACAGAAAAGAGGGGGAAAAGGGCCATCAGCTTGACAGGTGTGATTAAATCACTCACCCAGTGAAGCTCCTTTGTCAGCACAGTACCGATTTCAGAGGATCTGGCTGCGGCATGGAGTGAGATGTTTTTTCTCCATCTCTGTTAGTGGAACCACCTCGCTTGGAGCGTCCACTTTCATCCTTTTTGCTGATGCTGCTGTTACGGCGTGGATTAACCATGCCTTCCGGAAGGTGCGACACAGGGTCACCAGAAGCTGACATTGCTGCACACCGGAGGCCAAATAGCCGGTGCTTTTATGCAGCTCCCTTAATCATAAGACGAATATCCTCCTTTTTTTTTTTTTTTGCATAGCGTTGACCCGGAAGTGTTACACCTTTACTTCCGGGTTCCGCCCTTTTCTGCGCCTGCGCAGCCGCTCTATACCACCACATGCCTCCGTGGTATCCTCGGAGGTCTGCTTATCTCCGGCGATCACGGGGCGCGCGCCTGTTCTGCGCCGCTTTTTTCCTCTCCCCCGGGACTCCGGTCATGCCACATCATAGCAGAGGAAGGCGGCGGCTCTTCCACACAGTCTCTCGCTTCATAAAGGCTCCCAGCGTTCTAAAGGTAGGGCAGCCTCACACATGTCACATTTATGCGAGCCAGAGCTATATCGCTCCTGGCCTCGCAATACCACCTGGTATACATACGGTTCTCCGTGACAGCGTCCCGGGGAATTCAGGTGGTTAACCTCAGTCAAGGGGGAGTTAACCCCGACGCTGCGTCTGGTGCCCGAACCCCTGCCGCTCTTATAGACACTGCGCAGGCGGTTCCGTAGCCCAGGCATCCTCTTCTCAGCTCAGTAGGTTCCTCTCTTAGGAACAGGAACCAACTGAGGAGCGAGGGGGGCCGCCCCTTTTAACTCTCTGTAGGTTTCCTGTTCCTAGGGGCGGATCCCCTCACTCAGTGGGTGCTGTCGTGGCGAAGAGAAAAGTTTAGTTTATGGCATTAAATAGGTAAGGTTTTAGGATGAAATTTGTATTTTGGACCACTGCTTTTAGGAGGCAGCACTTGTCTGCCAGTCAGGAGACAGCATGAAAATTCTACTTCATGGTTTTCGGTTACTGTAAGAGATGTGTGGGACCAGAAAGTACACAGTCGTTACCATCATCTTCCTGTACAGGCCTGAAGGGGAAGTAACAGGAACATTACTTCATATTTTTTACCTGCACTTAGCAAAGCTGCATGAATGTTGCAATGACTGAAAAGAACTGGGTGGCATTTTCACAATGTTCTTGCTGTTCACTTTGAGAATTTTTTTTTAGTATTGTGTCTTTCTTGTTATTTAGGCTTTGTGCTTGTAAAAAGGGAATATTGTTCTGGTAAAAAGAAGGCTAATCTGTTTCTTAAAATTACCCCCACGCCATTGGTGCACAAGGTCTCACTGGTAGACCCCGCAGGCACCTGAACTGGTCAACCAAAAATGTTCCAGCTACCCAATATGCCACAATTTGGTGGTAATAAAATTCCCTGTGTTACAGAATGTGTGGGACTCAAATGCTACACAAAGTGTGATTGCTCCATTAAGCCAGCTGCACAAATCCAAGAATTATAGGTCGTAGTTAGCTCACAATATGCAGCCTGACTACTGGGTCTTCTGACAGAAGCAACCTTTCTCCTAGGCAAGGTCGCTCAGATCAAGAAGTCAGATGGTGGAGAAGGGTTTTCAGATCCTTAGAAATATAAATTTTTCCTGAGATCCACAGAGCAATGTCAAGACCGTTTAAGTGCGCAATTTTGTGCAAATTTTCTCAAACAAAAAAGTTATGTAAACCAGAGTTTATATAAAAAAGTTTTGTATTTTGTATAGCACATTTGTATTAATAAAAAAATAAAAACGATTGTCACCCTAATACCAGAATTTCTCTAGTTTCACTTCAAACTCAGAAGTTATAATCAGAATTAAAAAAAAATATTCTTTAATCTTAACTATATAATCAAGTAAAAGATTTATGGCAAAGGAGCCTAAAAATAGGCCCAAAAAGGCACAAGAATGCTTGAAGTCCTTCAAAATACATAATTTTTAGAGTTTCTTAGGGAAGGCATTGCTTCGCTCACATTCTGATCAAGTCGGCGGTAACCAGTATTCTTTGAGCAAAGACCTTCACGCCATCTCCTTCTCTGAATGAAAAGATATATCTGCAAAAGAAGAAAAAACAAATTAGCATCTGTATCACAAAGTACAGTAAAGTAAGAGGAATGTCACCAAAGAGACAAATAAGCCTAGTAAATACTTGTGCTCCCAGGTTAATAAGTCTGGAGCATCTTTCCTTATACCCCTGCACTGAGCTGATCCTCTGTTACTGGAGAGGATCATTTGCATGTGTATAAACAGAGGTTGTGCTTCCAGCAACATGATGGGGACAGAACAATCATGTAGACGGGTCTTAGGGCCCCGTCTCACATAGTGAGATCGGTTGTGCACGTTGGATACCAGCGCGCTGCTGCAGGGGAGCTGGTAACCAAGGTACACATCGGGTTTCCAGGTGCCACGCAGCGCCTGGAAACCCGATGTGTACCTTGGTTACCAGCTCCCAGCACCAGCGCGCTGGTATGCCGGTAACTAAGCGATGTGTGTCGCTTGTTACCGGTGTACTCGCTGTCCTGATCGCTGCTGAGATCTGCCTGTTTGGCAGCTCCGCAGCGATCATGTACGACTCAGCAGCGATCCTGACAAGTTCATATCGTTGTCGGGATCGCTGGTGAGTCGGGGCCCTTACACATACCATTTTTGAGGACTGTAATACAGGGCCAGTACAGAGAGCCAATTGATTGGTATATAATCAGCAGTTGGAGCCACCATGCCAATTGTCCAAAAGCCAATTCAGATCTCTGCCCACCCAAGAAGCAGGCTGTCAGAAGTCTGGGGAGCAGTGCAATCCTGTTAGACATGAGTAAACATTTAACAGCACAGAATCGGCCAGTCTAGATGGACGTGTACGATCTGCCGACAAACTTTGTGGCTTTTTTAAATAGACGAACCATTATATTCCCCTTCAACATTAAGTGAGTGGTTACATTTTTGCCACTGCATTCTGTCAGTCCATGTTGGGAACTAAACATAATGGCTTTTACTCCTTTAGTTTGTTTTATGGCTTTGAAACATTATTTAAAAAAATACACACCCTTCGTTTGTTATGATAGGCAATGTACACTACAGCGATTAGTGACGCTATTACAACCAAGTGCACGAAGAAGTGACTATCTTCATCAGCGTCTGAATCACCGTTGGGTTTTATCTCGTAGTCATTAGAATTTTCTTCATCATCTGTGTCAGCGAGATCTTGATCATTCTTGCCTGGCATAATTACATCATCGCTTTCCGAGCCGTCATTATTACCCTTATCTGTTCCACCATAGGCCGCGTCTATAGAGTCCGTCTCCTCTGTTTCACTGTCAAATGGCAGGGCGGCAATGACATTGTTTTTGCTATCAAGTATTAAGTTTTCTTCTATGGACGTGCTTTCGGTTGTCTCCGCTTCAGTAGTTGCTTTAAGTTTTAGAAGCTTAGTGACGAGGGCAGAAGTAACAGAGCCCTTGCCCACAGCCTGTGCGGTGCTGGCATCTGCCGATCGTGCGAGTGTCGGTGAAACCTTCTGACCAGGAGTCGTTTTGGTGGCAATAGTCGTAGTAGCCATAGAAGCAGCAGCAGCGGTGGTGGCATTACTGGCTTGATTCTTACTTTCATTTTTAGGCACAGTCGTCAAACTTGTAATGTTAATAGATGCACTGCTGCTCGATGTGTCGCTCAATGTGCTCACATTGTCTGGGTGTGTCATTTTACCTTGAAGAGGGAAAAAATAAATTGATATCATTTGTCACAAAATATGACCGTTACTCTTAACTTAGAAAAAAGTAAAAAATGTAAAAAAAACAAAAAATAAAACAGTCATAAGTCAAGGAGATTATGTCAATTACTAGGATATATTTGCCAGAAATTTGATACAAACTTGCACCCAGAAACTGTTTTACATCCATTGCATCATTTATGACATTTAAACATTTGCTGTGCTTCATTTGACAAGAGCACTTAGCTTCTTCACATGTTGTGACAATGCACCAAAATTTTAGCACGTTTCGGGCACAAAGTCAGTAATCGGCGGCATAAACTATGGCTATATGTACACTTGTGTTCTTGGGAAAGGATTGATTCAATTACTGTCCAAAACTGATCACTGAATAAGTGAAGTAAATGGGAAATGCAGGGAGCCTCATTGATTATGGAGTTTTTCTGGGTTCTGCTAGGTATCCATTTTTAGAACAGAAAAAAAAAAAAAGAAAAGACACAAAGTACTCATGATGCATTCTTCTACTCTAAAACCAGGCACAACAGAACCCAAACTGGCCTCCATGACCATGTTTCAGTATGCACCTGTATAATGTGGATGATAAGCGTCTAGTCTATGTTTTAGACTCTTTCTAAATCAGCCCTGATTTTGATACAGGAATGATGTGCATCTTTGTACCGTGTTAGCCAGTAGATAGAAAAATATTTAGAGTTGAGAGTCCTCAGTGGTTGATACCTTTTAATGGCTAACTGAAAAGATGGTAACAAATTGCAAGCTTTCAAGACTACTCAGGTCTAGGGTTGAGCATTCCGATACCGAAACCCGGTTCTGATACCTGAAATCCAATGTTAGTCTATGGGAGCAAAATATCGGAATTAAAAATATTCCGATATTTTGTTCCCATAGACTTACATTGGATTTCAGGTATCGGAACCGGGTTTCGGTATCGGAATGCTCAACCCTACTCAGGTCTCTTCATCAGGCAAAGACTAATACAAAATCTGAAGAATCACATTTATACGCAAAACAGCACAGAAATAATGCAATAGGTAAGACCAGTGACGTGAAGCAGAACTGTCATTATGGGAGAGGGATGAACATAAATATTGGAACAGTTCATAGATAAGGAGTGTGAAAGTTTTATTGCCCTCTGATTGGGGTCTGGTATTGTGTTGTTTTGCCCCAGAAGGTTTGAAGAGCAAATCCCTTAATGAACTGTTCCAATATTTATGTTCATCTCTATCTCCCATAATGACAGTTCTGCTTCACGTCACTTGTCTTATCTATTGCATTGTTTCTCTGCTGTGTTGTGTATAAATATGTGATTCTTCAGATGTTGTATTAGTCTTTGCCTGATGAAGAGACCTGAGTAGTCTCGAAAGCTTGCAATTTGTTACCATCTTTTCAGTTAGCCATTAAAAGGTATCAACCACTGAGGACTCAATTCTAAGGCTAAGTGCACACGATCAGGAATAATTGCGGTTTTTTCGCGGTTTTTCCGCGGTTTTCCGCGGTAAAAACGCGATAAAAACGCAAGCATTAAGCATCCTATACATGTTAATTGATTCCGCATGTTTTCGCCACATGTTGCGTTTTTTTCCGCGAAAAAAACGCTTTGCGGAAAAAATAGCAACATGTTCATTAATTTAGCGTAACCGCGGTGATTCCGCCGCCATAGGAATGCATTGAACCGCTTACTTTCCGCATGTGGCTATGCCCATTATGCGCAATGTAAGCGGTTCATGTGCGGATGGTACCCAGGGTCTGGAGCAGAGGAGACTCTCCTCCAGGCCCTGGGTACCATATCCCTGGTAAAACAATAATTAAAATAAAAAATGATATTCTCACCTTCCGGCGGCCCCCGGAGCCTTCCCGCGGCCCCCGCAGCCTTCCCGCCTTCAGCGACGCTCCCGGCAACTTCCGGTCCCAAGAGTCCTTTGCGAGATCACCCAGATGGCATAGCGGTCTCGCGAGATGCCACGTCATCGGTGTGATTTGTTGCAAAGCACTCCTGGGACCGCGAGTTGCCGGGAGCGTCGCTGAGAGGCGGGAAGGCTGCGGGGGCCGCCGGAAGGTGAGAATATCATTATTTATTATGTTTTTTATTATTTTTACATTAGATCTTTTTACTATTGATGCGACATAGGCGGCATCAATAGTAAAAAGTTGGTCACACTTGTCAAACACTATGTTTGACTCGTGTGACCAACCTGTCAATCAGTTTTCCAAGCGATGCTACAGATCGCTAGGAAAACGCTAGCATTCTGCAAGCTAATTACGCTTGCAAAACGCTATTATTCTGGCGGGAATCAGCATAAAAAAACGTGCGTATTTCCTGCGGGAGAAGTGCGGGATTGCCGCGGAAATTTCCGCGGCAATTCCGCAACGTGTGAACTTAGCCTAAATGTTTTTAAATCAACCCTGATGTTTTAGAGTGACTAACAGCTGATTTATGCCATCACATAGTGAGAGACCGGTCACTCAGACAGCAAGTCATGGAGAAGCCACACACCCGCATGTTGCAGTCGTTGCCTGTGTTGGGCCACAGCTGCCTAAATATGTATTCTTCAGAAATGCCATTTTAGAGTAAAACATAACAGGCTAAAATGATGAGCAAGAGACTGATTCACGCTGCCCATCAACCATAAGGTAACTGGAAAACAGCCCTATTATACAGGTATCTATCCATATGTGAATTTCAAAACACATACAGTAGGGTTCATAAGTTCTGGAAAAACAACTCCATAGCTTACTTCTACATTGAGTATTCAGCATTTTTACTAAGCAAAATGAACTGGCTTTAATTCTATACAAAACCACATAAAAGTCAGTAGAAAAGCTGTGGGGAAACTTATGGAAAAATGCAACATCAAATACTGACAACCAAGTGAAAGTGTCGCTCATCAAGTCACAGGACAACACTTGTTCAGACCCACACAGACAAGTGTCATACCAACAGAAGAGGAAAAATTGTTATTTGAGCACTTGGCTGGTACAGCAAGAAGAGCAACGTGAATAATAAGCCTTGTGCAGTAAGTAGAAACAGGGTGGTCATAGTCCGGAAGAAACCTGCAGAGGTGGATCATTATTTGTCCTAGCTTTTCTACACCATGCACAAGGATTTATCGACACATTTGTAACAGAATGGACCATAATCTGGAGATAAACTTCCCATCAAGCTCTTAAAGGAATAGTTTTCTCAGAACATGGGGCTCCCCTTAGATGCTTGAAGTCCCCACTGCATGGACATTCATCTGAATGACTGACAACACTACATGAGGATATGACCAGCAAATGGCCGCCTGACTAGCTGATCACAACTGCACCTCTCATATTAAAGGATCATCTGATGTACATGCATTTCAGTGTATTATCTAGAGTGATCAAAGGATCATATGGTCACATCCTATGGCACCCCTCACAGTAAAGAGGCTCTTCCATTACTTTTAAATTGAAGACCTTGGCCTATCCTGAGGATTGGTTCCAGAGATCAGATGGGTGGTGGTTTGGCACCCCCAACCTGATCAGCTGTTCTCTGTGCCAGACGAATATTAGCATCTGCGCCATCGACTGTTCGTGCCCACTGTAGACCCAATCCTATTCATTTGAGAAGGGAGAATATGGAGATCACGGGCCACGAAACAGATGTGCCGTTCTGCTCTGCAATTATTAATGTCTGCCTGCCACAGACACCAGTAGGTAAGTGTGGTTGCCAGACCCCACAGAGCAGATATAGATAAATTATCTTTGAGATAGGTCATAAAAGTAAAAATAAACGGAATAAAGCAGGCCATATCCATTAATGTCAGTAGGGTAGATTGACCAAGTGTTCATGTATATGGGGGAGTCCAGACTGATAGCTGGCGTCCAAACAAGCAATTAGCTAAAGGCTGGGTCTCACATAGCGATATACCAGCGATCCCGACAACGATATGCACTTGTCAGGATCGCTGGTGTATCGCTACATGATCGCTGCTGAGCTGCCAAACAGGCAGCGATCAGCACAGCGACACTGCAGGTAATACATCGCTTAGTTACCCGCAGTGTACGTTGGATACCAGCGCCCTGATGCAGGGAGCTGGTAACCAGGGTACACATCGGGTTTCCAGGCGCTGCGCGGTGCCTGGAAACCCGATGTGTACCTTGGTTACCAGCGCCCTGCATCAGGGCGCTGGTATCCAAGGTACACAGCGGGTTTCTAGGCACCGCCCCGCACCTGTAAACCCGCTGTGTACCTTGGTTACCAGCGGATCGCTGGTCTCCCGCCTGTCACACGCAGCGATGCGTGCCTGTCAGCGGGAGACCAGCAATCAAAAAAATGTCCTGGCCTTTCAGCGACGATCAGCGATTCCCGGCAGGGGGGCTGATCGTCGCTGAATGTCACACACAGCGATATCGCTGGGAGATCGCTGCTGCGTCACAAAACTAGTGACTCAGCAGCGATCTCGCTAGCGAGATTGTTGTGTGAGACGGGGGCTTAACACATTGCACGGCCAGCTCAGGACTAAATGCAATCTTTTGTCAACAATCACCACAATCTACACAACTTAAGCCCCCGTCTCACACAGCGATCTCGCTAGCGCAATCGCTGCCGAGTCACTAGTTTTGTGACACAGCAGCGATCTCCCCAGCGATATCGCTGTGTGTGACATTCAGTGACGATCAGCCCCCCCGCCGGGTATCGCTGAATGTCCTGGACATTTTTTGATCGCAGGTCTCCCGCTGGCAGGCACGCGTCGCTGCGTGTGACAGGCGGGAGACCAGCGATCCGCTGGTAACAAAGGTACACAGCGGGTTTCCAGGCACGGTGCTGTGCCTAGAAACCCGCTGTGTACCTTGGATACCAGCGCGCTGATGCAGGGAGCTGGTAACCAAGGTACACAGCGGGTTTCCGGGCACCACACAGCGCCTGGAAAACCGATGTGTACCTTGGTTACCAGCTTCCTGCATCAGAGCGCTGGTATCCAACGTACACTGCGGGTAACTAAGTGACGTTACCCGCAGTGTCGTTGTGCTGATCGCTGCATGTTTGGCAGCTCAGCAGCGATCATGTAGCGACCACCAGCGATCCTGATCGTTGTCGGGATCGCTGGTGTATCGCTATGTGAGACCCCCGGCTTTATACTCTAAAATTCTCTCCATCGCACGGTAAGGAAACACCCTAAAAAGCAGAGCTAAAATCTGCTTATTCGTACTATCACAGATTGTAAAAAAAACAACCCTGTGTCTGAAAAAAACAACACCAAGAAGTCAGGGAAATGGAAATTAAAAAGGTGTTTAAATAAGTAAAATGGCAAATTCTTTATAATTTTTGAGGACATGAAGGAAAAACAAACAATACATGTAAAGTACCAAAACAGTGCCCTTAAAAGTACATTAATGAAAAAAATTAGCATTGCTTTCTGAACGTGAAAATGGCAAAAAAAAATGGAATTAGCGAGGAAGGGGGACGAAAGCGGTGTAAATGATATATCCTGATATTCTATTCCATCTACATCAGCACTAAATCGCTTTTGTGTTCCCATCACTTCCTCAAACCCATGAAAAAAAATTAAGTTAAATGGGGCTGCCTGGGCCCAACAACTGACATGAGATGAGTGGTGGTCCAAGAATGTGCCCTCCGAACTGGGCAGAACTCAGCAGCACCATACATTGTTTAGTGGTCACTGTCAAGTACTGCACCTCATCTTCTATTCAAGTCAGATCATCATTTCAGGTATACATGTATACTCCTAACTCCAGAGCAATTCCCTTTCACACACTAATAAAACACTTGCCCCCGCTTCTTATACCGGCTAGAACGTGATACCCCACTCTCTGGCCTACAGAACCACCCATCTGCATCTCGCCAATCTATCCTGCGCTCTGCTGCTCAGTGCATCCCACCTATATAAGACACTTAGGGACATAACACTCTCCCCTCACCACTATTCACCTCCTCAGGCAACTAATCTCTGCAGTCAGTGAAAATCTGATGTAGACATCTTTGCTTAATGACTTCCTAAAATCTGAACCAAAGTTGTAGACTAGAGCTATTAAATGGCACGCACGCTACACGCCATTGGGTAAGTGCATCCAGATGTTCTCATTCAGGCACGGGCACTTCTTGGAAAATTCCAGCTGCTGAGCGATGCCATCTGCTACACTAGGGGGTAGTAAGCATGTCATATACAGCTAATAATTAAGTGTTCTGCTGGCGGCAGGAATGGCTCTACATATGCTGCTATAATGTAGCACTTAGCTGCAGAATAATGCGGGTTCCAGTAAAAGGGTAATAACACAAGTAACAAGACTGCTGTATATGGCGGATTACCGATACATTACAGGGAAACCACCATTATTACAGTCCGCACTGCGCTGTCCACGATCTCTAATGGAGAGAAACTGACCAACTAGGAACACGTCAGTCAGGTTATTGAAAAGTGCCCCAATAAATACAGTTAAAGATATCATCTAATATGTCCCACATACTTCAATCACATTGATTAGGTTTGATCTCTGGCCATTATTGCGTTTTTAAACCATTTATACAATTTTTTTTTTTTTTTTATAAATGGTTTCGTCCTCCTAAAGCCGGAGCCAAATGCACAGAGTCTCTCATTCAAGATCATTCTGATCACACGTTGATCTGAGTGTCAGCATAGTGTGATCCGATTCTCCGAGAAGTTGGGGAACAAAATTTCACCATCTTCTCCATTGTATACGCACAGAAATTGGACCGCATTCAGATGTCATCCGAGTGCAGTCCGATATTTTCCCACACTCAGACTTGAATGAGTGAATGAATGCGTGTCTTCAGATTTCAGAGTGAAATCGCACCATGCTGTCATTTCTTTCACAGGTTCGGTCATCAGCACTGCCCCACCGAATTAGCATTGGTTCTATTCCAATTTTAAAAAAATGGGATAGCATCTGTATGATTTATACACTGTGTTCCAAATTATTATGCAAATAATATTTTCTCTGATTTTTTCAAATTACCTATATGAATTGCAGTCATTGTAATTTTCCAGTCTAATAACTATTAGAATACAATTGAAATGTTTTTGTACAAACTGCCTATGATAACTGTATATTTTTAAAAAAATAAAACACTCAAACTGCACTCAAAATGCATGTTCCAAATTATTATGCACAGCAGAGTTTTCAACCTTTTCATTTTAAGAAAGAACAAAAAAATGGTAATTTTTGAAATTATAAGCATTAGCAGGTTATTACAAACTGAAATCAAACAGTTTTCAACTCAAAACTTTATTCTAGGTGATGTTCCATTTGCACATAGGACCCCTTGTTCGAAAGGAGCTTCTGAACTCTCTCGTCCATTGAATTTGTCTGGTTTTGGATGGTTTCTGCTTCAATTGTTTTGCATGAGGAGAGAATACCCTCCCAGAGCTGTTGCTTAGATGTGAACTGCCTCCCGCCATCATAGACACTCCTTTTGATGATGCTCCAGAGGTTCTCAATGGGGTTGAGGTCAGGGGAGCATGGGGGCCACACCATAAGTTTGTCCCCTTTTATGCCCATAGCAGCCAGAGATGCAGATGTGTTATGTGCAGCATGAGACGGTGCATTATCATGCATGAAAATGATCTTGCTGCGGAATGCACGGTTCTTCTTCTTGAACCATGGCAGGAAGTGCTGTTTGAGAAACTCAACATACACTATGGAGTTCATCTTTACCCCTTCAGGGATCGTAAAGGGGCCGACAATCTCTCTCCCCATGATTCCAGCCCAAAACATTACTCCACCTCCTCCTTGTTGGCGCCGTAGCCATGTTTGCATGGGGTGTCCATCAACCAGCCATCCTCCACTCCATCCATCTGGACCATCGAGCGTTGGACGGCACTCATCGGTGAACAAAACAGTTTTGAAGTCAGTCTTCACGTATTGTTTGGCCACTGGAGCCGTTTCTGCTTGTGTGCAGTGGAGAGAGGAGGTCGATAGGATGGCTTACGCACAGCTGCAAACCTCTGAAGGACCCTGCATCTTGTTGTTTGGGGGACGTTGGAGGCACCAGCAGCTTCAAAAACTTGTCTGCTGCTATGACAAGGCTTTTTTGCCGCTGCTCTTTTAACCTGACATAATGGCCTGTAGGAAAGAGTCCTCAATTTTCCCTTATCAGCACGCACACGTGTGTACTGTGAATCAGCTACATACTTCTTGATTGTGCGATGATCACGATGAAGTGTCTTGGCAGTGTTGATTGTAGTCATGCCTTGACCTAAACACTCCACAATTTGTTGCTTCTCAGCAGCCGACATCCTGTTTCTTTCCCACTTTGGCAGAAAATGTAGGCTGCTTAATAATGTGGGACAGCCTTCTTAAGTAGTCTTGCCTTTCATTGGACACACCTGCCAAACTAATTAGCACAGGTGTCTGCAATTGCTTACAGTGATATAAAGAGCCCTGACACACATCACCATCAATGAGTTTAACTGACAAACAAAAAAATTCTTACCTTATCACTCCTAAACAATTTTTGCATAATAATTTGGAACACAGTGTACACTCGTGTGACCCTGGCCTAATTATAAGCACATCGATGAGGTTCCAGGTATTAGTACCCCCCATAGACTGCACATAGAGTGGAGTACGGAGCCATCAGAAAGCAGAGTACACCATGCCTACGATTTCCCTTGGATTCGCTTTCTGCTGCTGTCAGGGTGGATTGATTTAAATCACGCCGATTTAAATCAACGATTTAAATCACGATTTAAATCAAATGATTTTTTTCTATTTAAATCAGATCGATTTAAATCGTGATTTTAATCATGATTTAAATCACTGATTTAAATCAAAAGATTTTTTTAATATAAATCACGATTAAAATCTAAAACTTTCAATCATTGTTCAATTAACTCCACACTTCTAGCTTGGTTTCACTTTCTGTAACTTGGTTTCAGTTTCTTTTTCCATTCAGTTGACATGCCCAAACTTGTTGGATAGTCAGTCAGCAGTACTTGGCTGTAGTAACAATCAAACTTCAGAAGTGATCTGTGTGAGCCATGGCAGGTCGTAAGACAGACCCTATTTGGGTTCATTTTGTTGAGATGCCAGCAGAGCTTGGAAAGAAAGGTGGGAGAGCAAAGTGCAAATACTGTCAAAAGGATATCCAAGGACTTGTTTGCCGTTTGAAATCACATTATGAAAACTGCAACCAGAAGGGAAATGAAGATGTTGATAGTGATACAACTAATGTCAATGAACCCCCACAGCTTCTTATGCACCAGGACCCTAGCACTAGTGGTAAGTCTGGCAATTACAACCTATTTTAACAGACGTTTTACTGGGATGGTTAAAGTCTATGAAAAGAAAAATTTCTAGCACTAGTTCTGGAGTATAGAATTTAAATTTATGTTAAGGCAATATTTCACAGAAGATTAACGTTAAGTAAAAATAAAAGAGTGTGTATACGCCTATTTTTTTTTTTATTGTAGGCTACAATTCACTTTTGAAGTCTGCCAAATTGACCATTTTTTTAAAAAAACATTTTTAAAACTTTTGTGACATAATTTTTTTCAGTTGCTCTGATATTACTAGTATTACAGCAACTTCACCGGAAACTTGAGTAGCATAACTTTTGAGACAGCCCTTATAGGACGAGGACCATTACATTGTTCAAAAAGTTTGTTTCAAAATATTTTCGTTATATTTCTTCAAATACGCAGTCGAATTATATTTTTAATTACTGTGCTTTCAGGGTCAAATATGGCTTGTGCTGCACGTGACAATCAATATCTGGGTACAACTTCAACAAAGCAGCCCAACAAAAAACTTTGCGTGCAAAGTGTAGAAAAATTCCTCTTAAAGACTACGACGAGCCAGAAAGAACATTTTGATGAATTAATTGCTAAATTCATATTTGCAACCAATTCTTCTTTCCGACTAGTTGAACACCCATTGTTTGTACAAATGATCGAAGGAATAAGACCAGGCTACAAACCACCAAGTAGATTTGATATCTCAGGAAAACATCTTCAGGCTGTATACGACAAAGAAAGAGCGGCTTGTACAAAATATTTGAAAGACAAAGTTGTTCAATTCTGATTGTTTAATAGTGCAAATAAAAATTATTAGGTTTCATAATCATCAACTGTTTTAGTATTTTTATTTGTGTAAAATAATTTGATTTGCAAAAAGACAAAGTTTTGCTTGTGTACAACTTGATTAAAAAATCCTATTTAAATCAAAAAAATCCGATTTAAATCAAAAAAATCCGATTTAAATCAAAAAAATCCGATTTAAATCAAAAAAATCCGATTTTTTTTGATTTTTTTAAAAAAATCATGATTTTTATCCACCCTGGCTGCTGTTCGCATGCGGAGGAAAACTGCCGTGCGCTCCAGTCTCCTGAGCAGCGCACTTCACAGGGGTTTTTACGCAGTGGACGAGTCTCAGGACCCTGATCACCAATCCGCTTCCAAGAGAACGAAAATATATACAAAAAAAAAAAACCTATCGACTAGTTTAGTTACTCTATTTTTTCATTTCTCAACAAAATCTAAGACTAATTTTAATTGGAAAAATCCCTTTGCTTAGAACGTTTCCAGTAAGAGCAGAGGCTCGTTCACATGTTGCATTTTTCCCATGTAAAAAACGCAGCGTTTTACAGTGTCAGTAAAGTGAATGGCATTTCTGAAATCTCATGCACATTATTCACATTTTTCATTGCAGATTTGAAAAAGAAAAATGGTTGAAATCTGCAGAGTGTCAATTCAGAATGTATGGGCTTCATAATAAAATTCGGAAACATTGGCATGTTCTTCGAGATAGTTTCCTAGATATCCCGGAGTTCCAAGCCCCTTTCCTGCCATGTTTCAGAAGGCCTAGCAACTTAAAAAACAAACTCAGAGCCGACATAGGCTCTACTCAGATTACCCCTGGACAGACATTTCTCCGTACTCTATGGAGGGGTACGTTTCCATGTCTACGATGCGCACAATGCACCAATGTTCTCAAAGGGCTGAAGTTTTCTCATCCACTTACAGGTATGGATATCCCAATCACGGGATTCCACACCTGCGACTCAATCAGTCGTCTATGCCATTAAGTGTCCTTGTGACAAAATGTATGTGGGCGAAACATACAAGCAATCAAAGATCGAATATCACACCATAAGTCGGACATTTGCTGCAAGAAAAATCATCTTCCAATCTCTTATCATTTTAATGTAGCAGGTCATACTATAGCACAACTGCGCTTTTTGGTTCTGGAACAGGTACAGTCAAATAGAAGAGGTGGTAATCTTGTTAAAAGACTGCGTTTCAGAGAGGCATATTGGATCCACCATTTGCAAACTTTAGAACCCAAGGGACTAAATAGGGAGTATGATGTCATGGGTTAATTTTAGACATTAGCGAGTACGCAATAGTCTCTCCAATAAAACACTGACTCGGTCTTGATACAGTTAATTGTGTTATGATCTTAAATGACAATTTATTCTTTACCATCAGTGAGATATACTAATAACCAATGCATATTCCTTTTAATTGTTTTGCATATATTCAATATTCCTCTTCCTCCCACCCCTTTTTTTACGGGACGAGAGTATATATACATATATATATATATATATATATATATATATATATATATATATCGATCCATCTACAAATTGGTAGCCTCTTACCTAATATTGTCGTTTTGCCTTAGTTTCTAATGCTATGCTTCTATGTTTTAAGGAGTCATGTATTTAATATAACACGATTTTTCTTTTATTTCTCTCAGGCAACTTCATGATTCTACTTCTCCTCTGCTCCTCTGATACTTACCTATTTATCACGCTACAGCGCTGTATATTTTCATCTACACCACTTGGACCGCCCCCTCTTGTAGTCTTTCCTGTTTGCGCTCCACATTGAACTTCCGCCCTAGAGAGGCGGTGACGCACTTCCGGTCGGCCGGCTCACTTGCGTACCACAGCTACGTCACAAGCTGAGGATGCCATCTCCACTTCCGGTACCGCTACTATTTTCAGCAGACACATGCACCGCTAACTTATGAGCGCCATACTACTGGCTATTTTCCTCACTAGCTCTATCATACAGCGCTTCTGATATCCTACAATACTAAGGGTAAGAACTCTCTCCAGCACTTCAACATATATGTTCATTACGAATCGGCACTTTCAATGCTTTGCTCCTATTACCTTTTACAGACTTTTGCTTCATTTTCCTCTGCTTCCACAATCTGGTAAGAGAATTTTTCAAGGAGTCTTCATTTTACTTTTTGTCACTTTGGTGTTCTCTATGGATTATTTTTTAATCCAGTATATACCACTCCTGTATGTTTCCTATCTGGGTCATCAATACATTTTGCACTTTTAGTACAATTTTATTGATTTATCAGTCATTTGTGGAGCGATTTTCTGGAAGCCACCTAATGCTGATGGGTACTTTTTCATGTATTTTTCTGTTGAATATGCTGTTTTGCTTACTTGTGATTTCGTACTGTTATTTCAACATTAACGGGACATTAATTTTGTGTTTGTATATTTGTTTATATATCCCAGTCTGAAGAAGGTCAAGGGAATGACCGAAACGTTACTTTTGGATTGTGATCTAATAAAATTCTGTTCAGCATCCATTTGAGAGTGCCAGATTTATTTTTCTATGTCAATTCTTTCAGCATTTATCACCCACTAAAATGAAAAAAAATAAATAAAAATATGTGCAAATAAAAAACGCACATTTTATTATGAGAAAACCAGACAAAAAACAAATATCATAAAATAAAAAGTGACGTCAAGTGACGTAAATGTGAACGACGACAGAGGGACTGAACCCACCAGTTAAAGCATAGGCCAGACAGGATGGATTTCTCAGCTCAGAAACAGGGCGGTCACACACATATGCACAAGATGCACTTTGAACAAAATAAGAAACTAGATCTCAGCTGAAAAAGTAGGTTAATGTGTATGCAAAAATATTAATGCATATTAACACATGACCATTATACAGAGAGAACCAGACACAAAAAACAAATATCCTAAAATAAATAAATTTTATTTTAGGATATTTGTTTTAACTGGTGGGTTCAGTCCCTCAGTCCTTGTTCATATTTATGTCACTTGACAAGTGGAAAGGTTTTTAATACAAGAGTTAGGACTGTCCCACAAGGGTTGCCTTGACGTGGCGGGATGGCTTGTACATTCTTTTGATCAAAATTATGTTTACTGAATACCCTTATAATTATTACTACCTTCATGCATTTTTTGCAAAAAAATTTTATTTTAGGATATTTGGTTTTCTCTGTGTAATGGTCATGTGTTAATATGCATTTACATTTTGCATACACATTAACTTACTTTTTCAGCTCAGATCTAGTTTCTTACATATTACATTATGTAGTACAGGCCATCAAGAATAAGTCGAATGGCTGTGATAGTGGATGCCATGTCACGTTTGGAAAGCCCCCGATTTGCCTAACAGTGGAAACCCCCCCACAAATGACTCCATATTGGAAACCACACCCCTCAAGGAATTTATCCAGGGTATAGTGAGGATTTTTAACCCAAAAAGTACGACAGTTTGATAATATTAGGTCGTCATATTAAATATGTCGTCATTAGTGTTGACCGCAAGTGCTCATTACACGAGCTTGCATTAGGATGCTCCGGTATGCACCAAGTATCACCGGTGCTCGAGCACTGGTGAGGGCAGAGCAGAGTACTGCAGTGCGCATGCGCCGGGAAATGTCAGAGAGGTCCGGCACCTGCGCACTACAGTACTCTGCTCTGCCCTCACTAGGGCAGATCAGTGCGCCTGTGCGGGAGCCGCAGCGGGACGCAAAGAAGAGGCCGGCTCCCCTAGAAGATGGGAGGCGCCGAACCGGACCACGACGCCCATCGGACCGGACGGCGGACCGCCCCTGGGTGAGTATAATCTTCTTTTTCAGGTGACATCGGGGGCTTATCTGCAGCATTCCAGAATGCTGCAGATAAGCCCCTGATGGCGGTGGCCATATCTCAGTCCAAAAATGGGGTGACAGATTCCCTTTAATGATAACGTGTTCTATCACCAGCAGCAATACATTTCCTAGAAACTAGGACTGCACTGCTGGAGATAAAGGACTGTCCTGCGTCATGGTGAAGATTACATAAGCACTTGGGTTTTACCCGATGACATGTCTTGTACAGCAGGAAGCCTGAGCACGCTGTTTGTGTGAATAATAGGTGCAGGAATGTCCTCCATCAAGTTTGCCTTGACTACCACATGAAACCTCACAACAACCGGCCATTATCTGGAACAAGCAAGTATATGTTTATTTTAAATGGTTCCATCATACCAGTCTCCTCCACTGAAAGGGCTCCCAGAAATACCTTATACTTTAATAGATAAGGTAAATCAAATATGGCAACGTCAAACAGAACACCAAATTATAATATCTGCCACAGAAATTTGCCATAGAATAAGGTACAAATAAGGTGTACATCAGTGGTTATAGCCCTATAATAATATAGAAATATTGGAATATATGAAGTAATAAAGGTCCCAATAATAAATCCTCTAAGGGAATAAAATATAAGGAAAAATACAGATTGAGCTACAGTACATGATTTAACCCCTTTCTGCCATCGGACGTACTATCCCGTCCAGGTGACCTGGGCCCGTCTGACCATCGACGGAATAGTACGTCATCGCGATCAGCTGCGCTCACGGGGGGAGCGCGGCCGGGTGTCAGCTGATTATCACAGCTGACACCCGGCACTATGTGCCAGGAGCGGTCACAGACCGCTCCCGGCATATTAACCCCTGGCACACTGCAATCAAACATGATCGCAGTGTTCCAGTGGTATAGGGAAGCATCGCGTAGGGGAGGGGGCTCCCTGCGCGCTTCCCTGAGACTCTCAGAACAGCGCGATGTATAGCGCTGTTCTGAGGGACCCTCCTCCCTGCAGGGCCCAAGAACCAAGATGGCCACGGGGTCCTTTGGGGTCCCGCAGGGAGGCGGTTTCCTCAGTGCCTGCTGAGAGCAGGCGCTGAGGAAGCCTGCAGCAGTGCCAGTGAGATCGCTGGTCTGACAGTGTGCTGTGCACACTGTCAGACCAGCGATCTGATGTTATACAGTGATGTCCCACCCTGGGACAAAATAAAAATGTAAAAAAATAAAAATAAACGTGCAAAAACAATTCCTAAATAACGAAAAAAAAAAAAAATATTCCCCAATTCTTTTCTGTATGTAAATAAAAAAAAAATAAATAAAAGTACACATTTGTTATCGCTGCGTCCGTAACGACCCACCCTATAAAACGGTCCCACTAGTTAACCCCTTTAGTGAACCCCTTTGTTGGGGTTAGGGCTGGAGTTAGAATTGGGGAGTTTCCACTGTTTAGGCACATCAGGGGCTCTCCAAATGCGAGATGACGCCCGCAAACCATTCCATCAAAGTCTGCAATCCAAAACGTCACTACTTCCCTTCCGGGCACCGACGTGTGCCCATACAGTAGTTTTCTCCCACATATAGGGTATCAGAGTACACAGGACAAATTGGACAACAACTTTTAGGGTCCAATTTCTCCTGTTACCCTTGTGAAAATAAAATATTGGGGGCAAAAAAAAAATCATTTTTGTAAAAATAAAAAAAAATAAAAATAATTTTTTGTTTTTACGGCTGTACGTTATAAACTTCTGTGAAGCACTTGGGGGTTCAAAGTGTTCACCACACATCTACATAAGTTCCTTTGGGTGTCTATTTTCCAAAATTGTGTCACTTGTGGGGGGTTTCCACTGTTTAGGCACATCAGGGGCTCTCCAAATGCGACATGACACCCCAGCCATTCCATCAAAGTCTGCAATCCAAAACGTCACTACTTCCCTTCCGAGCCCCAACGTGTGCCCATACAGTAGTTTTCTCCCACATATGGGGTATCCGCGTACTCAGGACTAATTGCACAACAACTTTTGGGGTCCAATTTCTCCTGTTACCCTTGGGAAAATAAAAAATTGGGGACTAAAAGATCATGTTTGTGGAAAAAATATGATTTTTTTTTATTTTCATGCTCGGGCATTATAAACCTTAGTGAAACACCTGGGGGTTCAAAATTCTCACCACACATCTAGATAAGTTCCTTGAGGGGTCTAGTTTCCAAAATGGTGTCATTTGTGGGGGGGTTTCCACTGTTTAGGCACCTCAGGGGCTCTCCAAAAACGACATGGCGTCCAGCCAATTCTGCGTTGAATAAGTCAAACGGCGCTCCTTCCCTTCCGAGCTCTGCTATGCATCCAAACAGTGGTTTACCCCCACATATGGGGTATCAGCGTACTTAGGACAAATTGCACAATAACTTCTGGGGTCTTGTTACCCTTGGGAAAATAAAAATTGGGGTGAAAAGATCATTTTTGTGGGAAAAAAAAATGATTTTTTTAAATTTTACGGCTCTATGTTATAAACTTGTGTGAAGCACTTGGGGGTTCAAATTGCTCACCACAGATCTAGATACGTTCCTTAAGGGTTCTAGTTTCCAAAATGGGGTCACTTGTGGGGGGTTTGTACTGTTTAGGCACATCTGGGGCTCTCCAAATGCAACATGGCGTCCAATCTCAATTCCAGCCAATTCTGGTTGGAAAAAGTCAAATGGCGCTCCTTCTATTCCGAGCTCTGCCGTGCGCCCAAACAGTGGTTCCCCCCCACATATGGGTTATCCGCATACTCAGGACAAATTGGACAACTTTTGTGGTCCAATTTCTCCTGCTACCCTTGGGAAAATAAAAAATTGGCGACTAAAAGATCATTTTGAGGGAAAAAAAAAATAGGATTTTTTATTTTCATGCTTGAGCATTATAAACTTGTGTGAAGCACTTGGGGGTTCAAAGTGCTCACCACAGACCTACTGTATATACTCGAGTATAAGCCGACACGAGTATAAGCCGACCCCCCTAATTTTGCCACAAAAAACTGGGAAAACTTATCGACTCGAGTATAAGCCTAGGGTGGAAAATGAGATTATGCCCCATATGCTGCCCCATGTATTGTGGCCCCCATAGATTGTGTGCCCCCATAGATTGTGTGCCCCCATAGATGCTCCATAGATTGTTCCCCCATAGATTATACCCCCATAGATGCTTCATAGATTGTGCCCCCTTAGATGCTCCATAGATTATGCCCCTATAGATGCTCCATAGATTATACCCCCATAGATTGTGCCTCCATAGATTATGCCCCTATAGATGCTCCATAGATTGTGCCCTCATAGATTATGCCCCCATAGATGCTCCATGGTATAGGTCCCTTATGCTGCCGCAGCTGCTGCAACCAAAAAAAAA
Organism: Oophaga sylvatica; assembly: GCA_033576555.1. Classification (NCBI taxonomy): domain Eukaryota; kingdom Metazoa; phylum Chordata; class Amphibia; order Anura; family Dendrobatidae; genus Oophaga; species Oophaga sylvatica. The sequence goes on along the minus strand of JARQOD010000004.1, from coordinate 60,458,739 downwards.
AAAAAAAAAGACATACACCTCTCGTCGCTGGGGGCCAGGTGCCGGTGTCCTGAGCAGGCGGGGACACCGGCGCGCTATGGGGACAGGTGCCGGTGTCACCGCTCGCTTAGGGCCCCGGCACCTGAGATATTTACCCGTCACCCGTTCCACCGCTGAGCGCCGCTGTCTTCCGGGTCAGGCAGAGGGTGCAATGACGTAGTTTGTGCGCGCCATGCCCTCTGCCTGAACATTCACAGCTAGAGAGGACGCGAGGACAGCAGCGAGCAGTGGTGGAACGGGACAGGTGAATATCCCTTATACTCACCCTCCCACCGGCGCGGTCTCTGCAACCCCTGCTCTTCTCCCGCGGTCTCCAGCGCCAGTGTTAAGCGGTCACGTGGTACCGCTCATTAAAGTCATGAATATGTGCATATTCATGACTTTAATGAGCGGTACCACCTGACCGCTGAACACAGGCACCGGACACCGTGGGAGAAGAGCAGGGGGGCTGCAGAGACCGTGCCAGGAGGAGGTGAGTATATAGCATAGCTGCGCTCCGCCTCCCCCATTATAGGACTCGAGTATATGCCGAGAGGGGGACTTTCAGTCCTAAAAAAAAAGAATTATTCTTACCGTTAATTCAGTTTCTAGTAGCATTCCACGACAGCATAGGAGGATGTCTCCTTGTCCTATTGGGGGACAGGAACACAGAGAGGTTAAAAACCCCTCCCACCTCCCATTAACCAGTGTTTTATCACCACATTTAGGAACGGTTACCTTTAGTATTCTCAGAACTTAATCCAAGAATTTCGGGAGGGAATTGGTGCGGTCGTGGAATGCTACTAGAAACCGAATTAACGGTAAGAATAATTATTTTTTCTCTAGTAGCCTTCCACGACAGCATAGGAGGTATATCAACCAATTCAATTTTAAGGGGGGGTTACGGCCTGGAGAACTTTCCGGCCAAAAGCTAGGTCCCGATTGGACCAAAAGTCTAATCTGTAATGTTTCGTGAAAGTATGCAAGGAAGACCAAGTTGCAGCCCTGCAAATCTGCTCAGACGAAGCTCCCGCTCTTTCAGCCCAGGATGCCGCTACAGATCTTGTTGAGTGGGCCTTCAGGGCCGCTGGCGGAGCTATATTCTGGGCCAAGTAAGCTTCAGATATTGTTTTCTTAATCCAAGTGGCAATTGTGGTTTTTGCCACTTTTTTACCTTTACTTTTACCGAATAGGTGAACAAAGATTCTGGTCAACTCTAAAAGATGATGAGAAATCAAGGTAGTGAAGAACAATTCTTCTGACGTCCAGGGTATGGAACTCTTGTTCTTTAAGGTTTGCCAGGTTTTTGCAGAATGAAGGTAAAACTATGTCCTGTGATCGGTGAAAATCTGATACAACCTTGGGAAGGAATAATGGATCAGGGCGAAATATAATAGCGTCATCCCTGATGAGTAAATATGGTTCTCGGATTGAGAGGGCCTGTAATTCCCCTATTCTTCTGGCTGTAGAAATGGCGATCAAGAAGGCTGTTTTACATGCTAGTAGTTGAGGGGAACATGTCGTTAAAGGTTCAAAGGGGGGCCCTGTAAGGCTTTTGAGAACTATGTTTAGGTCCCATGGTGGGACAATAATTTGTTTCCTTGGGTTCAGTCTGAGTGCTGACACCATGAATCTCTTAATCCATTTATGGCCCGCTAAATCTTGGTCGAACACTGAACTTAGAGCTGACACCTGGACTTTTAACGTATTTGGTTTGAGACCCAGTTCCAAACCTTTTTGTAAAAAGTCCAGTATTTTAGAAATATCAGGACGGAATGGGTCTGGAATATCAGGGTGACACCAGGAGGAGAACTTTTTCCAGACCTTGTTGTAAATATCATTAGTTACCGGTTTCCTGGATTTTTGTAGAGTGGCGATCACAGGTCCCAAAAGTCCTTTTTCTCTGAGGACCCGGGCTTCAACAGCCAAGCTGCCAGGCTCAGTTTCCGGGGATCCGGGTGATGGAGATGACCCTGTTGGAGAAGATTGACCTCCGGTTGTAGCAGAATTGGTCCTTCTGCCCGTAACTCTAGAATGAGATGGAACCAACTTCTCTTTGGCCAGGCTGGTGCCACTAGGATGACCGGGACTTGATCGTCTTGAATTTTCCGCAGAGTTCTTGCCAGGAGAGGTATCGGGGGAAAAACATAGGCCAGCTGGAAATTCCAAGGATGACTGAACGCATCTACCCCTAGGCATCCATCCCCTGGATTTAGGGAAAAAAATGTTTCGACCTGGGCATTCTGCCCTGAGGCTATCAAATCTACTTCGGGAAGGCCCCACATCTCTATAAGTGACCTGAAGATATTTCTCTTCAGGCTCCATTCCCCTGGTTGCAGGTCTTGACGGCTCAGGAGGTCTGCCTGGGAGTTTTCTGAGCCTTTCAGATGTACTGCTGATAAGGAAAGGAGATTGGCTTCGGCCCATTGGAGAATATGATTTGATACATTCCTCAGGCTGTTGAATTTGGGGCTCCCTTGGTGTTTGAGATGAGCCACTGTAGTCATGTTGTCCGAAAGAACTCTGACATGATAACCTGAAATTAGCGAACTGGCTGCCTGAAAGGCCTTTAGTACTGCCTTTAGTTCCCTGTAGTTGGAGGATTTGGCACTGTCCTGCTGACACCATAGGCCCTGAAAGGGAGTCTGTAGTACTACTGCTCCCCAGCCTCTCGAACTTGCGTCGGTGGTCACTGTCAACAAGGGAGCTTGAGACCAGGCTATTCCCCTGCGCAGGTTCGATAGATTTAACCACCAAGATAGGGAGGTTTTGACTCTTCCTGGAGTTCGTATCTTCTTGTTCAGCAAGGCAGGGTTTTCATTCCAATTTTCTAGAATGTGTGCCTGTAGAACTCTGGAATGGGCCTGAGCCCATGCAACGGATTGTATACAGGCTGTCATTGAACCCAACAGAGACATAGCTGCCCTCAGCGTTGGGGTTCTTTGCTTTCTGAAGGCCAAAGCCTTGGTTATCAGGTCTTGGCGGTGGTCGTCTGGCAGATATGAAGTCTGATTCTCTGCTTCTAGTAGAACTCCTAGAAACCTTATTACTTTTGAAGGTTGGAGTTGAGACTTCTTTATGTTGATGATCCAACCCAAACTCTGAAGGATATCCCGAGTTTTGTCTATTCTTGCCTCGAGGATCTCGGCTGAGGGACCGATGATTAGAAGGTCGTCCAGATAGGGGACTATAGCCACCCCTTGTTTCCGAATGTGAGCTATTGTTTCTGACATAATCCTTGAGAATACCCTTGGGGCTGAGGAAATGCCGAAGGGGAGTACTTTGAACTGAAAATGTACTATCTCGTGATCTAGACGGACCGCAAATCTCAGATACTTCCGATGTAGTGGGTGTATTGGGATGTGGAAATAGGCGTCTTTGAGATCTATGGTCGCCATAAACGAGTGACGAGTTATCAAGGGAATGGCTGACTTTACAGATTCCATCTTGAATCTCTGGTAGGTTACTGACTGATTAAGGGTTTTTAGATTTATTATAACCCTAGCTTTCCCGATGGTTTTTTCACTATGAAAATACGGGAGTAATGGCCTTTCCCTTGTTCGTTTAGTGGGACTGTAGATATTGTGCCTGAGGCTACCAGCTTTTGAATTTCTGCGGCAATCAGGGATTGGCTCTCTTGCGATGGTAGGGAGGTTACTCTCAACAACGGAGGAGGGGGGAGTCTCGAAATCTATTGAGACCATCTCTTATCACATTTAACACCCAGCGGCTGTTGGAAATTTTTTGCCAATTGTTTAAGAACCTCGAGAGTCTCCCCCTACCCGCTGGGAGTCATTGCTTCTCCTGTTGTGCCTGCTGGGGGACAAGGATATTTTTAGGTTTCCCTTTAGCATGACTCCATCTTCCCGTCTTTCCTTTACCCCTATACTGAGTAGGTTGAGTCCGGGAGGGTCGAAAAACCCGCTTCTTGAGAGGTCTTTGCTCTGGAAGAGCTTTCTTCCTGTCTGTGGCCTTTTCCAAGATGTCATCCAGGGCCGGCCCGAATACATAGTCGCCTTTAAAGGGAATGGAGCACAATTTTATTTTGGAAGTGACATCCCCGCTCCACATTTTAAGCCAGAGGGCTCTTCGAGCCGAATTAGTTTGGACCAGGTTCCTTGCCGCAATGCGTATGGATTCCATTGAGGAGTCAGCTAAAAAACCCGCTGCTTTATGCAGGATGGGTAGTGAGTCTAGCATGTCACCTCTTGGAGTGCCCTGGGAGATATGATTTTCCAGTTCTTGGAGCCAGCGATGAAGAGATCTGGCAACGCAGGTGGACGCTATATTACCCTTGAGGGCCGAAGTGGAGGTCTCCCAAGATTTTTTGAGAAGACTTTCGACTTTTCTGTCCATGGGATCCTTCAGCTGGGAGGAATCCTCAAATGGCAGGGCCGTTTTCTTTGCTACTCTTGCCACTTGTACGTCCACTTTAGGGATATCCCACTTGATTGGATTTTCATCCAGGGGAAATCTATTTTTAAATTCTGAAGGAATCGTGAGACGTTTTTCTGGAAGCTCCGTTTATCATGTCAGATATACTCTTATGGACTGGAAAGCCGATCAACCGCTCCGCCTGTGCCCCACCAAAAAATTCATCCTGTACGGAATGAGGAATCGGTAGGTCCTCCAACCCCATAGTGTTGCGTACCGCACTTACTAGCTCCTCAATATGTTCTGAGGAAAACAGGAATTTTCTTAATTCCGCGGTTTTATGAACTAAGGGATTTTCCCACTTGGATGATGATGACCCTTGGGATATATCGGACTCGGAATCCGAATGTTCTGCCTGGAACTTTCTCTTTTTTGGGAGAGATGGACCAGGTGAGGGCGGTGGAGGCGGGGGTGGGGGAGTTAACGTGGCTAGTGAAGACTGCACTTCTTGTTTAATCAGTGTGCGGATCTCATCTAACCACGAGGGATGCTCTGCTCTGATCACTTTATCCGTGCACTTCTGGCAGAGCTTTTTCTCCCATTTGGGAGGTAATTTCAGGGAACAAATTGCACATTTATTCCTTTTAACTGAGGGTCTCTGGACAGAGCCTTCTCCCTGTAACAAAGGGAGAGAGGAGTAAAGGCAAAAAAGGTTCCAGGAGCCTCTAACAAGGGGGGGACCTTTCAGCACTTACTGAGGCCAGGGAAGCGCTGGGCTCTGCAGTCGCAGGGCTGGACGTCTCCATAGCAGGAAATTCAGCCCATAGGCGCTTACCTGTTGACGTCTTCTGGCAGTTTTTATACCTAGGTATAGGCGCTGCCCAGCGCTTTAGATTCCCCCTCCCCCTCCGGTCCCAGCACAGGTGGAGACGAGTGCTAGCGGCGTCAGAGGCTCTGGGAAAGCCTTGTGTTCCACTGTGGAACGCAAGACCCGGAAGTGATGCTGCACTTCCGGGTCAGACCGCACGTGGAGGGGAAGACGCCGGAGAGCTGCAGGAGGCCTCCGGCGGGGAGAGTCGGCCCGCTTTATCCCCATGAGGGGACGCAGGGAGACCGCCTCGGTGTGGTCCCAGGGTCGGGAGCAGCCACGAAGGAGGGAGGCGCGAGGACCCGACCACCGCTCGCCGGCTAATAGTAGTCGCACAGGTAACACTGCAACAGCCGGCCACTAGCGTACCAGGATGTCTCCGTGCCCCAAGGGGGACAGGAAAAACACTGGTTAATGGGAGGCGGGAGGGGTTTTTAACCTCTCTGTGTTCCTGTCCCCCAATAGGACAAGGAGACATCCTCCTATGCTGTCGTGGAAGGCTACTAGAGAAAAATGGGCTGAAAATCTCGGCTTATACTCGAGTATAAAAGGTAGATAAGTTCCTTAGGGGTCTAGTTTCCAAAATGGGATCACTTGTGGGGGTTTCCACTCTTTAGGCACATCTCGGGCTCTGCAAACGGAACATGATACCCATCAATGTCTGCATTCCAAAACGTTAATACTTCCTTTCCAAGCCCTGCCGTGCGCCCAAACAGTTCCACCCCCACATATGGGGTGTCAGCGTACTCAGGACAAATTGGACAACTTTTGGGGTCCAATTTCCTTGGGAAAAATAAATTGGGGACTAAAAAATCATTTTTGTGGAATTTTTTTTTTTTTTTTCACACCCAGGCATTATAAACTTTTGTGAAACACTATGGGGTTCAAAATGCTCACAACAGATCTAGATACGTTCCATAGGGGGTCTAGTTTCCAAAATGGTGTTACTTGTGGGGGGGGTTTCCACTGTTTAGAGGCATCAGGGGCTCTCCAAACGTGACATGGCGTCCAATCTCAATTCCAGCCAATTTTGGTTTGAAAAATTCAAACGGCGCTCCTTCCCCTTACGAGCTCTGCCGTGCACCCAAACAGTGGTTTTCCCTCACATATGGGGTATTGGCATACTCCGGAGAAATTGCACAACTTTATCTGTCCATTTTCTCCTTTTACCCTTGACTAAAAAGTTGAATGTTCATTTTTTTCCTTCCACGTTGCTTCAGCTCCTGTGAAGCACCTGAAGGGTTAATAAACTTCTTGAATGTGGTTTTGAGTACCTTGAGGGGTGCAGTTTTAAGAATGGTGTCACTTTTGGGTATTTTCTGCCATATAGACCCCTCAAAGTGACTTCAAATGTGAGGTGGTCCCTAAAAAAAATGGCTTTGTAATTTTGCTGTAAAAATAAGAAATCGCTGGTCAACTTTTAACCATTATAATTTCCTAACAAAAAAAATTTTGGTTCCAAAATTGTGCTGATGTAAAGTAGACATGTGGGAAATGTTATTTATTAACTATTTTGCGTGACATTTCTCTGTTTTAAGGGAATAAAAATTCTAAGTTTGAAAATTGCAAAATTTTTGCCATATTTCCATTTTTTCAAAAATAAACAAGTTATATCGAAGAAATTTTACCACTAACGTGAAGTACAATATGTCACGAGAAAACAATCTCAGAATCGCGAAGATCCATTGAAGCATTCCAGAGTTATAACCTCATAAAGAGACAGTGGTCAGAATTGTAAAAATTGGCCCGGTCATTAACATGCAAACCACCCTTGGGGGTAAAGCGTTTAATGGGGTCCATATAGAAAAGCGATATAAACAAAGCATGCAAATATAATATCAACTGAAATATGATAGACGAAGATACCCTAAATGTATCCCTGCCTAGCCGATGAGGCTGACTCCCCATCATACTCAAATTGTGCCCCTCACTTAAGGTGGACTGGCCCTAAGTAGGACCTACTTTATTTAGGACTAGTGTACTTATGTCTAGTAACTCACAGGTAAGCATAAATTAAAGCACCCCAAATCAAAGTGATCACGTAACACCTGAAGCATACATTTGCACCAACCTGCGTTGAATGGGGGTGCCAACCACTCAGGCTAGACAGGGAAACATTTAAGGTGGAATAGGGCATCTTCGTCTACGAATCATTTCAGATTGATATCATATTTGCATCTTCTATTTTGAATTCTCTTTTGTATTGGGACCATATTGAATCATATAGCCCAATTTTTAGATTTCATTATAGGGCTATGCCCATCGTTATGATGTACACCTTATGGGTGCTATCCAGTACCTTTTGATTATTTTATTGTAAATCTTATTTTGTGGTTTATTTTCTTCAATATTAGCATATATGATCTTTTATAATAATCTATTGACATATAAGGTATATTTCAGTGAGACCTTTCATTGATTACATATAATGTGGTGTGGAACTAGACCCAGTCTGAACGGCTTTTGTCTCCTCCATCGCTTGTGTACATAAATAATTACGGCAGAAGTGCCACGTCACCTATATGCCATATCATTGCACATGAACGTTACTCCCGTGAACAAGGCTCAGATTTCAGAACAAGTACGAACACTTTCGATCTTGTGTATTACATCTTCACATTTACACGTCACTGGCACAGTCCTTACCTGCAGACTAAAATAGGTCACAAATTGCTGACTTGGCATTTACAAAATGGGGCAAACTGACATTCAGTCAATGTAGCAGAGCAGGTGACATACGGGCACATGAATGGAAGTGATGAAATCCAACAAGCAGAAGTCTCCAAGTCCAAATCAGCACAATGGGGGACAGAGTACATGTTCTATCTGCTATGCTGTGGTGACCAGAACGTTTGGTGACTTCTAAGCCACCACAAATCAGTGATTGATAGGATTAGTTATCCAGCTTATGATGGAAGGCCTCCCGGATAAAAAAAGATCATTGTAATATTTTGCCCAGATTCCCACAGTGACACTACAGTCACAAAGAAACACCTCCTGAGGGTTATTGGGAACCCTCTCCGATCTGCAGCAAGTAAAGGTGAAGCAGACTGAAACTATGTTCCCAACTCCAATACTGGTCAAGTCAGGAACTGGAGTACATTGGTGTCAATTTACCCCACTTGTGGCATAAAATAGAATGTCTTACCGATAATTCGGTTTCTAGTAACCCACCACAACAGCACATCGAAGGATGTTACCCCTTTCCTAATAGGGACAGGAAATGACAGGTTAAATAACCGCTCTCACATCCTCCCTCTCAGTGTTAATATATAGGACCACAGGAGAAGGAATGCTTCAAATTATATTTAGTCTCTAAAGCATGGTTCCCAACTCCAGTCCTCAAGGCCCACCAACAGGTCATGTTTTCAGGATTTTCCTAGTATTGTACAGGTGATGCAATTATCACCTGGGCAAGACTAAAAAAATCCTGAAAACATGACCTGTTGGTGGGCCTTGAGGACTAGAGTTGGAGAACTCTACTCTAAAGAATGTAAATTAAGCAAAGGGAAGGATTACCCATGCTATCATGGGGGATTACTAGAAACTGAATTATTGGTAAGTCTAATTCTATTTTCTCTAGTAACCACCCCCCCACACCCATCGACAGCACACCAAAGCAGTACGGAAGAGTAATGTTTTAGGGAGGGACTACAGCTCGGAGGACTTTTGGACTCGAAGGCCAAGTCTTCTTCTGACATCAGTTATAGCCTGTAATGCTTGGAGAACTTATGGACCGAGGACCAGGTAGCAGCTATGCATATCTGCCCAAAGGAAGCACTGGTTTTCTCGGCCCAAGAAACAGATGTTGCTCTGGTAGAGTGAGCCGTACATTTCTTTGGCGGTGGAAGGCCCTGGACATGATATACCTCAGAGATTGCTCTATTGATCCAGTTAGCGACTGTGGATCTCGAAGTCTTCTTCCCTTATTCTGACCTTGAAGGTGACAAACAGGTTTTGGTCCTTCCTAGTTTTTTCCATCATCTGAAGGTAATGGAGTACCGTTCTCCGAAGGTCCAAAGTGTGGAACTGTTCTTCCTTATTTCCCGACTCTTGATAGAAGGAGGGAAGAGTTATCTCCTAAGACTTGTGAATCTCCAAGACTATTTTGGGAAGAAATGACGGATCCAAATCGCACAATAAGTCAGTCTAGCAAAATCTTCATGTAGGGTTCGTTGATCGAGAGAGCTTGACATTGGCCCACTCTCCTGTCTGTAGTGATTGCTACCAGGAAGGCTGCTTTCCAGGAGAGTCTGTCAACGTCTATGGATGACAAGGGTTTGAAAGGCGGTAGTGTGAGCCCCTTTAAGACCACATTGAGGTCCCAGGACAGAACTAAGTTCGTAGCTCTTGGACGTATGAGAGATGCTGCTGTCATAACCCTTCTATAATCCATTGGTGGTCGGCTAACGTCTGGTCAAAATATGTGCTTAAGGCCGCCACCTGGACTTTGAGGGTTCTAGGCCTGAGACCCTTCTCTAGCCCTTCCGGCAGAAAATCCAGGATCAAAGCCAAATTCAGCTGGTGTGGGTTAGATTGTTCAGGTGCACTCCATGAGATAAAGTTCTTCCATATCTTCTGGTATATGAAGTTTGTTACTGCCTTTTGGCTTTTCTGTAGTGTCCTAATGACCCTTTTTGACAATCCTCTGGTCTTCAGTATTGAGAACTCAGAAGCCAGGCCTTCAGATGTAACTTCTCGGGATCCAGATGAAATATTGGCCCCTGGTGGAGGAGGCTTCTGACCGGGGGTAGTTCTACCAGCCCTTCTATCCGGAGGTTAGTAAGGGTCCCGAACCAGCTTCTTTTGCACCAGAATGGTGCTACCAAGATTACCTTGACCTTTTCCACTCTTACTTTTTGTAGAACCCTTGGTAGGATTGGTAATGGAGGGAAGGCATAGGCCAGTCTGAAAGTTCATGGGTGGGCTAATGCATCTACACCTAAGCAGGGATCAGCTTGGATTTAGCAAATATTGATCCACCTTTGCGTTCTGCCCACTTGCAAATAGGTCCACCTCTGGATAGCCCCACCTTCTGGTCAGTATCTGAGACCTCAGGATCTAGACTCCATTCCCCTGGATGGATTTCTGTTCTGCTCATAAAATCAGCCTGTATGTTTACCACACCCTTTATGTGTAGAGCGGACAGGGAGAGAAGGTGTTCTTCGGCCCACGAGAATATTCTGGCTGATATTGCCTTCAGATCCTCGTGCCTTGTACTTCCTTGATGGTGAAGGTGGGCAACTGTTGTCATGATGTCTGAGTATTTTTTGACATGGGTATCCTGGACTAGGGTTACTGCGGTCTTGAGGACCTCCTCTACCGCCTTCCGTTCCCTGCAGTTTGAGGCTCATTGGCTTATCTCGTCTGACCAGGATCCCTGGAATACATTTTGGGATACCATGGCTCCCCATCCTTTCCCGTTTGAATCTACTTTTATAGTGATCGCTGGGTCTTGCGTCCAGGGAACCCCTCTGCTTAATTTCTGTTTTTAGCCAACATGTCAACAAGGACTTTACATGAGGCAGCATCCGGATCTCCCTGTCCAAGGATTTTGGGGATCTGTCACAGTTCGCCAGGATGTGCGTCTGAAGCGTTCTGGTGTGCGCTTGTGCCCATGCTACCATCTGGATGCAGGATGTCATAGATCCAAGAACCAGCATGGCCCATCTTAATGACACCATTTTCTTGTTCTGTAGTATTCTTTGTATTCTCTATCTTTGATCTTAGCAAGATCTGATTTTGTTTCGGCAAGATAGATATTTGGCTGGGCGAGTCTAGTAGGACTCCTAAGAATGTCTTTGCTGTTGCAGGAACCCTATCTGATTCTTTGAGGTTCACTATCCAGCCTAGAGACGATAAGATTTGGGTTGTCATCTGCAGATGTTCCTGTAGCATGGGTACTGAAGGAGCCACCAACAAGAGGTTGTCGAGGGATGGAACTATGCATATGTGCTGACCTCTGATGTATGCCATGACCTCTGACATGATCTTTGTGAAGATCTGTGGGGCCGAGGATAGACTGAATGGGAGGACAGTGAACTGATAATGGCATCTTAGGAATCTCCGATAAGTTGGATGGATCAGGATTTGATAATATGCATCCTGTAGGTCTATTGTCACAATGACAAAATCCTGCCCAATCATAGCTTCTGTTGACATGATGGATTCCATTTTCAATCTTCTGTATGTTACATAACGATTCAGTGGTTTCAGATTGATTATAACCCGATGGGACCCGTTTGGTTTCTTTATGAGGAACAGGTTTGAGTAATGTCCCCTGTTCCTTTCCCTTTCTGGGACTATGGAGACTAACTTTGTGGATAATAGGTTTTTTACTCCGCTATCTAGGTGGATTGTAGCTCTGGAGAGGAGAGTTGCGTTCTTTTTAGCAGATGAGGCAAACTATCTTTATTCCTACCCTGATTGATCTTAGAGTCCATTGATCTGAACAGATCTTGTGCCACTGCAGAAGGAAGTTTGAGATGCGACCTACCGTGTTGGTGTCATGGCTTCTTTTGTCTCTGGGAGTGGGGATGAAAAAGATTTGTCTTTTCCCCCTTTTGGGTAGCCCAAGCGACCTGACTTGTCCTTCCCCTTGTACTGAGGTGTATGCTCTTGTTGGGGGCAGAATGCTCTTTTCCTACTATTCCTAGGTACCAATAAGGTCTTCTTTTTGCCTGAAGCCTTTTCTAACAGCTCATCGACGACAGGATCAAACATGTATTTCCCTTTGAAGGGGATAGAACACAGCTTCATTTTTGAAGTCATGTCCCCGCTCCAAGATCTCAGCCAGAGTGCTCATCTCACAAAGTTTGACAACGTCACACCCTACTGCCAGCTTCAAACCCGGAAGTCTTTGCGCGTGCAGCACGACATGCTGGTACACAATGCCGACGGAGAGGGACTGGAGAGCTCAGAGGCCTCCAGCCAAAGAATCCCCCACAGACCTTACCCGAAGGTGCGGACTGGAAAGGGGGGGTCCCCAATCCAGAATGGAGATGGGAGCAGCGCTCAGGGAGGAGAGGCAAGTCTGCTCCCTACTGCCCAGTCGGAAGCTTTCCCCCCAGTGACCATTGCTGGCACAGCACACCATGGATGACCTCTCCATCCCTAGTAGGGACAGGAAAGAACACTGAGGGAGGATGTGGGAGAGGTTATTTAACCTCTGTCATTTCCTGTCCCTATTAGGAAAGGGGTAACATCCTCTGCTGTGCTGTCGTGGGGGGTTACTAGAGAAATTAATTTGACTGTCAGCCACACTTGCACACCTACACCTCAAGAAGTGCCACTTTCCAAACAGGTCTGAGGTGACCAAGGCTGGTATAAGAATAGCAAAATTTGTTACAATGCAAGGTGCGCTAAAATTTACCCCATTTCCGTTTTACCCCAGAATTCTGGCAAAAAAGGCATAAATCAAGACCCATGTGCTTCACTCGCCCTTGCCATGGACTTGCAGCAATTTACGGCAAACCATGCCATCGTTTTGCAATTGCGTAGGACACTACCACCACTCATCAACACCCTGTCAAATACTGAACACTATACATTATATATCTGAGGTAAAACGTTGCCACCTTCCTAGTCATTCACCACATATTTGGCTAAAACAAACAAGTCATCACTGCCAAGATTTAAACAGTAGTTTTCACCCTAAACCTGGTATAAATAAACCTGTATAGTATAGTAATTTGGTATACACCAACTGAGCATGCACATGAGAAGTAGTTCTGTACAGTCAGGTTCAAAACATGGTGGACATGCTACCAACATTTGCAGACAGAAAATGCAGTGCATTACTGTAGGTAAGTGCCGTGAAAGAAATTTGGTGCTCATTGACCTGAGGTGCTGATTTTACATTTGGCCTACCAGTTTATATTACAATACTCATGAAGACTGGAATATATTCACGAGTGAGTGCTCCCCATGTGCTTGGTTTGCACCCTCCTTCCACAAATGGTCTGTGATTAGGATAGACGGGATATCCCCAAAGCTGTAGTCACATCATGATGTTCCATTTAATGCTGCCTTCATGAAGGAAATCTCCATAATACCAAGTTAGAGCTGAAGAAGACTTCAGAAGGCCCGGAGGTGGTAAGCATCTAGTAGACAGATATCTGACTTTGCATGTGAGATTTCAAGAAGCTGCTATCAAATATTAACCAGTCATTCATCAGTACACCACTAAGGAGTAGAACAATTACATGTTCTAACAAGGCATAGTTGGTCAAAGTACAACCTGTCAGAATCTGACATCTGGAAGAATCAGGCAAGTTTATGTGAAATCAGACCAAACAGCCTGTGGGTGTCATGGCTTACGGATTCCACCTTCAGCGACGCTGCCATGTCATAGGCTAGGCTGGAGAAGTCTTGGTAGCATATGTTGATAAGATTCTGCACCCTGAGCCAAGAAAGGAGGCCAGTAAAATGTAGCATCTTCAGGAAGTACGAAACTTATTTCACGGATAAGAAAAGTCACTAGCAATACAAGTTCCTGGGTGTCCGCTTGTGTGAGGACTCCTATTATCCTATGTGGTATTTCAAGATACCTCAGTCTCTATTGTTCCAGACGCTAAGTGACAATACAAACCTTCCCATCACCTGTCTCCTTCCCTTGTAGGTTGTAAGTGCTGAACACCAGATATCAGCTGACCATTCAATGTGTATGGGGGTCTCCCAACTCTCCCTGACACATGTTCAGGGAAGAAAAGGGTCAGGAAATTAGAATTTTGATATTCAGGAGATAAGCTGCTACAAGAGCAGTCGTGCGCCACTCATCCCTTTGGAAACACATCAACGAGTTTGGCCGACCGATCATGGAAATAGGGCAGTTGGAAGTCACAGCAGAAAGCTGATGGCCAAGCACTCATTTAGCAGTCATACGTGTATGACCATCTCAAGCCCTTGCAGGCAGGATCCCTTCCCTCTGTCGCAGCCTGTCACTCATCTATGCGTACCCCTGCTAGGTATCGTTAAATTAATGGTATATGTATGAAAACCCCTTTTAACTTTCATATATAACAGCACCTTAGAATCACTAATATTTGGTAAAATCTCATCCACTATGAGAGGACAAAGGTGAAAATATACAACCCTGGTGGAGACTTATCTTCCCTGGGAACCAAAGAACGATGCACTGAAGTTTATGAAGACCAATTCATCTTTCCATGACCTCTTTCAGGAGAGAGTAATAGGTCTTCAACCATGTAAGATAATCAGCCGGCTCATCTGACTTGGCTCCATGTTGTTTTTTTGACATGGTGCTGTGAATTTAGATCTATCAATTAGTGGACATAATGCATGCTTATACCCTTTAGCCAGATTTATGAACCTACTTACATGTGTGAACAATAGTCTTGGAAGGAGAGTCCTTGCCTTACCACAGGCATGACTCGCATATTTACCAGTTTTGGTTTTTAAATGTTTTTACTATTTTCTTCTTTGTTTGCATTGTTGGTTGTTTAATAAAAACCAGATCCTTTTATTCTTGGTGATCCCTATTTTTTCAGCATGTATCTTTCCCCTATCTTCTCATCTAGTTTCACTGATTATGTCAACAAGCCACAGCATGGAAATAATGGGTGGTCCTGCCAAATAGAAAGAAGACCCCTCCATCTATGGAGTCTAGGTCTCATAGGGGAATATTCGAAGGGGCCATCTTGGACTATTGGTTGTATACAGCACTCCTTATAATCGCAGGAGCTGACTTTTACAGGACAACACTGCACACTGTCAGGACTCACCAGACAACGATGGACATACCATGCAATTAGAGGATCACCTCAGATCCTCATACAGCTCACACAGGAGTCACGAGTGACAGGACGCCGTCAGTCAGGGGCACACATCACACAAGTGACACTCTGATCCTCATACAGATCACACAGGAGACACAAATGACCAGGACGCCGTCAGTCAGGGGGCACACATCACACAAGTGACACTCTGATCCTCATACAGCTCACACAGGAGTCACGAGTGACCAGGACGCCGTCAGTCAGGGGGCACACATTACACAAGTGACACTCTGATCCTCATACAGATCACACAGGAGACACAAATGACCAGGACGCCGTCAGTCAGGGGGCACACATCACACAAGTGACACTCTGATTCTCATACAGCTCACACAGGAGTCACGAGTGACCAGGACGCCGTCAGTCAGGGGGCACACATTACACAAGTGACACTCTGATCCTCATACAGATCACACAGGAGACACAAATGACCAGGACGCCGTCAGTCAGGGGGCACACATCACACAAGTGACACTCTGATCCTCATACAGCTCACACAGGAGACACAAATGACCAGGACGCCGTCAGTCAGGGGGCACACATCACACAAGTGACACTCTGATCCTCATACAGCTCACACAGGAGACACAAATGACCAGGACGCCATCGCTCAGGGACCACACATCACACAAGTTCTGATCCTCATACAGCTCACACTAGAGACACGAGTGACCAGGACGCCGTCAGTCAGGGGGCACACATCACACAAGTGACACTCTGATCCTCATACAGCTCACACAGGAGACACAAATGACCAGGACGCCGTCAGTCAGGGGGCACACATCACACAAGTGACACTCTGATCCTCATACAGCTCACACAGGAGACAAATGACCAGGACGCCATCAGTCAGGGGGCACACATCACACAAGTGACACTCTGATCCTCATACAGATCACACAGAGACACAAATGACCAGGACGCCGTCAGTCAGGGGGCACACATCACACAAGTGACACTGATCCTCATACAGCTCACACAGAGACACAAATGACCAGGAGCCGTCAGTCAGGGGGCACACATCACACAAGTGACACTGATCCTCATACAGCTCACACAGGAGACACAAATGACCAGGACGCCGTCGTCAGGGGGCACACATCACACAAGTGACACTCTGATCCTCATACAGATCACACAGGAGACACAATGACCAGGACGCCTCCTCAGGGGGCACACATCACACAAGTGACACTCTGATCCTCATACAGCTCACACTAAGACACAGTGCCAGGACGCCTTTCTCAGGGCACACATCACACAAGTGACACTCTGATCCTCATACAGCTCACAGAGGGGCCACACATCACACAAGTGACACTCTGATCCTCATACAGCTCACAGAGGGCCACACATCACACAAGTGACACTCTGATCCTCATACAGCTCACACTAGAGACACAGTGACCAGGACGCCTTCTCTCAGGGGGCACACATCACACAAGTGACACTCTGATCCTCATACAGCTCACAGAGGGGCCACACATCACACAAGTGACACTCTGATCCTCATACAGCTCACAGAGGGGCCACACATCACACAAGTGACACTCTGATCCTCATACAGCTCACACTAGAGACACGAGTGACCAGGACGCCTTCTCTCAGGGGGCACACATCACACAAGTGACACTCTGATCCTCATACAGCTCACACTAGAGACACGAGTGACCAGGACGCCTTCTCTCAGGGGGCACACATCACACAAGTGACACTCTGATCCTCATACAGATCACACAGGAGACACAAATGACCAGGACGCCGTCAGTCAGGGGGCACACATCACACAAGTGACACTGATCCTCATACAGCTCACACTAGAGACACAAATGACCAGGATGCCGTCAGTCAGGGGGCACACATCACACAAGTGACACTGATCCTCATACAGCTCACACAGGAGACACAAATGACCAGGACGCCGTCAGTCAGGGGGCACACATCACACAAGTGACACTCTGATCCTCATACAGATCACACAGGAGACACAAATGACCAGGACGCCGTCGCTCAGGGGGCACACATCACACAAGTGACACTCTGATCCTCATACAGCTCACACTAGAGACACGAGTGACCAGGACGCCTTCTCTCAGGGGCACACATCACACAAGTGACACTCTGATCCTCATACAGCTCACAGAGGGCACACACATCACACAAGTGACACTCTGATCCTCATACAGCTCACACTAGAGACACGAGTGACCAGGACGCCTTCTCTCAGGGGCACACATCACACAAGTGACACTCTGATCCTCATACAGCTCACAGAGGGGCCACACATCACACAAGTGACACTCTGATCCTCATACAGCTCACAGAGGGGCCACACATCACACAAGTGACACTCTGATCCTCATACAGCTCACACTAGAGACACGAGTGACCAGGACGCCTTCTCTCAGGGGCACACATCACACAAGTGACACTCTGATCCTCATACAGCTCACACTAGAGACACGAGTGACCAGGACGCCTTCTCTCAGGGGGCACACATCACACAAGTGACACTCTGATCCTCATACAGCTCACAGAGGGGCCACACATCACACAAGTGACACTCTGATCCTCATACAGCTCACACTAGAGACACGAGGACCAGGACGCCGTCCCTCAGGGGCCACACATCACACAAGTGACACTCTGATCCTCATACAGCTCACACTAGAGACACGAGTGACCAGGACGCCTTCTCTCAGGGGGCACACATCACACAAGTGACACTCTGATCCTCATACATACACTAGAGAACATACCCGACGCCTCTTCAGGGGGCACACATCACACAAGTGACACTCTGATCCTCATCAGCTCACAAGGCCACACAGCACACAAGTGACACCTGACCTCTCAGCTCACACTAGAGACACGAGTGACCAGGACGCCTTCTCTCAGGGGCGCACACATCACACAAGTGACACTCTGATCCTCATACAGCTCACACTAGAGACACGAGTGACCAGGACGCCTTCTCTCAGGGGGCACACATCACACAAGTGACACTTCCTCATCCTCAACAGAGCACAGACAGACGGGGCCACACATCACACAAGTGACACTCTGATCCTCATACAGCTCACACTAGAGACACGAGAGACCAGGACGCCGTCCCTCAGGGGCCACACATCACACAAGTGACACTCTGATCCTCATACAGCTCCACACGAGGGCGCCATCTCACATCACACAAGTGACACTCTGATCCTCATACAGCTCACACTAGAGACACGAGTGACCAGGACGCCTTCTCTCAGGGGGCACACATCACACAAGTGACACTCTGATCCTCATACAGCTCACACTAGAGACACGAGTGACCAGGACGCCTTCTCTCAGGGGCACACATCACACAAGTGACACTCTGATCCTCATACAGCTACCGCACAGAGGGGGCCTCCACAGGCACACACACAAGTGACACTCTGATCCTCATACAGCTCACACTAGAGACACGAGAGACCAGGACGCCGTCCCTCAGGGGCCACACATCACACAAGTGACTCCGAACATCAGACAAATCTGAGGAGCATCCCCCAAAGCGTCATGGGAAATGTAGTCCAGTCCTCCTCCCCAGTCAGAGTCTCCACATACGTAATAAACAATATATAATCTTACCGGCATCCATGTCTAAGGTGTCCGCAGTGACGGAACCGGCGGTGAGCAGAAGTGCGAAGACAAGCAGCAGCCAGGAGCTCCGGAGACTCCGCGACGTCTTACCGGCGGCCATGATGAATGAGGAAGGGCGTGTTGGCAGATACCAGGATGAGTGACGCCGCACATCGCAGCCTCTCTACATGTAAAGTGAGTGACGCGCATCGGCTGCTCGTAGTCATAACCTTGACTCTTCCCCTTTGCCACTACCTACCAATCAGAAATCGCAGTGAGTGCCGCCGCCCCTCCCAGGGGGCCGCTGAGGTGCGGGCAGCCGTCGCTGTGCGGGTATAGAAGGCTCGCTGTGTGTGAGGGCGCCATATCGGCCTGGTGTCACTGCTGACACGTCACTCAGGCCTGTGGGAAGTGGGTTCCAGTATTAATGTGAGGAGGGAAGGTGCACAGAAATAAGCATCACTTCCACCTCACTGTCATCACGAATACCATCAAGCCACGTATTATTACCACTCAGGGCAGCCTGGAGCGGGTGGGCCCCAGCACCCGATCTAGCGTCAGGTGTCACATGATGTGTTTGGGAGGTCATGTGATGGGTCACATGTCAAACACAGGTGCTCTAGTGCACAGCTGTAGTGTAGGAGACAGCTGCTCATATGTACAGCGCTGATCATAAAAATGGAGGATACTAATAAGGATCAGAGCTATACATAACAAGGAGATGCTATATAATAAGGGACAGCACTATACATAACAAGAGGATGCTATATAATAAAGGGACTGCACTATACATAACAAGGAGATGCTATGTAATAAGGGACAGCACTATACATAACAAGGAGATGCTATATAATAAGGGACAGCACTATACATAACAAGGGGATGCTATATAATAAGGGACAGCACTATACATAACAAGGAGATGCTATATAATAAGGGACAGCACTATACATAACAAGGGGATGCTATATAATAAGGGACAGCACTATACATAACAAGGGGATGCTATATAATAAGGGACAGCACTATACATAACAAGGGGATGCTATATAATAAGGGACAGCACTATACATAACAAGGGGATGCTTATAATAGGCAGCACTATACATAACAAGGGATGCATCATAATAAGGACAGCATATACATAACAAGGGGATGCTATATAATAAGGGACAGCACTATACATAACAAGGGGATGCTATATAATAAGGACAGCACTATACATAACAAGGGATGCTATATAATAAGGGACAGCACTATACATAACAAGGGGATGCTATATAATAAGGGACAGCACTATACATAACAAGGGATGCTATATAATAAGGGACAGCACTATACATAACAAGGGGATGCTATATAATAAGGGACAGCACTATACATAACAAGGGGATGCTATATAATAAGGGACAGCACTATACATAACAAGGGGATGCTATATAATAAGGGACAGCACTATACATAACAAGGGGATGCTATATAATAAGGACAGCACTATACATAACAAGGGGATGCTATATAATAAGGGACAGCACTATACATAACAAGGGGATGCTATTAATAAGGGACGCACTATACATAACAAGGGGATGCTATATAATAAGGGACAGCACTATACATAACAAGGGGATGCTATATAATAAGGGACAGCACTATACATAACAAGGGGATGCTATATAATAAGGGACAGCACTATACATAACAAGGGGATGCTATATAATAAGGGACAGCACTATACATAACAAGGGGATGTATATAATAAGGGACAGCACTATACATAACAAGGGGATGTATATAATAAGGGACAGCACTATACATAACAAGGGGATGCTATATAATAAGGGACAGCACTATACATAACAAGGGGATGCTATATAATAAGGGACAGCACTATACATAACAAGGGGATGCTATATAATAAGGGACAGCACTATACATAACAAGGGGATGCTATATAATAAGGGACAGCACTATACATAACAAGGGGATGCTATATAATAAGGGACTGCACTATACATAAAGGGGATGTATATAATAAGGGACAGCACTATACATAACAAGGGGATGCTATATAATAAGGGACAGCACTATACATAAAGGGGATGCTATATAATAAGGGACAGCACTATACATAACAAGGGGATGCTATATAATAAGGGACGCACTATACATAACAAGGGGATGTATATAATAAGGGACAGCACTATACATAACAAGGGGATGCTATATAATAAGAAATTTTCCGCACCCCCCTGCAGGGGGAAAATCCCTTTTTTTAGGTATGCATTTTCCCCTAAAAACTAGCTTTTTCAAGAGTAATTACTTG
The DNA here is from genome assembly GCA_033576555.1 of Oophaga sylvatica. Classification (NCBI taxonomy): domain Eukaryota; kingdom Metazoa; phylum Chordata; class Amphibia; order Anura; family Dendrobatidae; genus Oophaga; species Oophaga sylvatica. The sequence continues at coordinate 60,437,747 of JARQOD010000004.1, read as the reverse complement.
CAGAATCTAGCGTTTTCCAACGATCTTAGATTTTTAAAAAAAGATTGACTTGGGCCCCCAATGAAACATGTGTTGCAATTTGGACCAACTTTTACTTTTGATCCCCTTTGCCCATCTGTATAGGGCCTTTTCCACACATTTTTGCAATCGGGCAGTTCGGCATTTTTTTTTTAAAAACCGGACCCCGGGAAATGTAATCCCAATACGTTTTTTTCCCATTGACTAACTTTTAGCGCCGATCGCGCCGAAAGGGCCTTGCAGTCCATGTTTTTTGATTTGGTAACTGGGAAGCAGAAAAAAAGGAAAACCCAGAGGTTTGGAAACTATAGATTGCATACCCTGACTAACCCACCACAACAGAGGCACCTGATTTTCCCTACGTTGGCCTAAACGCCTCGCAAGCCGAAAACTAACTACCCCTAAAGAAGAAAGAAAAAAGCTTCTGCCCCCCAGCGATCCCCAAAAAACTAGAAAACCCCCAAACATTAATGGGGTTAGACAAAAGAAAAACTACACAGACAGAAAAAGTAAAAACAACGTTTGGGGCCCCAAAATTACTAAAAAGAAAAGGATAAAGGGCACTTAAGCAATCCAAAAAAAAAATGAAAAGCACCAACTCTACTAATTTCAAAAACCCTGGAAACACCACTTACCACCTAATTAGTTTTTTGGGGTAACCAAAAACAAAACAGCAGCCACTAAAAACCAAAAAAACAAATGACAAACCAGTGGCTGAACTGAACTGAGAGCAAAACCCCGAGGGGCCTGAAGGGCCCCCCCAGAATGCGGACAAAATGCAAAAAACAAGCACAAAAAAAAAAGAAGAAAATGTCTTTCTGTTAGGGGGAGATTCAAACGACACAGCAGCTACCAAGGAAACAGGAATCAAGGATTGAGACCGAACAAATTTAACACCGGAACCCGAGGGAAGGGACTCCCTTATATAAGACCGTCATAACACCCGATTCCCTCCTCACAATCTTCACTGGACAGTCCATCCGTTTGTAACCACCCAAAGGGGTTCTGCTCGAAAATCATTTCCAGCCTATTCACAAAAATACCCCCCCCCTTTAGAGGGTCCCGAACCCTCATTTTACAACCAGGCGGGCAGGGTGAGTTCTATGATACCACGGGTGAGTCTCCTGCATGGGTCCCAAGCAAACACCCAAGAAAAGTCTTCATGACCCTAACCCCCATTTACCAATCTGGAGTTTCCGTCGAAAACGAGAATTCAATATTTTTCTCAACCCAACCCA
>JARQOD010000004.1:60317082-60436391 GCA_033576555.1 Oophaga sylvatica | reverse complement strand
AAATCATGAGCGTGCCCCAGACCCACTCTATCACATGCATGGATTCAGAAGCAGGTTTTAAAAGGGGCAACACTTTTCCCACGATACTTCTCGCTCACGCAAACGTCTGTCAATTTGAACGCTAATGACATAAAATCATTGAGAAAGGGGACAGAAAATCCCACCAAAAATCTTTACATTATCTGCAGACCCTTCCGAAAAAGGGTGCCAAAGCGTCGTCATTATTTGGGTCAGGACTGCCCCCTAGAATCCTGCTTTATAACTCAGCGCATCAAGCCCCTGATTTAAGCCAAAAAAGGTTTTTTCAGCTTGATCAGTGACTTGGGGGGGGCCACGACAATAACCCAAAGCCTAAAAAAAGCATCAACCACTAAACGGGCCCCAGGTGTCGGGGAAAAACCCCAAACCTGGGATCGCTGCGCAGGAGAGGAAGAAAATTTGAACCTCGCCTGCGTCCCTGAGGACTAGATTTTAGGCAAAAAACAATTACAATTATTTTGAAATTCGAAAACTTAGCTCGCCCCCAAAAAACAAATCTGGCATAAAAACCTAGGTTCCACAAAGGCAACCTAGCAGATATGCAGCAATACCGAACCAGGGGCAAGCTGATCCCACGGCCAGAAATTGCAAACCCCTTGAGAAAAAAAACCCCCCCAGCCCCCGAGATACGGGGGGAAAAAAAAATAAAAAAAAAAAAAAAAAGCAACAAACAGAAAAATATCTCTGACAACTCTGACAACCGTTTTTTCTTTCACAAATTTTTTCCCTTCTGTGAGTACCATACAATTTTAAATTTTGGGCCGGTGATACTGTTATGTTTCGGTAGCTGAGGAGTGCAGGCAAAAAAGGCAATACACCAGAGCAGTTGGAATCTATGAGATTGCAGTACCCTGACTAACCACAACAACTAGAGGCAGCCGTGGAGCGTTCCTACGTTGGTCCTAGACGCCTCGTCACAGCCTGAGAAACTAACTACACCTAAAGATAGATATAGGAAAGCTATCTGCCCCGGAGCAGAACCCCAAAGATAATAGAAAGCCCCCAAACATGTAATGGCGGTTAGACAAGAAGAAATACTGACACAGACAGAAAATAGTATGAGCAAACGTTGGGGCCCAAACTAACTAAATAGAAAAGGATAGGAAGGGTACTTACTGCAATCCCAGAAAACCCTGAAAAGCATCAACTCTACTAATTTCAAAAACACCTGAGATCACACGACCTCTACCACCTAAATTAGTTCTCTGGTGTAACAAAATCAAAACAGCAGCCACTGAAAAAACTGGAAAAAAGCAAATGTACAAACAACAGTGGCTGAACTAAACTGAGAGGGCAAAAGCCCCCGGAGGGGACCCTGAAGGCCCCCACAGAAGTGCAGGACAAAATGCAAAAATCAAGCACAAAAACAAAAAGAAGAAATGTCTTATCTGTTAGCAGGAGATGCAGACACGACACAGCAGGCTACAAGGGAAACAGGAATCAAGTATAGAGACCAGAACAATTGATCACCGGCAACCCTGATGGGAAGGTGACTCCCTTATATAAGACCAGTCAGTAACACCTGATTCCCAATCCTCACAATCTTCACAATCTTCCTGGACAGACCAGTACCGCTTGTAACCACCAGAGGGAGCCTCTGCTCAGAACTCATCTCAAGCCCATTCACAACAGTCCCTGATGTGCCTAAACAGTAGAAACTCCCCACAAGTGACCCCATTTTGGAAACTAGATCCCCCAAGGAACTCCTATAGATGTGTGGTAAGCACTTGAATTTCCAAGTCCTTCACAGAAGTTTATAACGCAGAGCCGTGAAAATATAAAATAATTTTTTTTCCACAAAAATAATTTTTTAGTCCCCATTTTTTTTCCCAATTTTAACAGGAGAAATTAGAACCCCAAAGTTGTTGTGCAATTTTTCCCGAGTACGCTGATACCCCATATGTGGGAATAAACCACTGTTTGGGCATACGTCGGGGCTTGGAATAAAGGGAGCACTGTTTGACTTTTTGAACGCAAAATTTGCAGGAATCAATGGTGGCACCATGTCGCGTATGGAGACCCCCTTATGTGCCTAAATAGTGGAAACCCCTCAATTCTAACTCCAACCCTAACCCCAAAACACCCCTAACCCTAATACAAACCATAACCCTAACCCCAACACACCCCTAACCCTAATCCCAACTCTAACCATAAACCTAACCACAAGCCTAACCCTAATTCCAACCCTAACCCAAATTCCAACCCTAACCCTAATTCTAACCTTAACCCTAATGCTAACCCTAACCCTAGTTCTAACCCTAAGGCTGGGTTCATATTGCGTTTTACCAGCCCATTCAACACGTAGCGTTGACCAGCTGGTAACGGTATAGCATAACGCGATCGCGTTATGCTATACCCCTAGCGCAGATGAATCAGCAGATGATTCATCTGTGCTAGCGGTGACGGAGCCCAGACGTTGCAGCCCGTGTCCGAGGCTCCGTCACTGAATGACGACACGTCGCGAACGCATGCCGCTTTACGGCATGCGTTGCGATGCGCACACAAATGGGGTGAATGGCAGCGTTAACGGACTGCGTTACACCGCGTTATACCGCGGTGAAACGCAGTCCATCTAACGGACTGCCATAATGCAATATGAACCCAGCCTAACCCTAACCCTGAGGCCCCGTGCACACGTTGCGGTTTCACTTGCGGATTTTTCTTAAATCCGCAGGTAAAATGACCTGCGTTTTACCTGCGAATTTAGCGCGGATTTGTTGCGGTTTTTCCCTGCGGTTTTACACCTATAATGGAATAGGTGTAAAACCTCTGCGGAATCCGCACAAAGAGTTGACATGCTGCGGATTTAAAACCGCAGCAAATCCGCATGTGCACAGCGTTTTTTTTAACCATTTATTTGCATTGTACTGTACATGGTTTCTGGATCTGCTGTGGATCCGCAGCGCCAAATCCGCTACGGATCCGCAGCAAACTTTCCGGCGGATCCCACCAGCGAAAAATCCACCGCTGATCCCCAGCAAAATCCGCCGAGGATCCCCAGCAAAATCCGCCGAGGATCCCCAGCAAAATCCGCCGAGGATCCCCAGCAAAATCCGCCGAGGATCCCCAGCAAAATCCGCCGAGGATCAGCAGCAAAATCCGCCGCGGATCAGCAGCAAAATCCGCCGGGATCAGCAGCAAAAATCCGCCGCGGATCAGCAGCAAAATCCGCAGCGGACCAGCAGCAAAATCCCCGCGGATCAGCAGCAAAATCCGCCGCGGATCAGCAACAATATCCGCCGCGGATCAGCAGCAAAATCAGCTGCGGATCAGCAGCAAAATCCGCTAGGAAAAAAAAAGAATTCTTTATTTTATTATTTGTCCCTACCTATGACGGGGGGGTTCATTTACTTTTTTTTTATTTTGATCACTGTGACAGTTTATCACAGTGATCAAAATAAATTTTTGTACAATGGTGGGCGCACTGCGCATGCGCCCGCCATTTTCCAAGATGGCGGCGCCCATGAAGAATCCCGGGTAGCCGCCGGGACGGATCCAGGGACATCGGTGGACCGGGAGAGGTGAGTAGGGGGGTCGGAAGGTGAGGGGGGGGGGATCGGTAGGTGGGGGCAGCGGATCGCAGGAGCAGGGGAGAAGACAGTGACGGCGGTGACCGATCGCTGTCATCTTTCGGTGGCGGCGGCCGATCACCGCCGTGACTCGATGTGGGGGGGGGTCAGGGCTCGGTGTCCAGCCATGGCAGATGCTATTGCAGCATCGGCCATGGCTGGATTGTAATATTTCACCAATTTCATTGGTGAAATATTACAAATCGCTCTGATTGGCTGTTTCACTTTTAACAGCCAATCAGAGCGATCGTGGCCACGTGGGGGTTAAGCCAACCCCCCTGTGGTGATGCACTAAGGGTCCTGTGCCTGGGGGTCGGGTGACCTTTCAGTGACCCCGGTCACCCGACCCCCAGGAACATGATTTATAGCATGATGCCGCCATGACGGCGTCATGGGTCGGGATGGCACTGGTTTTCATGACGTCGGCGTCATGGGTCGGGAAGGGGTTAATAATCTATTGAGTGCAATATATTCAGTGCAACCCATTGTTGTCTCTATACTGAGCCAACCCTAAAGTACTTTGTGCAACAATTATGCCACATCACAGGCTATGCTTGCTTTGAGCCTACTACTATGTCTTCATTCCCCTTCATCCTGACAGGGTTTTATAGGGGTAGAAGGGTCAGCTGTCGAGGAGAAGGGGAGCCAGAGCGCAGGTCCTAGGGCGCCAACCTCCACGGCAAGGCAGGAAAAGTCTAGCAACCTGATAAGATCAGGCACATTCCCTGGTTCCTCTCTTTTCTTTTAATGGTGATGGTGGTCCCCCTTGAGTGTTTTTTGCACAATAATTTTTGTATTCTTAACAAATAACAAATAAAGTTTATATTTTAATACATTAAAAAGTATGATGGATGTGATTTCTTGATGTCATCTGACAATAAAAAGGTAACATTAACCCCACAAATATTAACCCCACTTTCCACCACCACAGGGCAAGATTGAAGAGCCAAGCAAAGCGTCAGAATTGGTGCATCTAATAGATGCGCCTTTTCTGGGGCTGCTATTTTTAGGCTGAAGGGAGCAAATACCCATTACTAGCCTGAGAATACGAGCCCCCAGCTGTCTGCTTTAGCTTGGCTAGTTGCCAAAAATGAGTGGGGCCCCACAGCGTTTTTTTTTCTTTCTTTACTTAAATAATTTTAAAAAATGGCGTGGGGACCCCTCTATTCTTGATAACTAGCCATGATAAAACTGACTGCTTTAGGGTTGCAGCCTGCAGCTGTCATTTTTGCCATGTTGGTTATCAAAAATAGAACAGACCCCACATCATTTTTTAAATTTATTTATAGTGCAGGCATAATCTGCGGTGCCTGCTCTCACTATTATCAACAACAGCAGGTTTGAGCTAATGAGAGTAGTACCAATGCCACTGGAGGTTAACGTTTTACGACCGGTCAAAGCTGCTGGCGCTCAGACTGGAGGTAATGTTACCGCTGAACAGAGCTGCTGGTGTTTCTCACGCTTTCATACAGATGACAGCATGGGAAACATCTGATGTTCTGTGTGCCAAACCCGAACAGTAACACGGACATCCTGGAGAAGTCCATGTTCGGGGTCCGTGCCCGAAGAGTAGGTGTTCGGTATGGACCCCGAACTTTACTTTTCAGGTTCGCCCATCTCTAATGATATTTAAGCTTGTTTTCACAATCCATACTTCATCAGAACAATTATCAGAAATCCTTTCTAAAAGAAAAAAGCATCCACACAGGGCAGTGTAGTGAGTCTAGAAATAAAATACATAAAGGCTCTTCTCACACATTGTTTATTTCCATCTATCGTATGGTGCATATACTAAGCAGATCTGAAGAAGGTCATTCACTAGTTGAGTGACCAAATAGCCTCTGGTATAGATCAGGGTCTACCTCTTTTTTTGGCTGTATGAAATAGCATTTCTGGTCACAGTATTTCATACAGTTGTATGCAGTTGATAAAGGGTTCCAATGGTAGACAAATAAGAGCTTAACTACAGTTGGTGCAAGGGTTGCATTTGCATTGAGACCCTGGAGCCTAGTAGGACCCCTAAAGGTCCCTTTATCCCATATGAGAAGACAATTCTATTAAACACCCATGAAAGTTTGGGTTTTGGTGGAAATTTTGCATTAGAGCCTACAAACTTCAAGGTACAGCACAGCCTTCATTACTATTCCTGTTGGTACCATTCAAATTGCTGACTTTCCGTACAGTGTAAAAAATTGAGGAAACAATAAAAAAGCATTGAAAACACTGCTTCAAATCTGTACCAAAGCTATATCAAATAAGGCCACTTGCAACATTGAGTGTCTGATGAGTTTTTTACCTCAGTCTTTGTAAGCCATAGCCAGGAGTGGAACAGTCAGAGGAAAAGTATAACAGAAACACGTCACCACTTCTGTATTATCACCCACTCCTGGTTTTGGTTTACAAATACTGATGAAGAAAAACTCACCAAATACTGACCTTGTGACCGTGGCCTAAGGGGAAAACAGCATAAAAATCATAGCAAATATTGAAGATTGTCATTGTGTAGTGTACTGAGGAGACCTGTAGAACATGTGCAGATAAAAAGCAGCAGAAAAAAAACATAGCGTTTACACTACGTGTGAACATGGCCTCAATGTTACATTTTTCATAACAATTTTTATTGGTTTAATAAAGAAAAAATCAATCAGCCTTTTTTTTTACGCCATTTACCGATCTTCTTTACAATTGTTCAGGTTGTTTTGATTACAAGAATACTAAATCTGTCTGTTATTTGTTTGTATTGGTGTATCAATATGCATCTCTCTATGCCAGTACAATCTGCCTGTAAGGAAGCTGAATACAATGCACATATAAGTACAGAAAAGTCTCACAATTTTGTCAGTGCAGCCTGTGGCTTAGAGCTTTTGCTTCTGCTTCCAATGATGCAGGTTGGGAGTTAAAAAAAAACACAAAAAACGAATGAGTTATTTAAATGAACGTAAGCTGAGAAAAACAGAGCAGAAGAATGTCAGGAGGAAGAGGAGGAACTATTGAGCTATAAACACACACATTGAAGACTAAGTTAAAGTTGGGACATAGCCCTGACATTGGGACAGCTCCTCCAATTCAGAACTGTACTGGATGGTTTGGATATATGTGAAGGGTGATGAATGACATACCTATCCCATATTTGCATTATGTTCATCCAAACGTTGTAGCTTGGTGGACAGACCTGATGCAATAAATATTCAAATACTTTAAAATTGTTTGGGAAACTAGATAATTCAGTTTTATTTCATGTTTCGTTAAAAAAAAATATCTAAATGTCTAATTCTTCCATCCAATAAATAAGGCAATATACTAGCCCAGCAAAAAAGTAACACTGTCTAACAAATATTGCATGTGAAACCCTATTAAATTTATTAAAACCCGATTTACACGTAAGATTATATTCATAAAGCTCAGATAGATTTCAGATTTTTTTTAGTTAAAAAAATCTGCAGTGCATCACAGTACAAGAAAAGATATACCAAATCTTATTCATAAAAATTAGATGACCTGTTGATTTTACCCTTTGCAATACATAGGGAGACATTCATCACAAATTTCTGCCACTCAAATATACTTTTATGCGGCTATAAACTAACAGTTTATTAATTTTTTGCTAAGTCTTTACTTAATTTTTCTGCTCCAAGTGTGCCTTAACCTGACTTTGGATACTGGGATACAAAAAACTGCGTTGTGTAGATCTAAGATTAATTCTGGTGAAATAGAATTGGTTATTCTTCAGGTTTTATTTTTTTAATTTATATTTAATGTCAACAGATGAAAGTTGAAGGGAATGTGTCCCTGACACTTTTAGATTTCCCCATTGACCTTTTACACCTTTATTCAGCTTTTCTAGTAATATGTTTATTGCTTTATAGATCTTTATGGATCTGCATATATTATTATTATTATTATAATTTATTTATATAGCGCCATTAATTCCATGTTGCTGTACATGAGAAGGGGTTACATACAAAGTTATAGATATCGTTTACAGTAAACAAATTTACAATGACAGACTGGTACAGAGGGGAGAGGACCCTTTACTTGCGGAATTACATTCTACGGGATAATGGGGAAGAAACAGAAGGTCGGGGGTGCGGCAGCTCTGGTGGTGGCGGCGATGTGGCAGCTCTGGTGGTGGCGGCGTGGCGGCAGCTAGGGTGGTGGCATCGAGGCGGCAGCTCGGGTGGTGGCGGCGAGGCGGAATGGTTATTGCAGGCTGTAGGCTTTCCTGAATATTGGAGCAAAATCAACTTATAGCACACACCTTGCTGTTTGCTAATGAACAAGGGCTAGTACTGATGGGGGTTTTCTCATTGAGACTAGTCTTGGTTCAGTAGATGCAGTTAAACCCTTCAACATGATTTTTCAGACCCTGCACTGCCTATGACTTACAGTTTGTGCTCCAGTCGGCATTTCTCTTCCCCTTTTCCCCTGTCATAGCTTTGCTAATAGCTCGCTGATTCAGAAGCAGGTGTTTCGACATGTCATTGTAGAGGAGATCTGTGAAGGAAGATAGGAGTGCAAAATGTGAAGACCCAGACAGTGCTGGCCCTGTCAGTCATCTCAAGGTGGCGTTCCTTTAGCTACTGAGCCTTGACTAGTCTCAGTGACTAAACGCCTCTCATTGGATTAATCCTGGTCCAATTCTGTGTGGAGACACTGGGGTCGGCGGGCGCCCAGGTCCGCTAGCTGAAACCGCATGGACCAGGGATCGTCCCACCCGCGCTCCTTTTAGTATGGACATAATACTATTCAGACAACCCAGGGTGAGGGTAAAACAGTGTGGCATTGCTTTATTGAACCACAAAACAAGCAGATAACACGTAGAACAGTCCCAGCAAAATACTCCAAGATGGTGCACATTACAGAGGCTCATCCTTCCGCTGACTTGCCAGAATAATTGCAGCTGTTACTTCAGAGCTCCCAAGGTTGACTACCCCACCTGTGGCATGCACACAGAGAGGCGGTAACGACAAGCTTAGGATGACGACAATCCATTGAGGTACAAGGCAGGTTGACTTGAGGGTCACAACCTGGCTGCTAGGGACATCTCCATGGAGCCAGGTGACCAATCCTATCTTTCTCTAAACGTAGCCATGGTTCAGCGATGGCCAATGGAGCAGATCTGTATTCTTCCAACCAGGGCCTCGGTTCCATAGGTTGTTTCTTGTAGAATGATAGATAGATCCATGTCCCTTGTGATTGGGCCATGATGTATTGGCAGCAGTCCTGTAGGGTCCACTGGATGTTTGGATGTCTTGGCAGAATCTCTGTCTCTCAGTCTCTCTGTCTCTCAGAGGTATATCACCTCCTTTTATGTTTAATCAGTGTCCTTCAGCCCAGCATCACAAATAAGGGGAAGTATGGTGATGACCAAGTCGCCTTGTTTGATTATGTAATCTATTTGCATAGATTTTCCTCCTCTGTTTAAAAATCAACAAACTATCTGGGCTACCCAATGCATAATTAGCATATCAGTAGTAGTGATGATCGAGTGTGCTCGTTACTCGAGTTTTCCAAGCATGCTTGGGTGTTCTTCGAGTATCTTGGGCGTGGTTGTAAATTATGCTCAAAACAGAGAGAGGACAGAACCTCCAAAAATCATACAATGATCTAATGCCTGTCGGCAAAATATATATAACTGAACATGAGGTTCTTAGTTTAACATTTTGATTAGACTGTATGAAGCCCACTACCACGTCACAGCAAACCTCATAGTGGGTCCTGACCAACCCTAACGGAGCAAAGCCGTGCGGCGACCACTGCCACAGCACCAATGTACCAGCAGGGCAGACAGCCTGTTGCCTCACAGCACCCATGCTGCAAGACTAAGTCCCCATGACTCCAGACTGTGCCGCCCCACCAGCACAAAGCCACAGCAACCATGGCCGCCACACGGCACCCACACCAAAATGAAAAGAGCACTGGAACTCACCTTCCTCCAGCTCTTCAGTGAGAGCAAAAAAGGGCTAGACCCCTTACTTTGCAGTCTTCTGCTAATTAAAATCACTGTGCCAAATGGGAGGAGTGCACATCCAAAGGAAAAAAAAAAACAGGACAGAACATGCAATATGCTCAAAAAAGAGAGAGGACAGCACCTCCAAAAATCATACAATGATCTAATGCCTCTCGGCAAAAAAATATATATGCAACATGAGGTTCTTAGTTTAACATTCTGATCAGACTATATAAAGCCCACTGCCACGTCACGGAAAACCTCGTAGTGGGTCCTGACCAACCCTAACAATGCAGAGCCGTGCGCGTGACCACCGCCACAGCGTCAATGCACCAGCAGGGCAGATGGCCTGTTGCCCCACAGCACCCGTGCTGTGACTCCAGACCGCGCCACCCCACCAGCACAAAGCCACAGCAACAATGACCGCCACAGGTCAATATTCCAGGCTTACACAAGCAAAAGTCTGTTTTCTTGACCAGCCAGAAATCAACACTTAAATTCTAAAGTCAACATACAGAAAACAGTCTATTCTTCTTGGTTTGCTAAAAAATAGTCGTCTGATTAACCCCTTAATCCCATTGGACGTAATATTCCGTCCATGTGACCTGGTACTTAATTCCCATGGACGGAATAGTACGTCCAGGGCGATCAGCTGCGCTCCCTAGGGGAGCGCAGCTGATCGCCGCCGGGTGTCAGCTGATTATCACAGCTGAAGCCCGGCACTATGTGTCAGGAGCGGTCACGAACCGCTCCCGGCACATTAACCCCTGGCACACCGCGATCAAACATGATTGCGGTGTATCGGGGGCACAGGGGAGGATCGCGCAGGGAGGGGGCTCCCTGCGCGCTCCCCTGAGACCCTCAGAGCAGCGCGATGTGTCGCGCTGTTCCGAGGGTCCTTCCTCCCCACAGGACCCCGGATCCAAGATGGCGCCGGGGTCCATCCGGGAGGCGGCTTCCTCAGTGCCTGCTGAGAGCAGGCACTGAGAAGCCTGCAGCGATGCCAGAGCGATCGCTGGTGTGACAGAGTGCTGTGCACACTGTCACACCAGCGATCTGACCCTATACAGTGATGTCCCACCCTGGGACAAAGTAAAAAAATAAAAATAAAAATTGTTTAAAAAAAATCATAAAAAAAAAAAAAATATTCCCCAATAAATTCATTTTTTCCTGTAAATAAAAAAACCAAAACAATAAAAGTACACATATTTGGTATCGCCGCATCCGTAACAACCCCCCCTTAAAACTGTCCCACTAGTTAACCCCTTTAGTGAACCTCTTAAAAAAAAAAAAAAAAAAGCAAAAAATCAATGCTTTATCATCATACCGCCGAACAAAAAGTGGAATAACACGCGATCAAAAAGACTGATATAAATAAACATGGTACCGCTGAAAACATCATCTTGTCCCGCAAAAAACGAGCTGCCACACAGCATCATCAGCGAAAAATTAAAAAAGTTATGGCTCGCAGAATAAAGCGATGCAAAAATAATAATTTTTTATATAAAATTGGTTTTATTCTATAAAAGCGCCAAAACATAAAAAAATGATATAAATGAGATATCGCCATAATCGTACTGACCCGAAGAATAAAACTACTTTATCAATTTTACCACACGCGGAACGGTATAAACTCCCTGTCTGGGATGATTTAGAGAATCCTGCTTTGAGCAGGGGGTTGGACCAGATGACCCAGGAGGTCCCTTCCAACTCTACATTCTATGATTCTATGATTCTATGATTCTATGATTCCTCCCCCAATAGAAATTCATGAATTGCTGATTTTTGTTCATTCTAACCTCCCAAAAATCGAAATAAAAAGTGATCAAAAAATGTCACATGCTCAAAAATGGTACCAATAAAAACGTCAACTCGTACCGCAAAAAATAAGACCTCAAATGACTCTGTGGGCCAAAATATACAAAAATTATAGCTCTCAAAATGTGGTGATGCAAAAACTATTTTTTGCAATAAAAAGCGTCTTTTAGCGTGACAGCTGCCAATCATAAAAACCCGCTATAAATAGTAAATCAAAACCCCCTTTATCACCCCTTAGTTACGGAAAAATAATAAAATTAAAAAAAAGTATTTATTTCCATTTTCCCGTTAGGGTTAGGGTTGCGGCTAAAGTTAGGGTTAGGGTTGGCGCTAAAGTTAGGATTAGGGTTAGGGTTGGGATTAGGGTTATGGGTGTGTTATTGTTAGGTTTGTGGTTAGGGTTGGGACTAGGGTTAGGGGTGTGTTGAGGTTAGGGTTGGAGTTAGAATTGGGGGGTTTCCGCTGTTTAGGCACATCAGGGGCTCTCCAAACGTGACATGGCGTCTGATCTCAATTCCAGCCAATTCTGCGTTGAAAAAGTCAAACGGTGCTCCTTCACTTCTGAGCTCTGCCATGCGCCCAAACAGTAGTTTACCCCCACATATGGGGTATCAATGTACTCTGGACCCCAAGAGTTATTGTGCAATTTGTCCTATTTCTTCTGTTACCCTTGGGAAAATAAAAAACCGGGGGTAAAAATATCATTTTTTTAAAAAAAAATGATTTTTTTTGTTTTTACGGCTGTACGTTATAAACTTCTGTGAAGCACTTGGGGCTTCATAGCGCTCACCACACATCTAAATAAGTTCCTTGTGGGGTCTATTTTCCAAAATGGGGTCACTTGTGGGGGTTTCCACTGTTTAGGTACATCAGGGGCTCTCCAAATGCGACATGACGCCCCCAGACCATTCCATCAAAGTCTGCAATCCAAAATGTCACTACTTCCTTTCCGAGCTCCAACGTGTACCCATACAGTAGTTTTCTCCCACATATTGGGTATCAGCGTACTCATGACAAATTGGACAACAACTTTTGGGGTCCAATTTCTCCTGTTACCCTTGTGAAAATAAAATATTGGGGGCGAAAAAATCATTTTTGTAAAAAAAAAAAAAGATTTTTTATTTTTACGGCTGTACGTTATAAACTTCTGTGAAGCACTTCGGGGTTCAAAGTGCTCACCACACAACTAGATAAGTTCCTTGTGGGGTCTATTTTCCAAAATGGGGTCACTTGTGGGGGGTTTCCACTGTTTAGGCGCATCAGGGGCTCTCCAAATATGACATGATGCCCCCAGACCATTCCATCAAAGTCTGCAATCCAAAACGTCACTACTTCCCTTCCGAGCCCCGACGTGTGCCCATACAATAGTTTTCTCCCAATATTGGGTATCAGCGTACTCAGGACAAATTGGACAACAACTATTGGGGTCCAATCTCTCCTGTTACCCTTGTGAAAATAAAATATTGGGGGCGAAAAAATCATTTTTGTAAAAAAAAAAAGGATTTTTTGTTTTTACCGCTGTACGTTATAAATTTCTGTGAAGCACTTCGGGTTTAAAGTGCTCACCACACATCTAGATAAGTTCATTGAGGGGTCTATTTTCCAAAATGGGGTCACTTGTGGGGGGTTTCCACTGTTTAGGCGCATCAGGGGCTCTCCAAATGCGACATGACGCCCCCAGACCATTCCATCAAAGTCTGCAATCCAAAACGTCACTACTTCCCTTCCGAGCCCCGACGTGTGCCCATACAATAGTTTTCTCCCACATATTGAGTATCAGCGTACTCAGGACAAATTGGACAACAACTTTTGGGGTCCAATTTCTCCTGTTACCCTTGTGAAAATATAATATTGGGGACGAAAAAATCATTTTTGTAAAAAAAAAAAAAAAATTTATTTTACGGCTGTACGTTATAAACTTCTGTGAAGCACTTCGGGGTTCAAAGTGCTCACCACACATCTAGATAAGTTCCTTGAGGGGTCTAGTTTCCAAAATGGTGTCATTTGTGGGGGTTTTCCACTGTTTAGGCAGATCAGGAGCTCTCCAAACACGACATGGCATCCAGCCAATTCTGTGTTGAAAAAGTCGAACTGCGCTCCTTCCCTTCCAAACTCTGCCATGCACCTAAACAGTGGTTTACCCCCACATATGGGGTATCAGCTTACTCAGGACAAATTGCACAATAACTTTTTGGAGTCTTGTTACCCTTGGAAAAATAAAAATTGCGGTGAAAAGATCATTTTTGTGGAAAAAATATGATTTTTTAATTTTACGGCTCTACTTGGGGGTTCAAATTGCTTACCACAGATCTAGATAAGTTCCTTAGGGGGTCTAGTTTCCCAAATGGGGTCACTTGTGGGGGGTTTCCACTGTTTAGGCACATTAGGGGCTCTCCAAATGCAACATGGCGTCCAATCTCAATTCCAGCCAATTTTGGTTGGAAAAAGTCAAATGGTGCTCCTTCCATTCCGAGCTCTGCTGTGCTCCCAAACAGTGGTTCCCCCCCCACATATGGGGTATCAGCGTACTCAAGACAAATTGGACAACAACTTTTGGGGTCCAATTTCTCCTGTTACCCTTGTGAAAATATAATATTGGGGACGAAAAAATCATTTTTGTAAAAAAAAAAAAAAAAAATTTATTTTACGGCTGTACGTTATAAACTTCTGTGAAGCACTTCGGGGTTCAAAGTGCTCACCACACATCTAGATAAGTTCCTTGAGGGGTCTAGTTTCCAAAATGGTGTCATTTGTGGGGGTTTTCCACTGTTTAGGCAGATCAGGAGCTCTCCAAACACGACATGGCATCCAGCCAATTCTGTGTTGAAAAAGTCGAACTGCGCTCCTTCCCTTCCAAACTCTGCCATGCACCTAAACAGTGGTTTACCCACACATATGGGGTATCAGCTTACTCAGGACAAATTGCACAATAACTTTTTGGAGTCTTGTTACCCTTGGAAAAATAAAAATTGCGGTGAAAAGATCATTTTTGTGGAAAAAATATGATTTTTTAATTTTACGGCTCTACTTGGGGGTTCAAATTGCTCACCACAGATCTAGATAAGTTCCTTAGGGGGTCTAGTTTCCCAAATGGGGTCACTTGTGGGGGGTTTCCACTGTTTAGGCACATTAGGGGCTCTCCAAATGCAACATGGCGTCCAATCTCAATTCCAGCCAATTTTGGTTGGAAAAAGTCAAATGGTGCTCCTTCCATTCCGAGCTCTGCTGTGCGCCCAAACAGTGGTTCCCCCCCCACATATGGGGTATCAGCGTACTCAAGACAAATTGGACATCAACTTTTGTGGTCCAATTTCTCCTGTTACCCTTGGGAAAATAAAAAATTAGTGACTAAAAGATTATTTTTGTGGGAAAAAAATAGGATTTTTTATTTTCATGCCCGGGCATTATAAACTTGTGTGAAGCACTTGGGGGTTAAAAGTGCTCACCAAAGATCTAGATAAGCTCCTTAGGGGGTCTAGTTTCCAAAATGGGGTCACTTGTGGGGGGTTTCCACTGTTTAGGCACATCTGGGGCACTGAAAACGGAACATGACCCCCATCAACGTCTGCATTCCAAAGCGTTACTACTTCCTTTCCAAGCCCTGTCGTGCACCAAAACAGTTTCCCCCCCCACATATGGGGTATCAGCGTACTCAGGACAAATTGGACAACTTTTGGGGTCCAATTTCCTTGGAAAAATCAAAAATTTGGGACTAAAAAATCATTTTTGTGGAAAATTGTTTTTTTTTTTTCACACCCAGGCATTATAAACTTTTGTGAAACACTTGGGGGTTCAAAGTGCTCACAACAGATCTAGATAAGTTCCTTAGGGGGTCTAGTTTCCAAAATGGTGTCACTTGTGGGGGGTTTCCACTGTTTAAGCACATCAGAGGCTCTCCAAACACGACATGGCGTCCAATCTCAATTCCAGCCAATTTTAGTTTGAAAAAGTCAAACGGCGCTCCTTCCCTTACGAGCTCTGCCGTGTGCCCAAACAGTGGTTTTCCCCCACATATGGGGTATTGGCGTACTCAGGAGAAATTGCACAACAACTTTATCTGTCCATTTTCTTCTTTTACCCTTGTGAAAAAAAAAAAAGTTTGTAATAGATCATTTTTGTGGCTAAAAAGTTAAATATTCATTTTTTCCTTCCACGTTGCTTCAGCTCCTGTGAAGCACCTGAAGGGTTAATAAACTTCTTGACTTGAATGTGGTTTTGTGTACCTTGAGGGGTGCAGTTTTTAGAATGGTGTCACTTTTGGGTATTTTCTGCTATATAGACCCCTCAAAGTGACTTCAAATATGAGGTGGTCCCTAAAAAAAATGGCTTTGTAAATTTTGTTGTAAAAATGAGAAATCGCTGGTCAACTTTTAACCCTTATAATTTCCTAAGAAAAAAAAAATTTGGTTCCAAAATTGTGCTGATGTAAAGTAGACATGTGGGAAATGTTATTTCTTAACTATTTTGTGTGACATATTTCTCTGTTTTAAGAAATAAAAATTCAAAGTTTGAAAATTGCAAAATTTTCGCCATATTTGCGTTTTTTTCAAAAATAAACGCAAGTTATATGGAAGAATTTTTACCACTAACGTGAAGTACAATATGTCACGAGAAAACAATGTCAGAATCGCGAAGATTCGTAGAAGCGTTCCAGAGTTATAGCCTGATAAAGAGACAGTGGTCAGAAGTGTAAAAATTGACCCGGTCATTAACATGCAAACCACCCTTGGGGGTTAAGGGGTTAATTAAGCTACAATGCTGGGTCTCCACATTGTGTACTGTAAGATGCAGTGAATAAGTTAATTTTGCTCCAAAACATATTACTGGAATAGCAGAATTAAGGTCTAAAAGGTTGTGGGGGCAGTTTGAAATCATCAAGGGATATGGCACTTTGTCAAAGTCATGCCACACATTCTGCTTATAGGAATATTCACCTAAAAGAGTAGCAGATTTAGTGGTGCGGTGTTAACCTATGTATTTAAATGCACGAGGAAGTTACTAAATTTCAAAACTTAAGCCCATTATTTGTATTTCCCCATATGTAATCTTTCCTCATCCTGATGTGACGTGGCAGATAATTGGAACATTGCATTCATCTTCCTAGAAAAACGTAAGTAGACTGAATTCACATTGAGCTTTATGGACCTATGTCTTCTTTCAACTTATGTAGCATCATATCTGTGGTGCAAGATAGTTCTACTGATGTTTAGCATAATTTGACTATAAACTTTTAATGTGAATCTGTCCGTAGGTTCTACCCTCATAACCCATCTGTATGGGCATGTAGGGCATAGTAAGAAGAATAAAATGATAGCTTGACATCCGCACTCAGATTGTTATGCCCGAAGGTGGCGCTCGTGGTTCGTAGACCAACTGTAGGACGTAAGTAAGCGAATACCTGATATTCAATAGAGCTCCTGATAGCGGAGACAGACTGGGCTGCAGGTAGCTGCCAAATACCACCATCTTGTTCACTATCGTAGATATCAGGAAACAGTTCTCAAGCTGGCCAGACAAGGACTAGGGACAACAGCCGCATCGGGACCAGGAGACTGGGTATAGGTACCGCAGACACGGTTTTTAGGGTTAGAATACCTCTGAAACGGTCACAGGAACAAGGACAAACTACACTAGGCTAAAGGGAACACAAAACACGGGAATAACTTTAACAGACTAAATACTGGGTACCTGTCTACATACAGTTGCATGCACCAACACCACTAAGACTAAACTATAGGGGTTGCTCAGGCATCTGCCTATTGGGGAAGATGTCTTAAATGCAAGATGCCTCCTAGCTATTGGCTGGGAGACACCTTGCAGGTTGTTATTTTATCAAAATGCCGCCCAGCTGTCACCTGGGGGCACTTTGCCATGTGTGCACACTGCCCCTTTAACAGCAGGCATATACCAGGCGCGCCATGGGAACACAGTGTGATGCATACAGAGGAGGAGGAGATAGTGAGTCGCACTTAGTCCCAGGGCAATGGGATACTCGGCACCGAGCCCAAGAAAGTCTATGGGATTTGTCACTGGCAGCAGGACTCGGTCCGTGGCCCTGGGCGCTCATACAATGGGGGATATTTACAGGGGATATTTAGGATAGGTAGTTCGTGACGCCACCTGTGGTATCTGATCAATTGGACCAGCGCTGCTGTAAGGGTCTTCACAGGGGATGTTATGGGGCAGCTAGATGGTGGGTCTCCCACAGGTGAGACTGGTCCCTGGAAGTCTATGGTGATGATGCAGGGTGTAGTTAAGAATTCAGTCACACACAATGCAGCTTCTTTTCATACCTTTTACTGGTAGATGGTTCAAGCAGATCCCGGGGAGCTGGTCGGGGTGGAGAGTGCACATTCGGGTAACCGCTGAGCAGGTTAGAGGCCTCCTTTACTTCAAATGTAGGTGAGTCCAACTTGCCTGAAGCGAAGTTAACTCTGAATCTCCAGCTTTCTCAATAGCTGTACTGCCCGGCCAACATTGTGGTGGAGCCTTCTAAGTGGTGAAAACTAAGTCCTTACTTTTGTCGTGCACTTGACTCAAAGTCCCCGTTCTCCCTGACTCCGGTTACGTATTGACACTTAGGGCTGCTCTCTGCGACCTGTAGTCCAGATGCCTCCGGTTTTCTTGTTACTAAGCTTGAAACTGTAGCAACGCTTCGGACCCCGGTGTCCGGCAATTTAGTGCAGGTAATCCAATACCTGATGCACTTCTCTAACTTCTCCACTGCACCCTTCGCCCTGCTTCACGCTCTTAACATAAGCACTTGTGGCTTTTGTGGAAAATGTCAGCTTACTCCAGAGCTCGCTGCACAGCTCTCAGTTTCCTCCAAAGTCCAGACTGGACTGAGACCGAATGGCTGCTCTGTCCTTAGACAGAAGCTAACAGACTGAAGTTCGACTGAACACTACTCCCCAAAGACTGATCTCTGACAGGCAACACTCCCTTCTGTCCTAAGACAGGAAACTATCTCTCTCTGCCACGTGTCACTCCCCCTTATACCTCAGATGGGTGTGTCTGAAAGTGTGAGTGACAGTGAATGCATATCAAGCGTTGCTGTTACCTTCCTGTGCACTCTCCTGGATTTTATGTGTGCCTGCGTAGCTGGGCCACACATCCCCCCTTGGTAAAACACAGCACTCCCGGGCTGTAAAAGAGAAAAAGAAAACATTTTTGTTTTGCATTAAACAACAACATTTTAACTCTTCCCATCCGGGAGGTAAGAATCCTTGAACGTTACAATTTGTACAATGAAGAATACAAAAGTATCAAAAGTATCAAACATTCTCATATATACAGGATACTTGTGGAGGACCCGCACCAAAAACCTCCCACGTGGGTCCTGGGTGGGCTGCAGGACTTCTGACTGCAGACCTCACTCTAGGCCACACCATACGGGTTTTTCTTCAGAGGTAGATATTGTAGTTAGGTTTCATGTAAAACCAAGATAATGCACCGAAGCGCAACTATTTACAAAGACAAGTTCTTGGGCTGGCACAGTCCACAGCCTCTCAGTCCATTGGCATGGTTAAAGACACATTTTTATATTTCAAGTATTCACGTATACTGGCTTTACCCAACCAGGGTATTCTATGCAACTATGCAATCAACACATTTGTTCTTTAACTTTCTAAATTCTCTTCCTTGTACCCAGCCGGGTATTCTACTCAATATGTAAAACATCATTATACACAGCAATAAAGTGCAAAAATAGCAAATCTTCTTTTATCAAACTTTATACAATTTTTAGATACGGTAAACCCCTGTCTGGGTCCTACCGGTCTTCACTTTTACAGCTCTCAATGACGTCTTCCACTCCTGGGGCTGGAACGACGCGATGCTCTTTTGATCTCATTACGAATAAGTCATGGCCTGATATCAACGTTTGCGTAGCCACAGTTCTCATTTTAACAGGGGACCCAACAGGTTCTTTCTTTTTGTAGGACGCCGATTGCGATGCAGCGTAGGTCGCCGATTGCGATACAGAGCAGGTCACCGTTTGCGATGCAAAGCAGGTCGCTGTTTGCGATGCAGGGGGCGATGCCGGGGCACGGCCTGGTGCGGTGGGAGCTCGGGACTGAGACGCTTCGGCACCGGCGTCGGGGACGGGGCCACTGACGATGGAGACGTTCAGGGCATACCACCCCTTCATACCCCAGTGACGGGTGTAGCTCACTATGTCCCCATTTATCAGGTCCCTCCCTGGATGACCGATTGGTAAGTGGGACTCCATGTCCCGGCGGCTCACGAAGACCCCTGCATAGAGGCCCGGCTCGCGGATAAAGCCCCAGCCCTTGCGGAGCTGAAACTCAGTAACGCACCCCTGCCGCCGCGGTTCCCGTCTGATACCTTTATCCCGGCGGACTGTTTCTTTATCAGCGATGAACTCCTCATGCTGTTTTTGTCGGGACCGCTGTATGTTTCTTTCTTCTTCTTGCTGCTGTTTCACTCTCTCACAGTACTGCCAGGCATTTCCGGTTTGGAGGTCGTAAGTCACGTCGTCCAGACGCTCCATCTCATCCCAGTCGATTTCTGGCAATGACGGCTGGGACCCCTCCGGTGATCTCACTGGGGAACCGTACTCTGCTGTGGCCTCCTGGCCTGGCTGGCACTCCGGACCGGGCAGAACCTCCTCAGCCTCCTTCGCCTCCACCTCCGCATCGGTGGGATCAGGTACAGCACTTTTGGTGGCAGCCTCCGGTCGTCCCTCAGCCTTCTTCAGCAGTGATTTTGGGAAATCAGGAGACGGCGTTATGCTTGTGGGAGAGAACACTGCGTCCCACAGCAGCCGCTGTGTCTGGGCACGCCAGCGTCTCTCCGTCTCCTTTAAATCTGTATGACTCTGGAGCTTCCTTCTTAGCTCCGCGTTCTCCTTCTGCAGCTTCAGTATGGCGGGGTCGGTGTCCCGATCCGGGGACAACTCTGGCACAGGTCGTACATCTTCAGGGAAGCAGGGCCGGTATGCCTCCGGTCCTCTGCACAGATTCTCCTGACCTTCCGCCATCTCGTCCCAGGCCAGACTGTAGTTTCCATCAGGAACAATCTGGTCTCTTCCGTGGAGGCGGGATTTGCGTCTCCTCTTCTTCGCATAGAGGATGAAGAGGAGGCGGATTTCTTTAGCAGTGGGGCAGGACCGCACATTATAGTAGCATTTTGAGAGGGCGGCCATATCTTTCGCGCCACAGGGGGGTACACGCCCACGAATGCACGCCCACCTTCTTCACCAGCGCCTCAGGGCGCCAACATGGCGGTAAAATGGCGGTATTTGGCACCAAATGCAGCAAACAGTCTTTTTAACCAAACAGTTCAATATAGGCACACAGGACTCACAATTGCAAGTTTCGCATCCTGTTCGTGACGCCAAGGATGAGTCGCACTTAGTACCAGGGCAATGGGATACTCGGCACCGAGCCCAAGAAAGTCTATGGGATTTGTCACTGGCAGCAGGACTCGGTCCGTGGCCCTGGGCGCTCATACAATGGGGATATTTACAGGGGATATTTAGGATAGGTAGTTCGTGACGCCACCTGTGGTATCTGGTCAGTTGTACCAGCGCTGCTGTAAGGGTCTTCACGGGATGTTATGGGGCAGCTAGATGGTGGGTCTCCCACAGGTGAGACTGGTCCCTGGAAGTCTATGGTGATGATGCAGGGTGTAGTTAAGAATTCAGTCACACACAATGCAGCTTCTTTTCATACCTTTTACTGGTAGATGGTTCAAGCAGATCCCGGGGAGCTGGTCGGGGTGGAGAGTGCACATTCGGGTAACCGCTGAGCAGGTTAGAGGCCTCCTTTACTTCAAATGTAGGTGAGTCCAACTTGCCTGAAGCGAAGTTAACTCTGAATCTCCAGCTTTCTCAATAGCTGTACTGCCCGGCCAACATTGTGGTGGAGCCTTCTAAGTGGTGAAAACTAAGTCCTTACTTTTGTCGTGCACTTGACTCAAAGTCCCCGTTCTCCCTGACTCCGGTTACGTATTGACACTTAGGGCTGCTCTCTGCGACCTGTAGTCCAGATGCCTCCGGTTTTCTTGTTACTAAGCTTGAAACTGTAGCAACGCTTCGGACCCCGGTGTCCGGCAATTTAGTGCAGGTAATCCAATACCTGATGCACTTCTCTAACTTCTCCACTGCGCCCTTCGCCCTGCTTCACGCTCTTAACATAAGCACTTGTGGCTTTTGTGGAAAATGTCAGCTTACTCCAGAGCTCGCTGCACAGCTCTCAGTTTCCTCCAAAGTCCAGACTGGACTGAGACCGAATGGCTGCTCTGTCCTTAGACAGAAGCTAACAGACTGAAGTTCGACTGAACACTACTCCCCAAAGACTGATCTCTGACAGGCAACACTCCCTTCTGTCCTAAGACAGGAAACTATCTCTCTCTGCCACGTGTCACTCCCCCTTATACCTCAGATGGGTGTGTCTGAAAGTGTGAGTGACAGTGAATGCATATCAAGCGTTGCTGTTACCTTCCTGTGCACTCTCCTGGATTTTATGTGTGCCTGCGTAGCTGGGCCACACATCAGCATCCAAGGACATTGCTGCAGCCGCTAAGGTAAGTAAGCCAGCATCTTGCATGGTGGAAGAATGGGAACCATATGGAGGCGCCAGCAGATGCTTCAGTACCCCCATTTACACCACCTCTTCTTCAAGCCCCTGAGGACTTGCAGAGAAAATTAAGCCAGATTCTTCCTGAACTCCCACGACCTCTCATCAGGACCACATTCTCTCCAAGCCACTGGAAGAAAGGTTATGTCTCCCACCTTCTTCTTGGCCAGAATAATAATAATAATAATCTTTATATAGCGCCAACATATTCCGCAGCGCTTTACAGTTTAACAGTTTCAAAACACAAGTCATAAGTAACAACGTTAACAATACAATAATTAAAGCAAAATAGGACGACCCTGCTCGTGAGAGCTTACAATCTATAATGAGGTGGGGAGATACAAAGTACAGGTGTGTATATACAATGGTGCATTTACAATGATGGTCCAGCCATCTTGAGGGAGTGAGGGATGGATGGGCTACACACACACACTTACACATAGAATGACTTTGATTAGTGAATGTGATAGGCCGCTCTGAACAAATGTGTTTTGAGGGAGCGCCTGCAACCATGCAAATTGTGGATAGTCCTAATTTCTTGGGGTAGAGCATTCCAGAGGATTGGAGGATGTCTCTCAACAACTAGACATCCTCGATGCAGAATGAAGCAGATTTGGAAATAGGAACCATAATTTTCTGAGTCTCTCTTAGTCCGGTAGGAAAAGCTGCCACCTTGGAAGAAACGAAGATGGATTGGGATTCCTACTCCTGGTCGGTGGACAGTAGCGACTCAGAAGATGCCTCCACCTTGACGTTGACCAACTGGATCTAGAAGATACCTTCACAGGGTCAATCTTCACATTGGTCTCACCCGGGATACATCCTTCAGATAGGAGGTTTTCAGGAAACAAACCATTGAAATCATCGCCATCGCTTGCTGGAGAGGATGGTAACACTGGTGACTCAGCTGGAAGCACTGAAACCAGACACCCATTGTGACATGACTCTCCTGATCGAAACACCTCACTGGACTTCTAACCAAAGACAGGCTCATGAGTTCTCAGCCATGGGAGACCTAAGAGAAGGGGGAGAAAAATATCAGCCGGCACATTGAAAGCAATTTTTTCAAAATGGAGTGCTTCTATCTGTAGGACTACAGGTTCAGTGATGACTTGAACGACTTCAGGTAGGTCCTTCCCTTCAACGGATAACACTCTCAGTGGGTTCTGAAGATATCGAACCGGAATTTGATACTGATACACCACGGTCTGTTTCACGAATTTTCTCACCGAACAGGAGTCAAGAAAGGCTGTTTCGCTGAATTGGATTCCTCCATGTTCAAGTCAGTGATAAGTCTCCTCTCTCACCTAGGGAAGCTTCACCCAAAGGCCCTAGGTTTAGGAGTTAAGACCTCTTTGGATAGTCATCATGAATAAAGTGCTCCATGCTACTGCAGCCGAAGCACACTCCCTTGGCATGACCTCTTTCTTGGTGCCACTCTGCCAACCTAACGTGATCGAGCTGCATATGTTCCATGAGGACTGCTGTTTCTGGAGGCTGAGGAAAGAGCGGTCTTTGGAAAAACGGAGCCAAATGTGCCAGTTTTCTTTCACACATCATCTCTTTGGTCCACTCTTGAAAGCTGAGGTTGATTCAGATTGTCAGGGAGAATAATTCATCTAGAGAGGCTGGGATGTCACATCCAGCCAATTTGTCCTTGATCCTTCTGGATAATCCTTCCCACAAGACGGCTACCAAAGCTTCATCGTTCAAAACAAGTTCGGGCAAGGTGCGGTACCGGACGGCATCCTGGCTGAAGGACATTTCACCCTGACGCAGTCTGAGCAGGGAAGATCTTACAAAAGGACATCAGGAAGACCTTTAGATCCATAGTCACAGGAACGCCTCTCTCTCACAAGGGGTTGATCCATGCTGAGGCATCTTCTATAAGGTGAGACATCAGGAATCCCACTTTAACCCTATGAGTCGGGAACTGATGGGCCAAAAGTTCATAGTGCAGGGTGCAGTAGTTCAAGAATCCACGGCACTGCCTAAGCTGTCCACTGAATCAAGGAGGAGCCTGTAAGTGAAGTTTAGCTCCTGGGATATAGGTCGCAGGCTGAAACGGCTCACCCATAGCTGCAGCACCTTGAGCTATAGCAGAAGAAGCAGCCGTGGTTACAGCATCCAGCCGGGTATTTACTGTCCTCATATATGACATTTTTTCTTGCTGATTACACTGACGGGAGTGTTCTTGGTACAGGTCCGATGCCTGGGGATCGGGAGCTGCAGTACCAGTGCCTGCCAAAGAGTGGTACCTAGCGGCAACC
Source organism: Oophaga sylvatica (assembly GCA_033576555.1). Taxonomy (NCBI): domain Eukaryota; kingdom Metazoa; phylum Chordata; class Amphibia; order Anura; family Dendrobatidae; genus Oophaga; species Oophaga sylvatica. The sequence goes on along the minus strand of JARQOD010000004.1, from coordinate 60,412,144 downwards.
TGCAGCCCAGTGTGTATCCATCAGGAGCTCCAGCAAACACCAGGTAGCAACTTAGCTATGCCCCTTCCTAGGCAGGTCCTGCCCTGTGACACAGTGAGTCCACGAACTACTTGCGCCACCTGCGGGCGTGACACAGAGGGGTTATTCCAGTGAACTTCACTTCTTTCTTGTATGTAAATGAGCTGTTAAGATCTATGGGCCAGACATAGAGGGGTTGGACAAAATAATGGAAACACCTGAAAACATCAACAAAAGTTAGTTTAATATGGTGTAGGTCCACCTTTTGCGGCGATTACAGCCTCAATTCTCCGAGGTATGGATTCATACAAGGTGTGAATTGTTTCCAAAGGAATTTTAGCCCATTCTTCAGTTAAAACACCCTCCAGTTCTTTGAGCGACGATGGCGGCGGAAATCGACATCTAACTTGAATCTCTAAAATCGACCATAAATGCTCAATAATGTTGAGGTCTGGGGATTGTAGGGGCCAGATGAGATGCTCAACTTCATTAGAATGTTCCTCGTGCCATGCTTTAACGATTCTAGCTGTATGAATTGGTGCATTATCATCCTGAAAGATGGCGTTCCCCTCCGGGAACAGTGCTTGAACCATAGGATGCACTTGGTCGCCCAAAATGCCTAAATAATCGCGGCTGTTAATTCTTCCATGAAGGGATATCATTGGCCCGGCGGATCTCCACAAAATAGCACCCCAGATCATCACAGAATCTCCGCCATGTTTTACGGTTGGGAGAAGGCAGTCTGGATGGAATGCTTCTTTCGGCTGTCTCCAAACGTACACGCGGCCGGAGGTCGGAAATAGGGTAAACGATGATTCGTCTGAGAATATCACATGTTTGTTTCCACTGCTCGAGGGACCAATTCTGGAGGTTTCTTCACCACTCTAAATGCTTGGAAACATTTGTCATTGAGAGCAGCGGTTTTCAAATTGCAGCTCTTCTGTGGAATCCAGATTTGTTCAGCTCCCGACGAACAGTTTTCGTGGAAACTGGGTTCTGTAGGTGTTCATTGAGCTCAGCAGTGATTTTCGGAGTCGTGGTCTTGCGATCCTCTCTCACAATTCGCTTTAGAGTCTGTCGGTCTCTCTCAGTCAACTTCGACTTTCGGCCGGCCCTGTGCTTTGCTATGGACATTTTTCCTTCTCTTTCAAACGCAGTCATTACTTTGGAGACAGTACCTCTTGACACGCCAAGCATTCGGGCACTTTCGGTTACACTAGCACCTGCCATACCAGCACCAACAATTTGGCCTCTTTGAAAATCCGAGAGGTCTGCCATTGGTATCAGTTTCTCATCAATGTTCTTACAATTATGCAAAACAAACAGTTAATTTACATACACATATCACATAACACAAATAATCAACTACAAAACATTACCATATGTAACGGTTTGCATGTTTATAACATGTTCGAAGATTATGATGCCAAAACGTTAGGTGTTCCCATTATTTTGACCAACCCCTGTAGATATTCCCGAGAATCTGCCAACAGAGCTTATTGTAAATTAAAGGGGGCTTTACGAGAGAGATACATGTAGTGACTGACAATCTGCTCTCCTAATTTACATGTCTCACAAAATACACTAATTTGGCCTCATATGGTTGAATGGATTGGCATTTAAGATGAGAATTTTCCTGATGTATGCATTAAGTGTAGACCCCTAAAGTGCTTCAGATCATAAGTGGAGGAGGGTACAAATGATAGCTTTACCTTTGTTATGTCTGAAAAGAAAAATTTACCTTGTGTGAGGAGGATACTTGGTCGGGGCTCCTTTGGCATCAATTACTGCATCAATGCAGCATGGCATGGAGGTGATCAGCCTGTGACACTGCTGAGGTGTTATGGAAGCCCAGGATGCTTTGATAGCAGCCTTCAGCTCGTCTGCATTGTGGGATCTGGTGTCTCTCATCTTTCTTTTGACAATACCCCATAGATTCGCTATAGGGTTAAGGTTAGGCGAGTTTGCTGGCCAGTCAAGCACAGTGATACTGTTGTTTTTAAACCAGGTATTGGTACTTTTTTGCAGTGTGGACAGGTGCCAAGTCCTACTAGAGAATGAATTTTCCAACTCCAAAAAGCTTGTCGGCAGAAGGAAGCATGAAGTGCTCTAAAATTTCCTGGTAGATGGCCATGCTGACTTTGGTCTTGAAAAAACATCATGGACCTACACCAGCAAATGACATGGCTCCCCAAACCATCACTGATCGTGGAATATTCATACTAGACCTCAAGCAGCTTGGATTGTCTGTCTCTCCACTCTTCCTCGAGAATCTTGGACCTTGATTTCCAAGGTCTACTGTGAAGTATCCACAATCAGTGATGTTTTGGGGAGTCATGTCATCTGCTGGTAAAGGTCCACTGTGTTTTATCAAGACCAAAGTCAGCGCAGTCGTGTACCAGGAAATTTTAGAGCACGTCATGCTTCCCTCTGTCGACAAGCTTTTTGGAGATGGAAATTTAATTCTCCAGCAGGACTTGGCACCTGTCCACACTGCCAAAAGTACCAATTCCTGGTTTAAAAACAACAGTATCACTATGCTTGATTGGCGAGCAAACTCGTCTGACCTTAACCCCATAGAGAATCTATGGGGTATTGTCAAGAAGAAGATGAGGGACACCAGACCCAACAATACAGACGAGCTGAAGGCTGCTATCAAATGAGCTTGGGCTTCCATAACACCTCAGCAGTGCCACAGCCTGATCGCCTCCATGCCACGCCACATTGATGCAATAATTGATGCCAAAGGAGCCCCTGACCAAGTACTGAGTGCATTTACTGAGCATACATTTCAGTAGGCCAACATTTTGGATTTTAAAATCATTTTCCAAGCTGGTGTTATGAAGTATTCTAATTTACTGAGATAATGACTTTGGGGTTTTCATTGGCTGTAAGCCATAATCATCAACATTAACAGAAATAAACAGTTGAAATAGATCACTCTGCTTGTAATGATTCTATATAATATATGAGTTTCATTTTTTGTATACATGACCTGAAATAAATTAACTTTTTGATGATATTCTAATATTGTGAGAAGCACCTGTACAAGAGGTTCAGGACGGAATCAATAAAATCAAGAATTCCCCTAATAAACAGGGATGCAGTTATGTGCACTCTAGATTTAAAAAGTACGTATTATCAGGTGCCAATACATCCCGTGCCTCAGAGATTCGTATGTTTCTCAGTAAAGTTTCAAAATCGAACCTGCCACTTCCAATTCCAGTGCCCTTGTTTTGGACTAGCCGCGGCCTCCTGAGTCTTTACGAAATTGGTTTCAGAAATCATGGCCTATTTAAGGAAGATGGAGATAATTATAATTCCATATCTGGACGACTTCCTGCTGGTGGCGAATTCAGTGCAAGAGCTTCAGTCCCACAAAATGAACACAATATCAACATTGAAGTATCTAGGTTGGGTCCTCAATTCTCAATTCAAAAAGAAGTCAGACTTGGTGCCAGGAACCAGAAAAGTTTTCTTGGGGGTCCTGCTAGACTCCAGGCAGAGAAAGGTGAGACACAAAAGACCTTGAAAAACAGAGTCCAGCTGTTCCTGGGGAGTTGTGGTACGATCAGGACGGCAATGAAGATAATAGGTCTTCTAACATCTTGCATCCCCTGTGTCCAGTGGGCCCAGTTCCACTCAATGGTATTGCAGAGGGCAATTCTATCCTACTGGGATTGGCACCAGATAACGTTCGACAAAGGAATGTGCTTATCCCTTGCGGTAAGGAAGTCGCTGCTCTGGTGGACTATTCCCGGAAATCTTCAGCTGGGTATTCCATGGATTACTTCTCCTTGTGTAGTACTCACTACGGACGCCAGCAAGGAAGAAAGGGGAGCGCATCTGGATGGGCGGATACTTCAGGGCAAGTGGTTGTCGGAGATCCAGTCCCAATCGAACTACAAGGGAGCTCTACACCGTGTGGAAGGCCCTAAGATGGAATCGATCTTTGTTAGAGGGACAGTGTGTCAAGATCATGTCAGACAACGTGACGACTGTGTCCTTCTTGTGCCACCAAGGAGGACCGAGACACTGCGCTTCAGGATTTGTCATCAAAAATCATCGCCTGGGCAGAAAGAGCAGTCCTATCAGTCTCGGTGGTTCATCTAGAAGGATCCCAGAACAGGGTGGCGGATTATTTGAGCAAACGGAAGATCTGGCATACAGAGCGCGAGCTAAACAAGGAGGTATTCCAGCAGTTATGCCAACTTTGGGGTACACCTCAGATAGACCTGTTTGCAACAAGAAAGAATTCAGAGGTCATCAGATTTTACTCCCTGAATCCTGCAGACAATCCAGAAGGAGTCGACGCATTGAGCCAGAAGTGAAGCTGGACACTTTAATATGCCTTTCCCCCGGTAGCGCTCATTCCAAGAGTGCTCAGGAAGATTCAGGAGGATCAGTCGAAGGTGCTTCTGATCACTCCATTTTGGCGAAAAAGAAGTTGGTTTCCTCTGCTAAAGGCCAAGGGCCTGGAAGAACCTGTTCTACTTTCCTGGAGGGAAGACTTAATACATAAAAGCCCAATCTTCCACCATGACCTGGAAAGACTGCATCTGTCAGCTTCGATCCTGAGAAGAACATCCTAAGGGCCCGGGGTCTATCTTACCAGGTTATTACTACAATCCAGGCAAGTAGAAAGCCGATCACCTTGGTAATCTATAATAAAATCTGGAAGAGATTCTGTTTGGAATGTGGCAGTTTCGATATAGACCTGACCTGATATTTCAAAGATTTTGGATTTTCTTCAGGCAGGATTTAACAAGGGTCGTAGACCAAGCACTCTTAAAGTACAGTTATCGGCTTTGAGCGTCTTCGATCATCCGTTGGCTTCTTTCCCGTGGGTAGTTAGGTTTATTAAAGCAATACAGAGGTTAAGACCTACTATAAGGCGGTCTGTGCCCCCATGGGATTTAAACCTAGTCCTTAATGTCCTTTGTAAAGACCCTTTTGAGCCCGTGGAGAGCATAAGCATTTCAAGTCAGACCTTTAAGACAACATTCTTAGTGACCATTACTACCGCAAAAAGGGTAGGGGAGGTCCACCCGGGATCCGTATCTCCAGATTCTAGACAATGGAATAATAGTCCTTAAATTAGATCCTACCTTTTTGCCCAAAGTAATGTCTGTTCAGAACCTAAACCCTCCTTTTGTGAAATTCAGAAAGAGTCTCTCTTTCATGCTTTGGATGTTAGACAGGCAGTCATCGAGTACATAGAGGCCACTCGGGAGTTGGGGCAGGATTCTAATCTGCTTGCTCTATATGGGGGCAAAAACAGAGGGAACAAAGGTTTCAAACCCACTACAGCAAGGTGGATAATTTCGGCAATATCCCTAGCATACAGTTCAGCAGGGATTTCCCCTCCAAAGACTAGAGGAGTCTCCACCTCCTGTGCTGAGAGGGCGGGGGCTTCAATCGAACAAATTTGTAAGGCTGCAACCTGGGCCAGATTAAATACATTTTGTAAGCATTATAAGTTGGGTGTGTTGTCAGGTCAACAAACTGCTTTTGGGAGAAAAGTTCTCCAGGCTGTGGTCTCACCCTGAGGTGGTACTTTGGCATTCTCCATGATGCTTTCAGGAAGGACGTCCTGTAAAATGGGTATTAGACCTACCGGTAATTATGTTTCCAGGATTCCATCCTGACAGCACTGTTAGTTCCTTCACTGATAGTGTTTCTGTTTCCATTGTGTCTTAACATTGTATGGGAATGTAATACATTTTTTTTAGTTGCATCAATCTGGTGTGGTACTTGGAAGAGTACTGAGGGAGGTGGGTATGAGGGGCCTTTTAACTTCTCGTGTGTTTCCTGACCCTGTAAGGAAGAGGAGGATGACATCCATGGTGCTGTCAGGATGGCCTCCTGGAAACATAATTACAGGTAGGTCTAATACCCATTTTCTGGACCTGTGTGTGTTTTATAGTAGTCTGGGAAATAAATAATTGGCAATAGCCATCTCGTTGCTATTTCTAGGCCAAATAAATAAATTGTAGACCGGTGTGTGTTTTCTAGCACTGTTACAAATAAATATACTCTTTTGTCATCTCTTTGCGAGTAGTCTGCAGAAAAACCACTTCCAAAAATGAGAACATCAAATAGGGGATGTAGCCATAGTGGTGCTAGTGTAGTTGCTGATGATGGTGGTGGTGTAGATGATGGAAGGAGAGGATGTGGTTGCTCTGTACCTGCTACGTTCGCAAATACAACACTATCCTCTGGTGCATGCAGGCAGTAGGACGTTATGCATCCTTTCGTAGGCCCAAATACCGCTGCACGAATGGTGATGCCACAAGATGTTGAAAAGGTGTTATATTGGATGGCTGACAGTGGCTCCAAATCCTTTGCATTATCTTCCACCCGGTCCACTGCAGAAAGTGCAGAGTTGGCACCTGAGGATCATGGTAATCTGGCTTTCCATGTCAACCATTTGCAAATCAGCCAAGCAGTCTGAGCCCCAAGTCATGCAGCAGTGTCTTCTGCTTTTTGATGACTCCGATGGCTGGGGTTCTGTGGTCCATTCACCTGGCCCTGCTCCAGAAGTGGAAGTGACACGGGTATGTCAGGTGTGACAGACAGTCATCCTAGATCTAGCTGTAGAAGGTCATTGCAATTAGCTCTACAAGCACCTTCTTGATTTTTGCATCTCTGTTATGAAGTAATATCCTTCTACCTCTATGACCCAAAAGTTACCTCCACCTTCTGATGCTAATTAACATCCTCACTGAAGGTTTAAATACGTTCAGTCTCTTCAGCCAGATGCTGATGTTTAGCTCAATTTCTCTCTGTCTGGTTGGAAGTACTAGAAGTGGGCAAGTGTCTTCTTGAAGTACGCTTGGAGGATTCCTAGTGTGATATCTTAGTGGTCTTCTCAAGCTAAGTGTATCCCCTAGTTTGTCCACCCTCTCAGTCTTTAATTTTAGTGGTGGCTGACTAGCGCTCACCCCGTCCCCTCCCTATCCAGGGCCTATCGCTAGGGTCAGGCAGGGATTAGTTTCCTGCTCGGCGATAGATGCGGAACCTACTTAGGGACGTTTAGGGCAGACAGGGTGTTGTTAGATCTGCCTATGGGTCTTCACTCCCCCCTTCTCTAGTGTTTGTGCTTCCCCTCCCTCTCCCTCACCCAGCATGACAGGAAGAGACCGAGTGCACTGATACTCAACCACCTGTTATGTTGGTCAGTGGAGCACTGAAGCACATGTCAAATGATGACGAAACTCATATCTCAACTGCAGCATCTTTCTGCAGTGTGCAGACCGGTAAGGAGGGCAGGGTTGAGGATTCGGAATAAAATGATACAGGGGATGATGACCTCACATGGAGCGGAGGCCATCCTGGTGACCTACGCAGCTCGGAGGAAGAGAGGTGGCCACTAGGGATGAGCGAACATGCTCGGTGAATCTTGGTTATCACTCTAGTATCATGGTGCTCGGATGTGCTCGAAACTCGGTGAGCAATGGGCGATGCTCGAGTGAAAACTCAAATACCTATCCCGCATCTTTAGCGCCTGTTACACAGCCAATAAGCATGCAGAGTTTGTCACTGTAATGCCGTAGCCATCTTGGTTGTGGCATTTCTGTGATTGGTGTGACATGATCAGAGGTTATAAAATAACAGGCGCCACCCAGCTCAGCACACTGACGCCATTGCACAGCTCTGTGACACTTCATATTGGAGGGAGAGAGTGCTTGTTAAGGCTTGGGTGCACATTATAATAAATCAGAGGCCTGTAGTGTTGATACTGGTGCTGAATCTGAGCCATCATACTAACAGCCCTTCTAAGGGCTAATCGTTTGCAGCACATACAATCTGCATTTAGCCTAGGGAGGGAGAGAGTCGCAGGAGCAGTAAGAGCAACAAAATCCAGTCTGTAGACAGGGATTAGGCCTGTGCAGTCCGTTAGCAAATATATAGCTGCATTTTTCTGTGGGGACTCAAAAAATTGAATGTATTTTGATCCAGAAAGTATTATGTGCTTTGAGGTCCTTTTTTGTGTAATATAACTCAGCTAAAAATCGTTGAAATATTTTCCTGGACTACATTTCTCAGCCATACACTATTCCGTAGTGTGCAGTAAATTTCTATGATCTCTAAAACTGCTAAAAAGCTTTTAAATATTTGTAGACCTCCATTTCTCAGACAAACAGTCTTACTGTCATGGGTTTACCGCGACAGAGATGAGCCAGACGATCGCAGCGTCTCATTTCTACTACTCCTGCACTGCTTAGAAGCATTTCAAAGTCATATTAAATGGTGTAGGTTTCTTTTAGCAGTTCACTGTAATCACAGAAATATTCACAAACTAAGACTGTATGTCAGAGAAATGGAGGTCTACAATTTTTTTCAATGCTTTTTAGCAATTTGAGATATCACAGAAATATTCACAGAACACGTAACACTGTATGTCTGAGAAATGGAGGCCTACAAAATTTTAACAAGCTTTTTAGAAGGTTTACTGATCATATAATTGTTCACAGACCACGTAACTGTCACAAACTCTGTTGTCAGGTGTCCCGGGACCAGGGGCTCCTTCCCTGTTCCAAACGCTAGAGGCTCCCTAGTGCGCCCTGTTCCCTGGATTACTTCTGATGGTGAAGACATCGTGACCTCCCAAATCCACACACAGTCTGTACCCTTCCACCACTCAGGAAAAAGGGGAGTAGTAGGGTACCGTAATACACCAGCCAGACTTACAAGCTAATACGAACAGGAATAAAGGAAAATACCAATCATACAAATATACTCACACAAACAACAGGAATATACCGGGAAGAGGAGATGTGGTAAAGTAGGAGAAGGAGGGAAATAGCACACACCCAAAACCTAGCAACAGTCACAGATAAATCCACCAAATGCTTTCTCAAACAACAACCACAAACCACTATCTCCTAACTATGCAGCATAAGCAACCCTGGCAATGAGTGCTAGCCAGGGCCAAGATTATAAAGGAGATGGGAATGGCTAACAGTGCACAGCTGAGAGCTTTAATGCAGGAAAGTTTTCAAGAGCTATCAAATGAGCAGATTAACCCTTGTACTCCTAAAAGAAACCTGCAGTTTAAAATGAAGGTAAAGTGCTTCTAAACACTGCAGGAGTAGGAGAAATCAGACGCTGCAGTCTTCAGATTCCTCTTTATCGTGGTAAACCCGTGACAGTACCCCCCCTTCTATGAGAGACTTCCGGAACCTCAGAACCTGGTTTACCAGGGTGTGTTACATGAAAAGACTGGAACAACCTGGCCACATGGATATCAGATGCTGGTACCCACATTCTCTCTTCAGGACCATATCCCTTCCAGTGTATCAGATACTGAAGCAACCAATGAACTAAGTGAGAATCAACGATCTTAGCTATTTGAAATTCCAAATTTCCATCAACAATGATCAGAGATGACGGTATCGGTGATGGTACAGAGGGCACAACGTATTTTTTGAGTAGAGATCGCTGAAACACATTTTGAATCCTAAAGGTGGGCGGCAAAGCACGGCGGAATGCTACAGGATTGACGACGGTCACCATCTTATAAAGACCGAAGAACCTGGGACTCCGATCAGCCATACTCTTACATTTGGACCCCATCTTCCTCAAATTATCAATAACCCCTTGCCACACAGACATAATTGATGATGAAAACCGTTCTTTTACAGGTATTTCAGAAGAACGATTACTATTAAATGAGCTGAATAGAGGATGAAACCCGTATGCCCCAAAGAACGGGGACTTACCAGTAGACTCATGATGATTATTATTTTGGCTTTTGAACTTTTGTTTATTTTTTTTTAATTATTTTGTGATATTTCTTTAAATTACTTTTACAATTTTCTGACGTCGTGGGAGCGCCAATTGGAGAACACAAGGCCCCCTACTTGCCTGCTTAATACTGCGATCAATATCGATCGCAGTATTTAGAGGATTAAATTGCCAGGAGCGGTCCAGGCACTGCTCCTGCACTGAGTGTCGGGTGTCAACTGTCAGAATCAGCTGACACCCGGTGGCGATAGCGAGCGCCCAGCCTCTGTGCGCCAAAATCGCCATGACGTATACATATGTCCTAGGTCAATAAGTACCAGGCGACCTGGAAGTATGGATATATCAAATGTCGTAAAGGGGTTAAATCAGTTTTAAAAAGAAAATAAATAAAATTACAAGCTATGAAAAAAATACACAAAAAACGTCTTTGATTACTCCTCCCTTGACTCTTTATTTATGTTACTTATATAGCACTATTAATTCCACGTTGCTTTACAGAAATTATCGTCACTGTCCCCAATGGGCCTCACAATCTAAATTCCTTATCAGTATGTCTTTGGAGTGTGTGAGGAAACCCACGCAAACACGGGGAGAACATACAAACTCCTTGCAGATGTTGTCCTTGGTTGGGTTTGAACCCAGGACCACCCAGTGCTGCAGTGCTAACAACTGCACAAGCATTTTAGTAGATTGAGGGTTGAAGAAAGGACGAATTCTGGAGATATTTTTGAGCTGGAGGTGGCAGGAGGTGGAAAGAGCTTGGATGTGCTGTTTGAATGACGAGACAAAGTTGCTTCCATCTTGCGGACTTCCGATACGGGGGAAAGCGTGAGGTCGTTAATTGTGGTCCTGAAAAATCCCCATCGGAAAATTGCCTACAGGAAAATTGTCCACAGGAAAAATGCCCACACGGAAAATTGCCCACATGGAAATTTGCCCGATAGTGTATAGCAACCAATCTGCCATCATAGGGTGTGAAATAAATAATAATAAAAAAAAACCTTGTGGGGCTTCGCATTATTTTTAAATCTTGCCCGATGAAAGTGGACAACTGCGTGCTGCCACCCTCAGCTGCCTAATTTTACATTGGCTGGCAAAAAAAATGCATGTGCTTCGCCCTATTTTTAATTCCCAGCCAATGTAAAACTAGGCAGCTGAGGGCTGGTATTAGCAGGGTAAGGGCCCATTGTTTTAGGGCCCCCACACTAAAGAACAGCAGCCCGCAGCCACCCCTGAAAATGGTACTAGTGTGGCTGTACCCATACCTGTATACGATCCCCATCCTGCAGAGCATCTCACCTATAATTCTATCTATTCTCCTGCCCTGCAGAGCATCTCACCTATATCTGTATACTATCCCCCTGCCCTGCAGAGCATCTCACATATAATTCTGTATAATTCTAAACCATGCAGAGCATCTCACCTATACCTGTATACTATCCCTGTCCTGCAGAGCACTTAACCTATAATTCCATACTATTCTCTGTCCTGCAGAGCATCACCCCTATAATTCTACATTATTCTTCTGCCCTGCAGAGCATCTAACATATAATTCTATATTATTCTCTTGCCCTGCAGAGCATCTCACCTATAATTCTATATTATTCTCCTGCCTTGCAGAGCATCTCACCTATACCTGTATACGATCCCCCTGTTCTGCAGAGCATTTAACCTATAATTCTAGACTATTTTCTGTCCTGCAGAGCATCTCACCTATAATTCTATATTCTTCTGGCCTGCAGAGCATCTCACGTATACCTGCATACTATCCCCCTATCCTGCAGAGCATTTAACCTATAGAACTATGGTATTCTCTGTCCTTCAGAGCATCTCACATATAACTCTATACTGTGGGTATTCATGTCTGTGGGTATTTTTCACATATCGTGAACATCCTCACCTTGCACCTCAAATTTCATAGATCTGAAACTATGTGATGCTGCAACTGGCAATTTTCCTGGGGCATTTTTCTGGTCACCACCATAATCATGTAGAAAAAATAAGATGGTTATCCAGTGATGACGGAAAAACAGGCAAGTATAAAACTTCACATTTATTTAAGCATATTTAAAAGTCCAACATGTTGGTTTGACAAACTGCAGCACTACAGAAAAAAATGTGTTTTGGCTAGCATTCCTTTAGTTATGGTCTGTGTGAATAAGCATCTAAGCTAATAAGCATTTGTTCATTAGTTAATTATGGTAATTGGCACACACGTGCTAATTGTATTACATACTTAATATATGTAATATACATGCTATACTTAACTGTTTTTCCATCATTGCTGGAAAACCACCTTTTTTGTTATACAGTATGGAGCACTATGTGCAGCTATTATACTGTATGGAGCATTATTTGGGGCCATTATATTGTATGGACCACTATGTGGGGCAGTTATATTGTATGGAGCATTATTTTGGGCCATTATACTCTATGGAGAACTATGTGGGGAAGTTATATTGTATGGAGCATTATTTGGGGCCATTATACTGTATGGAGAACTATGTGGGGCAGTTATATTGTATGGAGCATTATATGGGGCCATTATACTCTATGGAGAACTATGTGGGGCAGTTATATTGTATGGAGCATTATTTGGGGCCATTATACTGTATGGAGAACTATGTGGGGCAGTTATATTGTATGGAGCATTATTTGGGGCCATTATACTGTATGGAGAACTATGTGGGGCAGTTATATTGTATGGAGCATTATTTGGGGCCATTATACTGTATGGAGAACTATGTGTGGCAGTTATATTGTATAGAGCATTATTTGGGGCCATTATACTGTATGGAGAACTATGTGGGGCAGTTATATTGTATGGAGCATTATTTGGGGCCATTATACTCTATGGAGAACTATGTGGGACAGTTATATTGTATGGAGCATTATTTGGGGCCATTATACTGTATGGAGAACTATGTGGGGCAGTTATATTGTATGGAGCATTATTTGGGGCCATTATACTGTATGGAGAACTATGTGGGGCAGTTATATTGTATGGAGCATTATTTGGGGCCATTATACTCTATGGAGAACTATGTGGGGCAGTTATATTGTATGGAGCATTATTTGGGGCCATTTACTCTATGGAACTAGTGGCAGTTATATTATGGAGCTAATGGCCATTATATGTATGGAGGCTATGTGGGCAGTTATATTGTATTGAGCACTTTTTGTAGCTATTATACTGTATGGAGGACTACGTGATGCCCACTATACTGTATGGAGCCCTTATAATGTATGGAGGGCTGTGTAGGGAGTACTGTTGGAAAATTATATTGTGATGGGGTCACCATTGATTTTCGGGTCATCATACCGTGCGTGCGGAGGGTATTGTGGAATTCACTGTGGTGGTATCATATTGTGTTTGGAAAAAAAAAAAGGTAAAACTGGAGAGGAAAAAAAGCGCAAATATGGTCTTGTCTAACAACCAAGTGGTACAAATTATTATAGGTACGCGCACCCGATAGGGTTGTGACAGTCATAATTACAACAGAAGCATGTAAAGGCTGCAGCAGGACCAAGGAGACAGGTTGCAATAAATGAGGAATGAAAGTCGGCGCTGGCCAAGGTTCAAAGTTACTATCACAAACGAAGTTGAAGCATGAATGCTGTTTGTTGTCAACAGGTTTCAAGGTTTACAAACCTCTTCATGAAGACCAAACCAGAATGATTTTGTGACATTGTGCTTTGGTCCTGATGAAGAGGCTTGTAAACCTTGAAACTCGTTGACAATAAACCGCATTCAGGCTTCACCCTCGTTTGTGATCATTTCTTTGAACCTTGGGCAGCGCCGACTCTGAACCACCATATTTCTCATTTATTGCACACGGTGTTTGGGGGCACTTTTCTTTGCATCACACATTATCTGTATTATTCAAGTTTTTTATCCTTTGTTACTACATATTTAAATTAGGCCATATGCTTTTTACTGCTCTTACATGCCATATTATTCCAATATTTTAGTTTAAGATCTATTAAAATCTAGTTTCTTCGTGGGACAACCCCTCTAAGTTTGTATGAAAAATGTAATTCTTATACGGTATTTTATAAAGGTAAAAATTCCTCAGTTGTAGACATTTTTTAAGAAATATCAAGGTAGGTCCATGACTTTGTCCAAGCTTTTAATTTTGGCTCTCTGTGTATTTAAGCTTGACATCCCTGCATTCGATGGTCAGTGTTCCTGCACCAAATTGTGGAGTTGTTTTTTGACAACTGAACCATTTCCTTTTAATCTTCAACTCGTCCTAATGTAAGTTAATCACAGGGTGAAGGTAATGGAGCCCAGACCAATGATTATCTATTTTCTCTGGGGAAGCTGCCATATAATAGAAAAATTATTAATTTTTACAAAAGCAATTATGCAAATACTAGTTCACAAGTCCTCCAGCACAAGAGATGTTGTTTGCAGTACTAGTGTACTCTGAATATTAGAGCCCTTCTAAGGCCGGCGTCACATTGGCGACAAAATCGCACGACTGCAATGCGATGAAATATCGCATTGCAGTCTGACCTATGTTAATCTACGGAGCAGCTCCCAGTATCAGATTTTTTGTGGTCCGTTTTAAACGTCCGAGTGCAATCGCAGCATGCTGCGATTGTCACCGATTGTGGGTCGACTATCGCCAATGCAAGTCTATGGGAGCAATGAAAAATCGGATTACAAACGGACCGCACATGTGACTTGCGATTAAATCACACCGGTGTCCTTTAGAAAAGCCGGCAATTCATCCCCGGCTATACTGTAAAATCACACTGACAGCTTTAATAAAGAATAGAATCAATACATATACACACATAGAATACATATATATGTCATTGTGACATATATATCTACATATATTTATAGTTCATACACTTCTACATACTGTAATAGCCGCTAATTCAATTGCCGGTTTTTGTGAAAGTACAGAACCCGACATGAAATGACACATGGTTTACATACAGTTAACCATGTCATTTCATGTATTTTGATATATGGTTTTCACTAACAATTACATGAGTGTATGTGTGTGAAATTTCACACATGTAGGGGTTAATTAAAGGTGTAAATTTGTTGAAAAAAATGCGTGGGCTCCCGCTGTATTTTCTCCACCAGCCAGACAAAGCAAGCGAGTGGGGGAAAATAATAATAGCCTAGGGAGGGTACATTTATTTTGTGCCCCCCTGGCTACTAACATCTGCCCCCAGACACCCCAGAAAAGGCAAATCTATAATTAGATTAGCCCTTTCTGGCACTTTGCCTGTCTATTCCCATTGTCCTGTAGCGGTTAATAAGGGGTTAAAGCCACCTTGCAATTGAAAGGTGACTTTAAGCCAGGTTAATAATTGAGAGCTGTCAATTAGACAACTATCAATTTAATCCTATTGTATGAAAGAAAAATCAAACACACACATTAGTAATCCTTTTAATTAAATAAAGACAGTTTTGGACCATAATTTATTGCTCAGCTGGAATCCCCTGAATGAATCAGTTCCTCTCCCGGCGACAGGAGAGGAAGTGATGAACGTGTGAAGCTTAATTCATTGCTTCCCACTTTCACTTCAGGTCAGGTCAGTGTGAAAGTGGGAAGAAATCAATTAAGCTTCACACATTAATCACTTCCTCTCCTTCGCCGGGAGAGGAACTATTCATTCAGGGGGTAACAGCTCAGCAGGCAGCATTAGCTGCCTGCTAGCTGTAACCTGTTAACCCTTTCTGATGGATTACAGTGTGGGACCTGACTGTGCATCGGATAGGTAAGAACAATTTTGCTTTTTTATTTTATTTTTATTACAGGAAATGGTTTTAGCAGGAAAATAAAAGATGGTCAAAAACTGTTTGCTTATTTCATTAAAATGATTTTTTATTAAAGTGTGTGTTTGATTTTTCTTTCATACAATAGGATTAATAATTGATAGTTGTCTAATTGACAGCTCTCAATTATTAACCTGGCTTAAAGTCACCTTTCAATTGCAAGGTGGCTTTAACCCCTTATTAACCCATTCGCCACCGCTACAGGACAATGGGAATAGATGGGCAAAG
This sequence comes from Oophaga sylvatica, assembly GCA_033576555.1. Taxonomy (NCBI): domain Eukaryota; kingdom Metazoa; phylum Chordata; class Amphibia; order Anura; family Dendrobatidae; genus Oophaga; species Oophaga sylvatica. The sequence continues at coordinate 60,396,345 of JARQOD010000004.1, read as the reverse complement.
TGCCAGAAAGGGCTAATCTAATTATAGATTTGCCTTTTCTGGGGTGTCTGGGGCAGATATTAGTAGCCAGGGGGGGCACATTATTATTTGCCCCCACTCGCTTGCTTTGTCTGTCTGGTGGAGAAAATACAGCGGGAGCCCACACATTTTTTTCAACAAATTTACACCTTTAATTAACCCCTACATATCTGCAATTTTGCACACATACACTCATGTAATTGTAAGTTCAAACCATATATCAAACTACATGAAATGACATGGTTAACTGTACAGTCATGGCCAAAAGTTTTGAGAATGACACAAATATTATATTTTCACATGATCTGCTGCCCTCTGGTTTTTATGTGTGTTTGACAGATGTTTTTTTTATCACAGACAGAAATATAATTGCAAACATGAGTAACAAAAGCTTATATTGACAGAATGAGTTAATGCAGCAAGTCAATATTTGCAGTGTTGACCCTTCTTCTTCAGGACCTCTGCAATTCTCCCTGGCATGCTCTCAATCAACTTCTGGACCAAATCCTGACTGATAGCAGTCCATTCTTGCACAATCAATGCTTTCATTTTGTCAGAATTTTTAGGTTTTTGTTTGTCCACCCATCTCTTGATGATTGACCACAAGTTCTCAATGGGATTAAGATCTGGGGAGTTGCCATGGATCCAAAATCTCTGTTTTGTTCCCTGAGCCATTTAGTTATCACCTTTGCTTTATGGCAAGGTGCTCCATCATGCTGGAAAAGGCATTCTTGATTGCCAAACTGCTCTTGGAGGGTTGGGAGAAGTTGCTCTTGGAGGACATTCTGGTACCATTCTTTATTCATGGCTGTGTTTTTAGGCAAGACTGTGTCACGCTGTCTAATGATATGTTATACAATGTCAGTAAACTATTAATACAGGAACAACACTCTATACAACAACTAGTATAGCAACATCAGCATGTAAGTATAGAATAGATTTACCTGACACGATATCTGCTGAACTCAGGGTTAATCTTGAGGACTTGAGCTGAAACAGGAAAGAGGTGGACCGGGATCTAACCTGACCCTAAACTGGGGTCCTAACTAATCCCTCACCTTGGAGGTACTGATAATGGTTCAGAGGTCCAAGTCTCCAACCTAACCCTGTCTCCTATCAGACCCTGAACCCTGTAATCAGTCCTAAGAAGGATCCTGACTACCACCAAAGGGATATGGGCTGATCTCAGCTAAATACACAGATTTAGACATATAAGACAGACAGGATAACACTCGCTTGCATACACACACAAACACCAAAGGAACATAAATGGTCTGGGAAATAAACTCTAACCAAGTTGAGCTTAGAACAACTAAGGAGCTCACAACTAAAGTCTATACAGATTCATTCCTATCTGTGGTCTGCATGAAGGTTTCACTGGCAACTCCCCAAGCAGACAACCAGGAATTTAAAGGAAACCAATCAACAAATAATCAATTGCAGCCGGGAAAAACTGCACCCAGTCCCAGCACCGAGCACAGACAGAATTAACTCCCTAGCTGCCAAACACAAAGAAACAGCAGCTCAGCTGTGAGAAGTCAAAATGTGCAACCGCGACGATCTTCGTGGCAATGCACACATGACAGTACCCCCCCTTCTACGAGGGGCCTCCGGACCCTCAGGGCCAGGCCTGCCCGGGTGAGTTCTGTGGAAGGTCCGCACCAAACGATCTGCGTTAACATCAGATGCAGGGACCCACGTCCTCTCCTCTGGACCATACCCCTTCCAATGCACCAAGTACTGAAGGGACCGGCGATTCAGACGTGAGTCAATGATCTTTGATACTTGAAATTCCAAGTTACCATTGACCAACACAGGAGGAGGAGGTAGAGGTGACGGTATGACTGGTGCCACATACCTTTTAAGTAATGACTTGTGGAACACATTATGAATTTTAAACGTAGGAGGGAGGTCCAGACGAAATGCCACAGGATTAATTATGGAACTGATCCTGTACGGCCCGATGAATCTGGGACCCAGTTTCCAGGAGGGCACTTTAAGTTTTATATTCCTGGTAGACAACCATACCAGATCGTTCACATTCAGATCTGGACCAGAAACTCTCCTCCTATCAGCCATACGTTTGTAACGGTTCCCCATCGCACTCAGATTATTCAATACACCTCTCCACACAGAAGCAAGTGACGACGAGAAACGCTCCTCCTCAGGAACCCCAGAAGGGCCCCCCCCATTGAAAGTACAAAACTGGGGATGGAAACCATATGCCCCAAAAAACGGGGACTTACCAGTGGACTCGCTCCGCCTGTTGTTAAGAGCGAACTCTGCCAGAGGCAAGAAAGAAGACCAATCCTCTTGGTTCTCTGAGACAAAACACCGGAGATATGTCTCTAAGCTCTGATTCAGACGCTCTGTCTGACCATTGGTCTGCGGATGAAAAGCCGAGGAAAATGACAATTGCATCCCCCGACGTAAACAAAATGCCCTCCAAAATTTGGACACAAACTGAGACCCCCTATCTGACACCACATCAGAAGGCAACCCATGAAGTCTAACGATCTCCCTAATGAACACCTGCGCCAGAGTTTTAGCATTAGGGAGTGCAGGAAGAGCAACGAAATGTGCCATCTTACTGAACCTGTCAACAACCACCAGTATGACAGTATTCCCTGACGACGGAGGAAGGTCCGTAATGAAGTCCATAGATAAATGAGTCCATGGACGCTCCGGAAGTTTCAAGGGTAAAAGGGTCCCAGACGGACGGGTATGAGGGGTTTTAGAGCGAGCACACACCCCACATGACGCGACAAAAGTTATAACATCTTTATTAGCATTAGGCCACCAAAACCGGCGAGAAAGGAGATCTAAAGTAGCCTTACTCCCTGGATGTCCTGCACGCAGAATTATGATGTGCCTCAATAACCTTTTGTCTCAACAGATTTGGGACAAACAGTCTCCCTGGAGGTCCTGCAGGGGCGTCCCCCTGAGCCTCTAACACCTCCTCCTCAAGCTCAGAAAATACAGCCGACACTACCACCCCCTCCTGAAGGATAGGACTCGGGTCATCCGTTTTCCCGGCCCCTGGGAAACTGCGAGACAAGGCATCAGCCTTTACATTCTTAGACCCCGGGCGATAAGTGACGACAAAATTAAACCTGGTAAAAAACAACGACCATCGAGCTTGTCTGGAATTCAGACGCTTAGCGGATTCCAAATACAACAGGTTCTTGTGATCAGTAATAACGGTAACCGGGTGGACTGCCCCCTCCAAAAAGTGACGCCATTCTTCAAAAGCTAACTTAATGGCCAAAAGTTCCCTATTGCCGATATCATAATTCCTTTCGGCGGACGACAATTTCTTAGAAAAGAAAGCGCACGGATGCCATTTACCAGGGGACGGACCCTGGGACAATATAGCACCCACCCCTACGTCAGACGCATCCACCTCCACAATGAACGGTTGAGATGCATCTGGTTGGATGAGAACGGGTGCCGAAGCAAAACATTTCTTCAAAGAGGAAAAGGCTTGGCAAGCTTTGTCCGACCATTTAGAAAAATCCGTCCCTTTTCTTGTCATGTCAGTGAGAGGTTTGACGACAGATGAGAAATTACAAATAAATTTCCGGTAGTAGTTAGCAAACCCCAAAAAACGCTGCAGAGCCTTAAGATCCCCTGGCTGATCCCATTCAAGCACTGCTCTCACCTTTTCAGGGTCCATACGGAAACCGGAGGCTGACACCAAAAAACCCAAAAACTGAAGTTCCTGTACGGCAAATACACACTTCTCCTGTTTGGCGTATAGTTTATTGTCTCGCAAGATCTGCAACACCTGTCTCACATGCTCCTGATGAGACACAAGATCTGGCGAGTAAATTAAAATGTCCTCCAAATATACAACCACAAACAGCCCCACAAGGTGACGAAAAATGTCATTAACAAAATGTTGGAATACTGCTGGTGCAGTAGTCAGACCAAAAGGCATGACTAGGTTCTCATAATGTCCCTCCGGCGTGTTAAACGCCGTTTTCCACTCATCCCCCTCTTTTATCCTAATCAGATTATACGCCCCCCTGAGATCCAATTTAGAAAACCATTTGGCGCCAACAATTTGATTGAAGAGATCAGGAATAAGAGGGAGTGGATACGGATCTCGAACAGTAATCCGATTAAGTTCGCGGAAATCCAAGCAAGGGCGTAGGCCTCCATCTTTCTTCTTCACAAAGAAGAACCCCGCGGCTACTGGGGAAGATGAAGGTCTAATATGCCCTTTGGCCAGACTTTCAGAAATATAATCTTTCATAGCCTGCCTCTCAGGACCAGAAAGATTATACAACCTAGCTTTAGGCAACTTAGCATCAGGAAGGAGATTAATAGAGCAGTCATACACGCGATGAGGAGGCAACTCCTGACACCCCTCCTCAGAGAAAACATCCCCAAAATCCTCCAAAAAAGGAGGCAATGTACTAGGCACGACCGCACTGATGACTGTGTTCATGCAGTTGCTTTTGCAAAACTCACCCCATTGGCTTATTTCTCTGGACTGCCAATTGATCACAGGGTTATGTTTAACCAACCAAGGAAGTCCCAACACAATGGGAGTAGGTAGACCCTCCAACACATAACAAGATAATTGTTCCCTATGTATTGCCCCTACCCGAAGGTCAATGTTATGAACCTCATGAACAAAGCTACCTTGGCCGAGAGGCCTGGCGTCAATGGAGAATATAGGGATCGGTTTGACCAATACACTCAGATGCATACCTTGAGCCTGAGCAAACTGAGCGTCAACCAGATTAGCCCCGGAACCACTATCAAGAAGAACAGACAATCTCTCCACTCTCGTACCAACTACCACCTCCACGGGTACAAGGAACTGAGAAGAACTGGCGGATGAAATACATACTCCCAGGTTGTCGTCCACCACACAACCTGGAATTAACAGTTTTCCGGCGACTTTTGGCTCAACAAGGCACGGGATGGACATTCTCCAACAAAATGTCCCTCTTTCCCGCAGAAAAAACATCTTCTAGTCCTGCGGCGTACCGCCAATCCCCTCCTACGAAATGATGTCCCTCCCAACTGCATAGGCTCATCCGAACAGACAAGGGGAACCTCAACATAAGGGACTTTAGTGGTAGGTGGAGAAACAACAGGGAGTGGGGTTACCTCACCCCTCTCCCGAAGCCGTCTATCAGTACGGATAGCTAAGGCCATAGCAGCCTCCAGAGAAGGAGGAGACTCATACTGAGCCAAAACGTCTTTTAATTTATCAGAAAGCCCATGACAAAACTGGCTCCTAAGAGCTGGGTCATTCCACTGAGTATCCGTGGCCCATCTACGAAACTCAGAAGCAAATTCCTCTGCCGGACGATCTCCCTGCTGTATCTTACGTAATTTTGTCTCAGCAAGAGAGACCCGATCTGGGTCATCATATACCAATCCCAGGGCAGTAAAAAATTGATCTACAGACAGTAGAGCCGGGGATCCCGGAGGAAGGGAAAATGCCCAGGATTGAGGGTCCCCTTGCAGAAGTGAGATAACAATTCCCACTCTCTGCTCCTCACTCCCTGATGATCGAGGCCGAAGCCGAAAATACAATTTACATGCCTCCCGGAAGGTGAAAAATTTGTCTCGCCCACCAGTGAACCTGTCCGGGAGAGCTACTTTAGGTTCAACTCTGGTTTGCTCCAGGGGAGACAAAACTTTGGACTTAATGTCCGTCAGCTCCATGGATAATCCCTGCAACTGCAGAGCCAGCTGGGCTACTGGATCCATGGTAACTGGAGATAATTTTTATGGCCAGTGAAAATGTCACGCTGTCTAATGATATGTATACAATGTCAGTAAACTATTAATACAGGAACAACACTCTATACAACAACTAGTATAGCAACATCAGCATGTAAGTATAGAATAGATTTACCTGACACGATATCTGCTGAACTCAGGGTTAATCTTGAGGACTTGATGAGCTGAAACAGGAAAGAGGTGGACCGGGATCTAACCTGACCCTAAACTGGGGTCCTAACTAATCCCTCACCTTGGAGGTACTGATAATGGTTCAGAGGTCCAAGTCTCCAACCTAACCCTGTCTCCTATCAGACCCTGAACCCTGTAATCAGTCCTAAGAAGGATCCTGACTACCACCAAAGGGATATGGGCTGATCTCAGCTAAATACACAGATTTAGACATATAAGACAGACAGGATAACACTCGCTTGCATACACACACAAACACCAAAGGAACATAAATGGTCTGGGAAATAAACTCTAACCAAGTTGAGCTTAGAACAACTAAGGAGCTCACAACTAAAGTCTATACAGATTCATTCCTATCTGTGGTCTGCATGAAGGTTTCACTGGCAACTCCCCAAGCAGACAACCAGGAATTTAAAGGAAACCAATCAACAAATAATCAATTGCAGCCGGGAAAAACTGCACCCAGCACCGAGCACAGACAGAATTAACTCCCTAGCTGCCAAACACAAAGAAACAGCAGCTCAGCTGTGAGAAGTCAAAATGTGCAACCGCGACGATCTTCGTGGCAATGCACACATGACAGACTGTGAGAGAGCCGATTCCCTTGGCTGAGAAGCAATCCCACACATGAATGGTTTCAGGATGCTTAACAGTTGGCATGAGACAAGACTGGTGGTAGCGCTCACCTTGTCTTCTCCGAATGAGGTGTTTTCCTGATGTCCCAAACAATCGAAAAGGGGATTCATCAGAGAAAATAACTTTACCCCAGTCCTCAGCAGTCCACTGCCTGTACCTTTTGCAGAATATCAGTCTGTCCATGATGTTTTTTCTGGAGAGAAGTGGCTTCTTTGCTGCCCTCCTTGAGACCAGGCCTTGCTCCAAGAGTCTCCGCCTCACAGTTCGTGCAGATGCGCTCACACCTGCCTGCTGCCATTCCTGAGCAAGCTCTGCACTGCTGGTAGCCCGATCCCGCAGCTGAAACACTTTTAAGAGACAGTCCTGGCGCTTGCTGGTCTTTCTTGGGCGCCCTGGAGCCTTTTTGGCAACAATGGAACATCTCTCCTTGAAGTTCTTGATGATGCGATAGATTGTTGACTGAGGTGCAATCTTTCTAGCTGCGATACTCTTCCGTTAGGCCATTTTTGTGCATTGCAATGATGACTGCACGTGTTTCTTTAGAGATAACCATGGTTAACAGAAGAGAAACAATGATGCCAAGCACCAGCCTCCTTTTAAAGTGTCCAGTGGTGTCATTCTTACTTAATCATGACAGATTGATCTCCAGCCATGTCCTCATCAACACCCACACCTGTGTTAATGGAGCAATCACTGAAAAGAGGTTAGCTGGTCCTTTTAAGGCAGGGCTGCAATGATGTTGAAATGTGTTTTGGGGGATAAAGTTCATTTTCTAGCCAAATATTGACTTTGCAAGTAATTGCTGTTAAGCTGATCACTCTTTATAACATTCTGGAGTATATGCAAATTGCCATTAGAAAAAGTGAAGCAGTAGACTTTGTAAAAATTAATATTTGTGTCATTCTCAAAACTTTTGTCCATGACTGTATGTAAACCATGTGTCATTTCATGTTGGGTTCTGTACTTTCACAAAAGCCGGCAATTGAATTAGCGGCTATTACAGTGTGTAGAAGTCTAAGAACTATAAATATATGTATATATATATATGTGACAATGACATGTGTATATATATATATATATAAATATATATTCAAAGAAAATGGAGCAGCATAGTATATACAATACTTGTGGGTGCAAATCCTCCAGCAGGAATCCAACACTTGCCAAATTCAATAAGTCAAAAAATAGGCAGCACTCCTTAGAATCAATAGTAGTTGTGGACTTTATTAGACCCACATCTCAGGGCAACGTTTCGGCTTTAATGAGCCTTCCTCCAGCAGTGTCACAGACACATATGTGGGTATTTATGGTTTCATTAGATAACAAACAATTTACAATCACTTTACATAGTTATACGTCTCAGATGTAAATCATGAATCAAATCCATATGCACATAACAGTAACAGATGTGCCTTATGATCAGCTCTGCTTAGTTAACAACAGCACATTTGTACATAATATGCATGCATCAATATCTCACAAATTCCAGTAATTGGTATTTAAGTCCATATTCATCTCAGCTGCAACTGTCACGCAGTTGTTTATAATCTCTAAGTACTTACAGTGGGCGATGAGCGATGCACCTCGTGGGGGACGCCATGAACGCTTCACAGGACTAGCACAGGCGCTACTGCGCATGTCCCAAGTGCATTGTCATAGGATCTCGTTCTCTCAGCCAATCCTGGCTGTTGTATGGCATCTTTCATTGTGCGCATGCGCACTATACACATGTCCACAGCGTTACTCCATCTTGGCTGTGGCAAGCCATGATATCAGGAAGTATCTAATATAAAGTTCATGAGACACCGAAATTCTAAAAAAATGTTGCGGTTCACTTAGCGCTGATTATATTAATCTCTGATTAGTTAGTAATGCAATCTTCTTAGAGTAATAGGGAGCAAGGTATAAACCTATTAGAAGAGGATTGTGTGCCAAATAGGGATTTCCAAGTGATTGTGTCACCCCGGTTTATGGGACAATTCCCTTGTAGGGGTAACTTCCCATCACCTATGATCAAAAGGGGAGGTATTCTGAACCGGTGGCCCAGATCCCTCAACCCTCATGTCATTAAGGTGCAATTACTTAATCCATGGCTGTTCACTCCTATAAATAAAGACTGAATCAAATGTCTCCAATGAATCCATTTATTGAGAAACTGTCAGACAACCATTGCCACATTATTCCAAACTTTGAGATCAGACATACGCTTAAAAAAAAAAAAAAATAGAATATCATATCAAAAAAAATTTTTTTGTGTTCTCCTCCACCGTGCATCGCTCTTCCCAAACTGTTTATTCACCAACTGGAAATAGAAAGAATAACAATGAGACAGTATATCGGCAAAACACAGCCTCATAAATTATACACTTGGACATGGATGAAAAACGCTGAACAACAAACGATCACTAAGTCCAAAAATGAGTGGTATAAAAATATATTTTATTAACACACATCATAAAACAGAAAACAGGGAAGGGCAGTGGTAAAGGCTCATGCCAATAAACAACAGTGGGAAAAAATTGACACAATCTGGTGGTGAAAATGGTCTAATAGCTTAGTTACAAAAGGGCAACCCTGCACATATAGCATGGATATAAGTATAATATTAATATAATATTACTGACCGTAGATGCTCATATTCCGAGAAAGCAAAAGTTTGCTATAGTGATAATATCAAATAGATGACAATATTGATTTGACCACTAATTAAGAGTGGACAAAAAACACTAGTAACTAGGCATAAATATGCCATAAACAGGTAGTTGTAATAAACATCATTGAAAATTATCAATTGTCAGTATACCTGTAGAAAATGGAGAGCGGCCACCAGATGCGTCCTCCCCGACGCGCGTTTCGGCTATAGTGCCATATTCTCGTAATATTATATTAATATTATACTTATATCCATGCTATATGTGCAGGGTTGCCCTTTTGTAACTAAGCTATTAGACCATTTTCACCACCAGATTGTGTCAATTTTTTCCCACTGTTGTTTATTGGCATGAGCCTTTACCACTGCCCTTCCCTGTTTTCTGTTTTATGATGTGTGTTAATAAAATATATTTTTATACCACTCATTTTTGGACTTAGTGATCGTTTGTTGTTCAGCGTTTTTCATCCATGTCCAAGTGTATAATTTATGAGGCTGTGTTTTGCCGATATACTGTCTCATTGTTATTCTTTCTATTTCCAGTTGGTGAATAAACAGTTTGGGAAGAGCGATGCACGGTGGAGGAGAACACAAAAAAATTTTTTTTGATATGATATTCTTTTTTTTTTTTTTTTAAGCGTATGTCTGATCTCAAAGTTTGGAATAATGTGGCAATGGTTGTCTGACAGTTTCTCAATAAATGGATTCATTGGAGACATTTGATTCAGTCTTTATTTATAGGAGTGAACAGCCATGGATTAAGTAATTGCACCTTAATGACATGAGGGTTGAGGGATCTGGGAATTGTCCCATAAACCGGGGTGACACAATCACTTGGAAATCCCTTGAAAAAGGCACTATAGCCGAAACGCGCGTCGGGGAGGACGCATCTGGTGGCCGCTCTCCATTTTCTACAGGTATACTGACAATTGATAATTTTCAATGATGTTTATTACAACTACCTGTTTATGGCATATTTATGCCTAGTTACTAGTGTTTTTTGTCCACTCTTAATTAGTGGTCAAATCAATATTGTCATCTATTTATAGGAGTGAACAGCCATGGATTAAGTAATTGCACCTTAATGACATGAGGGTTGAGGGATCTGGGAATTGTCCCATAAACCGGGGTGACACAATCACTTGGAAATCCCTTGAAAAAGGCACTATAGCCGAAACGCGCGTCGGGGAGGACGCATCTGGTGGCCGCTCTCCATTTTCTACAGGTATACTGACAATTGATAATTTTCAATGATGTTTATTACAACTACCTGTTTATGGCATATTTATGCCTAGTTACTAGTGTTTTTTGTCCACTCTTAATTAGTGGTCAAATCAATATTGTCATCTATTTGATATTATCACTATAGCAAACTTTTGCTTTCTCGGAATATGAGCATCTATGGTCAGTAATATTATATTAATATTATACTTATATCCATGCTATATGTGCAGGGTTGCCCTTTTGTAACTAAGCTATTAGACCATTTTCACCACCAGATTGTGTCAATTTTTTCCCACTGTTGTTTATTGGCATGAGCCTTTACCACTGCCCTTCCCTGTTTTCTGTTTTATGATGTGTGTTAATAAAATATATTTTTATACCACTCATTTTTGGACTTAGTGATCGTTTGTTGTTCAGCGTTTTTCATCCATGTCCAAGTGTATAATTTATGAGGCTGTGTTTTGCCGATATACTGTCTCATTGTTATTCTTTCTATTTCCAGTTGGTGAATAAACAGTTTGGGAAGAGTGATGCACGGTGGAGGAAAACACAAAAAAATTTTTTTTGATATGATATTCTCTTTTTTTTTTTTTTTAAGCGTATGTCTGATCTCAAAGTTTGGAATAATGTGGCAATGGTTGTCTGACAGTTTCTCAATAAATGGATTCATTGGAGACATTTGATTCAGTCTTTATTTATAGGAGTGAACAGCCATGGATTAAGTAATTGCACCTTAATGACATGAGGGTTGAGGGATCTGGGCCACCGGTTCAGAATACCTCCCCTTTTGATCATAGGTGATGGGAAGTTACCCCTACAAGGGAATTGTCCCATAAACTGGGGTGACACAATCACTTGGAAAGCCCTATTTGGCACACAATCCTCTTCTAATAGGTTTATACCTTGCTCCCTATTACTCTAAGAAGATTGCATTACTAACTAATCAGAGATTAATATAATCAGCGCTAAGTGAACCGCAACATTTTTTTAGAATTTCGGTGTCTCATGAACTTTATATTAGATAATTCCTGATATCATGGCTTGCCACAGCCAAGATGGAGTAACGCTGTGGACATGTGTATAGTGCGCATGCGCACAATGAAAGATGCCATACAACAGCCAGGATTGGCTGAGAGAACGAGATCCTATGACAATGCACTTGGGACATGCGCAGTAGCGCCTGTGCTAGTCCTGTGAAGCGTTCATGGCGTCCCCCACGAGGTGCATCGCTCATCGCCCACTGTAAGTACTTAGAGATTATAAACAACTGCGTGACAGTTGCAGCTGAGATGAATATGGACTTAAATACCAATTACTGGAATTTGTGAGATATTGATGCATGCATATTATGTACAAATGTGCTGTTGTTAACTAAGCAGAGCTGATCATAAGGCACATCTGTTACTGTTATGTGCATATGGATTTGATTCATGATTTACATCTGAGACGTATAACTATGTAAAGTGATTGTAAATTGTTTGTTATCTAATGAAACCATAAATACCCACATATGTGTCTGTGACACTGCTGGAGGAAGGCTCATTAAAGCCGAAACGTTGCCCTGAGATGTGGGTCTAATAAAGTCCACAACTACTATTGATTCTAAGGAGTGCTGCCTATTTTTTTGACTTATATATATATATGTATATACATATATATATATATATATATATATATATATATATTGTGTTCTATGTGTATATATCTATTCTTTCTTTTGTGATTTAAATACTATTCATTTGGATCCATTATATGTCCGTTTTGAAAGCCTGCGAGAAAATCTCGCAAGTCGGATGTAAATCGGATGTTAACAACTACGGTCAGATGCGACTAAATCGCATCTTTCCAGGAAAATCGGATGCCAGACGGATGTCTGTTCATTACATTTTGGTTCGATAATCGACCGACTAAAACGGTCAGATTTTTTGTAGTTGTGTGTGACGCCGGCCTAAGAGGGTTAGACCAGGGGCTGGAGAGTGAATGCAGCAAATTCATTAGACCTCCATCCGCTTTAGCTGAAAGTTGGGTGTACCTACAGACAATCTGATGAAAATAACCCCCCAAACAGATGATGTTGGAGAAGTATTGAGCAGTTGGAATTTCAATGCCTGATCCTTTTTTAGTTTACAAAGGAGAGAAGTTGCTGCCACAGTGTTTGCAAGCATCTTTCTTCTCTCTGCCAACTGAAGACGTGCGTATTTGGCTGGGCTGAGTGCTCATGTGTATAGGGGTGTGGGGACAGCTGGAGGTCAGCCAAATGTTCATTCGGCAGACAGCTAGCTCATGTGTGTAGACACTTTTCTTTTACTATCAGAGCTTAAAGGGTCATTCTCATATTATTAAATTTATTTGGACAGCATTAAAATAAGCAAGTTGGCAATTGACTTGCTTTTTCTATTTGATGAAGTTCTCCTGATATGACAGCTTTTCATTTTAAATAGTGTACAGCATGTTTCTGTGGAGCTTGGCCATTAATGTCTGCCCAGACCCTGACAGAGTATGCAGCTGTTACATTCCAAGACAGGAGTTAACTCCTATTATCCCAGTCAGCCCTCTACCACAGACTTGATTTCTATACAGCAGTTTGGGCAAGTTTCTGAACATTTTCTCACACTGTCAGTTCATCGCGGGCAAGGCGGGGAGTCTGCGCAGCATCACTGACTACTGCTGACATCACTAAGGCTGCACATACTCCCGCCTGACCTGAGGTGAACTCACCAGCGTGGGAAAATATTCAGAAACTTTCCCACGCTAACCAGTTCATCTCCGGTCAGGCAGGGAGGCTGTGCAGGCAGCTTTTCCTTCATTTTTCCGTGGTTTACAGCTGGGCCGGTCGCATTAGCACCGCTCCCAGTTCTATTTAACCCCTTCAGATGGATTGCAGTGTGGGACTTGACTGTAAGGGGAGAGGTATGGGTATATTGTTGTTTTTTTTATTTTGTCTTTTTTTTAGGAGATCGATAGCTTCAAATGGAATGGGAGTGTAATAAAGACGGAAAAAATGTGTTATTTTCATTAAAATTCTTTTTTCTTAATGTTTTTTTTAACCCTTTCAGACTAGTGGATTAATAATGGATAGTTGTCTTATTGACAGCTCGCCATTATTAACCAGGCTTAATGTCACCTTACAATAGGAATCCTATATATTTATACAGTGGTGGCCAAAAGTATTGGCACCCCTGCAATTCTGTCAGATAATACTCAGTTTGTTCCTGAAAATGAATGCAAACACAAATTCTTTGGTATTATTATCTTCATTTAATGTCTTAAATGAAAAAACACAAAAAGAATTGATCTAAAGCCAAATTGGATATAATTCCACACCAAACCTAAAAAAGGGGGTGGACAAAAGTATTGGCACTGTTTGAAAAATCATGTGATGCTTCTCTAATTCGTGTAATCACCAGCACCTGTAATTTACCTGTGGCACCTAACAGGTGTTGGCAATAACTAAATCACACTTGCAGCCAGTTAACATGGATTAAAGTTGACTCAACCTCTGTCCTGTGTCCTTGTGTGTACCACATTGACCATGGAGAAAAGAAAGAAGACCAAAGAACTGTCTGAGGACTTGAGAAACCAAATTGTGAGGAAGCATGAGCAATCTCAAGGCTACAAGTCCATCTCCAAAGACCTGAATGTTCCTGTGTCTTCCGTGCGCAGTGTCATCAAGAAGTTTAAAGCCCATGGCACTGTGTTTAACCTCCCTAGATGTGGAAGGAAAAGAAAAATTGATGACAGATTTCAACGCAAGATTGTGCGGATGGTGGATAAAGAACCTCGACTAACATCCAAACAAGTTCAAGCTGCCCTGCAGTCCGAGGGTACAACAGTGTCAACCCGTACTATCCGTCGGCATCTGAATGAAAAGGGACTGTATGGTAGGATACCCAGGAAGACCCCACTTCTTACCCCGAGACATAAAAAAAGCCAGGCTGGAGTTTGCCAAAGCTTACCTGAGAAAGCCTAAAACGTTTTGGAAGAATGTTCTCTGGTCAGATGAGACAAAAGTCGAGCTTTTTGGGAAAAACCATCAACATAGAGTGTACAGGAAAAAAAAGAGGCATTCAAAGAAAAGAACACGGTCCCTACAGTCAAACATGGCGGAGGTTCCCTGATGTTTTGGGGTTGCTTTGCTGCCTCTGGCACTGGACTGCTTGACCGTGTGCATGGCATTCTGAAGTCTACCAACAAATTTTGCAGCATAATGTAGGGCCCAGTGTGAGAAAGCTGGGTCTCCCTCAGAGGTCATGCGTCTTCCAGCAGGACAATGACCCAAAACACACTTCCAAAAGCACTATAAAATGGTTTGAGAGAAAGCACTGGAGACTTTTAAGGTGACCAGTAATGAGTCCAGACCTGAATCCCATAGAACACCTGTGGAGAGATCTCAAAATGGCAGTTTGGAGAAGGCACCCTTCAAATATCAGGGACCTGGAGCAGTTTGCCAAAGATGAATGGTCTACAATTCCAGCAGAGCATTGTAAGAAACTCATTGATGGTTACCGAAGCGGTTGTTCGCAGTTATTTTGGCTAAAGGTTGTGCAACCAAGTATTAGGCTTAGGGTGCCAATACTTTTGTCTGGCCCATTTTTGGAGTTTTGTGTGAAATGATCAAGGATTTGATTTTTGCTTCTTTCTCTTTTGTTTTTTTCCTTGCAAGCAAATTAAATGAAGATAAAAATAGCAAATAATTTGTGATTGCAATCATTTTCAGGAAGAAACTGAGTATTATCTGACAGAATTGCAGGGGTGCCAATACTTTTGGCCACCACTGTATATAGGATTATTTGCTTTTTAAACGATGTGTAGTTTTTTTTTTTACAATGCTATTTTAACATGAGTTTTTACATAGAGAGAACTGCATGTTAAAATAGCATTGCATACGGATTGCATACGCATGTCACACAGATGTTCCGTGGGGGGGGCGCGGAGAAAAAAAACAAAATCGCACGGAAATAGCATATTACACTCGCATAGCACTCGTCCGTTTTTTCGGTCATGAGATCGGATATGAGCCCTAACATTGAAACATGGATTAAATGGAGCAAAAGCTGGCTATGTGACCTATATATGATGCTTGTCTTCGGCTGAGAGCCCCCTTGCTAAGAACAGGTAAATAAACTTCGTTTCTGATTGATCACAGACCAGAAAGGGCTGGCGGCAGAGTTGTGGGATACTTCTAGCTTGCATGTGTCACAGAACTGGCAGGAAAACTATATTCAGCTGCTTTATTCCCAATCCAAATGATGATTATTGTGCTTTTTTTTTTTTAATCAACAGCAAAGACATGACAGTTATGAAAGACATATTTGCAGAGTCGTGACGAAATGGCGCATGTAACACATTGTCTTACGTCACTGAACGGTTGAGACAGCGCCTTTCAAGTTAATAACAGCAGATGGATGATGCTATCCATGCCATGTTTCCTCCCTATAGAAAGGTAGAATTGTAATGGGAAATATGACCGTAATATCTCCCGCCTAGGATCTGCAAAGGTGAAGATATCGTAGAATTTGGGAATTCCATAATTTCTAAAGACTGAGCCACATTCCATACTTTTCTGAAGACCAGCCCTGTTGTGAGTCACAGAAAGGAAGGTATGATTTGTGTTAATAAAAGAAAATGCCAAATTACAATCTTTGTCAGTCCTGCAAGATACGGTTCACTGTAGTACTGTCCCATTTCCAAAACTGAAGAGCTCCCCTTCATAAGAGCCAGAGCCAACCCTGTGACATTAAGTTTAGCACCTTTCTTGTTTATCCCTTTTATTTTACGTAATTGTATATACTGGTATTGTTTTATCCATTTTGTATATATTTTTTATATAAGCATTACCTACTTTTTTGATGAAATATATAAAATTGAATAGCTTTGTTACTCTTGCCCTATAAATTGCACATCTCAACACGTGTCCAAATTGGCCTGTATAAATGATTGGTGGTGGCAGCTAGTTTGTTATTGTGTGACCATACTGGTGATTATTTTCCATGCATTGGAATCTGAGGTATATATACTATACACTCACTTGGAGTTCCCCAATAACTGTCCCATTAGGCTGGGTTCACATTGCGCTAGGGGAGTCCGTCTAACGGACACGTTTTTAAGTACCCAAAACACAATGTAACGGACATTGTGACGCATCCATAGACTTGCATTGTTATGACACATAGTAACGCATGTCAAAATAGGCATGCGTTAGCAACATTCCGTTTTTTTGTGACGCTCCTTCCAACGCGGCCTGCAGCTTTTTCGGGTCCGTCGCAGCTAACGCAGGGATAACGGAAGCGTTAATTCTGCCATAGAAGTCTATTGTTAACGCATCCAGACGCAAAAGTAGCAAAATGTACAAATTATACCATACGTTGGATTGCGTTAATGAGTCTTTTCCAGGTGTTCATGTGACAGGAAATAGGATTTCAGCCATTTTGGCGCATGCAGTCTGCAGGAAACGCCAGCTAGACACTGTGTGTATCGTGTATCAACCTGAGTCAATGTAAGTATAAATCTAATATATATATTCAATGTCTATATACCTCCTTTCAGTGTGTAGTCATGACTGTGTATGCATGTCCCATGTGTTTGTAAAAAATGTATTTTTTGTGTGTACACAGATGTCGGATAGTGAGGGATCCAGCTGCAGCGGTGTGTCAGCCGTGTTTTCATCACAGTCGGTAGGCTTGCTGTTTGAAAACTCGCAATGTGTTGTGGCACCGTGTATGTAATGTAATCAGGTGTAATTAAGTTTTTAAGCCGGTGTAAAAATGTTTTTATTGCAAATAGGAATCTTCTGATCTCGAACCTGCCAGGCCCCACCCCCCCAAAAAAAAAACATAGTAAAGTGTCTAAAAAGGTACATTGCACCATTTTTTTTGTAATTAAAATATAATTTCATACCAGAATTGTAAATTTTTTCTACTTTGTAGGTTTCTGAAAAACTTAAAAAAAAAAATGCCTCACCGTGTGTCATTGCCTCACCTAGAAGTGGTAAATATGAGGGCCGATATACATTTCAAAACCAAAAAAATTTATTTATTTTTTTTTAAAAACACAACATTAAACAAGACAAAAACATAACTCACCAAACACTATATGTGAACGTTTAAAATTACATACATGTCATAACATTAAAAAGAACATTCAAAAGAACAAGGGCAAACTACCAAAAAACATTGCAATATAAATTTTAAAAACCTGAAAATGTTAAGTGTTGAAATTTTTTATTTTATAGCCTAAGCAGCGCTCTCAAAAAAGAAACAACTGGATGTTGACGAGGAGCCGCTGGAAATTGATAACGAGACACTGATAATTCTAGTGGAAGCGAATCCGTCGATATGGGATCAAAGTGACAGCTCCCACAATGACATTATAAAAAAACCGCAAGTTGTGGGAGGTTATCTGTCACTTTGACCCGCGATATATGGAGAAGTCCGCCTCATTGGAAAAAAAAATTGGTAATTAACACTCCACTTACATTAGTAAAAAAAAATAATTTCATAGAAATAAACATTATTTGTTTGCTTTTATTGTAGCTGATGCAGTCCATACCCGGTGGCGATCCATCAGAGATAGATTTGTGAGGGACTTCCGCAACAGCCAAAACACACCAAGTGGGTCTGGTGGCAAACGAGTCACCCCGTATGTCCATTATGACCAATTGCTGTTTCTGCAGAAAACTTTGTCACAGCGCTCATAAGTACACTTTTTCGGATGTAAAAATGTGATAGAGCAACAAGTCTTTATTAACCCCTTCACCCCCAAGGGTGGTTTGCACGTTAATGACCGGGACAATTTTTACAATTCTGACCACTGTCTCTTTATGAGGTTATAACTCCGGAACGCTTCAACGGATCTTCGCGATTCTGAGATTGTTTTCTCGTGACATATTGTACTTCACGTTAGTGGTAAAATTTCTTCCATATAACTTGCGTTTATTTTTGAAAAAAACGCAAATATGGCGAAAATTTAGAAAATTTAGCAATTTTCAAACTTTGAATTTTTATTCCCTTAAAACAGAGAAATATGTAACACAAAATAGTTAAGAAATAACATTTCCCACATGTCTACTTTACATCAGCACAATTTTGGAATCAAAATTTTTTTTTGTTAGGAAGTTATAAGGGTTAAAAGTTGACCAGCGATTTCTCATTTTTACAACAAAATTTACAAAGCCATTTTTTTTAGGGACCACCTCACATTTGAAGTCACTTTGAGGGGTCTACATGACAGAAAATACCCAAAAGTGACACCATTCTAAAAACTGCACCCCTCAAGGTACTCAAAACCACATTCAAGAAGTTTATTAACCCTTCAGGTGCTTCACAGGAACTAAAGCAACGTGGAAGGAAAAAATGAATATTTAACTTTTTAGCCACAAAAATGATCTTTTACAAACTTTTTTTTTATTTTCACAAGGGTAAAAGGAGAAAATGGACAGATAAGGTTGTTATGCAATTTCTTCTGAGTACGCCAATACCCCATATGTGGGGGAAAACCACTGTTTGGGCACACGGCAGAGCTCGTAAGGGAAGGAGCGCCGTTTGACTTTTTCAAACTAAAATTGGCTGGAGTTGAGATTGGACGCCATGTCGCGCTTGGAGAACCTCTGATGCGCCTAAACAGTGGAAACCCCCCACAAGTGACACCATTTTGGAAACTAGACCCCCTAAGGTACTTATCTAGATCTGTTGTGAGCACTTTGAACCCCCAAGTGTTTCACAAAAGTTTATAATGCCTGGGTGTGAAAAAAAAAAAAAAAAATTCCACAAAAGATTTTTTAGTCCTAAATTTTTGAATTTTCCCAAGGAAATTGGACCCCAAAAGTTGTCCAATTTGTCCTGAGTACGCTGATACCCCATATGTGGGGGTGGAAAACTGTTTGGGCGCACGGCAGGGCTTGGAAAGGAAGTAGTAACGTTTTGGAATGCAGACGTTGATGGGGGTCATGTTCCGTTTGCAGTGCCCCAGATGAGCCTAAACAGTGGAAATCCCCCACAAGTGACCCCATTTTGGAAACTAGACCCCTAAGGAACTTATCTAGATCTTTGGTGAGCACTTTGAACCCCCAAGTGCTTCACACAAGTTTATAATGCCCGGGCATGAAAATAAAAAATCCTATTTTTTTCCCACAAAAATTATCTTTTAGTCACTAATTTTTTATTTTCCCAAGGGTATCAGGAGAAATTGGACAACATAAGTTGTTGTCCAATTTGTCCTGAGTACGCTGATGCCCCATATGTGGGGGGGAAACCACTGTTTGGGCGCACGGCAGAGCTCGGAAGGAAGGAGCACCATTTGACTTTTTCCAACCAAAATTGGCTGGAATTGAGATTGGATGCCATGTTGCATTTGGAGAGCCCTGATGTGCCTAAACAGTGGAAACCCCCCACAAATGACCCCATTTGGGAAACTAGACCCCCTAAGGAACTTATCTAGATCTTTGGTGAGCAATTTGAACCCTCAAGTGCTTCACACAAGTTTATAACGTAGAGCCGTAAAATTTAAAAATCATATTTTTTCCACAAAAATGATCTTTTCACCCGAATTTTTATTTTTCCAAGGGTAACAAGACTCCAAAAGTTATTGTGCAATTTGTCCTGAGTACACTGATACCCCATATGTGGGGGTATACCACTGTTTGGGTGCATGGCAGAGTTTGGAAGGGAAGGAGCGCCGTCTCACTTTTTCAACGCAGAATTGGCTGGACGCCATGTCGTGTTTGGAGAGCTCCTGATCTGCCTAAACAGTGGAAACCCCCCACAAATGACACCATTTTGGAAACTAGACCCCTCAAGGAACTTATCTAGATGTGTGGTGAGAACTTTGAACCCCCAGGTGTTTCACTAAAGTTTATAACGTACAGCCTTAAAATAAAAAATCCTTTTTTTTTTTTTTTTACAAAAATGATTTTTTCGCCCCCAATATTTTATTTTCACAAGGGTAACAGAAGAAATTGGAACCCAAAAGTTGCTGTCCAATTTGTCCTGAGTACGCTGATACCCAATATGTAGGAGAAAAACTACTGTATGGGTGCACGTCAGGGCTCGGAAGGGAAGTAGTGACGTTTTGGATTGCAGACTTTGATGGAATGGTCTGGGGGCGTCATGTCGCATTTGGAGAGCCCCTGATGCGCCTAAACAGTGGAAACCCCCCACAAGTGACCCCATTTTGGAAAATAGACCCCACAAGGAACTTATCTAGATGTGTGGTGAGCACTTTGAACCCGAAGTGCTTCACAGAAGTTTATAACGCACAGCCGTAAAAATAAAAAATCCTTTTTTTTTTTTACAAAAATGATTTTTTCGCCCCCAATATTTTATTTTCACAAGGGTAACAGGAGAAATTGGACCCCAAAAGTTGTTGTCCAATTTGTCCTGAGTACGCTGATACCCAATATGTGGGAGAAAACTACTGTATGGGCGCATGTCAGGGCTCGGAAAGGGAAGTAGTGACGTTTTGGATTGCAGACTTTGATGGAATGGTCTGGGGGCGTCATGTCGCATTTGGAGAGCCCCTGATGCGCCTAAACAGTGGAAATCCCCAACAAGTGACCCCATTTTGGAAAATAGACCCCACAAGGACCTTATTTAGATGTGTGGTGAGCGCTATGAAGCCCCAAGTGCTTCACAGAAGTTTATAATGTACAGCCGTAAAAACAAAAAAATCTTATTTTTTTTACAAAAATAATATTTTCGCCCCCAGTTTTTTATTTTCCCAAGGGTAACAGAAGAAATAGGACAAATTTCACAATAACTCTTGGGGTCCAGAGTACGCTGATACCCCATATGTGGGGATAAACTACTGTTTGGACGCATGGCAGAGCTCAGAAGTGAAGGAACACCGTTTGACTTTTTCAACGCAGAATTGGCTGGAATGGAGATCAGACGCCATGTCACATTTGGAGAGCCCCTGATGTGCCTAAACAGCGGAAACCCCCCAATTCTAACTCCAACCCTAACCCCAACACACCCCTAACCCTAGTCCCAACCCTAATCCCAACCCTAATCCTAACTCTAACCCTAATCCTAACTTTAGCGCCAACCCTAACCCTAACTTTAGCCGAAACCCTAACCCTAATGGGAAAATGGAAATAAATACATTTTTTTTATTTTATTATTTTTCCCTAACTAAGGGGGTGATAAATGGGGGTTTGATTTACTATTTATAGCGGGTTTTTATGATTGGCAGCTGTCACGCTAAAAGACGCTTTTTATTGCAAAAAGTAGTTTTTTGCATCGCCACATTTTGAGAGCTATAATTTTTGCATATTTTGGCCCACAGAGTCATGTGAGGTCTTAATTTTTGCGGGACGAGGTGACGCTTTTATTGGTACCATTTTTGAGCACGTGACATTTTTTGATCGCTTTTTATTTCGATTTTTGGGAGGTTAGAATGAACAAAAATCAGCAATTCATGAATTTCTTTTGGGTGAGGCGTTTTTATTGTTCCGCGTGTGGTAAAATCGATAAAGCAGTTTTATTCTTCGGGTCAGTACGATTACGGCGATACCTCATTTATATCTTTTTTTATGTTTTGGCGCTTTTATAGAATAAAAACAATTTTATATAAAAAATAATTATTTTTGCATCGCTTTATTCTGCGAGCTATAACTTTTTTATTTTTTTGCTGATGATGCTGTGTGACGGCTCGTTTTTTGCGGGACAAGATGACGTTTTCAGCGATACCATGTTTATTTATATCCGTCTTTTTGATTGCGTGTTATTCCACTTTTTGTTCAGCGGTATGATGATAAAGCACTGATTTTTTGCTTCGTTTTTATTTTATTTTTTTTAAGGGGTTCACAAAAGGGGTTAACTAGTGGGACAGTTTTATAGGGGGGGTCGTTATGGACGCGGCGATACCATATATGTGTACTTTTATTGTTTTATTTTTTTATTTACAATAAGTAATGAATTTATTGGGGAATATATATATATATTTTTTTATTTATTTTGGATTTTTTTTTACACGTTTATTTTTACTTTTTTTTACTTTTTTACTTTGTCCCAGGGTGGGACATCACTGTATTTCATCAGATCGCTGGTGTGACAGTGTGCACAGCACTCTGTCACACCAGCGATGTGACAGGCAGTGCAGGACGCTTCCTCATGCCTGCTCTCGGCAGGCACTGAGGAAGCCGCCTCCCTCCAGGACCCCAGCGCCATCTTGGATCCGGGTCCTGGGAGGGAGGAAGCCCTCAGAGCAGCGCGATCACATCGCGCTGCTCTGAGGGTCTCAGGGGGGCGCGCAGGGAGCCCCCACCCTGCGCGATCCTCCCCTGTGCCCCCAGTACACCGCGATCATGTTTGATCGCGGTGTGCAAGGGGTTAATGTGCCGGAAGCGGTCCGTGACCGCTCCTGACACACAGTCACGGGTGTCAGCTGTGATAATCAGCTGACAC
Organism: Oophaga sylvatica; assembly: GCA_033576555.1. Lineage (NCBI taxonomy): Eukaryota > Metazoa > Chordata > Amphibia > Anura > Dendrobatidae > Oophaga > Oophaga sylvatica. The sequence goes on along the minus strand of JARQOD010000004.1, from coordinate 60,373,479 downwards.
CCGGCGGCGATTAGCTGCGCTCCCGGAGGGAGCGCAGCTAATCGCCTATGACGTACTATCCCGTCCATGGTCAGAATGGCACGGGTTTTATGGACGGGATAGTACGTCTAATGTCAGAGAGGGGTTAAAATCTGTAAAATAATATTTTTCTTTTTTTGGATAGAACGATATGCAGTACCGCTGCGCCTCGAGAGGCTGAGGCATCGGAGCCATGTCGACAGGAACCAAGTCAACAGATGGGCACTGAAGATGTATCGGTCCTTAGCGAGCCACGATCGATGGAAAGCGGGACTGTGGCTCCTGTTGTTAGTGCCCGTATGCAAACAGCGCGGACGCAAGAAAACAGCAGCCAATAAAGAAGTCGATGCCATAATTGTCGAAGGACTGCAACGACTTGAGCATCTGTGTCGCAGTGAACACAGAGATATAAGGCGGGAAATTGCGGAATTGCAATCTCGAGAATCTGTGTATGCAGCGAATGAGTGGAAGCTCCTGTTTTTGTCGTATGTGCCTGTAGCCCAAAAGATACCGCCACACAGAAATTTACAGTTTAGACGTTTTCATGATCTATTTGAGGAATTTTTGGCCGCTCAGGAACCCACTTCCTTGACACAAAGAAACATGGACATGCCGTCATACCAAGCCCAATCTAGAGAACATGGTGAAATGGATATGGAAATGCAAAGGCAATGTAGCAGTCCGGGGTAAGGTTGGGCCAACAACACGCCGGCGCAATATCAAAGCCTGTAAAACTGTGTGTGTAAACTTTTGGTTTTCCACCTTAATGTTTTCTTGTTTTTGGTTGGTCATCCCTATGGGATCATATGTGCCAAATATGTATGAATATTCAGAGAGGAATAGAAAAGATATTTACGTAAAATTTTATATTTTTCTAAATTAAATTGGGTTTTTTTCAAATGTGTTTAAACTTTATATAGAGTTCAACCAAAAAACACAACACAAACAGAACATAAACCAAACAAATGTACAGTCAATTTTCAGACATGCATCTCTTGCCAGGAAACTACACCTTCTTGCATGAAATAATTAGCAAAGTTATCACGAATCCTCATTATCTCCGCTTTAGAACGCACAGAAGTGGAGTCTATGCTCATGAGGTTCGAATCACAGTCATCGGGGTCAACCACTATGGGTTCATGTCTGCACACAAAATTGTGAAGGCAGATGCATGCCTTCACTACACGGTCCACATTTTCGGGTTGTAGTTGCATGCAAGTAAGTAGAATACACCATTTTGAGGTTAAAATACCAAAGGTACATTCCACATAACGTCTTGCACGGCTCAAGCGATAATTGAAAACGCGTCTTGTATTGTTAAGACTACGGCTTGAGTACGGCTTTAGTAGATTTTGTCCGAGTTGGAACGCCTCATCTCCAACTAAAACATAGGGCAAACTTGGGCCTTGGGTCCCCGGAAGTGGTTGTGCTGAGGGAATGTTGAATCTGTTATTGTACAAACATTTCCCCATGTTGGACTCTTTGAACACCCTGGAATAGTTCGTCCGTCCATATGCACAGATATCCACAGCTAGAAAACTGTACCTAGTGTCCGCAATAGCCATTAACACAACTGAAAAGTATTTTTTGTAGTTATAGTACAGGGATCCACTATGCGCGGGTTTCTGAAAACAAATGTTTCCCGTCCACGGCACCAATGCAATTGGGAAAATTTGCCACATCCTCAAACTTTTGCGAAATAGATAGCCACATTTCTGTAGTCGGGGTTGGTAGCACAAGTGGTTTGCAAGTTGTTCCAAATCGCATCACGTTTCCCGAACTAGCTGGCAAATGGTCGATTTTCCCATACGAAATTGAAAATGTAGTGACGCAAACGTTTCACCAGTAGCCAGATATCTATCGACAAAGCCAAAAAAAAAAACATTTAGCACTATGGACATATTTAACATATTTTTACTGAGACCACATAAAAAAGACAAGTTTACATTGACTAGGACAATTGGCAACGTGTACAAAATTAAAAGACATGCACAACAATAAATTACATTCTGTCTTTGTCAATAGAACAATGTTAACAAAAGGATATTTACCTCAGGGTCACCACTAAACGTTGCTCCGCACAAATACTCTCACGGAAAGTGCTGCGCCGTTGATGTATGTCATCCTTCACATGTGAGAGCAGAATATCAAAGGTTTCGATGGACATCCGCAGGTAACGTTGAAATTTAAAGGGATGATCCCGAAGCTGAACATACAGGGTGTGAAAGGCACCATATGTATACCGTAAAAAATTCACTTCATGGATCCAATATCTCCTTTGAGAAATACGCCTTCTCTGCTGACGTCGCACATACTTCAAGTGAAATCACACCAGCTCAGACACAAAAAAATTTAGCTAGCAGAAATTCACTCGATGCTCTCAAAATGGATAATGAGTGTCGACTCCCATGCCACGCAGACAAAAAAAAAAAAATTTGAACAACTTTATTGACAGTGCCTGAAAGCAGACAAACGGATGCTTCAAGAACGGACCTCAAAATAACATAACGCAGTCACATGCGTTAACGCAAGCGTTAACGTGAAGCCAAATTTACACTAAATTTGGGTAATTTAAGTACATCCGCTTAACGGATCCGTTAAACGGATTGTACAAAACGCAATGTGAACCTAGCCTTAGTAGAAATTGCCCTGATGATTGGGGACAGTGGAGCCTTACCTGACATATTAGTGTTCTCCTTGACAAATTGGTACCAGCCGGGAGATCTGCGCGATTCTCCCAGTTGGTTTCTGGACACTCACCAGAACTGTCACTCGAGGAGAGCCCACCCACCAAGAGACCAGGACATGATAGAGACTGCAGAGCTGTGAGCTGCTCAAGAGACAACATGGGAAGAATCCTTTAATTCCAAAAGGTTACACATAGAAAGCTGTTACAAGACTCGAATACCCTGCCCTTACAAAATATTACTGGAAGTGCTCACAGCCGGAGATTTTTCCGCATTTTTCAGTAAACCCACTAATGAATATTGTGGTCAAACTCTCTCATTATTATACGACTGATAACAGAAAACAATACACTGTCTTAACAGCAGAAAATACCCACACGTCACACCATTGTCATATTTGGGATTTATTTGAGTGGATGTTGCATACAGCATATAGGGGGAGTCTAGTTTCACAAAATGGAAGACACTACATGGATCGGTCGCTAAAAAAAAAAAAAAAATGGAAAAATGGTGCAGGAAATAAACACAGTAAAAGTCGTTTGAAGGATGGATACATGGGACATCACTGTGAGCACTCGAGGAACAATGTCTCTTCCCTTGCATATGGCTCTTTCAAGCTTTCCTGTACTGTGTCAGGGAAGGGAATACAATGTGCAAAAATGTAAGACACAAAAATACCATAAGATGGTCTATGGACAACATTTGTAACGTCAGACGACTGGCAAATAAGACTAGAACAGTTCATGAAATACTTGTGAAGTTTTTCGTTGTGAAGTTGGATGGTGATCACAACTTTATATCCCTTTTCTCAATGTAGGAGCCTAACAACGCTGAGATCCAGAATTGAATAATCTAAAATATATTATATAGTGTTTTTTTTTTCAATATAATTTTAGAACTACTCTGGTATAAAAGGCAAACAACACCTTCCAGTCTAACAAGCATGGTAGAAATGAGCAGCTATGAAGTATTTCATACTTTTCCTGGAGTAGCAAAATCTGTTCCCTAAAGTGTATTTCTTTGTCTGGCAATAACACTTTAAAGCAGAGTGATTCTCGTTTTCCCATTGGAAACACTTGTCATTGACACAGAAGGTTGTTTGCATCCAGGGCACAGGACATTACAAAGGTACACTAGATTCTTAGGATATCTATGCTGCAGAACATCGGACAACAATCTGGTGCGGAGTGAAATCTGTTATGCTTCAAATTCTAGTCCTAGGCCCAGCTTGTGACCTCCTGCATTGATGTTCTTGCCATCGAGCAGCGTGGAAAGTGTTAATTTTATACCTAAAAAAAAAATACATTTTATTACGTCTGGGAATAGAAATAGACAATAATCTGTCACAACTTACTGTGATTATGACCTGTCGGTAATGCGAGTCAGGAGGGGAAAACTACTTTGGACCTACACAGCACTTCTCCTGAGGCCGACACAACTGTGGCGGATATGTCAAATTCATTTACAAAACCCAATATGATCATTCTGGGATAATACAGGGGATTTTCCTGACCAGATGCCACCTTCATCAGACATAACAGACAGCAGCTAAAAATATGGATAAAGCTCTTGGTTCTCAGTAGTGATGAGCGAGTATGCTCGTTGCTCAGGTTTTCCCGATCATGCTTGAGTATCCTCCGAGTATTTTATCGTGCTCGGAGATTTAATTTCTGTCGACACAGCTGCATGATTTATGGCTGCTAGACAGCCTGAATACATGTGAGGAATGCCTGTTTATTAAGGAATCCCCACATGTATTCACGCTGTACAGCAGCCACAATTCATTCATCTGCGTCGACGGAAACTAAATCTCCGACCATGCCAAAATACACGGAGGACACCCGAGCGTGCTTGGGAAAACCCGAGTAACGAGTATACTCGCTCATCCCTAGTTCTCAGCAGAACCTCACACCATGTAAACAGGAGATGTGCTGCCGAGAACATATTCTATGGGCACAAAAGCAATCATAACGACTGCTCTGTGCACAGGCCAGCAAACCACGGCCTATCAGCTTGTATGTAGCTCGTGTAAAAGGGACATTATTATGGAAAAGTTGAATGAATTAAATGAGGGAAATTGCCATCGAAATGTCAACCCCCAACTGAAATACATCTTTGTGTAAAACTATACATGCACATTATATAATTGCCATATTCCTTTATCTCAGTAGGTAAATCAGCTATCTTCTAACGTATCTGCTAAACACATGACGTATGGCTGCACATGACTAACCTTGGAAATAGCAGTGGATTGCATAACCCTTACGGCCTATATGCACATAACGACTCCTAAGCAACCATCTGGCTTTTCTATCAGTAATTACAACAAATTTACTATTTCTACAAAGCTGTCAAGAACAAGCCAAATCTGATTCCATGGTAGACTTTAAAGCTCCCCCCTACTTATTAGGCTTATTTGGCCAAACTTACCGATATTGACAAGTTTGGCTGACAGTCTTATGTGTATGGGGGACCTGGACAACTGACTTGGGGGAGTTAAAAATTCGGCATGTCTGATCTTGGACTACTGATCCATTTGCTCTTCCGGAAGTAAGTCACCACCAGACATGTCTGACAGCAGCTTTCTCATAGAGAACATAGGAGCGCTCGGCAGAGCAAGCGCTCCTGTGTATGGGAGAGCTGGGCGAGATAGCTGCTGGCTGAATGATCAGCTAACCATTATTTTGGCAACAGTACTGTAAAATATAAGAGATGCCCTAGGAGATTAAGAGCCACTGGTGCCATAGTACTCCTACCATATATGTAAATGGACAAACCCTCTCAGGTGAATGGCCAAGAGGGATTGTATTTTGTAGGTAAGTGTATTTTCCATGGCCGAAACCAAGACTGACCACTGAATTTCCGCAGTGGATTTGCAGTTTCCACTAAAATGGATCCACGTGAGGTTTAGCCCCAACGTCACTCAATGTGACTAATCCTTGCGTTTTCCATATCCAGAAGAAATACCGTATTTTTCGGACTATAAGACGCACCGGACCATAAAACGCACCCCAAATTTTCAGAAGGAAAATTGGGAAAAAAAATAATGTGTCGAATGTGGGTCCGTCTTACAGTCCGAATTTAGCTTACCAGCGAACGGATTAGCACAGGTAGAGGAGTGGTCACTGGGGTCGTTTGGTGGTCCAGGCTGGTGCGGTAGTGGTGCTCTGCGGGGTAACTGTGTTATGTGGGGTGGCTGTGTTCTGTGGGGTGGTTGGGCACTGTGGGGTGGCCATATACTCACAAATCCGGTGGCGGCGGCGCTCCCAATGCAGCTTCCCTGCGGTGCGGTGGTGGTGTCGGGGCAGCAGCAGGGCTCCGCCGGCATTTCATTCTAGCCGGAAAGCCCCCCCGCAGCTGCGACGCGGTGCCGGGCTGAAGGCCGCCAGGGGCCTCCGGTGGCGGTCCCGATGCAGCCTGTGGTGCGGTGGTGGTGTCCGGGCAGCAGCGGGCCTCTGGGCTGCGTGGGGGGCTCCGTTGGACTGAGGAATGGCCGCCAGGGGCCTCCGGCAAGATGGCCGCCGCATGCTCTCATTCAAATCTCAGGACAAGATCTCGTTGCCGAGATTTGAATGAGAGTATGCGGCGGCCATCTTGCCGGAGGCCCCTGGCGGCCATTCCTCAGGCCGGCACCGCGTCGCAGCTGCGGAGGGCTTTCCCGCTGGGACGAAATGCCGGCAGAGACCCCCACGCAGCCCAGAGGCCCGCTGCTGCCCGGACACCACCACCGCACCACAGGCTGCATCGGACCGCCACCGGAGACTCCTGGCGGCCTTCAGCCCGAGACCACGTCGCAGCTGCGGGGGGGGGCTTTCCAGCTGGGACGAAATGCTGGCGGAGCCCCTGACGCAGCACAGAGCCCCGCTGCTGCCCCGACACCACCACCGCATCACAGCGAAGCTGCATTGGGAGCGCCGCCGCCACTGGACTTTCTGGTATGTTGCGACCATAAGACGCACCTCCATTTTCCCCCAAAATTTTTGGGGAAAAAAGTGCGTCTTATGGTCCGAAAAATACGGTAAGTAGTATCGAATTTTTCAGACTATAACATGCACCAGACCATAAGACGCACCTAGATTTTAGAGGAGGAAATTGTGGGAAAAAAAATTAAGCAAAAATTGTGGTCAGTTCTGTACTTAACATCTCATATCCTGGTATATATGGTCCCCTCATCCCCATCCTGATACACATGGCCCGTCATCCCTATCCTGGCAGGAATGATCGCTCTCATCCCTATACTAGTATGCATGGCCCAATCCCTATCCTGGTATGCAGGACCCCCATCTCATCCTAGTATGCATGGCTCCATCCCTATTCTTGAATGCATGGTCCCATCCCTATAATTGGCCCCCACCCACCCCCATCCTGGTATGCATGGTCCCATCTTTATAATTGGCCCCCACTCACTCCCATCCTAGTATGCATGGCCCCATCTTTATAATTGGCTCCCACCCCCCACCATCGTGGTATGCATAGCACCATCAGAAAACATTAAAAAAACCAAACCATTACACTTACCTTCACAGCGCTCCCTCTGACGAAGCTGCTTCTAAGCAGCGATACGCATGGGGTTTGCTACCACATACCCTGCTTCTGGCTTTCACCATGCCTCTGCTGATTAGGGTCTATTGACTCTCCCTGGGATCGTGCTGGCAGGTTCTTGGGACTGGGAAGCATTGGTTTACCCCCGTTTTTGCTATATATTAATGCATATTCTAACTGGGGTGCATCTCCATATTTGGTCCCTCCAGTGAGTATGGACAGGAATATACTTTGTTTAGCCTCTTTTATGGCTTCTTATTTGTAACTGTCCATTTGGGGGCTTTATCTTTAGCTCCCTTTCACCTGCAGATCCCAGGTTGGTTTTTGTTTTTTTGTTTTTTTATTCTTGCATCTTTTTCACTCACATTTGTGTGTACAAGGTTTTTTGGAGTGTATATACAGTGCCTACAAGTAGTATTCAACCCCCTGCAGATTTAGCTGGTTTGATAAGATGCAAATAAGTTAGAGCCTTCAAACTGCAAACGAGAGTAGGATTTATTAACAGAAGCATAAATCTTACAAAACAAAAAGTTATGTTGCTCAGTTGAATTTTAATAAATTTTAAATATAAAAGTGTGGGTCAATTATTATACAACCCCTATGTTTAATATTTCGTGGAATAACCCTTGTTTGCAATTACAGCTAATAATCGTCTTTTATAAGACCTGATCAGGCCGGCACAGGTCTGTGGAGTTATCTTGGCCCACTCCTCCATGCAGATCTTCTCCAAGTTATCTAGGTTCTTTGGGTGTCTCATGTGGACTTTAATCTTGAGCTCCTTCCACAAGTTTTCAATTGGGTTAAGGTCAGGAGACTGACTAGGCCACTCCAACACCTTGACTTTTTCCCTCTTGAACCAGGCCTTGGTTTTCTTGGCTGTGTGCTTTGGGTCGTTGTCTTGTTGGAAGATGAAATTACGACCCATCTTAAGATCCTTGATGGAGGAGCGAAGGTTCTTGGCCAAAATCTCCAGGTAGGCCGTGCTATCCATCCTCCCATGGATGCGGACCAGATGGCCAGGCCCCTTGGCTGAGAAACAGCCCCACAGCATGATGCTGCCACCACCATGCTTGACTGTAGGGATGGTATTCTTGGAGTCGTATGCAGTGCCATCCAGTCTCCAAACGTCACGTGTGTGGTTGGCACCAAAGATCTCGATCTTGGTCTCATCAGACCATAGAACCTTGAACCAGTCTGTCTCAGAGTCCTCCAAGTGATCATGAGCAAACTGTAGACGAGCCTTGACATGACGCTTTGAAAGTAAAGGTACCTTACGGGCTCGTCTGGAACGGAGACCATTGCGGTGGAGTACGTTACTTATGGTATTGACTGAAACCAATGTCCCCACTGCCATGAGATCTTCCCGGAGCTCCTTCCTTGTTGTCCTTGGGTTAGCCTTGACTCTTCAGACAAGCCTGGCCTCGGCACGGGAGGAAACTTTCAAAGGCTGTCCAGGCCGTGGAAGGCTAACAGTAGTTCCATAAGCCTTACACTTACGGATGATGCTCCCAACAGTGGAGACAGGTAGGGCCAACTCCTTGGAAAGGGTTTTGTACCCCTTGCCAGCCTTGTGACCCTCCACGATCTTGTCTCTGATGGCCTTGGAATGCTCCTTTGTCTTTCCCATGTTGACCATGTATGAGTGCTGTTCACAAGTTTGGGGAGGGTCTTAAATAGTCAGAAAAGGCTGGCAAAAGAGATCATTAATCCACACATGTGAAGCTCATTATTCTTGGTGCCTGAACTACTTCTTAATACTTTAGGGGGACCAAACAGAATTCTTGTGGTTTGAGGGGTTGAATAATAAATGACACTCTGAATTAACTTTTAACGTTTTTAAAAAAAAAAAAAAAAATTAAAACAAAAATTTTTGCTGCAGTGCATTTCCCCTTCCAGGCTGATCTACAGTACAAATGTCACAATGGCAAGTTAATTCCGCATGTGTCAACCAGCTAAATCTGCAGAGGGTTGAATACTACTTGTAGGCACTGTATGTATTTATGGGTCTTATTTTCAATTGAATATTGTATCCACCCATGACCAATATACATTTTGTTAATCCTTGTCCATTAGGGACAGATGCATATGGTTATACTTAGGAGGCATTGTATTATACTGTGTGTATTATAATACAATTAATCCCAATTTCATTATCAAGAAATAAGAATGTGACATGCCGTCATGTCAGCACATTCAAATTATATACACTAGCTCAAGCAGACTAAGATCGCAAAGAGGAAAATAGAGCCAAACAGTGTTCATTATGTGAAAAAATTTCAAATTTTATTAATGCCAAGTTAAAAATATCAGAAAAGTGAAACCAATGATACACACAGCAATAAGTATAACCCCCACCCCCTCAACAGTTCCAAAATGTGAATCCCAAATCAGAGGAAGGGAAGTTGAGGCTGAACTTAATACCGATACATATACCAGGTCATATAATGTTGATAATCACCAGTTTTCATAAGATTATGTATCAATCAGAATAATAATATTGCACAAATCCCAAAAATGTAAGACCCTTATGTAAGTGGTGTCAATGGGAGGAGATACAACAGTGGTTGTCTGGCCGCATAAGAACATGAATCAATAATAACATGTCATTCCTGACCACCATAACAATGCTCCATTATCATAATAAGAAGATAGCAATCCAATCATATGGCAAGAGAGTCATAAAGGTACACGTCATTCATCATCACAGTCATATTGCACATCCCTCAGGCCAAAGAAATGATAGTGTAATGCTATCTAAAAATGACATGAAAGCTAAACTGTGCCAGAACTCACCACAAAGGAGCTGTGAGGAGGGGTGTCCGAAGGATCGTGCAATAGGACTGTGATGATGAATGACGTGTACCTTTATGACTCTCTTGCCATATGATTGGATTGCTATCTTCTTCTTATGATAATGGATCATTGTTATGGTGGTCAGGAATGACATGTTATATGATTCATGTTCTTATGCGGCCAGACAACCACTGTTGTATCTCCTCCCATTGACACCACTTACATAAGGGTCTTACATTTTTGGGATTTGTGCAATATTTATTCTGATTGATACATAATCTTATGAAAACTGGTGATTATCAACATTATATGACCTGGTATATGTATCGGTATTAAGTTCAGCCTCAACTTCCCTTCCTCTGATTTGGGATTCACATTTTGGAACTGTTAGGGGGTGGGGGTATACTTATTGCTGTGTGTATCATTGGTTTCACTTTTCTGATATTTTTAACTTGCATTAATAAAATTTGAAATTTTTTCATATAATGATTGAACATTGTTTGGCTCTATTTTCCGCTTTGCTATCTTACTGTGTGTATTAGCCAGGATTGGGACCTGGTTTATGGCACTTCTTGTGTGCTTTTTAATTTATTTTAACTTTTATGTGTTTTGCTGTTCCAAATAAAATATGTTCATGTGATTTTTCTACGATTTTCAGGTGTGCAGACCTATTATTGTTTGGTCTTTTTTCTTGTTACATGGTCTTTCCCATACAAGGTCTTGCACCCGGATTGATTTGTATGGCGTTAGATGCACCTCATATCCATTGCTTGTAGCCCCATCAGAAAACATTAAAAAAACCAAACCATTACACTTACCTTCACAGCGCTCTTTGGTACCAGCAACTGCTTATACTTGTAAGCAGTACATGGCAGGGACGTCATGGCTGCTCACAAGCAGAGCATAGCTGCAGGAATACTTGCCGGGACTGTGCGCGCATAGAGCAGTGAGAATGCCACTACTTAAGTGAAATGAAAATTCAATTAATATTCATTTCTCTTAGGAATCGGCACACATGCTGCCGACAGCAGCAGGAAGCCGGTGGCTGACACTGCGCGCTACTGAAGAGCAATGAATACTCACTGCTCTATGCACATCAGGACGAGATGGGGGCCAATCATACCAAGATACTGTTATTAAAGAGAAATTAATATTCATTGCCCTCCATGCCCAGGGGCGTGGAATGCAGCAAATTTACATTTCTCTTTAGCAGCGGGCACAGGAGTTAGCCGCAGCCGCCGACTCCAGCCTCCTGTGACCCGCTGCTCCGCCGATGCCGCTCCCCCCACCTCCCCACCACAGCCAGAGCTGGTACATTCGGACAATAAGATGCACCTTGCATTTTTATCCACATTTTTGGAGGAAAAGAGTGCGTCTTATAGTCCGAAAAATACGTAAGCTACTTATTTTTTTTTGCTGCATGACTTTTCCAGCCACATTACCGAAATCTACACAGAGAATAATTGCTGTACCAAAAAAAACTTGAGGCAATATTCCTTTAATTGTGTTTCTTAGAGCTTCTACTAAATGCCCTAAGAAGGGGTCTATCAATGTGAAAGGTCCCTTCACTAAAAATCTTAAAAGTGCTGTCAAACAGAGAAATAAGTTTCTCCAAAGGGTTAGTCTTGCTGGTAAATAAAAAAAAAACTATTTGTTCTCCCTCTTACGGATCCTTTGCAGCTTCCTTTTTAGCTATTACCAGATCGCCACTTTGTGGTCCCATACTGACATATGGTAAACGGCAAGAAATGCCTGCTCCGTCACCGACTGCAACGGTGACCTTCATTAGCCAGCGTTTCCAGCCATTTCCTGGGTGGAAGGATGAGACAAAGAAGTAGAGACCGGCGGAGACCAGGTAGGGGCCAGAATGAAAACTGCAAGTTTACTGCAAAGTTCATGCCTGTGTTTGTGCATATAACTGACCAAAATAATAGAGACAATGCATGAACAAGCCCGACATAGAGGACAGTAATAAATTATTTAGCAATCAGAATATCGTACCTGGTTTAAGGGTTTGAGTATATCCTAATCCAATTAGACTGGAGTTGTTCACTTTAGCCTGTAAGAAAGATCAGTCCTTAATTATTAATACTAATCCATTACAAAGATGCTTACATTTTATGAAATTAACAGACAGATGTATAAATGTATGAATTATACAGAGTTCTCATTATATTCAGACTGGCACATCATATAGCATGATATTTGATGATATATAGAGCAATTATATCTACTCTTGGTTTACACCAATACTAAACCCTAATAAACTGGGATTGCAAAAAATAAGGGTTATTAGGTAAATGCGATAAAAGCAGTAAATGTGCAGATTGTGGTCTATGACTCCAGATGAGTGATGCCTGCACATTCACAGTCCAATAGTCACTGGAGAACAGCAGACAGTGCATGCACACATTGCCAAACACTGCGGGGCTGGGAAAGTCAGAGATCATACATAAAGGCTGAGGAGGTACTCTTTAGAATTGAAGTAACCTCAGGTCTGCTCCATGAAAATAGTTATAGAGAGCAAAGGCACCCATACACATACAGGTTTGGCAAACAGTCTAATGCAGGTGAGCCCAACCTGTGGCTCAGGAGCGACATGTGGCTTGCATCTGTTTGCCAGAATTAGCGCCAAGTCTAGCAAAAAGCTATAAGCAGCAGGTTTCCAGATGGTGACTTTTATAACTAGCTCTGCACAGAAGAGCCGATCTGGACGAGCAAACACTGGCCATGAATTAGAATTATAGTACCAGTCAGAAGAGGTGCTTGAATACTGAAAGTAGGGAAGGTGGGAACCCTGGATATATGTATAGTACCTTGGTGTGATTTTTATGGGGAAACTTTGGTTGTCATTATATCAGTAATCGAAGATCTGGGTATCATTACGGAGAAAAGCAAGAGCTTGGTGTGACTACTAATGGAAATTCTGGATGAGGCTCTATCAGAGCTAAAATGTCGATCTCAAGGGAAAAAAAAACAAAAAACACTGGAGAGCTTTGTGGAGCTGGGAAGATAGCTGGCTGAACGAACGGCCAAAACCATCATTCATCCAACATCTATTTATAGTGTACATATATATGAATGAATATTAAATTTAAACATGTTTTAGTCATTTACTAAGAAGTAGTGTGTCACGGGTTTGCAGCAACAGAGAGGAGCCAGAAGACCGCGCTGTACAATTTCTCATACTCCTGCACTGATTACAGAAGGACTTCACCTTCATATTAAACAGCGCAAGTTTCTGCTAGCAGTACGGGGGTTAGCCTGTTCAGTTGAGAGCGCCTGGAAGATTTCCTGCTTAGATTCTCTCAGCTTTTCAGTGTTGGCCACTCCCCTCTGCTATATAAACTGGCCTTTGGCAAGCAGACATTGCAAGACTTAGTTTGAGGAAGCGTTTTGGAGTATTGTTCATGAGACTGTTGCTTGGTGATTTTTCTGTGTGCATATCCTCATCCTCTATTATTTGGTTTTCCCTTCCTTTACTTCCCGGTGTTCCACTCTGTTTGTGAGTGCATATTTGTATGATTGGCATTTTCATTTCTCCCTGTACGTCTAAGTCTGGTTTGTGTACTCATATACACAATTCCCCACTTCCCTGGCTGATGGAGGAGACAGATAAGGGCTGATTCAGGAGCTCAGTAAGGCACGTGGCTTCAGCGTCTTAACCATCCAAAGTAATCCAGGGATCAGGGATAGCTAGGGCACCCCTTGCTTTAGGGAAATAGAAGGATTCCCTAGCTCGGCGATATCTTGCAACTGTGCTGTGACATTAACTCTGGTCCAAAACATTTTTTCATTTTTTTGATCCATCATTGATCCAGTGACTGCTTTGGCAGGGCAACTCCAGCAAATCAGTCTGGAGGTGGCAGATCTGCGCACTGTAGTTTTGCAGAAACCGAAAATGTCAGGTTTGGGGACCGCGTCTCCCAGGCAACCCCTAGTGGAGTCCAAGGTCACTTTATCTGATAGGTTCTCTGGGAGGCAAAACAAGTTTGTTGTTTTCAATGAGGCCTGTAACCTTAACTTTAAGTTACGTCCTCCTCAGGAACCACGGATCAACAGGTTTTGTCACAAGGCAGGTAGATTTGTTGTGATCCATCTTAACGACATACTTATTTATTCACTTGACATCAGGTCGGATCGGGTACATGTCAGGCAGGTCTTGCAGATACTCAAAGACAAATTATTTGTGGAACTGAAGAAGTGTATGTTCTCGGTTCAGGAGATCCCTTTTCTGTGTTATTTCTTATAGTCCACCAGTTTTCGCATGGATCTGGCGAAAAGGCTGGGCACTACTGGATTGGGATTGTCCAGATAGCTTAAAAAGGTGGTACAAAAGTTTTTGGGTTTCGCCAACTACTAATGTAAGTTCATCAAAAACTTTTCAGTAGTTGCCAAACATCTGACGGATAAGACCAGGAAAGGGATCGACTTTTCCAAAGCAACAGGGATAGCTAGGGTTACCGTAGTTTTAGGGATAGGAAATGAGCCACTAGCCCCGGGATATCTTGCAACTCTGCCGTAACATAGTGCTTCATTCTTCTTGATAGGAATTATAGGTTTTTGTGTATTCTTAACGGAGGTTGATTGCTAGGCATAGTATGAACTACATCAGGAATCGGCAACCTCTGACAATTCAGCTGTTGAGAAACTACAATACTCATAGTTTAACAAAAGCTGGAGAGCTGAAGGATGTGATCCCTGGACTACATTTTGGCAGTGGATTTACTACCAGCCCTCACTATTGCCAATGTATAATGAGCGGTTCCTGTTTTAACCATTACGTAGCCCTTCACACATATAAGAGGCACAATTCTCACTCTCCATCCTAGACTTGTTGGATATGTTCACAAGTAGCACAACACTAATCAAGGCTAGCCAATCTATGTGAGTGCAGAAGAACGTCACAGCTCGTTTAATATTCCATCCATCTCCAGGTTGAAGATTAGTCCACACTGTGGAAGTGTGAAGGTCAGCGATCCTGGCAGTATGATGATGATAGATCATCATGTATAAACCTCCAGTATGTATAACAGCTACACAGTGCACACATGATGATGTGCTTCTTAGTGCATACTGTTCTGCCCACTTATGTGCAGCAAGTTAACTCATAGCATAGTACCGGTTATTACCACTAGATGTCATTAGTGTTCCTATTCGTCCTGTTTCAGGTACGTTTCCCCTTTAATTGAGCAATGTGTTCTGGTTAAGAACTGCCCCCTTAGCTTCCCGGGGAAATCTAGTCACACAGACATATTCTCCCGGGCTTTCTGAAGAGTTCACGTGTGTCTTCCTCTCTGTAAATCATTGCTTCTGTCGAGCAGATTCCGGTGAGCGTTTATCACAGTTATGTGTAGTGCTACGTATCTGTGTTAGTTAGCCATAATTCAGCCCTGTGATAGGTGCATGTACTTCAGCTTGTTGTGATGTATTTGCACTGCATGTTAATTCATCCTTGTTTAGTGAGTGTAATGCTGGCAGCTTAAGTTGTTTAGATAATGTCTGATAGCATCCTATATTGCTGCTGTTTCTGTTATCTGCCAGAATTGACATATTATACTGTCTTTTCTCTTATAGTTTTTACCCGATCTCATCCACTATTGTGTTCACAAATTTCCTCTGTTATCTACTATTGTTGCTCACATTGTTAAGGGCCTGCGGAACGCACCTAATAGATATTAAGGAGAGGTGCGTTCGCAGCCCGGGGTCCACCGTGCAGGCAGAGCCTGCTGCTAGTAAGATGGCGCAAATAGGCAGTATGAGCGAACTCTGTTATCCCGCAGAGTCGCAGATGTAAACGCCGTAGCACTATATGGCGGTATGGGCGAACTCTGTTATTCCAGAGTCGCTAACTAAAATGCTGTAGCGCAATATGGCGATATAAGCGGACTCTGTTAATTCACAGAGCCGCTGTGAAAAAGACTGTGTCCTGTTAGACTCACAGGGGACACAGATGACTGCTAAGCGGATTGCAGTCTGTGGTCATGCAATCAGAACACAAACAATAATCTCATCACCGGAGTAGCCGGTATTCCAATGGCGTTTTCAGCCGAGCCCTGAACACGTGCATACAGAACTCCTCACCGGAGGTGCCGGTATTCTAGGGGCTTATTTCAGCCGGACCTAACCACACGCATACATGACCACACTGGCGCAAGCATGTAACAGATTTGATACTAGCGCACGGCCGTGCGGTCCTTCACATCTTTTATAGTAGCAGCTACAGGACCTTCCAGAAAAGGACCAATGGGAAAGCTGCTCCAGAACTAAAGCAGCTTCAGGATCTTCCTGGAGGACCAATGGGAGTCACTGCAGTACCCGACCATGTGACCCCTGATCTCCTATGAGAGATCTTACCCTGAGCATGCTCAGAAGGGAACACACGGGACTTAGTCCAAACTACGTCTGCTTGCCGCTGACCTGCACTGGTTACAATGGCAGGACCTGGGGAGGCAGCAGTCATCCTCTGCACAGTATTAGACTGGGCGAGACGCTGTGACCGACGTCTTTGCTGAGCAGGCTCCACTGCGGCCGGAGACGGATGGGGGACCGCAGCGGGGATGGCTCGAGATTCCCCTTGTGCAGCAGTGGGAACTCGATTCCTAACACACATCATCTCAATAAATATAGACTTAAACACCCATACAGTCTTTTACTGAGAGTGGATGAAGGGTTTAGCCGTATGCTGGAAGCCACACAGTCATACGTGGAAGAAGGCAGAACACATACACTACCCCTAGTGAATACTTACAGAGAACGATGCATCGGAGTCAATTTGATATTTGGCTGCAATTCCAAAGCGAGTGTTGCTGTTTCCTGCTGTCCAAGCCAAGTTAATGGCAGTTTCCAATTTATTATTTACTTTCTGATAAACAGAGCCTCCAAATTCTGTACCGTCATTCCTATTGGTAACATAAAATAAAGTAAAGCAATAGAAATTATCACAGCTCCTGAGCAGACAGCTGATCATATTCACAATGAACCCTTATATATTCAGAGATTAATCAAATCTTTTACTGCGTTCCAGCACATTATGAACACAGAATGTCTTAATGTCAGCTAGAACAAAACAAAAAAAAAATCTTTCCAGTTTCAGCAACAATCAAGAGAGATGTAAATAGTGAAGGCCCCATTCCTACGACAGGGAGTTTCATATAATTAACTTTATACTATAAAGTGCTGTGTAAAGTATATTAATTTACATGGCAATGACAATCTGAGTATAGCTTTACACTACCTAAAATAAAAATAAATCATTTAAAACTTATCCCATCTATATGCTAAGGCGACACACTATCTGACAAGACAATAGATAGTGAATGTGTTTGAGTTGCAACCTGCCAATTGTCACAACCACAACACACAAGTCACTGGAAATCCGGCAGGGATTAGGGATTAGAGCATCAAGACAATGTGCAGGTCACAACCAGACTACAACTCCATTATGCTGTAATGTAGCACCGCAATACTGCATCAAAGCTTGCCACGTAGTCCTAACGTAACTTCAATCTTGTGCAAGACTTGATCGGTCCACCAGGGTCTTCTCCGCCATTATTGATAGTATCAAGCCATCAGGCATCTAGTCTTCG
Source organism: Oophaga sylvatica (assembly GCA_033576555.1). Classification (NCBI taxonomy): domain Eukaryota; kingdom Metazoa; phylum Chordata; class Amphibia; order Anura; family Dendrobatidae; genus Oophaga; species Oophaga sylvatica. The sequence goes on along the minus strand of JARQOD010000004.1, from coordinate 60,355,850 downwards.
GCTTGTTCCTTCTATTCTTCTGACCATGGTGTCCTTCTCCAGTGATTGCGCTCTTCATATGATATGTCCAAAGTAGGCAAGTCGTAGCTTGGTCATCCTTACTTCAAGTTACATGTCTGGCTTGATTTGTTTCAAAATTGATTTGCTTGTTCTTCTTGACATCTATGGTATTGATAACCTCCTTGTCCAGCACTACTATCATATGCAAATAATTGATTTTGTCATCCAAAGAAATAGTATAAATGGTTTTCAACTACAATGATACTGATGACCTATTCTATGGAGTTGGTGGAAGTTGACACCCAGCACACCCATCAATCAGCTGTTACCACCTCTGCTAGAAGCTGGATCAAAACAGTGCATGGAAGCTCCCGGGTACTGAAGTTTAGCCCTAATTCATTTACATAGGAGCAGGTCTGCAATATTCAGGAGCAGTGTACGAAACTTGGCGATCTCTTCCGTACACTATTTAGATCTGGACACTGCTGGACTGGAGAGCTGCTGATTGATGGAGGGTGCCAAGTGTCAAACTCCTTCCGAATGGATATCCTAGAGATAGGCCTTTACTATCATTGTAGTGGAAAACCCATTTGATAATCAGTTTTGATTAGGGACAAAGGATATATTTCCTACAATGCAGTTTTGATAATTGAAAATTAAAATAGAAGGGGTTAAATTTTAAGTCAACTGGAGATACAGTGAATGACGGATTCAGCTTTTCGTGCTCAGCCCTATGACAGCAACACATGTACATTTTTTTCTACTTACACATTGGTGTGCAACTGGAATTCATCAGTTTTATATCCGACGGCAAAATTACTCTGTGAGACTCTCGACTTGGCAGACTCAAAAGTCATTTGGTAGCCAGCTAGCCAGCCTTCATAGCCAAACACCACAGCACCGCGTACAGACGGGCCGGCAATATCGAAATCCATATCACAGCCCACGTTAACGTGCTCTCGTTTGTACGCGCCCTTGATCTTCGCATTCTTCTTTCTAAATATATACAGAAATCAGACAGTGAAGATGTTCTTCATGAACACACAAGACCAATGGTCTAACAAAATGACAAAGGCAAGGTTATACTAATGTAAATGTCAATATATCAAATGGAAATGTCATGCAGGACAATACAATACACGTGAGGCTGGGGTGGGAAACAGTCAGTAATGCCATTTTCAGCCACCAGCATTCCAGTAGACCATGCAGACTTGTGTGACAAATGGTATTTCTGCTCCAGCTGCATTTAATCCTCAGTGTTGGCAGGAAAAAAATGTCAAATTCTACAGGCAGCAATGCCAATAAGTGGGAACTGCAGAATATAACACTCCATATAGCTGGACACATCAGTAAGACAACTAGACGTAAGGTAACTAAAGTGGGTGCAGAGAACAGGCGACATTATTAAAGGGATAGTCTCAACTTTCTAAATAGTTAAAGATTGCAAACTGCTTGTAAAAACTAGCAACTTTGCAATTTACTTGTTATTAAAAGATCCGTTTCAGTATCAAGAAAGGAGCGATTTTTAATTTAATAGTTAGTGCTCATTGCCTAGGATACCAGACACTTCGGCAGGCTATTAAGCAAGGAGCACAGCACTTACAATCTCTTAACTATAGAGCTTGCAAATGGTGCTCTGTAATTTATTGCCCCAGTGTTCTTCAGATGCTTCAGTGACAAATTTGCCTCTGTTTGCAGCATCAGAAATCATGCCGCTGGTCTGAACAGCGACACCCCTCAGCAAAGCAGAAAGCTGTGAGACACTGGAATGGTGCTCTCCTGAAGTGACAACATATGGGTGGTCTGCAGTACCAAGACAGGTTATCAAATGTGAAAAAACGAAGGCTTAAGGGCAATCTTATTATAATGTACAGAGATCTTCCTAATGGTCTTTTACAGCTAGGCCTGCGACAGGAACAAGGGGGCATCCTCTACGTCTGGAGGAAAGGTTTAAATCATAATCACAGAGGCAGATTCTTTACTGTAAGAGCAGTGAGACTATGGAACTCTCTGCCGTATAATGTAATGGCTGTATCACTACTGAAGTACAAGGAGAGTCTGGATAAATATAATATTACATGTTATGGGACGTTGATCCAGGGAACTAGTTTGATTGCCATATGGGGAGTTCGGAAGGAATTTAGTCCCATAACATGGGGCAAATATCACCTTCCTCATGGGATTGCCAATCTCTGTATCAAGCCTATCCCATTATAGGTTGCACATGATGCACTTTTTGGTTGGTGGATCATAAAGATTATTGTTTCAAACAAATTGGAATTTAGCATGGCTAATCCGGTGTTCCTGAGAGATACGCAGTGTCAGAAGTCCCATCTCTTTATGGCTACATATCTTTATGCATGGGGGGCTCTAGCTGTTTTTATTTGATAGGGGCCTTTGGTTTCGCTCAGGCACCATTGTTCGGGTGCAACTTCATGTGAATCCTCTATATAACAGTGCCCCTGGCTTTTCTGCATAATCACAATAAAATATTGAAAATTATTTTTTTTTTTATATAAAATGCATAAAAAGTGAAAGTAATGAGAAACAGACACATGACTCCAGTCTAATAATGCCTTGAAATGAGCATTAGGAGAGACATGGCAGAAAGATTATTATACCTCTATAGCTGTATACTTGTCCCCTTACAGGTAAATAACAACGTGACAAAGAAAGATTAGGCAGTCTGCAACTTTATTTAAACATTATGTTATCTTACCACCAAAAGAAATCACTCCCTAGTGCCGGTCATGGGGTGTCTCCATTCTTCCTAACTTGTTGTCCAATCCCTATAGTCTGTTAAAAACCATCTCTGGCAGCAGAGACCCAAGAAGGATTACAGAAACGGGGTCTCTCCGATGTGTCATATTGCATGTAGGCATAAAGGAGAGTTCTGGCTATTCTTTCAGGACAGGCAAACTATACTTCTTCCTTTGCTATAAAAATTACTTATTTGTAAAAATATATGCCAGAAATCATCAATGTGTGATGCTCCTAGAAGTAAGACACATAGGGATATAATAACAACCATGTTCTCCAATTCATTGGCTGCAAATCTGTGTGGAGTAAAAATGAAGGTTTTTTTTTTTCTTTTGGGAATTTTAATGGACTAAAATTAAATACTAAACTCTGTTAAATAAAATTTGGTTTGTGTCACAATTTTCCTTTTCATTTTTCTGTCGATGAACAACTATTGAAGGCTTGCTTTTAAGTGCCACGCTGTAAGCTTTTATTAACGGTATACCATTATTTTTAATGAGGGAAAAAGGGATGATGCAAATATTTAAAATACCTCTTTTTTAGCTTTACACTTAATCTTTTAGTCTCCATGAGGGAATTAGCAGTATTGCTCTATATTGCACAAATAATAGTCTTTGGATGGGCTCAACAGAAAAGCCAAAATGGTAACACTGGGCTCTTCCCGTAGGCCTCTCAATGACCACCCATGAACATGTTGCGGGGGGGTGGTTGACTGGCACCAGATTGGATACCTTAAATGCCCCTGTCTGGGATTGACAGCTACATTTAAAGTTAAACCGCAATGATTGGAGCATAGCCAAGACCTCGACCGCTCAATGATGTAGACTTTCAGAACATTGCCACCTTCTGGGTCAAATTCTTGGAAATCAGCTGACTTTGCGAACAGCGACTGGTAGAAAGTGACTCTTCATTCTCGACCACTGACGGTGGGGCTGTCTTCTATGGCGTCTACATGCCCCAAATGGGCATATCGTCCGGGGTGGTCTTTATTAGTCAAGAGAAAAACCCTTTAAGAGCTTATGAGAATAACTCTGTAAGTGGAGGCCTACGAAGTCACACAATAGAGACATCTACTCTTCTTCAGGATGACACCGCCCATTTTGCCAGATGAAAACCTACTGATCTGACACTATTAGAAGGTCTTAAAAGGGTACCCTGTCATATTTTCAAATTATGACTAGGCGATAGTTAGGTGCGATTTCTGTCGGCAATATAGCCCACCTGATAATGTACATCTGACCATAAACACTAGACAGGCAGCTGCTGTAAGACTGTTGTGCCATATGCTTTCTTTCTACTTTGGTTTCTACTATGGAGAAAAAGTTATAAGCGCCCAAACACCTCATACGGCACTTATGTCAGGTTAAAGAGGAGTATTCGACGGGATGAAATCCTACCAATCTGATCACCTTTCAGATTGGTTCAGCATGTTAAGAAGGAGTTGGGCTCCAAACCTGTGACGTGACACCACTATGGCCTAACTAAGGTAATGTGACACAGACACAAAGCTCAAGAGGAGATCACAACCAAAAATCAATCAATAAACATATATTAGCCGGCAAGGAATCTGGGCGTAGACATAGTTATACAGTTACTTCTTACCCAGTATTAGGAGAGAACGACGAGTCAAAGGTCAACTTCAATCCTTTTGCAAGCTGAACAGAAAAGAAATGGACTAGTTGCATTTATACTGGTCAGATACAGATTAGTAATGTGCATCTACTCCACTGCCAGATCTCCTCCTTACCTGATCTTCTATAGTGATCTCAGTGCCCAGTGTGTTATCGGTGTTCCACTTCTCTGTGAACGTCAGTCCATATTCTGACCACTTGTATTTGGTTTCCAGGCTGCCGCTGACTTTGCTGGTCTCTGCATTTGCTGAACCTGAACTTGTAAATTCCTGAAAAAGATGATTAGAATCTCATAATTGTATTAGCTTTCTCATACCTGTCTGACCTTGAGTGCTAACATTTCACTTATAACATCATATAACTCCTGGAGCCAGGTGTATACAATACAATAGATATATTATCAAAGCTTTTCTATATATATTGCTCCCAACTTAGGAAAATATAACTACAAATGTAACAGTGATTATAAGGCCCAAAACTAATATGATATCTTGCCTATTTACAGTTATTTAGCCTTGTGACCGTGTCTTTTTGGTCAGACTGCAACAAGACTCCCATTATAAAGGGATCCTTGTGATTTTCCATAATTCCATAACATATGGGGGATAGTCACACATAACGCCGTGATATGGAAGGAAGCTTCATACCTGCTCCATGTGAAAAACAGAAACCACTTTACGTTAAAGAAGTCCTCTCACTCGGTGGCATGTCTATATGATATGTAAGCATGGTCTGCTTGTCAGGGAGCCATTGAAAGTGACCGATGTGGAATACTGGAGCAGAGGGAAAGTGACATAAGGGAACCACCATGCCTCAATAACTCATGTTACCTCTGCTTGGCATTTCCAACAGGTATTGTCACTATAAAAATCTCAGAAAAACTGCCGCATTTTTCCGGCAATATTGGTTAACGCAGCCCTGTGCATTTTTGTAATAAATTCTTTAAAGGGACTGTCCGCACAAAATGACTGTTTAACCAGATACAGGCACTCGGTGAAGTATGGTGGGGACAACCATTTACCGTAAGTCCATCTTCCCACTTGCTTGCTTTCCATCCATCTCTGCCCTTCTCTGACAGTTGTCAATCAAAGAAAAGGGAAGGAGAGAAATCTAAGGAAGACAGGTAGGTGGAATGGTGCACTTAAAAGTCTGGCCACACCAAGGGTGCACCGAGCGCCTGTACTTGCGTTGAACAGTCATCCTGTGATGACAGAGTCCCTTTAAGGTGCCTTCAAATGTGTTGAATTAGTAATGCTGATTTCTTCTTCTTGTTCCCTTTTTGCACCGTGTCTGCTGATCCTGGTTATCCCGCAATTACACGATGGGAATGTTCCTTCAACACTTCAACTTACCAGTCCATTTTCAGATTTTGTTTTCAAGTCAAGCTTTATGAACCCAAAGCCTAAGAAAGGAGAGATAGGAAAAGAATGAGATTTATGGAAACAAAACAATATCTAAAAGAAGTAAGCGCTCAGCTCTATACTCTGGGCCTTTTCCGAATGACAGCACCAATTCCAGCCATGAGAATGCTGACTATTACCGAGATACAATATAAACATGATAGATTCCTGGTCACAAGCCTCAGGTCCCATAACCTTTAGACTGATGACCAAAGGGGCCATGATGGTAACAGTGGCGCCCTCCGTCTGTAGCTAATGGTCAAACAGATTCTGTCAGCCTAAATTTACTCTTCAAACTATAGACTTGTAGGAGATGGGAAACAATTTACATTTTTTAGGTTATAAACCTGTTCCTCCACTGCCCCAAAAAACAACCTTAATGTGATATGCAAATATAGGTGCTCGCTGCACCCTGGTGTGGCTAAATGCATCTGGCACCATTATTTAGATTAATGCCACTTAGGGAGGGCGATCAAATTAATTTAATGAATTTGCCGTCTCTATTCTTCACAATTCAGATTTTGGCCAAATTTAAAGTTTGATCATAGCTCGGCCACAGTAGATTAATATCGGGGTGAGCCATGAAGTGCATGGTGCAACGCTGCGGACAGTGGAAGACAGACCTCGGGACGGTGCTGCGGGGGAGGGGAGAAGCGTATAGAGTGAGGAGGTGGCAGAACGCTGGTCATCTCCAGAGGATTACGTATTCTGAGGCCCAGAGTCGCCCTACTGCGGCTCATAGGGTCTGATACTCATGCTGGAACAAGAAGCACCTAATTCACTAAGGCCTCTTTCACACATCCGTTTTTCGCCGTCAGGCACAATCCGTCTAAAATGTCAAAAGATGGATCCGGCTTCTTTTGTGAAAAACTGATGCAACGGATCCGTTTTTTTAGCCGGATCCGTTGTGAACTTTTCAACCCAGAAAAGCACTCTACACATGTCTGGAACAAGGAGAGAGACAGATACAGAGACAGAGAGACCTTGATTTCCACAGTCCGGATCAGTTTTTTGCCTGATCATGCAAAATACTGATCCGGCACCATTGACTTGTATTGTATCAGGTGGCCGGATGCGCCGGTTCAGGCGCTGTCCGGTTTTGTCGCCGGAAACAAAAAACGTTGCAGTGACCGTTTTGTCCGGCCGCCGGAAAGGAAATTTATGCCGGAAAAAAACGGACGCAACGGAAGGGCATGCGGCACGATCCGGCGCTAATGAAAGTCAATGACAAAAAAAACGCTTCCAGCTGCCCCAGCTTCGTCTACTTTGGATGAGCTAGCCAAAGCTAGCACGAAAACACCAAAAGTTGCAAAATTTAGTGCGATTTCTACCTGCAGCATGAACCTTCATACAGTTCGGTTCGTGCTGTCAGTGCGAGTCCGTCGGCTCTAGCATCACCCGTCTATATAAAACTTCAGGGTGCAGTAATAACTCACGACGAACCTCAGGAGAGTGTCTGCAGACCGGACTGGACAGACTCCTCCACAGAACTGGTCAGGAACCTGAACCCAGAGACATCACTTATTGTATACAGGGAAATGTGGCTGGTATATATTCTCAGCATCACATACAATCATATTATCCTGTATACAAAGTCTGATATCTTGTATATTCTAGGTATGTGATATACTATCTATAGCCTAATTTATACCAGTCACATATGGTGTGAGGAACATCAGATACTATACTAGTCATATATTATCCTGTATGCGTATAATATCTGATCTTCAGTATATCCTACGCTGGTCACCCATCATCCCGTACACTCTGTAATGTTATATACAGCATTGTATGTGACTAGTACAATATCTAATGTTATAAGTGAGCCCATGTTACTGGAGTAACATGCAATGTTCTGTATTCATAGTATATATACCAGTCATATTATTTTGTATATGTCATATGATGTCTGAAGTCATAGTATACCATAGTTTAGTCATAGGCAGATGGCTTAAAAGTAGGTGAAGGACCGCCAAACTCTGCTACAAAAGGTGAGGTTGTGGAAGACAGTATCACGCCACCGTGCAAGACTGAGCACAGCATCAAGACACAAGGTAGTCATACTGCATCAGCAGGGTGTCTCCCAGGCAAAGGTTTCAAAACAAACTGGGGTTTCACGATGTGCTGTTTAAGAGGTATTGAAAAAGCAGCAAACATGTGCAACATTGAGGACGGAGTGTCTGGAAAAAGAAGCTTAGTGCAGATGAAAGACACATTGTTATGTATTGTGTTATGGTTTGGAGCATGAGACCCCATCCTTTCTTACCTTAATCTAGTACCTGAATGTAGTGAATCTACTATAAGATCAGAACTGGATTTTACCCTAAATTTGCATCTTCCAGGTAGGGTAAAATGTGAACACTTCAGCCAATCAGTGATCACCGATTAGCAGCAGCGCTCATGTGATGCCTCCACAGGATGATCCCATCAGACTGATGAGGGACAATATTTTACCCTATAAGCATTTATAAGGCCAGATTCCCCATGTAACAATAACACTAATAGGTGGGATACATTTTCCTGCCTTCCTGATTTCTAGGAACACTATATATGAGGAGCTTTCAGACGCTGTAAATCACAGTATACATTAGTAAGAATTTGTGCTCGGCACTTTTATAAATTTACAGGAACTTACCATATCCTTTGGTGAACACATCTCGAGCAGATTTTCCAAGGTCAGCATAAGGTGGAGGTATAGCCATTTTCTACTGAAAAAAAAAAAAATATATATATATATTTTAAAAAAATCCAAAAGAAACATTTCCATTTGTTCTGATGAATAGTGATCGTCTGAAGACAGAAAAAAAAGGCAACACAGAACGCGCACCTTCCGCTCCTCACTCCACCGGCTTATGGAAGAGCGGATTGTGTTCCTATCGGATGGAGGGGGTATTGTATGAGCGGTCCGGGCGGCTCCGCCATACTGGTGCCGACATGCGATGACACATTTCTATTTCCCACACTGTCATGCCCAGCTACTGGGGCACCTGATATAAAGTATATCCTGCCACAGACACAAGGAGTCACGTACAGCGCTGCAGCAAATAATCACAGAGGCAGAAAAATAAAGAAAACGAAGATAAATCAAAGCAAAAGCTTCTCTTATCCAAGCAGAATGTCAGGCCGGATTCCTCACGCACGCATGGCTGCCGCTTCTAATGCCTTCTGGGTAATCTGCCATTTTAGAGCTTAGCGCAGGCCAGATGTGCTCCGCACACCTGCCACATAGAGGACAGGGGATGACGATGTGAGGGGACATTCCAATATCACATTAGTAACGCAATATATGAGGTACAAGGACCCTCACACTCTGATGGAGAGGGTCTTTTGTCAGGTCTCATGCACTGCAGTGTCACAGGAACCTGGAGAAAATTGCAGTTAGGGCTTGTTCACACAACCATATTTACAGACTGAGTGCTGCATGTGAAAAAAAATGAACAGCACTTAGGCCAATGTTATTCAATGGGCAGTGCAGATGAGCGATTTATTTCACTTATTGAATCATGTAAAAATAAAAAAAAGGCTTATGTACTAGTTTCTTCCATAAATCGGATGACACTCAGCCACACAAGGCTATGGGTGTGTAAAAAAAATATATATATTTCTTAACTATTTTGTGTGACATATTTCTGTTTTAAGGAAAAAAATTCAAAGTTTGAAAATTGCAAAATTTTCAAAATTTTCGCCATATTTGCGTTTTTTTCAAAAATAAACGCAAGTTATATCGAAGAAATTTTACCACTAACGTGAAGTACAATATGTCATGAGAAAATAATCTCAAAATCGCGAAGATCCGTTGAAGCGTTCCAGAGTTATAACCTCATAAAGAGACAGTGGTCAGAATTGTAAAAATTGGCCCGGTCATTAACGTGCAAACCACCCTTGGGGGTGAAGGGGTTAAAGAGGTTGTCCGGTCTAAATCGATAAGTGTACACTGTGTGACTGCAGACTTATGAATCCCCCCAGATCATCCACTGTGCGCTGCGGGGATTTGCCAATTTCTGAGGTGGGACAGAAGGGTATATGAGTTATACATGCTCATGGCCTGGGCCCGATTATTAGGTGCAGCCTGGCTCCATACATTGTATTGTCCGTTTCTTATATTACAGAACTCCATTTACAGTTTATAACTGCAATCCATCTACACCGTGTTCCAAATTATTATGCAATGATATTTTTCTATGATTTTCCTAAGTGGTCGGTGCAGATGACAGTCAGTCTAATAAAAGTCATCACCTGTTAGAGTATACATCGAATTTTATTGAAGAAATCTCCCAATGATAACAGTATAATCTCCGAAATGAATAAAAACTCACAATGCACTGTTCCAAATTATTAGGCACAGTAGAATTTCTGAATATTTGATCTGTTTTAAAAGAACTGAAAATGCTCATTTGTGGAATTTGCAGCATTAGGAGGTCACAGTCACTGAACAAAAAAGCTATTTAACTCCAAAACATCCTAACAGGCCAAGTTACATGTAACATAGGAACCCTTCTTTGATGTCACCTTCACAATTCTTGCATCCATTGAACTTGTGAGTTTTTGGAGAGTTTCTGCTTGTATTTCTTTGCATGAAGTCAGAATAGCCTCCCAGAGCTGCTGCTTTGATGTGAACTGCCTCCCACCCTCTCAGATCTTTTGCTTGATGATACTCCAAAGGTTCTCTATAGGGTTGAGGTCAGGGGAAGATGGTGGCCACACCATGAGTTTTTCTCCTTTTATGCCCATAGCAGCCAATGACTCAGAGGTATTCTTTGCAGCATGAGATGGTGCATTGTCATGCATGAAGATGATTTTGCTCCTGAAGACACGTTTCTGCATTTTATACCATGGAAGAAAGTTGTCAGTCAGAAACTCTATATACTTTGCAGAGATCATTTTCACACCTTCAGGAACCTTAAAGGGCTCTAGACCAGCTGTTTCCCCATGATTCCGGCCCAAAACATGACTCCACCTACTTGCTGACGTCGCAGCCTTGTTGGCACATGGTGGCCATTCACCAACCATCCACTACTCCATCTATCTGGACCATCCAGGGTTGCTCGACACTCATCAGTAAACAAGACTGTGAAAATTAGTCTTAATGTATGTATGGGCCCACTTCAACTGTTTCTGCTTGTGAGCACTGTTTAGGGGTGGCCGAATAGTAGGTTTATGCACCACAGCAACCTTTGAAGGATCCTACACCTTGGGGTTCGAGGGACTCCAGAGGCACCAGCAGCTTCAAATATCTGTTTGCTGGTTTGTAATGGCTTTTTAGCAGCTGCTCTCTTAATCCTATGAACTTGCCTGGCAGAAACCTTCCTCATTCTGCCTTTATCAGCACAAACACGTCTGTGCTCAGAATCAGCAACAAATCTCTTAACAGTACAATAATCACGCTTACGTTTTTGAGAAATATCTAATGTTTTCATCCCTTGACCAAGCATTGCACTATTTGATGCTTTTCAGCAGCAGAGAGATCCTTTTTCTTTCCCATGTTACTTGAAAACTCTGGCCTGCTTAATAGTGTGGAACATCTAGTTTTCCTTTTATTGGGCTCACATGGCAAACTAATTATCACAGTTATCGGAGATTGATTTCAGTGATCCAAAGAACCCTGAGACACAATACCATCAATGGGTTTCATTTACAAAAAAAAGCAAAAACGCTATGACACTTAGGCTAAGTTCACACGTTGCGGAATTGCCGCGGAAATCCCGCACTTCTCCCGCAGGAAATACGCACGTTTTTTGTATGCTGATTCCCGCCAGAATAATAGCGTTTTGCAAGCGTAATTAGCTTGCAGAATGCTAGCGTTTTCCTAGCGATCTGTAGCATCGCTTGGAAAAATGATTGACAGGTTGATCACACGAGTCACACATAGTGTTTGACACGTGTGACCAACTTTTTACTATTGATGCCGCATCAATAGTAAAAAGATCTAATGTAAAAAATAATAAAAAAAATAATAAATAATGATATTCTCACCTTCCGGCGTCCCCCGCAGCCTTACCGCCTCTCAGCGACGCTCCCGGCAACTCGCGGTCCCAAGGATGCATTGCGACAAATCACACCGATGACGTAGCATCTCGCGAGACCGCTACGCCATCTGGGTGATTCTCGCAAAGGACTCTTGGGACCGGAAGTTGCCGGGAGCGTCGCTGAAGGCGGGAAGGCTGCGTGGGACGCCGAAAGGTGAGAAATATCATTATTTTTTATTTTAATTATTGTTTTACCAGGGATATGGTACCCAGGGCCTGGAGGAGAGTCTCCTCTGCTCCAGACCCTGGGTACCATCCGCACATGAACCGCTTACATTGCGCATAGTGGGCATAGCCACATGCGGAAAGTAAGCGGTTCAATGCATTCCTATGGCGGCGGAATCACCGCGGTTACGCTAAATTAATGAACATGTTGCTTTCTTTTCCGCAAAGCGTTTTTTTCGCGGAAAAAAACGCAACATGTGTACAAAACATGCGGAATCAATTAAAACGTATAGAATGCTTAATGCTTGCGTTTTGTTCACGGTTTAACCGCGGAAAATAGCGGAAAAACCGCGAAAAAAACGCAATTATTCCTGATCGTGTGCACTTAGCCTCAAAACAATTAGCATAATAATTTGGAACATGGTGTATAAAATCCTCTGCTATACTATAGCATCTGATATATATAACATTTCCCACATGTCTACTTTACATCAGCACAATTTTGGAACCAAAATTTTTTTTTGTTAGGAAATTATAAGGGTTAAAAGTTGACCAGTGATTTCTCATTTTTACAACAAAATTTACAAAGCCATTTTTTTAGGGACCACCTCACATTTGAAGTCACTTTGACGGGTCTATATAGCAGAAAATACCCAAAAGTGACACCATTCTAAAAACTGCACCCCTCAAGGTACTCAAAACCACATTCAAGAAGTTTAATAACCCTTCAGGTGCTTCACAGGAGCTGAAGCAACGTGGAAGGAAAAAATTAATATTTAACTTTTTAGCCACAAAAATGATCTTTTACAAACTTTTTTTTATTTTCACAAGGGTAAAAGGAGAAAATGGGCAGATAAAGTTGTTGTGCAATTTCTCCTGAGTACACCAATACCCCATATGTGGGGGAAAACCACTGTTTGGGCACACGGCAGAGCTCGTAAGGGAAGGAGCGCCGTTTGACTTTTTCAAACTAAAATTGGCTGGAGTTGAGATTGGACGCCATGTCGTGTTTGGAGAGCCCCTGATAGCCTAAACAGTGGAAACCCCCACAAGTGACACCATTTTGGAAACTAGACCCCCTAAGGAATTTATTTAGATCTGTTGTGAGCACTTTGAACCCCAAAGTGTTTCACAAAAGTTTATAATGCCTGGGTGTGAAAAAAAAAAAAAAACAATTTTCCACAAAAATGATTTTTTAGTCCCAAATTTTTGATTTTTCCCAAGGAAATTGGACCCCAAAAGTTGTTGTCCAATTTGTCCTGAGTACGCTGATACCCCATATGTGGGGTGGGAAACTGTTTGGGCGCACGGCAGGGCTTGGAAAGGAAGCAGTAACGTTTTGGAATGCAAACATTGATGGGGGTCATGTTCCGTTTGTAGTGCCCCAGATGAGCCTAAACAGTGGAAACCCCCCACAAGTGACCCCATTTTGGAAGCTAGACCCCTAAGGAACTTATCTAGATCTTTGGTGAGCACTTTGAACCCCCAAGTGCTTCACACAAGTCTGTAATGCCCGGGCATGAAAATAAAAAATCCTATTTTTTTCCCACAAAAATTATCTCTTAGTCACTAATTTTTTATTTTCCCATAGGTAACAGGAGAAATTGGACCACAAAAGTTGTTGTCAAATTTTTCCTGAGTACGCTGATACCCCATATGTGGGGGGAAACCACTGTTTGGGCGCATGGCAGACCTCGGAATGGAAGGAGCACCATTTGACTTTTTCCAACCAAAATTGGCTGGAATTGAGATTGGACGCCATGTTGCATTTGGAGAGCCCCTGATGTGCCTAAACAGTGGAAACCCCCCACAAGTGACCCCATTTGGGAAACTAGACCCCCTAAGGAACTTATCCAGATCTTTGGTGAGCAATTTGAACCCCCAAGTGCTTCACACAAGTTTATAACGTAGAGCCGTAAAATTAAAAAATCATTTTTTCCACAAAATTGATCTTTTCACCCCAATTTTTATTTTCCCAAGGGTAACAAGACTCCAAAAGTTATTGTGCAATTTGTCCTGAGTACGCTGATACCCCATATGTGGGGGTAAACCACTGTTTGGGTGCATGGCAGAGTTTGGAAGGGAAGGAGCGCCGTTTGACTTTTTCAACGCAGAATTGGCTGGATGACATGTCGTGTTTGGAGAGCTCCTGATCTGCCTAAACAGTGGAAACCCCCCACAAATGACACCATTTTGGAAACTAGACCCCTCAAGGAACTTATCTAGATGTGTGGTGAGCACTTTGAACCCCAAAGTGCTTCACAGAAGTTTATAACGTACAGCCGAAAAATAAAAAATTTTTTTTTTTTTACAAAAATGATTTTTTTCGCCCCCAATATTTTATTTTCACAAGGGTAACAGGAGAAATTGGACCCCAAAAGTTGTCCAATTTGTCCTGAGTACGCTGATACCCAACATGTGTGAGAAAACGACTGTATGGGTGCAAGTCTAGGCTCGGAAGGGAAGTAGTGACGTTTTGGATTGCAGACTTTGATGGAATGGTCTGGGGGCGTCATGTCGCATTTGGAGAGCCCCTGATGCACCTAAACAGTTGAAACCCCCCACAAGTGACCCCATTTTGGAAAATAGACCCCACAAGGAACTTATCTAGAAGTGTGGTGAGCGCTATGAAGCCCCAAGTGCTTCACAGAAGTTTTATAACATACAGCCGTAAAAACAAAAAAATCATTTTTTTTTTACAAAAATGATTTTGTCGCCCCCAGTTTTTTATTTTCCCAAGGGTAATAGAAGAAATAGGACAAATTGCACAATAACTCTTGTGGTCCAGAGTACGCTGATACCCCATATGCGGGGGTAAACTACTGTTTGGGCGCATGGCAGAGCTCAGAAGGGAAGGAGCACCGTTTGACTTTTTCAACGCAGAATTGGCTGGAATTGAGATCAGATGCCATGTCACATTTGGAGAGCCCCTGATGTGCCTAAACAGCGGAAACCCCCCAATTCTAACTCCAACCCTAACCCCAACACACCCCTAACCCTAAACACCCCTAACCCTAATCCCAACCCTAACCCTAACTTTAGCCACAACCCTAACCCTAACGGGAAAATGGAAATAAATACATTTTTTTTAATTTTATTATTTTTCCCTAACTAAGGGGGTGATAAAAGGGGGTTTGATTTACTATCTATAGCGGGTTTTTATGATTGGCAGCTGTCACGCTAAAAGACGCTTTTTATTGCAAAAAATAGTTTTTTGCATCACCACATTTTGAGAGCTATAATTTTTGCATATTTTGGCCCACAGTCATGTGAGGTCTTATTTTTTGCGGGACGAGTTGACGTTTTTATTGGTACCATTTATGACCACGTGACATTTTTGGATCGCTTTTTATTCGATTTTTGGGAGGTTAGAATGAACAAAAATCAGCAATTCATGAATTTCTTTGGGGGGGGCGTTTATATCGTTCCGCGTGTGGTAAAATTGATAAAGCAGTTTTATTCTTCTGGGTTAGTACGATTACGGCGATACCTCATTTATATAATTTTTTTATGTTTTGGCGCTTTTATAGAATAAAAACAATTTTATATAAAAAATTATTATTTTTGCATCGCTTTATTCTGCGAGCTATAACTTTTTATTTTTTCGCTGATGATGCTCTATGACGGCTCGTTTTTTGTGGGACAAGATGACGTTTTAGCGGTACCATGTTTATTTATATCCGTCTTTTTGATCGCGTGTTATTCCACTTTTTGTTAGGAAGTATGATGATAAAGCATTGATTTTTTGCTTTTTTTTTTTTTAAGGGGTTCACTAAAGGGGTTAACTAGTGGGACAATTTTATAGGGGGGGTCGTTACGGACGCGGCGATACCAAATATGTGTACTTTTATTGTTTTGTTTTTTTTTATTTACAGGAAGAAATGAATTTATTGCGGAATATTTTTTTTTTTTTTTTATGATTTTTTTTACCACTTTTTATTTTTAGTTTTTTTACTTTTTTACTTTGTCCCAGGGTGGGACATCACAGTATTTTAGCAGATCGCTGGTGTGACAGTGTGCACAGCACTCTGTCACACCAGCGATCGCTCTGGCATCGCTGCAGGCTTCCTCAGCGCCTGCTCTCAGCAGGCACTGAGGAAGCCGCCTCCCTGCAGGACCCCGGCGCCATCTTGGATCCGGGGACCTGGAGGGAGGACGGACCCTCGGAACAGCGCGACACATCGCACTGCTCTGAGGGTCTCAGTATTGGGTGAGTATTATATAACTCGTTTTTCTTCACTTTCTGGTGACATCGGGGGCTTATCTACAGCATTCCAGAATGCTGTAGGTAAGCCCCTGATGGCGGTGGCCCTATCTCATAGGGCGAAAATGCGGTGACAGATTCCCTTTAATGCTCCAAAACAACCTGCACAGAAAATAACTTGTTGCTGAAACATTTGTTCAGAGTCCAAAAAAGTCCACAAGAAGAGTCCCTTTTAGAATTGGGAATTTCACGGGCTTCCATCATGCGAATCCTGAAATCTATTGGGTGGAAAGCTTATCCTCCGCGTCTAATTCATGGTTTATTGGAGGATGATCCAGACAGGCGGCTGCAATTTAGTGAGATTATGCTTAACGAAATTGAAGAAAATCCAGTAATTTTAGATAACATTATGTGGAGTGATGAAGCTTCTTTCACATTATCTGGCCATATTAACAGACATAATTGTATTTACTGGTATAATGAGAACATGCATTTAACATTAGAGCAACAACTTACTTAGCCTGGTGTCAATGTTTGAGGTGGTATTTCAAGTTTTGGTGTTTTTGGACCATGTTTTTTGATGGAACAGTCACAGGAGATAAGTATCTCGAAATTCTAATGAATCAAGTTGTTCCCCAGTTAGGGCCCCGTCTCACATAGCGAGATTGCTGCTAAACAGCGATCTCGCTATGTCTGACACGTACCAGCGATCAGGCCCCTGCTGTGAATCGCTGGTTGTGTCAGAAATGCCTGTACTTTTTTTTTTTTTTAATCGCTGGTCTCCCGCTGGCCAGCACGCATCGCTGCGTGTGACAGGCAGGAGACCGGCGATCTACTGGTAACCAAGGTACACATCGGGTTTCCAAGTGCGGGGCTGTGCCTGGAAACCCGATGTGTACGTTGGATACCAGCGTGCTGCTGCAGGGAAGCTGGTAACCAAGGTACACGTCGGGTTTCCAGGCACCGCGCAGCGCCTGGAAACCCGATGTGTACCTTGGTTACCAGCTCCCTGCACCAGCGGGCTGGTATCCAACGTACACTGCGGGTAACTAAGCGATGTTACCCGCAGTGTCACTGTCCTGATCGCTGCCTGTTTGGCAGCTCACCAGCGATCATGTAGCGACACACCAGCGATCCTGATCGTTATCAGGATCGCTGGTGTGTCGCTATGTGAGATGGGACCCTTACAGCAACAGCCTAATTCAAATGACCTTTATTTCCAACAAGATGGGGCTACTCCACATTATTCAAGAGTAGTCCGCGAGTATCTTGATGAAACATTTCCTAATAAATGGATTGGCTGAAGAGGCCCACTTGATTGGCCGGCACGTTCACCAGACTTGACCCCAATGGATTTTTTCTTTTGGGGAGTACTCAAAGACAAAGTTTATAGTCGAAAACCAAAAAGTGTCAGTGATTTGAAAAATTACATAAAAGATGCATTTCAAGAAATTAATACCCAAAGAGACTTGTGCAAAAATGTTTGTCGAAGCGTAAGAGGCTTCAAAGCTGTGCAAATTGTGATGGAAAACAGTTTGAGCACCTGCGTTGATAAAATTTAAGGGCTTTTTTATTATTGTTCAGAATAAAATTTAATTGTCAATGTTATGCTTGTGTTAGTAAATATAATTTTCTATATAAATCAAAATAAATATTATTTTCTGTCCACCTACTTTTGGACTATATATATATATAATATATATATATATATATATATATATATATATATATATTATATATATATATATATATATTATATATATATACACACACAAAAAAAAAAAGTCGGACTGCACTCAGATAACATATGTGCGCGGTCCAATTTTCATTATAGAGAAAGGTGGAAAAAAACTTTTTTTTTCGTCTCTCCACTTACGCGAAAATCGGATCACACTCTGATCTGTGTGATCCAGGAAATCTTACTTGAAGTCACACGACAATACACTGTAGAAAAGATGTGGATTCCAGTCCGCGCTGCCCAAATAATAGATTTCCAAGACGTAGTAGCAGTTAAGAAGTGGTTTAATCTACACGTTTCAGGGTGAATACCACCCCTTCCTCAGGAAAATACCACATATAGCTTACTGTATAGCTTTTCTGCAGTGTTTTGTATTGCCGGGTCGTTGACCGACCTGTGGTTCTGTGGCAGCCTCTCCTACATGAGCTTTAACCACCTAATACCAGGTGAGCAGCTTCCTGCTTAAAAAGCGCTAACTTACTATCGGCTAAAGGTACTGCCACACTAAACAATCCCGCTAGCGATCACGATAACGACGCATACTAATGCGATCGCTAGCGGGATTGTTTCTATATCGCTAATGTGCGGCCACATTTAGCGATATAGTTAACGACGCTATCGCCGTTAGCGATCTTCTTAACGACTTTAGCGGTACAAAAGTACCGCTAAATCGCTAAGAAAAGGTGCCACACAGCGATATATACTTACCCAGTGGGAGCGCCGACGAAAAATAGGGTCCGGAACGATTCCAGCGACGAGCGAGATCACAGCAGGGGCCACGTCGCTGGCAGATGCCGCACTGAACAACATCGCTAACGGGATCGCTAAATAGTGACGTTTTTTAGCGATCCCGTTAGCGATATTGTTCAGTGTGGCATACCCTTAAGACCCCATTGCACTTTGTGTCTCCCTTGCTTTATCTATTTGAAGTCAGAAGACGAGCCCAGTGCTGATAACCGGGAAAGACGGCGATTGGCAAGTATTGCAATAGAGCTACACACATCAGAAGGTTTAAGGAGTAAAACGTTTTGGCAGAATCGCTCTGCACCACAATTATTCAGCCCCCCTTACAATTTGCATGCTATAGGCAGCACAGAGCGATGTGCTGCTGAGAACGACGATTTTAGGCAGCATAATGTGAGCCGCTGATGAAACTACATTTTCTCGTCATTAGGAAACTGCCAATAATCGGGAACAAGCATTAATAGGAGACATTGCTGAGCCATATGAAAGGCCCTTTACACGAGTCCTAAACTTTGGATAAAGACGATCATTCTTCATCAGGTAATAATATATCACCATAACTAATGCAATACCGAGTCAGAGCCAAACAATGGCAGCAGGTATCTATCCTGATCCCTAGGCCTCCTCCTATGTTCGCTGGCCGTACGTGCCAAAAGGTCCAGGCTATTAGTGCTACAACTGCTGATGTAACCGGCTGCTTTTATCCAATGTGCTGCTGCTGTCACTCAGCAAACATGAGATGGTTGTAGACAGGACGGAGCTGGACAAGCGGCACACAAAGCACCACGAGCAGGAACTCACCCATAATAAAAAGTACAGCAACTGTGACACAGATATTAACTATTTCTAGAGCTATTGTTCTGTGACACAGATATTAACTATTTCTAGAACTATGTTATAAACTAGTGACCGCGGATACAGCCATTCTCCGGGACTTCCCATCAGACGGCCTTGACCTCTTAAACCTCTGAAGGGCAGATGGAGCTCTCTGTCATGGCAGGGAGCATAGGAGATACTTCATCACCTTCACCCATTCGGAGAGCTGCAGGATTGGGCTCCTTTAAGTGACCCAGATCCAGATGTGAGGATGGAAGGTGCCGTCAAGGGGGTGTCTACAGTTTGACAGGCCATGACCTGAGTGCATTTCGTTGAGCACTGCCCAAACATCGTCCATCAATCAAAGAGCTGGCATTTTGCAGATACACAGAAGGCCTAAAAGGGTTGTCTTATCTAAAATGGGTACAAGTGCAAGGACTTGTAAGAACATACAACTTTCCAATTCAATCTCAAGAACAAGGGGATTTTTAATATAGACAGTGGCCGGTCTCTTAGGCAAGGAGCGAAGCAATTACAAACTCTTTCCAGTACAGCTTGTAAGCGCTGCTCTGAAACTGGCTGGAACTGGACAGCGATCAGCGCTCTTCCAGTGCTGATCACTGCTGGTTTGGTGAGGGTGCTGGGTGTCATGGGTCATCAACATCACAGCAGTGAAACGCCCTTTTGGGGTCGCTCATACACTGGATGAACATCTGATGTGTAAGAAGGGCGTCCTGCAGTGAGAGATCAGTGAAAACAAAGATTGGGCATGTTACATCGTATTATTCTTTATTCTCATGGCTGCAGGAGAAATGACCTATTACATGGTGGTCATTCAGATAAATCTTGTAATACCATGATGTCCACGAGTTGACCAGAAGTGACTCCATTCGGCTCCCAGAGGAGAGAAACCCAGGTCTGATTTCCTATTGCAATCCTTTAATAATATTTCTAATTGTATGGGCTAAACATGGAGTACATTTACAACCAGCCAGCTGGCAGCATTCGCCTTTCATCGTACGTCACAGATATTGATCCAATTATTGATAGTTTTACACCAGACTAAAAACGATTAACACATCTACCCCGATGTGTCCTGTACATCACATTCATAAAGTGTCATTTACCATTTACTCGTCCCCAGTGTTTACATGGCTGATCTTCCAAAGAATGCCAGACACCCACTTTACTACTTCACTAAAACGCTACGAGATGGAGAACTGTCCCACGAGGACAACGTGTCCCGTCTATTCTGGCACAAAAAGCAGAGTCTTTAATTAGTCTGAGTGATGACTGGGAATTATCACTAGTATCTAATAAAATGTTGTTCCTATACCGTTGTTAGGGCATTCTGGAAAGGAGAAAAGATGTCGTGCCTTAAAGGGGTTATACGGGACAAATATGGATCACCAATCATTAAATTAGTGCCGGGCTCAGCTGATCAGCTGATTGAAGGGCTGCAGCCAGTTGGAAGTACAACAGCTCCATACATCCTGGAGTGGCTGTTAATGGTACTGCAAGCCATCTCTCAGTCACCTGCAGGGGAAAACTATACAGAGCAACAAATCAACTGTGCATCTAAATGAGATTTAAAGTGTTATTTATACTAAATGGTTAAAACTGCAAGGTACTTGGAAAAACAAGCAACTTTGCAATTTACTTGTTATTAAACATTCTTTGCATTCTCAAGAACAGAGGTATTTGTAATTTTATCTTTACTGCTTGTTGCCTAGGTTACCAGTCACCTATACAGTGTTACCACGGTTGAAGGTCTCCTAAGCAAGCAGTGCAGTGCTTACAAGCTCTCTCCAATAGTTTGCAATCAATGCTTAGAAGCTGGCCTGTTTCAGCGCCCCTGTGCCCCTACGATACTGAAGAGCAAGGGAGAGCGCACTGTCAATCACTCAGGAGCGCACCACACCGCAGCAAGTTGGAAGACAGGAGCGGTGCGCTCCTCAAGAATGTTAAGAGTCAACCCCTTGAGTCTAATTGGTTTCTAGCAAAAATCTTCCATTCCCATAGTATTATGAATCTCATCCACTGCATGTAGACATGATATGAAGAAAAGGGGTTGTCCGGCCTTAGAGCGATTGCAAACTTGACTGCAGACTCGTGAATCCTCATATTGAGCGCACTGTCGGCTATGGGAACGAGACCACAAGTATGTGATTTGCATATATGCAGTCACATGCCAACTAGATGGCGCAGCCTCACTCAATGCAAACAGTCTAGTCGGAATGTGGCCAGAAGTCTGAAAATCGTCTTCTTGCCGCCAAGTCCTCACAGCATGTAGTGCGTGTAAAGGTTCACAAGTCTGCAGTGGTATACTGTGACTGCAGACTTGTAGCCTGAGGTCGAACAGCCCCTTTAAATTACACGGAGCAGACATAGTCACATAGCTGTGGGGAAGGTTTACACTTTAACACGCAGAAACCAATTGTGTTCCCTGTGATCTGTGGCACCGGTGCGGTCTGGCTCTACTTATCCACCTACAAATATGTATATACAATGTGTACAGCCACCACTCCTCGTCCTTCGATTGCCCTCTGTGTGCCAATTAGAGTAACCGGAGAAAACCAATATAGAAGCTGAGGTTGTTAGACCGTGGAGCCGGAGCAACCAAACTGACATGACTCAGTTATTACCAGTACTGGGAGCAGAAAAGGGAGAAGCAGCTTGGCAGCAATCCGGCCCTGCCATTCATAGTCACGTGGCAGGACTAAAAATACATTAGAAAGACTACTATTTTCTAGAATATGCCCTGAAGCCAGCTCCCAACATTCAGCGTGCAGAGATTATGTGATGGCACGTGACCACTGTGGGCCTGGTCTCCTGGAGTCTCCTCTGCCCAGGGGTCTGCAGACAGCAACGTCATCATCAGTAGGGGTCAGACCCCACCCATCAGTAGGTGATGGCTTTTCAAGATGCAAAAACCCCAACTTACCGTATTCCTCAGTTTCTGCACACAGCACTCATCAGGTTGGAGGAACTAGAATGCCGTACAGCAGGGTTCCCCAACTCTGGTCCTCAAGGCCCACCAACAGGTCATGGTTTAAGGATTTCCTTAGTATTGCTCAAGTGATAATTGCATCACCTGGGCACTACAAAGTTGGGGAACACTGCTGTACAGCATTATATACTATAGGGAGGAACAATGAATGTATTATGGGATATTTATTTTGGGAGAGTATCTAAAGGCTGACTGTTGAGTCGTAGTCACCATAGTAACTAGCAGAACCATCTATCAGCAGGTTGTTGCCATGTAATCTGATGTAGGGGCTGAGACCCTGATTACAGCGATGTGTCACTTAAGGTACTGCCACACTAAACGCTCCCGCTAACGATCACGATAACGACGCATACTAATGCGATCGTTTTTGTGATGTTTTAATGTCGCTAGTAGCTGCCACACTTAGCGATCTCGTTAACGACGCATAAGCAGTTAGCGATCTCCTTAACGACTTTGGCAGTCATTGTGATGTAAAAAACAGCGCACATCGTTCACAAAAGGTGCCAGACACAGCGATATAGGCTCACCAGCGGGACGCCAACGATCTAAATACGGTCCAAAACTCTAGTGAACGATCAGCGAGATCACAGCAGGGGCCACATCGTTGCTACATGCCACACACAACAGCGTCACTAACGAGATCGCTAAATAGTGACGTATTTTAGCGATCTCGTTAGCGTCCTTGTTTAGTGTGGCATACCCTTTACTAGGCTGTGTTTTCCTGTTTCAATATAATCAGTGTTTTATCAGCAAGAGACAATCAGTAGAGGTCATTGAGTCTCATGTCTCCTAGTCCAACACTGCCCTCAGCACTGATTGGCAGCTTAATGTTAATATACATTGGTGTGGGTGGGGTTATACAGGGCTCAGCATTCAGAGAACTGCTAGATTTGCAATTGAAAAGACTGATTTCATCACAACTGCTGCACCCAGTAAGCAAAGTGACACATCGCTGGAATCAGGTTCTCTGTCCCTACATCATGCTGCTGTCAGATTACATACCAAAATCCTGCTGACATTCTGTGCAACTACTTTGTTCTTGGCATCAACTAAAATTCCTCAAGGTCAAAGGCTTGATAATGTTAACGTCTGATCGTTCCATTGGTGAGCCGCTATACTCATTAGGCCGGCGTCACACTTGCGAGTGTGATGTAAGTCGCACAACTTTCTCGCATCAACACCCGGCACGGCCGCCCGCTCTCGGACCCGAGTGTGCGGCTGCATGTATTTCTATGCAGCCGCACACTCGGGTCCGAGAGCGGGCGGCCGTGCCGGGTGTTGATGCGAGAAAGTTGTGCGACTTACTCGCATCACACTCGCAAGTGTGATGCCGGCCTTAGATGGTCAGCTGGCTCAGACATTAATTAGTATGGGCACCTTTAGAAGGTGATGTACTGTGGTGCAGTCTCCATGATCATGCACTGACACACACTCATTTCAATGGATGCCATGAGATATTACACTTCGGTCTGTGCACACGTTGCAGATTGTGCTGCGGATCCGCAAGTGATGTACAGTACAATGTAAATCAATGGGAAAAAAAAAAAAAAAAAAAAAAACGCTGTGCACATGCTGCGGATTTTTCGGCGTGGATTTAAATCCGCAGCATGTCAATTCTTTGTGCGGAGTCGGCAGCGGTTTTACACCTGCTCCATTATAGAAATCCGCAGATGTAAAACCGCAGGGGAAATCCGCACAAAAACCGCGGAATCCGCAGGTAAAACGTAGGTAATTTTACCTGCGGATTTAGCAAAATCCGCAATGGAACCCCAAGGTGTGCACGGGGCCTTACAAGACGACTTTATTAAGGTTTATCTGAGCATTTCCGGACATTTACACCTACACCTCTCATGACATTCAGTGAACAGGTGGTTACCGGGGCACAAAAATAAAAATTCCTTTTTGGAGGTCATCATTTTGCCTGAATTTTAACGACAACACGAGCACATTAGGAATGGTGAAAAAATGATTAACTGTCGTACTGGACATAGAGATGCAGAGCCTCGTACAACCATTACCAGACCACGTTAGTGAGTGTTCACATGCGGCAGTTATTTCCACAACTCATCTCAATGCAGCTTGCAGATCTCATACGTTTACTGCAAAAAGATCCTCGTTCACACGGATGGAACAGACTTTCAGATACACAAAATTCCTGCGACCAATTTGCTGCAGGTGTCTTCACTCTTATCAGCGAGGGTCTTTCATCCGCAGAATAAACAGCCCACAAGTCTAATAAAGAGGACCTTTCTTATTTCTATTATAAAATCTCTTATTAAGTACAGTACCCCCTCCAACTAGCGTTACCCCAGTTTGTGGAGCCGCTCCCGCTGGTAATTAGCTCTGCCGAAGTCATGCTGATTGACAGCCGACTACCAGATTGCGGCTGTCAATCAGCATGACATCGGCAGTGACGCTAGTGAACAGAGCAGACCAAAAGAGAAAAAGCTGCTCTGTTGATGTGCGGTCAAACCAAGCAGCAGAATCGCTGGCAGGAGCAGTTCGTGCACCATAAGAAAAAAAAGCATTATTGCCCCTCAACCATCTAATGAGAATAAGTCCCTCCAATTACCTTTTGCCAGGTGATGTCAGGGGAGAAAAAAGGCAGTTTGTGTCGAAAAGTCTCTGTCTTTTCATTTTCTCGGGAGTTAAGCTGCCACTATAAATGTCCGGCAACCGCTATCTCTGCTCTGTTCATTAAAAATACAGCCGAATAAACGGCAGAGATCGCTGGCAGCCGAACAAGCGTGTAGCCGATAGTAGAGGTGAACTAAAAGATTCTGGGCAGTCGATTCCGATGCTTTTCTGTGGCCAGCACCCCCTGAGCACCTCAGTGACCCCCTATGACCCTAGTTCTCACGCAACGTAATAACGTACATTGTGGGGACATGGGAGCGACAGACGGGAAGTTTGACTACAACAGGGGACAGGACCAGAGCTCGGCACAAGGTACCACAAATCCTTTTTGCTCATCTCTATGTGAGAGCTATCCAAAGTATGTGAGCATCTTTATACATGCTGATTTCACTGCACATTTGCAATGAATTTAACAAGGACATAAATGGGGTGAAAATACCACAATATGCTATACTAACACTGATCGAGGCACAATCTGGTCACGCCATGTCAGACACACACATAGGATAATCGGTATGTGCATCCATCAGCATGTGCAGAGATGTGCATCCATCAGCATGTGCAGAGATGTGCATCCATCAGCATGTGCAGAGATGTGCATCCATCAGCAGTGCAGAGATGTGCATCCATCAGCATGTGCAGAGATGTGCATCCATCAGCATGTGCAGAGATGTGCATCCATCAGCATGTGCAGAGATGTGCATCCATCACATGTGCAGAGATGTGCATCCATCAGCATGTGCAGAGATGTGCATCCATCAGCATGTGCAGAGATGTGCATCCATCGCATGTGCAGAGATGTGCAATCCATCAGCATGTGCAGAGATGTGCAATCCATCAGCATGTGCAGAGATGTGCATCCATCAGCATGTGCAGAGATGTGCATCCATCACATGTGCAGAGATGTGCATCCATCAGCATGTGGACAGTGTGCAACGTCTGTGTGGCCATCAGTATGTGCATAGATGTGCATCCATTATTAGTGTGTGTAGTGTGTGTTCAGTGTGCATCCATCATTATGTGTAGTGTGCATCCATCTGTGTGTATCCATCATTATGTGTACAGTGTGCATCCATCAGTATGTGTGTTCATCCAATGTGTAGTGTGGATCATCAGTATGCGCATAGATGTGCATCCATCATTTTGTTTACAGTGTGTAGCCATCATCTGTGTGTAGTGTGCATCCATCAGTATGTGCATAGATGTGCATCCATTATTATGCAAATTGCCTCTTCAAACAAAGAGGACTTGTACTCTATAGCGCCACCTATTGGAAGTAGCGATCCTACAAAGTCACAATCAACCCTTTAACGAGTCTTGTAATATGACTTAGGATAAAAGCCAAATCAGAATCTCCATTTGCATTATTAGTGTGTGTAGTGTGTGTTCAGTGTGCATCCATCAGCATGTGTAGTGGGCATCCAGTGTGTATGTTCATCCAATGTGTAGTGTATATTCATCAGTATGCGCATAGATGTGTATCCATCTGTGTACAGTGTGTATCCATCATCTGTGTGTAGTGTGTATCCATCAGTGTGCACCCATAAGTATGCGCACAGGGAGTATAGTGTATATCCAGTGTTCATCCATCAGTGTGCGCATACAATGGGTATCCATCATTACGTGGACAGTTTGCATCCAGTGTGTATACAGTGTTCATCCATCAGCATGTGGACAGTGTGCGTACAGACATGGCGATGCCTGCCTCTGATTAGCAATCTGCATGGTTTCCCATAAGGGCACAATGTTCTTACCAGCTGCTGGTTTTATATAATACACGGCTGAAATATGGCGCGTTCATAGACACACGTAATACATGTCATTCAGGCCTAGACACGCTCCCACAGATACACCGCTATCCCAGGAAGGACATGTAATCCCCATATTGAATGGTAGAAGCCCGATGTGTCGGCTCCACGCTGCCTGCTATACGTCACGTCTGTGCCTGGAGGGACGGATGCCAAATGAGGAGTGTCCTTCACAGTCAGGGTCAGATGACATCTTATTTCAGGGACACGACAAATGGCTCCTGTCCTTGGTTCACGTGCAATTCCAGGACATGGAAAGTCCACAAGCTTCTCACTATGGGCCGAGAGCTGACACTTCACACAACTGATATTTAAATAGACATGATATATTACAGACGCACAGTGATCCGCTCTCCACTCACAGGACTATAACGCTGCAGAGAAAGGGTCCCTATAAACCTGATGACACCCTGCGTGACCTTGGGCAGGGAGACCCCAGAGTCCGGGGCCACACACATGGCTCACGGGGCGGCCCGGCTCAGCACCACCATTAGAAGGAGATGAAGGATCCAAGGTGAATGGTCCATTATTGGTCTGCAGGAGGGAAGGGGGCACAGATTTGCCCACCGTCATGTTATACACAGCTTTCCCAATAAAGGTCACAGGATTTGGTATTAGAAGCAGATAAAATAGAGCAATAAAGAGAACAGATAGAGAGATAAGTCATATATACAGATAGAGGACAGCAGTGAGGGGGCACAGATCCAGCAGCCTTGGTGCCATCAGGCTGCTGCCAGGTACACGCTACTGCCAACTATCAGGCACACTGCCCCCCCATAAGCCGGGCACACTGCCCCCCCCATCAGCCGGGCACACTGCCCCCCCATCAGCCGGGCACACTGCCCCCCCATCAGCCGGGCACACTGCCCCCCCCATCAGCCGGGCACACCCATTGCCCCATCAGCCGGGCACACTGCCCCCCCCCCATCAGCCGGCACACTGCCCCCCCCCCCATCAGCCGGGCACACGCCATTGCCCCATCAGCCGGGCACACTGCCCCCCCATCAGCCGGGCACACTGCCCCCCCCATCAGCGGCACACTGCCCCCCCCATCAGCCGGGCACACTGCCCCCCCCCATCAGCCGGCACACGCCATTGCCCCATCAGCCGGGCACACTGCCCCCCCCATCAGCCGGGCACACTGCCCCCCCCCCCCATCAGCCGGGCACACGCCATTGCCCCATCAGCCGGGCACACTGCCCCCCCCATCAGCCGGGCACACTGCCCCCCCCCATCAGCAGGGCACACGCCATTGCCCCATCAGCCGGGCACACTGCCCCCCCATCAGCCGGGCACACTGCCCCCCCCATCAGCCGGGCACACTGCCCCCCCCATCAGCCGGGCACACTGCCCCCCATCAGCCGGGCACACTGCCCCCCCCATCAGCCGGGCACACTGCCCCCCCCCATCAGCAGGGCACACGCCATTGCCCCATCAGCAGGGCACACGCCATTGCCCCATCAGCAGGGCACACGCCATTGCCCCATCAGCAGGGCACACGCCATTGCCCCATCAGCAGGGCACACTGCCCCCCATCAGCAGGGCACACTGCCCCCCATCAGCCGGGCACACGCCATTGCCCCATCAGCAGGGCACACTGCCCCCCATCAGCCGGGCACACTGCCCCCCCATCAGCCGGGCACACGCCATTGCCCCATCTGCTGGCAGAAGACATAATCCACGCAGACAATGGAGGTCTCCCCGGGGCTCCTAACGAGCGGAGGCCGAGTGTGCGGTAAATCCGCTCCTGCCTCCCATGCAGGGTACAATGGCCTCCCTGCACACACAGCCACCCCTGCACCACCCGGGACATGAGCACGCCCCACACCGTGCACTGTGCTGCAGTGGTCGCCGGCGGCCCCCAGTATCTGGGGCACATCAGGGCAGCGCGGCCCCCGGTCCGGTGCAGCAGGCGCAGCCGTACACAGCAGCAGGTGCCGGTATTACCGGGCTCTTACCTCGGAGTGTCACAGCCGGCGCTGCTGCAGCTTTAGGTGTGAGTGACAGCGCACGAGCGGTAGGAGGGCGGGAGGGGGAGGGGCACCGGGGAAAGCCTCGAGCGCGTCACAGTGACGTCACCACCACGCCCTCTGGAGCGTGAGGCCGGCGGCTGGTCACAGAAGCCTGAGCGCCGGCCAATACCAGTGCGCGCGGAGTGTGGCCCTGTCCGGCCCTGTCCATGTGACTGCGCGCCTCCGCTGCAGACCTCGCTGTCACTCTCCTTCCCGGGCCTCCTGCTGGGCGCCAGGAGCTGCTTGCTGCCTGCTCTTTGCCATGAGGCTGTGTTCTGGGTCACTACCTCACATTCCTTGTGACAGCCCTTGAGATATTTGTAGACAGCTATTAAGTCTCCTCTCAGTCTTCTTTTTTGTAAGCTAAACATTCCCAAATCCTGTAACCGTTCCTCATAGGACATGGTTTGCAGACCGGTCACCATTCTGGTGGCTCTTCTCTGAACTTGCTCCAGTTTGTTGATGTCTTTTTTAAAATGTGGTGCCCAAAACTGGACACAGTATTCCAGATGAGGTCTGACCAAAGAGGAGTAGAGGGCAATAATGACCTCACGTGATCTAGACTGTATGCTTCTGTTGATACATCCTAGAATTGCATTTGCCTTTTTTGCTGCTGCATCACACTGTTGACTCATGTTCAGTCTGTGATCAATTAGTATACCCAAGTCTTTTTCACATGTGCTGTTACTTAGCCCTATTCCTCCCATTTAGTATATGCTTTTTTCATTTTTATTGCCCAGATGTAGTACTTTGCATTTTTCCCTGTTAACATCCATTCTGTTAGTTGCTGCCCACTGCTCCAGTTTATGTATATCTTTTTGAATCCTCTCTCTCTCTTCTCTAGTATTAGCTACCCCCCCTAGCTTTGTGTCATCAGCAAATTTGATCAGAACTCTATAACTATGATTCTTAATTACCCATTTAACACTTAATGATGTCCTGAGTCCCCCCATATATAGTTCCCCTCTACACAGCTTGATCCCTCCCACAGCTCTCATGCACAGCCTGATGGATCCATAACCCCATATAGATGCCCCTCACAGCTCTCACATACATAGTATGTTGGGCCCATAGCTCCCTATACACAGCATGTTGGGCCTCACAGTAGAACCTGCCACTGTATGATGGCCCTCAGTAGCCTTCCTACTGTATGATGGCCCCAAGTATTCCCCCCACACTGAATGATGGCCCCCAGTTGTTCTACACTGTATGATGGCCCCCAGTATTCCACCCTCACTGTATGATGGCCCACAGTATTCTCCCCACACTGTATGGATTGCCCCCTGTATCCCACCACTCTGTATGATGGATGGCCCCCAGTATTCCTCTCACACTGTATGGATGGCCCCCAGTATCCCACCACAGTGTATGATGGCCCGCAGTATTCCTCCCACACTGTATGGACAGCCCACAATAGTTCCCACACTGTACTATGGACCCCAGTATCATTTGGGTACTACCTTGCAAAGAGTGGCAAACCCTCTTTTGTCTTAGGCCAGCCTTTACACTGCACTATTGCAGCGTGGTAATGGAGTTGTGCCCACACCATCACTATAGCAAAGCACTATCGGTGGCAGCTCTTAATAAGGCTTCCATGAACAGGCTTTTTGCAGGCCACTCCATATACCAGGTCCCAGGGGAGTTGATACCTTTACTCATTACAGGGATTTCTGCTTGCACAGGATCCTTGGGTTGAATCCATGAAGTGGCTGCTAGTCGGTGTAGTGGAATGGCAGAAAGTAGTCAGAAAGCTGAATCAGAGCCAGGATGTCAAACTCAGGAACGAAACTGAGAGGCAGTTGGCTAACCAAAACACATCCCTAGACTCACCTAGATGCTTTTCAGGCAGCGCTTATCATGGACAGGCACATATTTCATATCCGGAATCTCCATTTTAGCTATATTGATGCAGTTTTAGTTGCTCGACCCCATGTTGTTAATAGGACAGGTCATGTGTAGTAAGTACATGAGACTTAGGTAAAGATGCAGAATCAGTGGTGTATACCTGTCTGTGTTCCTGAAACCGCTTATGAAGATGGATAGCCCAGGATGTAGAGTCAAAACCGCACTAATGTGTCAATAATTTGGTCAGTATGGAAGTGATCACTAAGTCAGGTCATGCCATTGAGAGTCTATAGCCATTGAGAATCTATGGCTTTATGTCAAAACTCAGTGCATTATTCCTCAGCTGTACAATGCCCTTGACGTAGGGATGCTAATTTACATTCCACTAATAGTACACTGTCAGAGTCACCATGATGGAGCCCAAATGGCCAGAAAGAAAGAGTGAATTGTGGAAAATTTTAGACCATCAAGAGGTAAGGAAAAGGCCGAAGCCTGGGATTCACTCTGCAGCAAGGAAATTATCAATGAAAGATTGCGAAATTGAAGTGTTCTGCGCTTACTGGAGGGATGACGTCCACAATCAGATATACAAGTGCTTCTCACTAAATTAGAATATCATCAAAAAGTTAATTTGTTTCAGTTCTTCAATACAAAAAGTGAAACTCATATTATATAGAGTCATCACAAACAAAGTGATCTGTTTCAAGTGTTTATTTCTGTAAATGTTGATGATTTGGGTTTTCATTGGCTGGAAGTGCATTGAGCAGCAGGGTGGTTTGCTGTTGAAGGAGAAAGAAAAAAAAATCTCTCTTTAAATCTTCTGCTTCAGCGAGTGTGATCTTAAGTGCGAACGGTGGTGTGACTTGTGATTCAGTGACTTTAGATTCAAGGAGTTTCCGAGTTTCCGGAATTACTGAATTGCTGTTATATTAATATTTTTTATTTATTTTTACTTATCTTTGCTGTCTGGTGAAATCCCCATTAGATATGTGCTCCACTATTGCCAATGCCATCCAGTGTACAGTCATGGCCAAAAGTTTTGAGAATGACACAATTATTATATTTTCACATGATCTGCTGCCCTCTGGTTTTTATGTGTGTTTGACAGATGTTTTTATCACAGACAGAAATATAATAATTGCAAACATATGAGTAACAAAAGCTTATATTGACAGTTAGAATGAGTTAATGCAGCAAGTCAATATTTGCAGTGTTGACCCTTCTTCTTCAGGACCTCTGCAATTCTCCCTGGCATGCTCTCAATCAACTTCTGGACCAAATCCTGACTGATAGCAGTCCATTCTTGCACAATCAATGCTTTCATTTTGTCAGAATTTTTAGGTTTTTGTTTGTCCACCCGTCTCTTGATGATTGACCACAAGTTCTCAATGGGATTAAGATCTGGGGAGTTTCCAGGCCATGGACCCAAAATCTCTATGTTTTGTTCCCTGAGCTATTTAGTTATCACCTTTCCTTTATGGCAAGGTGCTCCATCATGCTGGAAAAGGCATTGTTGATCGCCAAACTGCTCTTGGAGGGTTGGGAGAAGTTGCTCTTGGAGGACATTCTGGTACCATTCTTTATTCATGGCTGTGTTTTAGGCAAGACTGTGAGAGAGCCGATTCCCTTGGCTGAGAAGCAGCCCCACACATGAATGGTTTCAGGATGCTTAACAGTTGGCATGAGACAAGACTGGTGGTAGCGCTCACCTTGTCTTCTCCGAATGAGGCGTTTTCCTGATGTCCCAAACAATCGAAAAGGGGATTCATCAGAGAAAATAACTTTACCCCAGTCCTCAGCAGTCCACTGCCTGTACCTTTTGCAGAATATCAGTCTGTCCATGATGTTTTTTCTGGAGAGAAGTGGCTTCTTTGCTGCCCTCCTTGAGACCAGACCTTGCTCCAAGAGTCTCCGCCTCACAGTGCGTGCAGATGCACTCACACCTGCCTGCTGCCATTCCTGAGCAAGCTCTGCACTGCTGGTAGCCCGATCCCGCAGCTGAAACACTTTTAAGAGACGGTCCTGGCGCTTGCTGGTCTTTCTTGGGCACCCTGGAGCCTTTTTGGCAACAATGGAACCTCTCTCCTTGAAGTTCTTGATGATGCGATAGATTGTTGACTGAGGTGCAATCTTTCTAGCTGCGATACTCTTCCCTGTTAGGCCATTTTTGTGCATTGCAATGATGACTGCACGTGTTTCTTTAGAGATAACCATGGTTAACAGAAGAGAAACAATGATGCCACATATGTATAGCAGCCTTGATGAAGATCGTCTGATCGAAACGCGTTGCTGTATGCGGCTTCCTCCATGGAGCATTTACCACTTTGTATTTTATACCGAATGGATGAATAAAATTTTGCAATTTTAAGGAGCTGGAACATTTTCTTTTCCTTGGATCTTCCTGGACGTTTGTCAGACGTCGTTCCGTGCACCTGTCGTGGTAGTTGGTGAGCTGGTTTGCTTCTTTCTTTTCTCTATGTGACTTTTACCGTGCTCCCATATGCTCTCTATCAAGATCTGTTCTACAATTTGTATTTACAATTGATTGGATTGCCGTGATTTTACATATTTTTCTTTTTTTCACAATATGGCTACAAATCTGTTCAAGGATAGAACCAAAAAAGCTGCTTTGGTTTTTTCTAATGATCCCAATGCTTTGGATGACACACCGGATCTCAATACCACTGTGGACAAATTGGAGCAGCTGATGCTGCTTGAAACCAGACTCTGGTGGGATCAGATTACGCTCCAGAATTACCTCACAAAAGAAATGATACCGCGGGGTTTACGCATTAAAAAAATCCCAACATGTGAATTTTCTGAGGAGTTTAATTGTGAATGGAACCAAATTTTGAGTACATGTTCTGCTAACCTCATGAAGTTAATTGTGAAATATGAAGATGTTAAACTAAAAGAGGTGCAAGAGCAAATGGACACAATCAATACTGCTCTAATTGAATTCAAGAACATGACACAATTTGATTCTGTGCTGTCCAAAGCCCAGGATAAAGTTTCCATTTTGGAGAAGGAAATAATGGACAGAAAAAAACGCAAGTTTGCGCGAGACACTAAGGATTACTCCATGAATAAAGTTTATGAATGGGGCAAATGGGAGTACACACCAAGAACTCCGAGATCTATTTTGAAACGCAACCATGCTCGCAATAGGCCAACTAATAGACCACATGTTTTTTTCACATCATCTGAACCTGAGTCGTCTGACAATTTAAGCGCTTCGGACTTATCACTAAATGAAGTCCCCTCTGCTAGTTCTAGCAATAATTACCGCCTTTCAAAAAACGCAATAGGCGGGGGGCAGGAAACATCGCAAAGGATCAAGGAATGACCACACGTCGAAAGAGAAGCTTTTTCAAATAAAAAAGAATAAAAATGTTTTGAATTTGTCTTCAGTCATTCTGACGGATTTTCAACTGGAAGTTCTATCTTTGGGTTTGAACTTTGTGCCAGATCTAAATTTTGACCTTTTCCAAACCATCCTGGACGTAAATAAATTCATTAGAAATCTTACTATCAAGAAACATTTTTTTCATGAAAATTGTGATGATGACCATCGGGGAACTTTGTCTTCTTCTGTTAATGAATTTGTAGAGTTAGATTTTAGAGAACAAGTTTCATTAAATATATTACAAAATTTATCATCAGAATCAAATGAGTCATCTAATTCAAAAATTTCTGTGTCTCAGTTTAAAATAAAAAATCCATCATTTTATCCAATCCAATCTAGATCTGAAAACATGGATAAATTTCAAGAAATAGTTGAAAGGGAGTTAAGAAAATTGCATAATAATGTAAAAACTCAAAATGGATATAAATATAAATCAAATTTGTCTTACAACCACAAAACAGCCTTGGAGGAGTTGAGAAATATGTCTGAAATTATCATCAAAATGTCAGACAAAGGTGGAGTGGTTGTTGTGATGAATAAAAATGATTATCATGATAAAATGATGGAACTTTTACAAGACGGAGACACTTATGAGAAATTAGATAGTAATCCATCTATCAAATTTAAATCTGAAGCTGATATCATCATTAAAGAGGGTCTTACTTTAGGAGTGATAACTAAGAAGCAAGCAGAATATTTAGAAGTCTCACATCCGATCCTTCCAATTATGCATGGGTTACCGAAAATTCATAAGGAGAAAAAAATCCCTCCGATGAGACCAATTGTTTCGGGCATCGGCTCAGCTAATGAGCATTTAGGAGAATGGGTGGACTCTCTGCTACAACCCCTGGTGCGCAGGACTCCTGGCTTCATTAAAGATTCAAAAGACGTCCTTAGAATGTTTTCAAATAGGATCTGGAGCAGTAATTTTACGTGGCTCTGTTGTGACGTTATTTCTTTATATACTTGTATTCCACATCACATTGCAATGACAGCGCTTCAGTTTCACTTACAAAGTTTTAGTCAGTATTCTGATGATTTAATTAATTTTCTCTGCAGGTTACTTTTTTTCTCCTTACTCACAATTTTTTTACTTTTGATAATCAATTTTTTTTGCAACGTACTGGAGTAGCGATGGGGGCCAAATTTTCACCGTCGCTGGCCAATCTTGTCATGGCCTTTTGGGAGTCAATTATATTTTTTCTGCTGAAAATCCCTTTTGCGATCTTTGGTTTGGTATGGCAGATACATCGATGACATCCTAATCATTTGGGGTGGTGATGTGTCTGCCATACCGAAGTTTATTGATTACATTGAAAATAATAATTTCAACATTCGTTTTACAAATAGACATCATTCCAGTTTTATGTCATTTTTGGATTTATGTGGAATTGAGGGACAAAATATTTGTACAAAACACATATTAAACCATTTGGGGTAATACTATTCTACTGCCGGCAGTAGTCACCCTAAGCATACGATTAAATCTATTCTCTGGGCGAGTATATTAGAATCAAGAGAAATTGTAGCTCTCAGACCAATTTTGGAGAACAATTTAAAATGGTAGATGACAAATTGATTAATAGAAATTATCCGCGTTGGATGATAAATAGAGCTCGCCGAATTGTAACTCATAAGGAACGTGATAATCTCATCAATTCTGATGGTGAAGTTTCACGATCGCCCAAATGCGATCCATTTTGCGATCGTTCTTTTGTGAGTTTGCAATTTAGCCCACATTTGGGGAAATAAAAAAGATCAACAAATTTCTACCGATTTTATATGAAGATGATACTTTATGTGAAATTTTACAGCCGGGTGTGAAATATTATAGCCAGAAAGGCTCCATCTATAGGCAATAGGGTTTCCCCAGTATGTTTCATGCTCATATTAAAACTGACACATGGTTAAAATTTAAGGCTTTTTCAAATGTGGAGCAAACAATTGTAGGACATGTAGACATGCCTTAGTCACCAAATCCTTTAGTAATAATAACCAATCTGTTAGTTATGATATCAAACAGTATATCAAACTGCAATTCAACACATGTAGTCTATAAAATTAATTGTGTTTCTTGCAGCTTGTCATATGTGGGGTGTACGACTAGAAAATTAAAAACAAGGATTTCGGAGCATTTATCTGATATTGGAAACACTACTAATCTCAATCGTAATGTATCGGCGGCTTCCAAACATTTCATTCTTTCCATGATCGCAATACTACGTCCTTTCAGGTTAGCGCTATAGAAAGAGTCACTAAATCAGTACGAGGTGGGGATATCGCTAGACATTTACTGACCAGGGAAGCTTTTTGGATCTTTTCCTTAAACACGAGATATCCGAATGGATTTAACAAAAGGAATGAGTTAATGTATCATTATAACTAATTGATTGTGATCTTTTGCCATATTGTGTTTTCTTCTTTTTTAATGTTATTTCTTGTAATTTTAATGATGTTATCGCACTGTTACAAAAGGACCTTTCGACTATTTTGTATCGCAATTTACCTTCTAGGACCTTTAGCTTATCATGTGATTGTTTAATTCAAATCTCATTGGTCCGTGGGTCATATATAGGTCTTTAAGTTTCACATATGTATAGCAGCCTTGATGAAGATCGTCTGATCGAAACGTGTTGCTGTATGCGGCTTCCTCCATGGAGCATTACCACTTTGTATTTTTATACCGAATGGACGAATAAAATTTTGCAATTTTAAGGAGCTGGAACATTTTCTTTTCCTTGAATGATGCAAGCACCAGCCTCCTTTTAAAGTGTCCAGTGGTGTCATTCTTACTTAATCATGACAGATTGATCTCCAGCCATGTCTCATCAACACCCACACCTGTGTTAATGGAGCAATCACTGAAAAGAGGTTAGCTGGTGCTTTTAAGGCAGGGCGGCAATGATGTTGAAATGTGTTTTGGGGGATAAAGTTCATTTTCTTAGCCAATATTGACTTTGCAAGTAATTGCTGTTAAGCTGATCACTCTTTATAAACATTCTGGAGTATATGCAAATTGCCATTAGAAAAAGTGAAGCAGTAGACTTTGTAAAAATTAATATTTGTGTCATTCTCAAACTTTTGGCCATGACTGTACATCTTGCCACATGTAGGCAATCCTTGAACAGCCAGTCGAGGGTGCATACCGTGTGCGAGATATGAGACATTGTGCATTTGGAAGCCCAGATTACTGGAACTAATGTGCAGCTGGCAACCTTGAGATCCCAAACAATATGGAAAGGAGTCTTCTGCTCACGAGCAGGACGCTAATGGGATAGATGAGGGGGGGATGCTAAGATGAATTGCAGGACAGTGAGGAAGCAAGCTGGGTGACAGTTAGAAGGCGGGGTAGAGGGAAGAGCATCAGGGAGGCTAGTCCTGATCTGGCACACCCCAATAAGTTTGCAAGTTGGCAGATGAAGGGAATATCAGTATAGGGGCAGCACTGTGCAGCCAGGCCGTCCTCTGAAAGCCAGATGAGTGTCTTGCTCCAGTAAGGGGGTAATAGGAGAGCAGGGTAGGCCAGAAGGTGCTGGTAGTGGGGGACTCATTTATTAGGGGAAACAGATAAGGCAATCTGTCACAAAGACAGGGATCGTCGAACAGTGGTGCTGCCTACCTGGCGCTCGAGTCCGACACATCGCTGGTGGGTTGACAGATTACTGGGGGAGCAGGTGAGGACCGCGGTCATGGTGCACATTGGCACAAATTACAAAGTTAGAGGTAGGTGGAAGGTCCTTAAAGATGATTTCAGGGAATTAGGCTGCAAGCTTAAAGGAAAGGACCCCAACGTGGTATTTTCTGAAATACTGCCTGTACCCGTGCCACCCAAGAGGCAAGGGATTAGGGAGGTTAATAAGTGGTTCAGAATTGTGTAGGAAGGGGGGTTTTGGTTCCTGGAAACTGGGCCCACTTCTCAGTTGGCTAAAGGTTCTATGCTGGGCGGGCTGACCTCAATGGGGAGGGTGCAGCTGTGCTGGGGGAGAAAATGGCTGAAGGTTGAGGAGTCTTTTTAAATAGGAGGGGGGAGGGTATTTATTTTATTGGGGGAAAGACAGTGAGATGGACCGGGCAAATAATAAATTGGGGGTGGCATGGGGGGGGGGTTAAAAGTTAAATAATTTAAGAAAGAATAGAGGTTCAGAGAGATACATAAAGTGCATGATATAATGCTAGAAGCCCACCAACAAAAAGCGGAATTGAATTAATTTTGTTGGAACATAATTTTGTGGGGGGGAATCGGGGGAAATTGGCTGGATGAGAGCCACGATGGGCGTTAATTTAAGGGTATAGTCTGTTTAGAAAGACCGTAAAAATAAGCGAGGTGGGGGTGTGGGTTTTTTTATTAAATATCCTTAAAACCCATCCTGGTGATATCGTGAATCTATGAAGATGTTAGTCTTGTGGGTGGAGATTGGGGAGGGGGGAAAAATAATAAATTACGATATTGTTTGTTTAAGTCTCCTAAATAATGGAAGAACAGGAATATCCTCGAAAGCAAATAGTGAAGCAGCGATCAAGGAGAAGTCTTATTTGGGGGAAGTCAACTACCTAAATACATTGGGG
>JARQOD010000004.1:60291793-60316982 GCA_033576555.1 Oophaga sylvatica | reverse complement strand
GCTCCATCATGCTGGAAAAGGCATTGTTGATCGCCAAACTGCTCTTGGAGGGTTGGGAGAAGTTGCTCTTGGAGGACATTCTGGTACCATTCTTTATTCATGGCTGTGTTTTAGGCAAGACTGTGAGAGAGCCGATTCCCTTGGCTGAGAAGCAGCCCCACACATGAATGGTTTCAGGATGCTTAACAGTTTGGCATGAGACAAGACTGGTGGTAGCGCTCACCTTGTCTTCTCCGAATGAGGCGTTTTCCTGATGTCCCCAAACAATCGAAAAGGGGATTCATCAGAGAAAAATAACTTTACCCCAGTCCTCAGCAGTCCACTGCCTGTACCTTTTGCAGAATATCAGTCTGTCCATGATGTTTTTTCTGGAGAGAAGTGGCTTCTTTGCTGCCCTCCTTGAGACCAGGCCTTGCTCCAAGAGTCTCCACCTCACAGTGCGTGCAGATGCACTCACACCTGCCTGCTGCCATTCCTGAGCAAGCTCTGCACTGCTGGTAGCCCGATCCCGCAGCTGAAACACTTTTAAGAGATGGTCCTGGCGTTTGCTGGTCTTTCTTGGGCATCCTGGAGCCTTTTTGGCAACAATGGAACCTCTCTCCTTGAAGTTCTTGATGATGCGATAGATTGTTGACTGAGGTGCAATCTTTCTAGCTGCGATACTCTTCCCTGTTAGGCCATTTTTGTGCATTGCAATGATGACTGCACGTGTTTCTTTAGAGATAACCATGGTTAACAGAAGAGAAACAATGATGCCAAGCACCAGCCTCCTTTTAAAGTGTCCAGTGGTGTCATTCTTACTTAATCATGACAGATTGATCTCCAGCCATGTCCTCATCAACACCCACACCTGTGTTAATGGAGCAATCACTGAAAAGAGGTTAGCTGGTGCTTTTAAGGCAGGGCGGCAATGATGTTGAAATGTGTTTTGGGGATAAAGTTCATTTTCTAGCCAAATATTGACTTTGCAAGTAATTGCTGTTAAGCTGATCACTCTTTATAACATTCTGGAGTATATGCAAATTGCCATTAGAAAAAGTGAAGCAGTAGACTTTGTAAAAATTAATATTTGTGTCATTCTCAAAACTTTTGGCCATGACTGTACATCTTGCCACATGTAGGCAATCCTTGAACAGCCGGTCGAGGGTGCATACCGCTGTGCGAGATATGAGCACATTGTGCATTTGGAAGCCCAGAACTGGATCTAAATGTGCAGCTGGCAACACTGAGATCCACAAACAATATGGAAAGGAGTCTTCTGCTCACTGAGCAGACGCTCAATGGGATAGATGAGGGGGGATGCTAAGATGAAGTTGCAGGACAGTGAGGAAGCAAGCTGGGTGACAGTTAGAAGGCGGGGTAGAGGGAAGAGCATCAGGGAGGCTAGTCCTGATCTGGCACACCCCAATAAGTTTGCTAAGTTGGCAGATGAAGGGAATATCAGTATAGGGGCAGCACTGCTGCAGCCAGGCACGTCCTCTGAAAGCCAGATGAGTGTCTGCTCCAGTAAGGGGGTAATAGGAGAGCAGGGTAGGCCAGACAGGTGCTGGTAGTGGGGGACTCAATTATTAGGGGAACAGATAAGGCAATCTGTCACAAAGACAGGGATCGTCGAACAGTGTGATGCCTACCTGGCGCTCGAGTCCGACACATCGCTGGTCGGGTTGACAGATTACTGGGAGGAGCAGGTGAGGACCCAGCGGTCATGGTGCACATTGGCACAAATTACAAAGTTAGAGGTAGGTGGAAGGTCCTTAAAGATGATTTCAGGGAATTAGGCTGCAAGCTTAAAGGAAAGACCTCCAACGTGGTATTTCTGAAATACTGCCTGTACCACGTGCCACACCAGAGAGGCAACGGGAGATTAGGGAGTTAATAAGTGGTTCACGAATTGGTGTAGGAAGGAGGGGTTTGGGTTCCGGGAGAACTGGGCCGACTTCTCAGTTGGCTACAGGTTCTATGCTAGGGACGGGCTGCACCTCAATGGGGAGGGTGCAGCTGTGCTGGGGGAGAAAATGGCTAGAAGGTTGGAGGAGTCTTTAAACTAGGGACTGGGGGGAGGGTATTCATTTTATAGGAGGGGAAGGCAGTGCAGATAGAGACCTGGGCACAAATAATGAAATTGGGGGTGGGGGTGGCATGGGGGTGGGGTTAGAACAGTTAATAATTTAAGAAAGAATAGAGGTACAGAGAGATACATAAAGTGCATTTATACTAATGCCAGAAGCCTCACCAACAAAATGGCGGAATTAGAATTAATTTTGTTGGAACATAATTATGACATGGTGGGGATATCTGAGGACTTGGCTGGATGAGAGCCACGACTGGCTGTTAATTTACAGGGCTATAGTCTGTTTAGAAATGACCGTAAAAATAAGCGAGGTGAGGGTGTGTGTTTATATGTAAAATCATCCTTAAAACCCATCCTGCGTGATATCTGTGAATCTAATGAAGATGTAGAGTCTCTGTGGGTGGAGATTAGGGGAGGGGGGAAAAATAATAAATTACTGATATTGTTTGTTATAAGTCTCCTAAAATAATGGAAGCAACAGAGAATATCCTCGAAAGCAAATAGATGAAGCAGCGACTCAAGGAGAAGTCATTATTATGGGGGAAGTCAACTACCCTGATATACATTGGGGAACAGAAACCTGCAGTTCCAGCAAAGGTAATAGGTTTTTGACAACTATGAGAGACAATTACCTTTCACAACTAGTTCAGGACCCAACAAGAGGGGGACACTGCTAGACCTAATATTATCCAACAGGCCAGACCGCATATCAAATATAAGGGTTGGAGGTCACTTGGTAATAGTGATCACAAAATAATAAGCTTTCATGTATCCTTTAATAAGATGTGTAGTCGAGGGGTTACAAGGACACTAAACTTCAGGAAGGCAAATTTCCAACGGATGAGAGATGATCTGGGGCAATTAACTGGGACGATATCCAGAGACTTAAAAATACACAAAGAAAATGGGAGACGTTTATTAGCATCCTGAATAGGACCTGTGCACAGTATATACCCTAATGGGAATAAACATGCTAGAATTAGGAGGAAACCACTATGGCTAAATAGAGCTGTAAGGGGCGCAATAAGTGACAAAAAGAAAGCGTTTAGGGAATTAAAGCAAATAGGTAGTGATGAGGCATTAAATAAATACAGAAGATTAAATAAATTCTGTAAAAAACAAATCAAGACAGCAAAGTTTGAGACAGAGAGACTCATTGCAAGAGAAAGTAAAAATAATCCCAAAATATTCTTTAACTACATAAATAGTAAGAAACTAAAAAATGATAGTGTTGGTCCCCTTAAAAATAGTCTGGGTGAAATGGTGGATGAGGAAAAAGCCAATATGCTAAATGATTTTTTTTCAACAGTATTTACACAAGAAAATCCCATGACAGGTAACATGATCAGTGATAAAAAAAAATTCTCCATTAAATGTCACCTGCTTAACCCAGCAGGAAGTACGGCGGCGTCTAAAAATCACTAAAGTTGACAAATCCCCGGGCCCTGATGGGATACACCCCCGAGTACTGCAGGAATTAAGTACAGTCATAGATAGACCATTATTTTTAATCTTTAAAGATTCCATAATAACAGGGTCTGTACCACAGGACTGGTGTATAACGAATGTGGTGCCAATATTCACAAAGGGGACAAAAACTGAACCTAGAAATTATAGGCCAGTGAACTTAACATCTACTGTGGGTAAAATCCTGGAGGGTTTTCTAAGAGATACTATACTGGAGTATCTGAAGAAGAATTACGTGCTTAATTGTAAAACACTGGCAAAACTGTCACTGAAAAAGACCTGGGTGCATGGGTGGACGAAAAACTCACATTTAGTGGCCAGACTCAGGCAGCTGCTGCAAAGGAAAATGAAATAATGGGATGCATTAAAAGAGGCATAGATGCTCATGACGAGAACGTAATTTACCTCTATGCAAGTCACTAGTGCGACCACACTTAGAAATTGTGTACAGTTCTGGTCTCCGGTGTATAAGAAAGACATAGCTGAACTGGAGCGGGTGCAGAGAAGAGCCACCAAGGTTATTAGAAGACTGGGGGGGTCTGCAATACCAAGACAGGTTATTACACTTGGGGTTATTTAGTTTGGAAAAACGAAGCTTAGGGGTGATCTTATTACAATTATAAATATATGAGGGGACAGTACAAAGACCTTTCTAATGATCTTTTTACTCTTAGACCTGTGACGGGGACAAGGGGGCATCCTCTACGTCTGTAGGAAAAAAGGTTTAAGCATTATCACAGACGCAGATTCTTTACTGTAAGAGCAGTGAGACTATGGAATTCTCTGTCGTATAATGTTGTAATGAGTGAATCCCTACTAAAATTTAAGAAGGGAATGGATGCCTTTCTTGAAAAGTATAATATTACAGGTTATATACTCTAGTTTCCTAGATATTGCGTTGATCCAGGGAGCTAGTCTGATTGCCGTATGTGGAGTCGGGAAAGAATTTTTTTCCCCAATGTGAAGCTTACTGTTTGCCACATGGGTTTTTTTTGCCTTCCTCTGGATCAACAAGTTAGGGCAGGTTAGGATATGGGTTGAACTAGATGGACTTAAAGTCTTCCTTCAACCTTAATAACTATGTTACTATGTTAGCCATAAAGTCATTAGCTCAGTAAATTAGAATACTTTATAACACCAGCTTGAAAATTGATTTTTATATCCGAAATGTTGGCCTACTGAAATGTATGTTTAGTAAATGCACTCAATACTTGGTCAGGGCTCCTTTTGTATCAATTACTGCTTCAATGCAGCGTGGCGTGGAGGCGATCAGCCTGTGGTACTGCTGAGGTGTTATGGAAGCCCAGGTTGCTTTTATAGCAGCCTTAAGCTCGTCTGCAGTGTTGGGTCTGGTGTTTCTCATCTTCCTCTTGACAATACCCCATAGAATCTCTATGGG
Organism: Oophaga sylvatica; assembly: GCA_033576555.1. Lineage (NCBI taxonomy): Eukaryota > Metazoa > Chordata > Amphibia > Anura > Dendrobatidae > Oophaga > Oophaga sylvatica. The sequence goes on along the minus strand of JARQOD010000004.1, from coordinate 60,312,045 downwards.
GTTAAGGTCAGGCAAGTTTACTGGCCAATCAAGAACAGTGATACTGTTGTTTTTAAGCCAGGTATTGGTACTTTTGGCAGTGTAGACAGGTGCCAAGTCCTACTGGAGAATGAACTTTTCCCTTCCCATGACAGCACCGACATGAGAGATGACATCCGCCCACAGGAGCAGGAAACCTGCAGCAGAGATAAAAGAAGGGGACGGTACCTCTCTCCTCAATTTTGGTTTCCTGTTCCTGCAGGTGGATGCCTGGGGCAGGCTACGTACCTTCAGGGGGATCTCCCTCTGATGAAAGCCGGTCCGGAGACCGAGGTCCGGGGGGAAAGCAGCTGGGCGCTCATCCCGGCATCCTGGGGGCTGCCTTGGGCCACGCCTTATTCCCCGCTGAACTCCCGGGCGGTCGCTCCTGTCAGGAGGCTGGGCCAGGTAGAGGCGTGTCCACCACAATGCTGTCACCGAGTGAGTGGGACGACTTCCGGTCATGCCGGAAGTGACGTCACACACCATGAAAGACGGTGTGCTGGACACTACCGGGAGGAAGGTGCTCCAAAGGCGCGCACACCGCTCCTCCACATAAAGCAATAGAGCGCAATACAGATGGCGGCGACAGCTTCTCTAGAAGGCATGGACCCAACAACTGAAGTGCGCGCACCGGATAAGGAGACATACCCGCAGGCTACTGTGGTACCCAGGGGGGTTTGTGGGTGAGTGCCTTTGTAAGGCAAAAACGTATGCAATAATGACGGCTCTGTATCATGTCTTTTCTTTAAAGAAAAAAGGCCACATCCAAACAAAAAACAGGGCATGTGCATTATGCAGGAAAACCCTCCCTAGAACGTACGATAAGCGAATCTGTCGCTTCTGCGTTGATAAAACGGTGGCTGAGGAATCACCGTCCCTACTCCAGAGTAGCCCCCTCTGATAGCTCAGACCTGGACTCCTTGGATGAGGAATATGGCCGCCCTTACTTTTTATCCGAGGATATCAGAAAGTTACTCAAGCTTGTCAGGTCTACTATGGGGTTGAGATGCCTAGGGAGCAACGGAAAATTCAGGATTCTATGTTTAGTAATCTGGAGGGGAAAAAACGCAGGGGTTTTCCCTATCATGATAATCTGATAAATTTGATAAAAAGAGAGTGGAAAAAGCCCAACAAAAAGATGTCTGTCCCACAGGCACTAAAACGTAAATACCCATTTGATGAGATTTGTGAAAAATGGGAAAAAGCGCCTAGACTGGATGCTGCTATCGCCAGTATCTCTAGAGGGATAGCCCTACCATTTGCAGACATGGGTGCCTTAAAAGACCCTCTCGACAAAAAAGCTGATGCCTTTCTAAAATCTGCTTGGGAGGCGTCAGCATGGTCGTTTAAACCTGGGGTAACCGCCACTTGTACAGCTCGTGCTATGGTCAAGTGGTTGGTAGAATTGAGTGATCAGATTAAAAATAAATGCCAAAAAGCTGCACGGTTCATGGTGGATGCCGCAGTAGATTACGTACGATGTGCCGCCCGTGCATGCGCCCTATCTAATTCAGGTCGCAGAGCACTATGGTTGAAAAATTGGGCGGCAGATTTCCAGTCGAAGGTCAAGCTCTGCGCAATTCCTTGTGAAGAACAGTACCTCTTCGGGAAGGCATTAGATGAGATCCTGGAGAAGGCGTCAGACAGGAAAAAACGATTCCCGCCACTCCCCTTTCCCCTTCTCTAGGCGCCGTTAGAGTGATGCTCACTCGTCCTTTCGTGGATCAGGGAAATAGAGGGAGCAGAATCCGCTCAGACCACAGGTCCGTGCGGGGTAGACCCTGGAGAGAAAGAAGGGATAAGGGATTCCTCTTCAGTAAGCCCCCTCCCAAATCTGACTCCAAACATCAATGACGCCAAAATATCGGTGGGGGGAAGACTTCGGAATTTTGTTCATCTGTGGTCAACTTTACCCGCCTCACGGTGGATAACCAATCTGTTATCCGAAGGCTTGCGACTAAACTTCCTCAGCCTCCCGCCGCAGCGAATAAAAGTGACTCATGTCGCCAAAAAGAATCAAGTCACACTGGAGAAGGAGATTCATCTCCTCATGCAAAAAGAAGTGCTGATAAAGGTACCACACCACCAAATAGGACAGGGATTCTACAGCACCCTGTTTCTCACGCCAAAACTGGACGGCTCACTGAGGGCGATATTCAGTTAAAAGGCACTGAACCAATATATCCAGCTGGGGAGGTTCAAGATAGCTGACTTTAAAGTCAGCAGTGAAGCTGCTTGATCCGGGCTGTTACATGGCAGTAATAGATCTAGCAGATGCTTACTACCATGTACTAATCTGGGAGGGACACCAGCGGTATCTAAAATTGTTAGTAGAGATTGCTTAGATTCCTACTCATCTGCAGTATCAATGTCTTCCTTTCGGGGTGTTGGTAGCACCTCGTATATTCACAAAGATAATTTCAGAAGTAGCATCCTTTGTGAGGAAGGAAAATATATTACTGGTACCCTATCTGGACGATTTTCTCGTCATAGCGGACAGCGAGGAAAACTGTGGAAAAGCAGTCACAAGAGTGCTGGAAGTGTTAACCAGACTAGGCTGGATAATAAACTTAAAAAAATCAAGATTAATTCTAGCCCAAACACAGGAATTCCTTGGAATACAATTAAATTCAGTCAGACAACAGTGTGTCCTCCCAGAGAGGAAAATTCACTCCATTCAACACAGGATACAGCAGATGCAACCCGGTCAGACTGTTTCGGTACGAGAGGCTACCTTAAGGGTATGTGCACACGTTGCGGAATTGCTGTGGAAATTTCCGCGGCAATTCCGCTCCTCCCTGCCGCGGGAAATACGCATATTATAGGTATGCGTATTCCCGCTAAAAACTAGTGTTTTAGAAGCGATCTGACAGGTTGGTCTGGCTGCCTATGTCGCATCAATAGTAAAAAGATCTAATGTTAAAAATAATTTAAAAAATAATAAATAATGGTATTCTCACCTTCCGGCGGCCCCTGCAGCTTTCCCGCCTCTCAGCGACGCTCCCGGCAACTCCCGTTCCCAGGCGTCCTTTGCGACAATGACCTCGATGACGTGGCATCACGCAAGACCGCTACATCATCTGGGGTGATTCTCGCAATGCATCCCTGGGAACGGGATTGGCCGGGAGCGTCGCTGAAAGGCAGGAAAGCTGCGGAGGCCGCCGGAAGGTGAGAATACCATTATTTATTATTTTAATTATTATTTTACCTGGGATATGGTACCCAGGGCCTGGAGGAGAGTCTCCTCTCCTCCAGACCCTGGGTACCATCCGCACATGAACCGCTTACTTTGCGTATGGTGGGCATAGCCACATGCGGAAAGTAAGCGGTTCAATGCATTCCTATGCAGCGGAATCGCCGCTGTTCCGCAAAAAAGAATGAGCATGCTGCGGATTCTTCTGCGATGCGATTCCGCCGCGGAAAAACACGCAGCATGTGCACAGCATTGCGGAATCCCATAAGCTGTGTTGTGTAAGCGGTTTTCCCGCGGTTTCGTGGCAAAAACGCTAAGAATCCGCAATGTGCGCACAGACCCTAACAGCGACAGTTCCAGCGGTCCAGTGGGCGCAAGCCCACACAAGAGAATTACAATGGCAGATCCTGTCTGCACAGGCGAAAGACCCTTCCAACTTGACCTTGACGCCACAAGTACACAGCTCGTTAAAATGGTGGCTGAACACCGAAAATTTAAGCAAGGCGGTACCCTTGTCAATTCGGAACCCAGTGGTGCTGACCACGTATGCAAGTAGGTTAGGTTGGGGAGCACACCTGGAGGCCGGATTTTACATGGCCAATGGGAATCCTCAATGAGGACAACATCCTCCAATTTAAAAGAGCTGTCAGCTTCAAGGCGGGCACTTCTTCATGTAAAAGAAGAGATTGAAGGAAAGCATGTCGCAATATTGTCCATCAACAGCACGATGGTAGCTTACATAAACCGGCAAGGGGTACAAGATCAGCATCCCTGATGGCAGAGGCAAAAGAATTGTTCACATGGGCAGAAAGCAACCTTTTGTCCCTATCGAGCACACATTTAAGAGGGACGGACAATCTGGTGGCGGATTTCTTAAGCCGGCACATATTGCACCAGGGAGAGTGGTCCCTAAATCAGGAGATATTGGAAAAATCTGTGCCATCTGGGGCACGCCAGAAGTGGATCTGTTTGCCACAAGAAGGAATTGGAAAATAAGCAGGTTCTACTCCCTAAACCCAAGAGAACACCCGGAAGGGGTGGATGCACTGTTGCACCGCTGGAGGTTTCATCTAGCTTATGCATTTCCCCCGTTTCCATTGATCCCGATAGTCCTGAAAAAGATTCGGGAGGACAAAACATGTATAATTCTTGTCGCGCCCTTCTGGCCAAAGAGGGCATGGTTCACATGGCTCACATGCATGTCTATCTCGGACCCATGGATCCTGCCGGATGTCCCAAATCTCCTGCACCAGGGCCCAGTGGAACATCCTCAAGTTCACAGACTCCATCTCACCGCTTGGAACTTGAGAGGGACCCATACTAGCAAAGGGATTCTCAGTCCCTTTGGTGACCACTTTGCTTGCTAGCAGGAAAAGGTCACATTGGTCAAATATCAAAAGATTTGGGAAAGGTTCCTGGAATTCTCAGGGCGACGGTTATCCGAAACAGGCCAGGAAGTTCCACTAAAGGAAATCCTAGTATTTCTCCAAAAGGGGCTAGAAAGAGAATTATCTACAAGCACCCTAAAGGTGCAAGTCTCTGCCCTAGGTGTGCTATTTGACCAAAAACTTGCTGATCATCCTTGGGTCTATAGGTTCATTCGGGCCTCCTTTACAGCCAGACCCTCAAAATTACTGCCTAAGGTAGCTCCCTGGGATCTAAATTTAGTTTTGAATGCCCTGACTACCTCCCCCTTTGAACCTCTTACTTCCATTTCAGTTAAGGCTTTGACGTTAAAAACGGTGCTCCTGGTTGCCCTGACGTCAGCTCAACGTATCTGCGAGCTGCAAGCTATCTCTGTAAATCCCCCATATACTACCTTTCTGGATGACAGAGTAATTATACAGACTGACCCGGCTTTCCTCCCGAAGGTTAATTCAAAATTTCACAGGGATCAGGAAATAATTTTACCCTTTTTTTGTGCCAATCCGAAATCCCAGGGAGAACAAACCTTCCATTGTCTAGATGTCAGACGTTGCCTACTTCAAGATATAGAAGTCTCAAAATCATAGCGGCAGTCATCAACCCTTTTTGTCTCCTTCCCGGGGGCAAAAGGGGAAAAAAAATTTCAAAATCAACTATTGCACGGTGGCTTCGCATGGCTATCTCACTATCTTATTCTTTTTCAGGTCAGACTCTCCCACTAGGTGTAACGACTCACTCTACAAGTGTTATTGCCACATCTTGGGCCGAACGGGCAAATGCATCGGTAGAACAGATTTGCAAAGCAGCGGTATGGTCTTCACCCTCCAACTTTTTCCGTCATTATAAGTTAGATCTAGGACTCTCGAATCTTGCCTTTGGGAAAAGGTGTTATCTGCTGTTGTCCCACCCAAGGAGTCTCTTCTATTTCTTCCTCTCACGTCGGTGCTGTCATGGGGAAGGGAAAAAATGATAATTACTTACCGGTAATTTGATTTTTGCAGAGCCATGACAGCACCGCATTAATTCCCGCCCTATCTTGATGATGGTTGTGTGATGCACAAAAAAATATATATATATATACATAAAGAAGGTGAATAACTCTGGCTTTGTTACGGTGACTGTAATATGTACAGTATATGTGAACTAATAAGGCGGTTACCTTCCATACTCTGAAACAAACTGAGGAGAGAGGTACAGCCCCCTTCTTTTATCTTTGCTGCAGGTTTCCTGTTCCTGGGGCGGATGCCATCTCTCACGTCGGTGCTGTCATGGCTCCGGAAAATCAAAGTACCGGTAAGTAATTATCATTTTTCCATCACCAGAAAGCTTGTCGGCCGAGGAAAGCATGAAGTGCTCTAAAATTTCCTGCTAGACGGCTGCGCTAACTTTGGTCTTGATAAAACACAGTGGACCTACACCAGCAGATGACATGGCTCCCCAAACCATCACTGATTGTGGAAACTTTACAATAGACCTCAAGCAGCTTGGATTGTGGCCTCTCCACTCTTCCTCCAGACTCTGGACCTTGATTTCTAAATGAAATGCAAAATTTACTTTTATCTGAAAACAACACCTTGGACCACTGAGCAACAGTCCAGTTCTTTTTCTCCTTGGTCCAGGTAAGACGCTTCTGGTGTTGTCTATTGGTCATGAGTGGCTTGACACAAGGAATGCGACACTTCTGGCCCATGTCCTGGATACGTCTGTATGTGGTGACTCTTGAAGCAATGACTGCAGCAGCAGTCCACGGGGAAGCACTTGTAATATGCGGTTTATTGTCAATGCATTTCAGAGTCACACCGACTCCTTCAGGACAACCATACATCTCCTATGTGTGGTTGTCCTGAAAAAGGAGTCCGTGTGACTCTGAGACGCTGGCAATTTTCCTTCACACATTCATAAGGAAGCTGCAATATCTGGATTTCAGTATTTTCAGTGGTTCTGTCACGTATTTACTCATTCCTTTGTCTTGTGTCTTGGATAAGACCCCATTGCTGTCTTGTGTTTTAATTAGAAAGGAAGTTATGAGTCCCACACACTGGCTCTCAGAGCCAGATGAATGAATACAAGTAACAACTTTCCCTAAAGGTAATTTTTTTACAGCCACCTGAAAACCAATATGATAAATTTACAGGAAATAGTAGAGGTTACATAGTTACATAGTTTGAAAAACGAAGTAGGTCCATCAAGTTCAACCTTTCTCCACCGATTATACATTTTTTGTCACTAAATTATCTATAACCCACAATGTTATATGTACTGATGATTTCATCCAGCCCATTTTTAAAAGCTGTTATAGTGTCTGCCATTACTACTTCTTGTGGTAGAGCATTCCGACTGCTCTAACTGTAAAGAACCCTTTCATTTTTTGCTGCGAGAAGCGCCTTTCTTCCACCCGTAATGAGTGCCCCCTGGTTCTTAGTATGGTCTTAGGAAGTCACAAGCTCTTTGTATTGATCATACATGTATTTATACATGTAAATGAGATCTCCTCTAAGATGTGTTTTTTCTAAGCTAAACAAACCCAACTTTTCCAACCTCTCATCATATGAGAGTCCTTCCCTCCCTTGTAATAATATAGTTGCACTTTGAAGTAACCGACTGGATCCTATATTCTAGATGTTGTCTTACATGTGATTTATAAAGGGGTAACAATATGTTTGGATCGTGGGATTTCATTTATTTCTTTTATACATGCTAAAATCATCTTGTTTGTTTTTGCAGCTGCTGCCTGACATTGAGTACTGTTGCTCAGCTTACTAGTAACCAGTATACCCAAGTCCTTTTCCTGCTCTGTAGTCCCAAATATACTTCCATTTAACCCCTCCACAACCTTTGATTTATCCATATGTCCTATTTTTGAAGTGGTTCCCGACCTAGGAAGTATGGATACATCCTTGCGATCGTGCAGTCACAGGAATAGTGCCCATAGATCACCGCCAGAAGTTCAGCTTACATGACTGCTGGGACCCGGCTCTCACAGCTGGGAGTGGCACTTATACCACACAAATAACAGCGTGAAAAAATAAATAAAACCAATTTTTCACCTGCTGTTGACTTGTTCATTCTGTCTCCCAAAGATCGCGGTAAGGCTCGGCTTACATTTATCGTGAGCTCCACGCTGATCTCTTACACTGGGTTTTCCATGTAAATCTCTGAAATATTGTGATTCAGACAGAACTCCTGGTGGAATACTCCCTATAATGAGGCAGATGGAGGCACTGTGGATGCCGTCTGGACTTTGATCTGTCGGTGTCCGTCTTTTTAAGTATGCATAAAAGGCCACAATTTGGTGCACTTCCGTTAGGCCTCTTTCACACATCAGTTTTTTGCAATCAGGCACAATCTGGCGAATTGTTTAAAAGACGGATCCGGCGTAGATTGTAAAAAACTGATGTGCCGGATCCGTTTTTTAGCTGGATCCGTCCTGACCTTTTTAACACGGAAAATGAGTAGTAGTAGTAGTAGTAGTAGACTTTTGTTTCCAGAATCCGGATCAGTCTTTTGCCGGATTGCACAAAAGACTAGTCCGGTACCATACACTTCTATTGTTTCCGGCCGCCTGATGCGCCACTTCAGGAGCTGTCAGGCGTTTCCAGCAGAAAAAAAAAAGTTACATGATGCGTCCTGTCCGGCCGCCGAAATTAAAATCTATGACGGATCCGGCAGAAAACGGACTAAACGCAATGACATGCGGCGCGATCCGGCGCTAATGCATGTCAATGAGAGAAAACGGATCCGGCGGTAAAAAAACGGATCCGTTTTTTAAAAAAAATGCCGGATCGCGCCTGACTGCAAAAAACTGATGTGTGAAAAAGGCCTAAGAAGGAAAACGCTGAACAGAGGACAGACAGTGTCCTGAGTAACTGCTGCCTCATTATAATGAATGGATCCCTTTGGGGTTTCATCTGAATCACGTCACTTGGAGATTTCGATGGAAACCCCGATTTAAGTGCTCAGTGTAGGATAAATGTGATTCCAAACTGTTATGATTCGGTAGCTGAGGAGTGCAGGAAAAAAGGCAATACACCAGAGATCACACGACCTCTACCACCTAAATTAGTTCTCTGGTGTAACAAAATCAAAACAGCAGCCACTGAAAAAACTGGAAAAAGCAAAAGTACAAACATCAGTGGCTGAACTAAACTGAGAGGGCAAAAGCCCCCGGAGGGGACCCTGAAGGCCCCCACAGAAGTGCAGGACAAAATGCAAAAATTAAGCACAGAAGCAAAAAGAAGAAAATGTCTTATCTGTTAGCAGGAGATGCAGACACGACACAGCAGGCTACAAGGGAAACAGGAATCAAGGATTGAGACCCGAACAATTGATCACCGGCAACCCTGATGGGAAGGTGACTCCCTTATATAAGACCAGTCAGTAACACCTGATTCCCAGTCCTCACAATCTTCACTGAACAGACCAGTACCGCTTGTAACCACCAGAGGGAGCCTCTGCTCAGAACTCATCTCAAGCCCATTCACAACAGTACCCCCCCCTTGAGGAGGGGTCACCGAACCCTCATTTGAGCAACCAGGTCGGTCAGGATGAGTTCTATGATACGCACGGATGAGTCTCCTAGCATGGATGTCCGAAGCAAACACCCAAGAATTGTCTTCCTGACCATAACCTCTCCACTTAACCAAATACTGGAGTTTCCGTCTAGAAAAACGAGAATCTAATTTTTTCTCAACCACATACTCCAGATTGCCCTCAACCAAAACAGGGTCAGGAGGCACAGCAGCAGGAACCACTGGCTCAACAAACCTCTTCAACAAGGACTTGTGGAACACGTTATGGATCTTAAATGTCCCTGGAAGAAGCAAACGAAAAGAAACAGGATTAAGAATCTCCATGATCTTATAAGGTCCAATGAACCTAGGCTTAAATTTAGGAGATGCTACTCTCATAGGAATATTTTTTGAGGACAACCAGACCAAGTCCCCTACTTTAAACCGAGGACCATCAGTCCTATGCCGGTTAGCAAACCGCTGGGCCCTCTCCTGAGAGAGGGACAACCTCTCCACTACCTGGTCCCAAATCTGTTGCATACGCTCCACAACCTGGACAGACAGAAGCCTCCGTCTGTCCTGAAGAAAATCGAGGGTGAAACCCAGAATTACAGAAAAATGGAGACATCAAAGTGGCAGAGCTAGCCCTATTATTAAGAGCAAACTCAGCCAAAGGCAAAAAAGAGACCCAGTCATCCTGATCAGCAGACACAAAGCATCTTAGATAAGTCTCCAATGTCTGGTTTGTTCTCTCAGTTTGACCATTGGTCTGAGGATGAAATGCCGAGGAGAAAGACAATTGAACACCCAGTTTAGAACAAAAAGTCCTCCAAAATCTGGAAACAAACTGGACTCCTCTGTCAGACACAATGTTCTCAGGAATGCCGTGTAAACGAACCACGTGCTGAAGGAACAACGGCACCAATTCAGAGGAGGAAGGCAACTTAGGCAATGGCACAAGATGTATCATCTTGGAAAACCTATCACAAATCACCCAGATAACGGTCATTCTCTGAGAAACAGGAAGGTCGGAAATGAAATCCATAGAGATATGGGTCCATGGTCTCTTGGGCACAGGCAATGGCATCAACAAACCACTAGAGCGAGAGCAAGGCTTGGAGCGAGAGCAAGTCCCGCAGGACTGCACAAATTCCCTGACATCACGAGACAAGGTAGGCCACCAAAAGTACCGACTAACCAAGTCTCTGGTACCAAAAATTCCGGGATGCCCAGCCAGCGCGGAACAATGAATCTCAGACATCACACTCTTTTTCCACTGGTCCGGGACAAACAATTTTCCAACAGGGCAGCGCTCGGGCCTATCCTCCTGACACCCCTCCAGAGCAAGTCTCAAATTGGGTGAGATGGCGGAAAGAACTACACCCTCTTTCAAAATAACAGAAGGATCAGATAACTCAGGAGAGTCCGCAAGGAAACTCCTCGAGAGGGCATCCGCCTTAACATTCTTAGTGCCAGGAAGAAAGGAAACCACAAAATTAAAATGTGTGAAAAACAAGGCCCACCTGGCCTGTCTAGGATTGAGTCGCTTGGCAGATTCCAGATAAACCAGATTCTTATGGTCCGTAAGGACCACCACCCGATGTTTGGCTCCCTCCAGCCAATGTCTCCACTCTTCAAAAGCCCACTTCATGGCCAATAACTCCCGATTACCCACGTCATAATTACGTTCAGTAGGAGAAAATTTTCGAGAGAAAAAGGCACAAGGGTTACTTTTAGAGGTCTCTGGATCTTTTTGGGACAAAACGGCACCTGCCCCAATTTCAGAGGCATCAACCTCCACCTGAAATGGCAGAGAAACATCAGGCTGCCGTAGAACAGGAGCAGAAGTGAATCTCTGCTTAAGTTCCTGAAATGCAGAGACTGCCTCAGGAGGCCAATTCACCACATCAGAACCCTTTTTGGTCAAATCAGTTAATGGTTTAACAATAACTGAGAAATTACCAATAAATTTAATAAAAATTGGCAAAACCCAAAAATCTTTGAAGAGCCTTTAATGAAGTAGGTTGGACCCAATCACAGATGGCCTGAACCTTGACCGGGTCCATTTCAATAATAGATGGGGACAAAATGAATCCCAGAAATGAGATCCTCTGTACGCCAAAAAGACACTTTGATCCCTTCACAAACAGAGCATTCTCTCTCAAAATCTGGAATACAGTTCGAACATGTTTCACATGAGAGTCCCAGTCATTAGAAAAAATCAAGATATCATCCAAATAAACAATCAGAAATTTATCCACAAAATCCCTGAAAATGTCATTCATGAAGGACTGGAAGACAGAAGGAGCATTAGTGAGCCCAAAGGGCATCACAAGGTACTCAAAATGCCCCTCCGGGGTATTGAATGCCGTCTTCCATTCATCCCCGTGCTTAATGCGAATAAGGTTATATGCCCCCCTGAGGTCAAGCTTGGTAAACCAAGTAGCGTTTTTCACCCTGGAAAACAGGTCAGAAATCAAGGGTAACGGGTATTGATATTTCACAGTAATATTGTTCAAAAGACGATAATCAATACACGGCCTTAATGAACCATCCTTTTTGGCCACAAAGAAAAAACCGGCACCTAAGGGTGAAGAGGATGGTCTGATATGACCCTTCTCCAATGACTCCTTGATATAAGACCGCATAGCGTCATGTTCAGGTACAGACAAGTTAAAAAGGCGACCTTTAGGGAATTTACTATCAGGCACTAATTCAATAGCGCAGTCATAGCTCCTATGGGGAGGCAAGGATGCAGATTTACTTTTGCTAAACACATCAGAAAAATCAATCAAAAAGTCAGGAACATCCTGAGCCTGGGGGAGGCAGAAAAAACAGGAGTGTTGGTATTAACACATTGGCAACCCCAACTGGTTACAGACACAGATTTCCAATCCAAAACAGGATTATGAGACTGTAACCAAGGGAAACCCAGTACGATAATATCATGCAGATTATACAGAACCAAAAATTTGCAGCACTCTTGATGATCAGGTTCAACCCTCATTATCACCTGAGTAGAGAACTGAGGTTTATTCTCAGCCAAAGGGGTAGAATCGATCCCCAGAAGGGGAATAGACTTCTGTAGGGGTATCAAGGGAAACCCACAACGTTTAGCAAAATCATAATCCATCAGGTTAATAGCTGCTCCAGAATCAACAAAAGCCTGAGCAGAAAATGAGGACAGAGAGCATATCAGAGTGACAGTTAGTAAAAACTTAGTCTGAACACTACCCAAGACAACCGAGCGTGCAAACATCTTCCCCGCTTAGGGCAGACTGAAATAGCATGAGAGGCATCACCACAGTAGAAACATAACCCATTGCGCTTTCGAAACTCATGACGCTGTGCCCCAGACACCACTCTATCACACTGCATGGATTCAGAAGCAGGTTCACAATATTTTTCCCTTCTGTGAGTACCATACAATTTTAAATTTAGGCCGGTGATACTGTTATGATTCGGTAGCTGAGGAGTGCAGGAAAAAAGGCAATACACCAGAGATCACACGACCTCTACCACCTAAATTAGTTCTCTGGTGTAACAAAATCAAAACAGCAGCCACTGAAAAAACTGGAAAAAGCAAAAGTACAAACATCAGTGGCTGAACTAAACTGAGAGGGCAAAAGCCCCCAGAGGGGACCCTGAAGGCCCCCACAGAAGTGCAGGACAAAATGCAAAAATTAAGCACAGAAACAAAAAGAAGAAAATGTCTTATCTGTTAGCAGGAGATGCAGACACGACACAGCAGGCTACAAGGGAAACAGGAATCAAGGATTGAGACCCGAACAATTGATCACCGGCAACCCTGATGGGAAGGTGACTCCCTTATATAAGACCAGTCAGTAACACCTGATTCCCAGTCCTCACAATCTTCACTGAACAGACCAGTACCGCTTGTAACCACCAGAGGGAGCCTCTGCTCAGAACTCATCTCAAGCCCATTCACAACACCAAACGTTATGTAAAATGTTCCCAATAAAAGCTTCAAATCAATCCACAAATAAAGCAAGTCCCCACCCAGGTCCGTCATCTGTTAATGGAAATATTGGGGCTTCCACTTTACTGGTAGTACAAAGGCTCTGGAAAAGCAAAATGGATCCTCATCCACCAAAAGAAATTCAGCAAATTCTGCTCTCCAAAATCCAAATGCCCCCCTCCCTTCTGAGCCCCAGTGTGCCTAAACACACTTAGCGTCCACATGTTTGGCATTTTAAGGAATAAACCTATAAATTTATTAGTTTGTTTCTCCTGCTCTATAAACGAATTTGCACGTGCCTTAAGTACTACGCTACTGTTTTGGGGTTGCTACGGACCCTCTTGATAAATTGTTCATTAAGTAAATCGTAGCTGGTGGCAGCTAAAAGAAGGGGTGTAAAGTGTTGACCTATGGGGTGGCGTTGGCAGTGACGGAGCGGGTTTTATAAGTGTATTGCCTGGCTGCGGCCCGGAGTAATTATAATTCCCTCACTGCAGCGTGCCCAATAGCCAGCACACATCCAAGTGACCCGTCTGGCGACTAATTATCCTAGGTGCAGTTCCCTGACTGACCTGAGGGTAAGGGGGGCACCAGAGAGCTGCAGGTTCCTAAGTGGAAGTGGGATAATTATAAATCCCTGCAGTTTACTGGGTCGGACGGCAGCAGCCATTGTGTGTGTGCGCGTTTTCGTCACATTTGCGGCACGGAGGGATCACAAGTCGTGATACCCCGGGCTACCGTGTGGCGGACCGTGTGCCCGTTTCATCACATGTGATGGCAAACCTGAAGACCCACCTGTTCCGACAAGCCTACAACCTGCAATGATCCTCAGTGTACTGAATCATCGTACGACCAGCTCTACCCTTTCCTAGTGTATTCTCACCCATCCCTGCAGTCTGTGAGCCCTCGCGGGCAGGGTCCTCTCTCCTTTTGTACTTGTGTGTCCCTTGTCCAGCACATGTTTATTGTACCTGTCTATATTTTTCCCCTTTTCATATGTAAAGCGCCATGGAATAAATGGCGCTATATAAATGTTAATAATAATAATAATAATAATAATTTCTGTAGCGATGAGAGCCCGCCTAATTTACAGGTGCATGTCTCCAAAAACACAAGTTGGGCATAATGTACTGGGCACTACAATATACTGGCCACTACAATGTATGGGCACTACACTGGTAAATTTGTTTGTAATTTTCACTCAGCAACATCCACTGCTGCTTGTTCCTGGAAATGTCATGGTCTGCTGAGTTTCTGGAATTAGGTGGTTTCAGAGTTAACCTGGAAGGAATGGTGTATGGCGGAACAGGTGGAGACCTGTTCACACAGCAGGTGCAGGTACTGGTACAGACTGGAAGGCCTCACTCTGGGATTCTGGGAGGTTTCTTATAACCTCATTGTGGGGCCATTCCCTGTTGCTTATACTCTGACCCTTGGCCGAGTGTGTCTGACCCTGTTGTGCCTGTGCCAGTGCTTTGTGACTGTGCTACATTTTGTCTGTCTGGTTCTGATTTGGCTGTGTCCCTGTTACTTGTTCTGCCCTCTCTGTGTATGACCCCTTGGCTACATCCTGACTACCCTCTGCCTGCTTCTCTTGTACTGCGCTGCTCTCTCTGTGTATGACCCCTTGGCTAAGTCCTGACTACCCTCTGCCTGTTTCTCTTGTACTGCTCTGCCCTCTCCGTGTATGACCCCTTGGCTACATCCTGACTATTTGTTCTGTCTATGCCCCTTGGTAACTTTGTCCCGTAGCTACCCTTCTAGGAGTTTTCCTTCACCTCCTAGCTCTCCGGAGCTTAGTCTCCAGTCTGTACCAGTATCATCCAGTCTGTACCAGTACCTGCACCTGCTGTGTGAACAGGTCTCTACCTGTTTCTCCATACACTATTCCTTTCAGTCAGTACCAGTACCTGCACTTGCTGTGTGAACAGGACCCTACCAATTTCACACACCACTTCGTGTCCCTGTGTCTTTCCAGTTGGTGCCTGCCAGCCCTGTGTCTCAGCCGTGCCTGCCAGCCCTGTGTCTCAGCCGTGCCTGCCAGCCCTGTGTCCCAGCCGTGCCAGCCTGCCCTGTGTTCCAGTCGTGCCTGCCTGCCCTGTGTCCCAGCCGTGCCTGCCTGCCAGTGTCTCAGCCGTGCCACCTTCTCCCCAAATGGGATCAGCAACCACAACCAGACACCACCCTGGAGTGGCACCTGGCAGCTGCCTGCCGCATAAGCCTGACCTCACCATCAGAGTCTCCAGTGAAAACTAAGGCAGCTGTCCTAGTCACGCCCCTTCCAGAGTAGTCTGGTTTGTGACACAGTGGGGCCACAACCCCATGGCTCACGCCAACCAGTCAGGGCGTGAGCGTGACAGTTCACGATTGCATGTAGGGTATTGGTGCACTCAGAAGAAATTGCACAACAAACTAAGAGGTCCATTTTTTTCCTACTATCCCTTATAAAAATTAAAAACTTGGGCTAAATAACATTTCAGTGGTAAAAATGTAATTATTCTTTTTTCACTGCCCAATGGTATAAAATTCTGTGAGACACATGTGGTGCTCACATGCTCACTGCACCTCTAGGTGAATTAATTGGGGTTGTAGTTTGTAAAATGAGGTCATTTATGGGGGGTTTCTCCTGTTCTGGCACCACAGGGGCTCTGCCATTGTGACATGGCACCCTCAAACCATTCGAGGAAAATCTGAACTCCAATATGGCACTTCGTTCCTTCAGAGCTTTGCACTGTGCCTCAAAAATAGTTTTGACCACATATAGGGTATCGGTATAGTCAGTAGAAATTGCATAATGAATTGTATAGTACATTTTGTATTCTGTTACCGTTGTGAAAATAAAAAAATTACTGGCAAATCCAAAATTTTTGCAGGAATAATTTATTTTTTCATTTTCACAGCTCAATGTTGTAAAATTCTGTGAAGCACCTAGTGGTTCAAGGCGCTCACCACATATCTAGATAAATTCCTTGAGGGGTCTAGTTTCCAAAATGGGTTCACTTGTGGGTGGTTACCACTGTTTTTGGCACATCAGGGGCTCTCCAAATGTTACATGGCATCCACTAAAAATTCCAGCCAATTTTCTATTCAAAAAGTCCGAGCCCTGTCATGTGCACAAACAATAGTTTTCCAACACATGTGGGGTATCGGCGGACTCAGGAGAAATTGCACACCAAATTTCATGGTGCAATTTCTCCTGTTACCCTTGAGAAAATATAAAATTTGAGGCTAAAACAAAATTTTTGTGGGAAAAATTTGATTTTTTTTTATTTTCCCGACTCAACGTTGTAAAATTCTGTAAAACAACTGGGGGTTAAAAGTCACCACACATCTAGATAAATTTCTTGAGGGGTGTAGTTTCCAAAATGGGTTAATTTGCGGGGATTTCCTCTGTTTAGGCACATCAAGGGCTCTCCAAATGTGACATATTGTCCACTAATGATTCCAGCCAGTTTTGAGTTCCAAAAGTCAAATGGCGTGCCTTCCCTTTCAAGCCATGACATGCATCCAAACAAAAAACCAAGCACTAGGAAAAGAACCGACTAAAGTCCAAAATATTTAGAATATAAAATTTCAACATTTTATTAATATATCAGGATTAAAAACTGGTGATCACAATTTACATAAAAAACAAACAGTATACATCTGTATGCCAAGAAAAATGGAGCCCAACAAATCAAGACTATAAAGAGATGTGGATGTCTCAAAAATTACCAGGATATACAGAAATTTAACAGCAAATATATGCGATATAAACTGTGACAAAATATATATGCCAATATAAGTGCTAGTAAAAAATTCCTATAGTTTACAGTACAGACCAAAAGTTTGGACACACCTTCTCATTCAAAGATTTTTCTGTATTTTCATGCAGTAATCAAAGCAAAAGGTGGCTACTTTGAAGAACCTAGAATATAAGACATATTTTCAGTTGTTTCACACGTTTTTGTTAAGTATATAATTCCACATGTGTTAATTCATAGTTTTGATGCCTTCAGTGTGAATGTACAATTTTCATAGTCATGAAAATACAGAAAAATCTTTGAATGAGAAGCAACTTCCAATAGGTGGCGCTATAGAGTTCAAGTCCTCTTTTTCTCTTAAGAGGCAATTTGCATATTAACTTTCCCAGAGGAGCATAGCACGGCGAATAAGCCTCCTTACTTTGACAAGCCAGAGCTGGTATGTCACTCTCCACAAGGAGAAACCTTACCCCTTGAATGAGAAGGTGTGTCCAAACTTTTGGTCTGTACTGTAAATATACTTTAAAAAGTGCAAAAATAGTACAGAGTAAAGTGCAAAAAAGTATATAAAAATGTGTAAAAAGACATACCACATAAAATATGAGCAAATGCACAAAATGTAGTAAGCGAAAACCACTAGAAATAAAGTGATAAGGTGCAAAAAACAGAAACACCACCAGGTGTCAGTGTATCACAAGAAAAAAACTGCACTGTGTTGCTGTCATTATATACCGAGTAAAAGAGTAAAGATATAATGCTGAGTATCAGTATATCCACATCTACTGTTCATGGAGCAGGAGCAGATAAAAATAATAATAATACAGGTAGGTATGGTATTTTAGTACTAGCGTATGACTCGCAGGGCAATATCAGCTTCTCCTGGTCTCCTGGACGCCCTCCCAATGCGCGTTTTGGCACTCTGCCTTCGTCATACCCATGAAGATATCAACAAAGACACTTAAAATGTTATTTTGTTAGGTTTAAGCTGTTAACTTATATTTATTATATTTACTATACCCTTCAAAACATTTCCCTCTTAATACATTTTTGGTAGGTCCATTTTTTGGACCACATTATACTGCACTGTGCACTTTATTCTTGCCTGAGGGATATTTATGTTTTCTTTTTATAGGTCCCTCTGTGACCATATATAATATCTTGTGTATTTTATATCTAACAGCAATTATTTGTGGTTCTATTTATATGTATGGCCAACTTTAAGTGTCTTTGTTGATATCTTCACATGTATATTTTGATATATACGGGACTGATTTATTTACCTTCCTAGCTATATGTGGTTTCTAGGTGTAGCCGATTCCCTTGTCATTTCATCTTTACATATTATATATTGGTGTTATTAAATTCAATATTTTTTGTATTAATAAAATTTACAATTTTATATACTGCTCCTTGGTCCAATTCCTTTTTTGGTTTTTGAGTATAAATAACATAAAAAGTAAACAATGTACACAGTGACGAAATTAAATAAAGTGCTTGTGCTAAAAGACACCAATAGATGTCAATATAAAGGTATAAAACACATAAACCAGGGCAATGCTGGGAGTCACCAGTAGGTGTCAATGTAGCAGCATATTGCACGTAGACCAGGGCGGGAAGAATAAATAATGAATAAAAATGTATAAAGCTAAGATAATATAATAACTTACAAAGTTTTCAACTTTCCCGGCGCCTGCGCACTGCAGTACTTTGCTCTGCCCTCAACAGGGCAGATCAGGAGCCGCGACACGAAGCAAAGAGGAGGACGACAACGCTTGAAGATGGGAGGCGCCGGACCCGGACCTGCAACATTATCGGACCGGACCACACCCCCGGTGAGTATGATAAAACTTATTTTTCTTATCTTTTAAGTCGCATTGGGGGCTTAGCTACAGCATTATAGAATGATGTAGATAAGACCCGAAAGGCAGTGGCCGCAACTTATTGCGGAAAAACGAGCTGACAGGTTCCCTTTAAATTGTCAAGGATATTAGGGGGATTGTTCAAGGGTAAGGCCTCTGTTTTAGTGGTATTTAATTTATATCCTGACAGCTGTCCATACTCCTTCAAAGTGACTATGAGGTTGGGGAGTGTTATATGAAGTTTAGTGACGGTCAGTAAAACATCATCAGCAAATAATGAAATCTTAAATACCTTATTCTTGACTTCCACCCCTGAGATATTAGGATTTTGGCATATCATTGCCGCTAGAGGCTCTATACACATTACATATAGCAGGGGGAAAAAGGGCATCCCTGCCTCGTGCCATTCGAGATAAAAGAGGGGGAGACACAAAAGGGCAATTTAATTGAGGTTGATGGGCATCTATATAATGGCTTTAAAGGGAATCTGTCATCCTAAATTGGCGGGATATTTAAATGATGGCAGTCAGGTCAGATGGGCGGTGTTTTGGGTTCTTGCCTTAACATGTTTTTCGCCGCTGTCTCCATTATTTCTGGGAATTGTAGTCGTTGCCCTCCATATAACGCGCCTGCGCATTGCAATCTTGAATTGCGCACGCGCAGTATGCTTTGCCCCAGATTGCAATGCACAGGCGCGTTATATGGAGGGCAACGACTACAATTCCCAGAAATAATGGAGACAGCGGCAAACAACATGTTAATGCAAGTACCCAAAACACCGTCCATCTGACCTGACTGCCATCATTTAAATATCCCGCCAATTTAGGGTGACAGATTCCCTTTAATGCTGTGAAAAAAAGCTACCCAGATACCAAATGTTTTCACTGTTTCAAAAAAGAAAGACCAGTTAATTCAGTCAAATGCCTTCTCTGTGTCAAACTTAAAATAAGAGATTGTGTTTCATTTCTGTTGGACACATCAATTAAATCTCTGGTGTTGTCCTCTCCCTGGCTAAAAGGGACAAAGCCTACCTGATCCTTACTAATAAGCCAGGGTAGCCACTGATTAAGTCTATTAGCCAACATACAGGTAAATATTTTCAAGTCGGAGTTTAAGGCCGGAGTCACACTAGTGAGGAATGCAGACGAGTGCTATGCGATAAAACATTGAAAACAAAAAACAAGAAACAAATATCCTAAAATAAAACAAAATAAAAAATATTGAAAACATGCATGAAGTTGTAATAATAATAAGGGTATTTGGTAAACATAATTTTGATCAAAAGAATGTACAAGCCATCCCGCCACGTCAAGGCAACCCTCTGTGGGACAGTCCTACTCTAATATTGAAAACCTTTCCACTTGTCAAGTGACGTAAATGTGAACAAGGCAGATGGACTGAACCCACCAGTTGAAGCATAGGCCAGACAGGATGGATTTTTCAGCTCAAAAGCAGGGCGGTCACACCCTTATATGCACAAGATGCACTAAGAACTAAATGAAAAACTGGGTCTGAACTGAAAAA
>JARQOD010000004.1:60264551-60291693 GCA_033576555.1 Oophaga sylvatica | reverse complement strand
CATCCATCTGTACCAGTCCCTGCACCTGCTGGTGAACAGGTCTCAAACCTGTTTCCCATACACTATTCCTTCAGTCAGTACCAGTACCTGCACTTGCTGTGTGAACAGGACCCTCCCAATTTCACACACCCTTCGTGTCCCTGTGCTTTCCAGTTGGTCTGCCAGCCCTGTGCTCCCGTGCCTGCCAGCCCTGTGTCTCAGCCGTGCCTGCCAGCCCTGTGTCCCAGCCGTGCCAGCCTGCCCTGTTTTCCAGTCGTGCCTGCCTGCCCTGTGTCCCAGCCGCTGCCTGCCAGTGTCTCAGCCGGCCACCTTCTCCCCAAATGGGTATCAGCAACCACAACCAGACACCACCCTGGAGTGGCACCTGGCAGCTGCTGCCGCATAAGCCTGACCTCACCATCAGAGTCTCCAGTGAAAACTAAGGCAGCTGTCCTAGTCACGCCCCTTCCAGAGTAGTCTGGTTTGTGACACAGTGGGCCACAACCCCATGGCTCACGCCAACCAGTCAGGGCGTGAGCGTGACAGTTCACGATTGCATGTAGGGTATTGGTGCACTCAGAAGAAATTGCACAACAAACTAAGAGGTCCATTTTTTTCCTACTATCCTTATAAAAATTAAAAACTTGGGGCTAAATAACATTTCAGTGGTAAAAATGTAATTATTCTTTTTTCACTGCCCAATGGTATAAAATTCTGTGAGACACATGTGGTGCTCACATGCTCACTGCACCTCTAGGTGAATTAATTGGGGTTGTAGTTTGTAAATGAGGTCATTTATGGGGTGTTTCTCCTGTTCTGGCACCACAGGGCTCTGCCATTGTGACATGGCACCCTCAAACCATTCGAGGAAAATCTGAACTCCAATATGGCACTTCGTTCCTTCAGAGCTTTGCACTGTGCCTCAAAAATAGTTTTGACCACATATAGGGTATCGGTATAGTCAGTAGAAATTGCATAATGAATTGTATAGTACATTTTGTATTCTGTTACCGTTGTGAAAATAAAAAAATTACTGGCAAATCCAAAATTTTTGCAGGAATAATTTATTTTTTATTTCACAGCTCAATGTTGTAAAATTCTGTGAAGCACCTAGTGGTTCAAGGCGCTCACCACATATCTAGATAAATTCCTTGAGGGGTCTAGTTTCCAAATGGGTTCACTTTGTGGGTGGTTACCACTGTTTTTGGCACATCAGGGGCTCTCCAAATGTTACATGGCATCCACTAAAAATTCCAGCCAATTTTCTATTCAAAAAGTCCGAGCCCTGTCATGTGCACAAAACAATAGTTTTCCAACACATGTGGGGTATCGGCGGACTCAGGAGAAATTGCACACCAAATTTCATGGTGCAATTTCTCCTGTTACCCTTGAGAAAAATATAAAATTTGAGGCTAAAACAAAATTTTTGTGGGAAAAATTTGATTTTTTTTTATTTTCCCGACTCAACGTTGTAAAATTCTGTAAAACAACTGGGGGTTAAAAGTCACCACACATCTAGATAAATTTCTTGAGGGGTGTAGTTTCCAAAATGGGTTAATTTGCGGGGATTTCCTCTGTTTAGGCACATCAAGGGCTCTCCAAATGTGACATATTGTCCACTAATGATTCCAGCCAGTTTTGAGTTCCAAAAGTCAAATGGCGTGCCTTCCCTTTCAAGCCATGACATGCATCCAAACAAAAAACCAAGCACTAGGAAAAGAACCGACTAAAGTCCAAAATATTTAGAATATAAAATTTCAACATTTTATTAATATATCAGGATTAAAAACTGGTGATCACAATTTACATAAAAAACAAACAGTATACATCTGTATGCCAAGAAAAATGGAGCCCAACAAATCAAGACTATAAAGAGATGTGGATGTCTCAAAAATTACCAGGATATACAGAAATTTAACAGCAAATATATGCGATATAAACTGTGACAAAATATATATGCCAATATAAGTGCTAGTAAAAAATTCCTATAGTTTACAGTACAGACCAAAAGTTTGGACACACCTTCTCATTCAAAGATTTTTCTGTATTTTCATGCAGTAATCAAAGCAAAAGGTGGCTACTTTGAAGAACCTAGAATATAAGACATATTTTCAGTTGTTTCACACGTTTTTGTTAAGTATATAATTCCACATGTGTTAATTCATAGTTTTGATGCCTTCAGTGTGAATGTACAATTTTCATAGTCATGAAAATACAGAAAAATCTTTGAATGAGAAGCAACTTCCAATAGGTGGCGCTATAGAGTTCAAGTCCTCTTTTTCTCTTAAGAGGCAATTTGCATATTAACTTCCCAGAGGAGCATAGCACGGCGAATAAGCCTCCTTACTTTGACAAGCCAGAGCTGGTATGTCACTCTCCACAAGGAGAAACCTTACCCCTTGAATGAGAAGGTGTGTCCAAACTTTTGGTCTGTACTGTAAATATACTTTAAAAAGTGCAAAAATAGTACAGAGTAAAGTGCAAAAAAGTATATAAAAATGTGTAAAAAGACATACCACATAAAATATGAGCAAATGCACAAAATGTAGTAAGCGAAAACCACTAGAAATAAAGTGATAAGGTGCAAAAAACAGAAACACCACCAGGTGTCAGTGTATCACAAGAAAAAAACTGCACTGTGTTGCTGTCATTATATACCGAGTAAAAGAGTAAAGATATAATGCTGAGTATCAGTATATCCACATCTACTGTTCATGGAGCAGGAGCAGATAAAAATAATAATAATACAGGTAGGTATGGTATTTTAGTACTAGCGTATGACTCGCAGGGCAATATCAGCTTCTCCTGGTCTCCTGGACGCCCTCCCAATGCGCGTTTTGGCACTCTGCCTTCGTCATACCCATGAAGATATCAACAAAGACACTTAAAATGTTATTTTGTTAGGTTTAAGCTGTTAACTTATATTTATTATATTTACTATACCCTTCAAAACATTTCCCTCTTAATACATTTTTGGTAGGTCCATTTTTTGGACCACATTATACTGCACTGTGCACTTTATTCTTGCCTGAGGGATATTTATGTTTTCTTTTATAGGTCCCTCTGTGACCATATATAATATCTTGTGTATTTTATATCTAACAGCAATTATTTGTGGTTCTATTTATATGTATGGCCAACTTTAAGTGTCTTTGTTGATATCTTCACATGTATATTTTGATATATACGGGACTGATTTATTTACCTTCCTAGCTATATGTGGTTTCTAGGTGTAGCCGATTCCCTTGTCATTTCATCTTTACATATTATATATTGGTGTTATTAAATTCAATATTTTTTGTATTAATAAAATTTACAATTTTATATACTGCTCCTTGGTCCAATTCCTTTTTGGTTTTTTGAGTATAAATAACATAAAAAGTAAACAATGTACACAGTGACGAAATTAAATAAAGTGCTTGTGCTAAAAGACACCAATAGATGTCAATATAAAGGTATAAAACACATAAACCAGGGCAATGCTGGGAGTCACCAGTAGGTGTCAATGTAGCAGCATATTGCACGTAGACCAGGGCGGGAAGAATAAATAATGAATAAAAATGTATAAAGCTAAGATAATATAATAACTTACAAAGTTTTCAACTTTCCCGGCGCCTGCGCACTGCAGTACTTTGCTCTGCCCTCAACAGGGCAGATCAGGAGCCGCGACACGAAGCAAAGAGGAGGACGACAACGCTTGAAGATGGGAGGCGCCGGACCCGGACCTGCAACATTATCGGACCGGACCACACCCCCGGTGAGTATGATAAAACTTATTTTTCTTATCTTTTAAGTCGCATTGGGGGCTTAGCTACAGCATTATAGAATGATGTAGATAAGACCCGAAAGGCAGTGGCCGCAACTTATTGCGGAAAAACGAGCTGACAGGTTCCCTTTAAATTGTCAAGGATATTAGGGGGATTGTTCAAGGGTAAGGCCTCTGTTTTAGTGGTATTTAATTTATATCCTGACAGCTGTCCATACTCCTTCAAAGTGACTATGAGGTTGGGGAGTGTTATATGAAGTTTAGTGACGGTCAGTAAAACATCATCAGCAAATAATGAAATCTTAAATACCTTATTCTTGACTTCCACCCCTGAGATATTAGGATTTTGGCATATCATTGCCGCTAGAGGCTCTATACACATTACATATAGCAGGGGGAAAAAGGGCATCCCTGCCTCGTGCCATTCGAGATAAAAGAGGGGGAGACACAAAAGGGCAATTTAATTGAGGTTGATGGGCATCTATATAATGGCTTTAAAGGGAATCTGTCATCCTAAATTGGCGGGATATTTAAATGATGGCAGTCAGGTCAGATGGGCGGTGTTTTGGGTTCTTGCCTTAACATGTTTTTCGCCGCTGTCTCCATTATTTCTGGGAATTGTAGTCGTTGCCCTCCATATAACGCGCCTGCGCATTGCAATCTTGAATTGCGCACGCGCAGTATGCTTTGCCGCAGATTGCAATGCACAGGCGCGTTATATGGAGGGCAACGACTACAATTCCCAGAAATAATGGAGACAGCGGCAAACAACATGTTAATGCAAGTACCCAAAACACCGTCCATCTGACCTGACTGCCATCATTTAAATATCCCGCCAATTTAGGGTGACAGATTCCCTTTAATGCTGTGAAAAAAAGCTACCCAGATACCAAATGTTTTCACTGTTTCAAAAAAGAAAGACCAGTTAATTCAGTCAAATGCCTTCTCTGTGTCAAACTTAAAATAAGAGATTGTGTTTCATTTCTGTTGGACACATCAATTAAATCTCTGGTGTTGTCCTCTCCCTGGCTAAAAGGGACAAAGCCTACCTGATCCTTACTAATAAGCCAGGGTAGCCACTGATTAAGTCTATTAGCCAACATACAGGTAAATATTTTCAAGTCGGAGTTTAAGGCCGGAGTCACACTAGTGAGGAATGCAGACGAGTGCTATGCGATAAAACATTGAAAACAAAAAACAAGAAACAAATATCCTAAAATAAAACAAAATAAAAAATATTGAAAACATGCATGAAGTTGTAATAATAATAAGGGTATTTGGTAAACATAATTTTGATCAAAAGAATGTACAAGCCATCCCGCCACGTCAAGGCAACCCTCTGTGGGACAGTCCTACTCTAATATTGAAAACCTTTCCACTTGTCAAGTGACGTAAATGTGAACAAGGCAGATGGACTGAACCCACCAGTTGAAGCATAGGCCAGACAGGATGGATTTTTCAGCTCAAAAGCAGGGCGGTCACACCCTTATATGCACAAGATGCACTAAGAACTAAATGAAAAACTGGGTCTGAACTGAAAAAGTAACATTGCATAGCACTCGGACCAGTATTCATCTATGGGGCAGCTCCCATCAGCGTTTTTTTTCTCAGCCAGTTTCAATGTGCGAGTGAAATTGCAGCATGCTGCGATTGTCACCGACGCTCGGCCGAGTCTCGGCGCACATGCACCCATATAAGTCTATGGATGCGAGTGAGCTAACGCACATCACTCGAATATCATCCGAGTGATGTGTGATATACGCTGATCCCGGCAATACAGGCGATAGAGAAATTAGTTTCTCTGCCTCCTTTGCAGCTGTGCTCTGATCTTCTCTGTGCGAGAGGCACGGAGCACACTTGCATGACAGTCGGTTCCCGCTCGCAGCAGAGCATGAGCCGAGGGTCATTAGCTTATCGCATCCGATGCTCTCGCATCGGATGCCATATGCAGGTGTGACCCTGGCCTAATAGGGCTATCGGACGATAATTATAGCAATCCAGAGGGTCCTTTCCAGCCTTAGGAATAAGGATCAAGTATGAATGCGACAGGGTATCTGGTATGGGCGAGCCCTCCATGAATAAGTTAAACATTTAAGGGGGATCAGCTCCTTCGCCAAAGGTTTAAAATAAAGATATGTCAGCCCAGCTGGGCCAGGAGACTTTCCCAAAGGCAAGTCTTTCAAGATTTCAGCTATTTCTTCTTGGGTAACCAGACTATTAAGAGAGTTTATCGCTTCAGGAGCCAGAACTGGTAAATTTAAATTGGATAAATAATTTTTCAATAGGGATTCACTTCTATTCTCATCTGAAGGAAGCATATCCTGGAGATTATATAATTTACTATAGAAATTATGAAATAAATTTGAAATCTCAGATGGATCGTAGTGTATAGAGCCATGTTCACTTGCTTGGGGATTCGAGGACAAAGTCCTCTCCAGTTGCATCACCAATAGCGTATGCGCTGCGAGGGGTTTATTCACTCAGCTGCTTCACCAGGTAGACACAGGAACTGTACTGGTAGTAGTTCACCTGCTAGTTTATTATAGGCAGCATAAACTTATGCAGGGTTCAGGAAAAATAAACAGAGCCGTTCTGGCTTAATGGTAAAACAAAACAAACTTCCCTGGCCTATGCTCTATGAGGAATGTGAAGTCTTGAAGGGATAAGAAACACCCAGTCTCCTTGGCATTCTCACCCTTCTCTCTCAACCATCTCAGAGGGGCATGGTCCGACACTAACTTAAACATAGCAGGTAGTATTTCAGGGTGTCTATGGCCCACTTTATGGCTAAGCATTCTTCTTTCTCAACTATTGCGTAGTTCTTTTCACAAGATGAGAGTCTCCAACTCAGATACAGGATGGGATGCTCTTCTCCATTGATTTCCTGTGACAGGACGGCTCCCAAACCAACTTCTGAAGTATCGGTCTTGACCACAAAGTCTTTACTAAAGTCGGGTGCGACCAGAACCGGATGCTTGTGTGTGGCCCAGCTGCGCTTGGTGACACATGTTCCCCGGAGGATGCACAGAAGGTAATGCACACTCACCTGATATTCATTCACACTCACACTTCTCTATAGTGCCACTGGAGGGAGCCTTGGAATATATAAGGTTGTGAGGGACATAGCAGTAGTGCAGTGAATGTGGTATTCCAGTCAGAGCCAGACTTGGTGTGGATTTCCTGTCAGAGAAATTCTAGTCAGACGGACGGAGATTCCTGTCAGAAAGATTGCAAGCTGTTACCTCAGAACATATCAAAAAACTGACCGGCACATCCAAACTTAGATTCAGTGTGAACAGGTGCTAAACCTAGAGTCACCAACTCATATACATACAAGAAGAAAAGGTAGCACACTGTAGCGCTATAGCTTGCAAACACGAAATATGAAAAATATGAAAAATGAATTACATCATTACCTTGGAAATATGAAAAATTGAGAAGTCTTAGCGCATAAGATGGCCAAATTATGTGAGCCTGATAGCCACGTCAAGGCTCTTCTCGTATATCAGGTCCCTAACTAATGTCTATCCTCGCTATAGAAAAGTCTGTCTGCATGGGAACCTATGAATCCTCTTTTCAGACTAAAATCTACATCTCTGTGGAGGGGTGATGAACCTGCTGTAATTAAAAGGCCTGTGACCACCAGGTGGAGTGCTCAGGCAGAAGGTAAATGAATACATATCAAAAAACTGACCGGCACATCCAAACTTAGATTCAGTGTGAACAGGTGCTAAACCTATAGTCACCAACTCATATACATACAAGAAGAAAAGGTAGCACACTGTAGCGCTATAGCTTGCAAACACGAAATATGAAAAATATGAAAAATGAATTACATCATTACCTTGGAAATATGAAAAATTGAGAAGTCTTAGCGCATAAGATGGCCAAATTATGTGAGCCTGATAGCCACGTCAAGGCTCTTCTCGTATATCAGGTCCCTAACTAATGCCTATCCTCGCTATAGAAAAGTCTGTCTGCATGGGAACCTATGAATCCTCTTTTCAGACTAAAATCTACATCTCTGTGGAGGGGTGATGAACCTGCTGTAATTAAAAGGCCTGTGACCACCAGGTGGAGTGCTCAGGCAGAAGGTAAATGAATACATATCAAAAAACTGACCGGCACATCCAAACTTAGATTCAGTGTGAACAGGTGCTAAACCTAGAGTCACCAACTCATATACATACAAGAAGAAAAGGTAGCACACTGTAGCGCTATAGCTTGCAAACACGAAATATGAAAAATATGAAAAATGAATTACATCATTACCTTGGAAATATGAAAAATTGAGAAGTCTTAGCGCATAAGATGGCCAAATTATGTGAGCCTGATAGCCACGTCAAGGCTCTTCTCGTATATCAGGTCCCTAACTAATGCCTATCCTCGCTATAGAAAAGTCTGTCTGCATGGGAACCTATGAATCCTCTTTTCAGACTAAAATCTACATCTCTGTGTAGGGGTGATGAACCTGCTGTAATTAAAAGGCCTGTGACCACCAGGTGGAGTGCTCAGGCAGAAGGTAAATGAATACATATCAAAAAACTGACCGGCACATCCAAACTTATATTCAGTGTGAACAGGTGCTAAACCTAGAGTCACCAACTCATATACATACAAGAAGAAAAGGTAGCACACTGTAGCGCTATAGCTTGCAAACACGAAATATGAAAAATATGAAAAATGAATTACATCATTACCTTGGAAATATGAAAAATTGAGAAGTCTTAGCGCATAAGATGGCCAAATTATGTGAGCCTGATAGCCACGTCAAGGCTCTTCTCGTATATCAGGTCCCTAACTAATGCCTATCCTCGCTATAGAAAAGTCTGTCTGCATGGGAACCTATGAATCCTCTTTTCAGACTAAAATCTACATCTCTGTGGAGGGGTGATGAACCTGCTGTAATTAAAAGGCCTGTGACCACCAGGTGGAGTGCTCAGGCAGAAGGTAAATGAATACATATCAAAAAACTGACCGGCACATCCAAACTTAGATTCAGTGTGAACAGGTGCTAAACCTAGAGTCACCAACTCATATATATACAAGAAGAAAAGGTAGCACACTGTAGCGCTATAGCTTGCAAACACGAAATATGAAAAATATGAAAAATGAATTACATCATTACCTTGGAAAATATTAAAAATTTCTATTTCTATTTCTATAGCGAGGATAGGCATTAGTTAGGGACCTGATATACGAGAAGAGCCTTGACGTGGCTATCAGGCTCACATAATTTGGCCATCTTATGCGCTAAGACTTCTCAATTTTTCATATTTCCAAGGTAATGATGTAATTCATTTTTCATATTTTTCATATTTCGTGTTTGCAAGCTATAGCGCTACAGTGTGCTACCTTTTCTTCTTGTATGTATATGAGTTGGTGACTCTAGGTTTAGCACCTGTTCACACTGAATCTAAGTTTGGATGTGCCGGTCAGTTTTTTGATATGTATTCATTTACCTTCTGCCTGAGCACTCCACCTGGTGGTCACAGGCCTTTTAATTACAGCAGGTTCATCACCCCTCCACAGAGATGTAGATTTTAGTCTGAAAAGAGGATTCATAGGTTCCCATGCAGACAGACTTTTCTATAGCGAGGATAGGCATTAGTTAGGGACCTGATATACGAGAAGAGCCTTGACGTGGCTATCAGGCTCACATAATTTGGCCATCTTATGCGCTAAGACTTCTCAATTTTTCATATTTCCAAGGTATGATGTAATTCATTTTTCATATTTTTCATATTTCGTGTTTGCAGCTATAGCGCTACAGTGTGCTACCTTTCTTCTTGTATGTATATGAGTTGGTGACTCTAGGTTTAGCACTGTTCACACTGAATCTAAGTTTGGATGTGCGGTCAGTTTTTTGATATGTATTCATTTACCTTCTGCCTGAGCACTCCACCTGGTGTCACAGGCCTTTTAATTACAGCAGGTTCATCACCCTCCACAGAGATGTAGATTTTAGTCTGAAAAGAGGATTCATAGGTTCCCATGCAGACAGACTTTTCTATAGCGAGGATAGGCATTAGTTGGGACCTGATATACGAGAAGAGCCTTGACGTGGCTATCAGGCTCACATAATTTGGCCATCTTATGCGCTAAGACTTCTCAATTTTTCTATTTCCAAGGTAATGATGTAATTCATTTTTCATATTTTCATATTTCGTGTTTGCAAGCTATAGCGCTACAGTGTGCTACCTTTTCTTCTTGTATGTATATGAGTTGGTGACTCTAGGTTTAGCACCTGTTCACACTGAATCTAAGTTTGGATGTGCGGTCAGTTTTTTTGATATGTATTCATTTACCTTCTGCCTGAGCACTCACCTGGTGGTCACAGGCCTTTTAATTACAGCAGGTTCATCACCCTCCACAGAGATGTAGATTTTAGTCTGAAAAGAGGATTCATAGGTTCCCATGCAGACAGACTTTTCTATAGCGAGGATAGGCATTAGTTAGGGACCTGATATACGAGAAGAGCCTTGACGTGGCTATCAGGCTCACATAATTTGGCCATCTTATGCGCTAAGACTTCTCAATTTTTCATATTTCCAAGGTAATGATGTAATTCATTTTTCATATTTTTCATATTTCGTGTTTGCAAGCTATAGCGCTACAGTGTGCTACCTTTTCTTCTTGTATGTATATGAGTTGGTGACTCTAGGTTTAGCACCTGTTCACACTGAATCTAAGTTTGGATGTGCCGGTCAGTTTTTGATATGTATTCATTTACCTTCTGCCTGAGCACTCCACCTGGTGGTCACAGGCCTTTTAATTACAGCAGGTTCATCACCCCTCCACAGAGATGTAGATTTTAGTCTGAAAAGAGGATTCATAGGTTCCCATGCAGACAGACTTTTCTATAGCGAGGATAGGCATTAGTTAGGGACCTGATATACGAGAAGAGCCTTGACGTGGCTATCAGGCTCACATAATTTGGCCATCTTATGCGCTAAGACTTCTCAATTTTTCATATTTCCAAGGTAATGATGTAATTCATTTTTCATATTTTTCATATTTCGTGTTTGCAAGCTATAGCGCTACAGTGTGCTACCTTTTCTTCTTGTATGTATATGAGTTGGTGACTCTAGGTTTAGCACCTGTTCACACTGAATCTAAGTTTGGATGTGCCGGTCAGTTTTTTGATATGTATTCATTTACCTTCTGCCTGAGCACTCCACCTGGTGGTCACAGGCCTTTTAATTACAGCAGGTTCATCACCCCCCACAGAGATGTAGATTTTAGTCTGAAAAGAGGATTCATAGGTTCCCATGCAGACAGACTTTCTATAGCGAGGATAGGCATTAGTTAGGGACCTGATATACGAGAAGAGCCTTGACGTGGCTATCAGGCTCACATAATTTGGCCATCTTATGCGCTAAGACTTCTCAATTTTTCATATTTCCAAGGTAATGATGTAATTCATTTTTCATATTTTTCATATTTCGTGTTTGCAAGCTATAGCGCTACAGTGTGCTACTTTTCTTCTTGTATGTATATGAGTTGGTGACTCTAGGTTTAGCACCTGTTCACACTGAATCTAAGTTTGGATGTGCCGGTCAGTTTTTTGATATGTATTCATTTACCTTCTGCCTGAGCACTCCACCTGGTGGTCACAGGCCTTTTAATTACAGCAGGTTCATCACCCCTCCACAGAGATGTAGATTTTAGTCTGAAAAGAGGATTCATAGGTTCCCATGCAGACAGACTTTCTATAGCGAGGATAGGCATTAGTTAGGGACCTGATATACGAGAAGAGCCTTGACGTGGCTATCAGGCTCACATAATTTGGCCATCTTATGCGCTAAGACTTCTCAATTTTTCATATTTCCAAGGTAATGATGTAATTCATTTTTCATATTTTTCATATTTCGTGTTTGCAAGCTATAGCGCTACAGTGTGCTACCTTTTCTTCTTGTATGTATATGAGTTGGTGACTCTAGGTTTAGCACCTGTTCACACTGAATCTAAGTTTGGATGTGCCGGTCAGTTTTTTGATATGTATTCATTTACCTTCTGCCTGAGCACTCCACCTGGTGGTCACAGGCCTTTTAATTACAGCAGGTTCATCACCCCTCCACAGAGATGTAGATTTTAGTCTGAAAAGAGGATTCATAGGTTCCCATGCAGACAGACTTTTCTATAGCGAGGATAGGCATTAGTTAGGGACCTGATATACGAGAAGAGCCTTGACGTGGCTATCAGGCTCACATAATTTGGCCATCTTATGCGCTAAGACTTCTCAATTTTTCATATTTCCAAGGTAATGATGTAATTCATTTTTCATATTTTTCATATTTCGTGTTTGCAAGCTATAGCGCTACAGTGTGCTACCTTTTCTTCTTGTATGTATATGAGTTGGTGACTCTAGGTTTAGCACCTGTTCACACTGAATCTAAGTTTGGATGTGCCGGTCAGTTTTTTGATATGTATTCATTTACCTTCTGCCTGAGCACTCCACCTGGTGGTCACAGGCCTTTTAATTACAGCAGGTTCATCACCCCTCCACAGAGATGTAGATTTTAGTCTGAAAAGAGGATTCATAGGTTCCCATGCAGACAGACTTTTCTATAGCGAGGATAGGCATTAGTTAGGGACCTGATATACGAGAAGAGCCTTGACGTGGCTATCAGGCTCACATAATTTGGCCATCTTATGCGCTAAGACTTCTCAATTTTTCATATTTCCAAGGTAATGATGTAATTCATTTTTCATATTTTTCAAATTTCGTGTTTGCAAGCTATAGCGCTACAGTGTGCTACCTTTTCTTCTTGTATGTTACCTCAGAACAGGCTGACTGTTAGTTCCCTATGAACGTGGAAAGTGACTCTCGGAGCGAGCGTGAATTCAGTCTGACGGAAGGTCCTGAGAGCTGCTCTGGACAGAGTCTATGAAGGAAAAGAAGGAAGGGGACTACAGTTATTATAACAACGAGCTAACTGAGAAACGGTCAGTGAGCTGTGGAAGGAAGCTGACGACTACACCTACTGTTGCCTGTGCTTATGTTAAGGGTGTGAGTAGGGCGACAGGCGAGTTGTAAAGAAGACGAAAGAGTGACTGAGGTGATATAGCAACGATAGCTGACCTCCACTCTGCCCAACCGGACGCCGGGTCCGAGCTTACTAGTTCCTTCACGGCTAGTGGAAAAACCGGTGACCCTGCTGGACTTCAGGTCGCAGAGGGTGGCCCAATAGTGCTGATACGTAACCGGGTCAGGAAGAACAAGAGTCTAGCAGGGCCCTGCATATAGAGACTAGTTCTGTCCAAAAGAAGGCTCCACCACAATGTCGGCCGGGCGTAGCTGTTCTACACGGAGTTAAACTTCGCTTCATGCAAGTTAGGACTCACACACATTGAGAAGTAAGGAGGCCTCAAACCTACTCAGTGATTACTGGTTGTGCATCCTCCACCCTGAGCAGCTTCCCGGGACATACCTGCTACCATCATCAGTAAAGGTATGGAAAGAGACTGACTTGTGTGTGTCTGACTTATTGCCTGCACCCTGCACCGCCATAGACTTCGAGGGAACAGTCTCACCTGTGGGAGAGTTAACACCTTGCTGCCCAGTAACATCCCCTCAGAAGATTCACCCTGCAGCGCTGGTCACCTTGATCAGAAACCACAGGTGGCGTCACGAACAATTCCTACAATCCCCTGTAAATATTCCCCCTTGTATGAGCGCCCAGGGCAACGGACCGAGCTACGCTACCCGTGACCTCTCCCCCATTGAAGTGAATGGGCTCGGTGCCGAGTACCCCATAAGCCCTGGTACTACGTGCGACTCACTTGCACAGAGCCCGCTTCAGCTCTTGAAACGCCATCTCTGTGTCCGGAGTCCATTTTACCATCGTCGACTTCGTGCTCACAAGGAGATCTGTTAACGGTGCTGCAATTATGGCGAAGTTCGGGATAAAACACCAGTTATATCCCACAATCCCCAGAAAAGGCCTCACTTGTTTCTTGGAGAGTGGTTGCGGCCACTTCTGAATTGCCTCTATCTTTAACTGGGGCTGGATCTCGCCTCTCCCAACGATGTAGCCTAAGTACCTGGCCTCTTCCTTTCTTATGGCACTCTTCTTGGGACTTATGGTGAATCCAGCTTTCCTCAATGCATCGAAAATCGCCTGTACCTTTGGCAAGTGCAAACTCCAGTCAGGGTTGAAAATGACAATGTCATCTAAGCAGGCTGCGGCATATTTCTTGTGTGGAGCCAGGATTCGATCCATCGCACTCTGGAAGGTAGCTGGGGCTCCCTGTAGCTGAAGAGCATTCTGGTGTACTGAAAACACCCATCCGGCGTCAAGAAGGCCTTCTTCTCCTTGCCGCTCTGGTACATGGGGATCTGCCAGTACCCCTTCATCAGATTGAGGGTGGTGATGTACCTTGCGAGACACAGTCGCTCCTTGAGTTCAGCCACGCGGGGCATCGGGTATACATCAAAACGGGATGCCTCATTAAGCTTGCGGTAATCATTACAAAACCGCCACTCACCATTGGACTTCGGTACAAGGACGATGGGACTTGACCAGCCACTTCTTGATTCCTCTATCACCCCGAGGTCCAGCATTCTCTTCACCTCCTTGGAGATTATCTCCCGGCATGCTTCGGGGATTCTGTAGGGTTTGAGGTTTACCCTAACATGCGGAGCTGTTAGCGCATTGTGTTCCACGACCTGGGTGTGCCCTGGCAACTCCGAGAACAGGTCACGGTTCTGCTTAAGCAGTTCTCGACATTGTTGCTTCTGGGCTGGCTTTGGCGTTAAGTGTGCCATCCTTTCTTGCAGCTGGGCAACATGCTCAATGACACTCTGGTGCAGCGTGACCACAGCTTCCCAGATTTCCTTGGCGATATCCAGTAGCCCTTGTGGATGTCGGCCGTACAAGAGCTCGAACAGCAAGAACCCAGAAAAGGCCTGTGGGACTTCTCTGATAGAAAAGAGCAGGAACGGGAGCAGATAGTCCAAGTCCCGTTTGTCCTTCTCAACGACCCTCTTGAGCATGGCCTTCAGGGTCTTGTTGAAGCGCTCCACCAGCCCATTGGTCAGCGGATGGTAAATGGAGGTTCATAGCTGAGCGATCTGGAGGACTCTACACAGCTCCCGCATCACTTTGCTCATAAATGGGGTCCCCTGTTCCATTAAAATCTTCTTGGGCAAATCGATCCTGACAAAGATATATACAAGCAACCAGGTGATACTCTTAGATGAAGCGTTCCTCAATGGCACTGCATGGAAGAAAGTTGTCAGCCAGAAACTCTATATACTTTGCAGAGGTAATTTTCACACCTTCAGGAAACTTAAAGTGCCCTACCAGCTATTTCCCCATGATTCCAGCCCAAAACATGACTCCTCCACCTCCTTACTGATGTCGCAGCCTTGTTGGGACATGGTGGCCATCCACCAACCATCCACTACTCCATCCATCTGGACCATCTAGGGTTGCTCGACACTCATCAGTAAACAAGACTGTTTGAAAATTAGTCTTCATGTATGTCTGGGCCCACTGCAACCATTTCTGCTAGTGAGCACTGTTTAGGGGTGGCCGAATAGTAGGTTTATGCACAACAGCAAGCCTTTGAAGGATCCTACACCTTGAAGTTCGAGGGACTCCAGAGGCACCAGCAGCTTCAAATATCTGTTTTCTGGTTTGTAATGGCTTTTTAGCAGCTGCTCTCTTAATCCGATGAACTTGCCTGGCAGAAACCTTCCTCATTCTGCCTTTATCAGCACGAACACATCTGTGCTCAGAATCAGCCACAAATCTCTTAACAGTACGATGATCACGCTTAAGTTTTCTGGAAATATCTAATGTTTTCATCCCTTGACCAAGGCATTGCACTATTTGATGCTTTTCCGCAGCAGAGAGATCCTTTTTCTTTCCAATGTTACTTGAAAACTCTGGCCTGCTTAACATTGTAGAACATCTAGTTTTGCTTTTATTGGGCTCACATGGCAAACTAATTATCACAGGTATCTGAGATTGATTTCAGTGATCCAAAGAACCCTGAGACACAATACCATCAATGGGTTTCGTTTACAAAAAAAAAAGCTATGACACTTGAAAACCAATTTGCATAATAATTTGGAACATGGTGTATAACGAAAGGCGATGGTAAATACACGAGGTTAGGGAATACTCAAACAATTTTTAAGCAAAAGCACAAATTGCAGTGAACATAAAACTATAGTTCCCAGGAAAAACTCCTGGCAAGGGGTTAATAATAATAATAATCTTTATTTATATAGCGCCATCATATTCCGCAGCGCTTTACAGTTTAACAGTTTCAAAACACAAGTCATAAGTAACAACGTTAACAATACAATAATTAAAGCAAAATAAGACGACCCTGCTCGTGAGAGCTTACAATCTACAATGAGGTGGGGGAGATACAAAGTACAGGTGTGTATATACAATGGTGCATTTACAATGATGGTCCAGTCATCTTGAGGGAGTGAGGGATGGATGGGGATAGTGAATGGGCTACACACACACACTTACACATAGAATGACTTTGATTAGTGAATGTGATAGGCCGCTCTGAACAGATGTGTTTTGAGGGAGCGCCTGAAACCATGCAAATTGTGGATAGTCCTAATTTCTTGAGGTAGAGCATTCCAGAGGATTGGCGCAGCGCGGGAGAATCTTGGGGTCGGAGTGGGAGGTACGGATTAGTGCAGAGGTTAGTCGAAAGTCGTTTGCAGAGCGCAGCAGTCGGTTAGGCCGATAGATAGAAATGAGGGAGGAGATGTAGGGGGGTGCTGCACTGTGGAGAGCTTTGTGGGTGAGAACCAGTACTTTGAATTGGATCCTATAATGAATGGGCAGCCAGTCTAAGGACTGGCGAAGAGCGAACGCGTCCGAGTACCGATTAGCCAGATGGATGACCCTGGCTGCTGCATTATGGATGGACTGGAGAGGGGATAGTCGAGTAATGGGGAGGCCAAGTAATAGAGCGTTGCAGTAGTCCAGGCGGGAGTGGATCAAAGCTACAGTGAGGGTTTTTGTTGTTTCCATGGTGAGAAAAGGGCGGATTCTAGAGATGTTCTTTAGGTGTAGGCGGCAAGAGCGGGCAAGAGATTGTATATGGGAGGTGAAGGAGAGATTGGTGTCAAACATAACACCCAGACAGCGAGCCTGCTGCCGGGGTGTTATTATGGTGCCGCCCACGGAGAGGGAAATGTCAGATTTAGGGAGGTTAGTAGACGGCGGGAGCAGAAGAAGTTCAGTTTTGGATAGGTTAAGTTTCAGATAGAGAGCAGACATGAAGTTGGAGACTGCGGACAGACAGTCAGTGGTGTTCTGTAGTACAGCGGGGGTAAGGTCGGGGGATGACGTGTATAATTGTGTGTCATCAGCATAAAGATGGTACTGAAAGCCAAATCTGCTGATGGTCTGTCCAATTGGGGCTGTGTAGAGAGAGAAGAGAAGGGGGCCAAGGACTGAGCCCTGGGGTACACCGACAGTGAGAGGAAGAGGAGATGACGTGGAGCCAGAGAACGAAACACTGAAGGAGCGGTCAGAAAGATAGGAGGAGAACCAGGAGAGAACAGTGTCCTTAATACCTAGTGACTGGAGCCTAGACAGTAGGAGACTGTGGTCAACCGTGTCGAAAGCTGCAGAAAGGTCGAGAAGAATGAGCAGAGAGTGGTCACCGTTACGTTTTGCTGTCAGAAGGTCATTGGTCACTTTGATGAGTGCAGTTTCAGTCGAATGTAGGGGTCGGAAGCCGGACTGTGAAGGGTCTAGGAGGGAGTGAGTGGAGAGGTAACGGGTAAGGCAGAAGTAGACTAGGCGCTCCAAAAGTTTAGAGATGAAGGGGAATTAGAGACCGGTCTGTAGTTGTTTGTGCAGAAAGGGTCGAGAGCGGGTTTCTTTAGTGATGATGTAATGATGGAGTGTTTGAAGGAGGATGGGAAAATGCCAGAGGAGAGTGAGAGATTAAAGATTGTAGTTAGGTGAGTTGTGACAACTGGAGAGAGAGACTGGAGGAGGTGTGAGGGAATGGGGTCGGTAGTGCATGTAGTCGACGAGAGGAAGACAGGAGTCTGGAGACTTCTTCTTCTGTGATGGATCAAATGTGGAAATTGAGCCAGGGAAATGCAGGGAGGGATGGGAGTCACAGCACTTGGTGGTTGAGAGCAGATTTCCTGATGGATAGTATCTATTTTTTCTATAAAGTGGGAGGCTAGGTCATCAGCACAAATGTCTGTGATAGGGGCTTGTGCTTTTAGCCTGAGGAGGAGTGAAAAGTGTCAAAAAGTTTCTTGGGGTTTGTTGGCTAGTGAGGAGATCAGGGTGGTGAAGTAGGTCTGTTTTGGCGAGGTGAAGGGCAGCATTATAAATTCTTAACATGAATTTAAAGTGGATGAAGTCTTCTGGTGTGCGGGTTTTTCTCCAAAGGCGTTCAGCACTCCTAGAGCATCGCTGGAGAAGGTGAGTTTGCGATTGAGCCAGGGCTGTTTTACTGTGCGTTTGGAAGTTCTGAGGGTGAGCGGTGCTACTTGGTCAAGGGTGCTTCTAAGAGTGTTATTGTAGTGCTGAACCAGCCAGATTAGGACAAGAAAAAGAGGAGATTGGGAACAGCAATGAATGTAGGGAGTCTGAAAGTGTCTGAGGGTTAAATGGCTTGTAGATTTCTGAATGTGTGGTAGGTAGGAGTGCGCTGGGGTGGTCGAGGATTTGTGAGGATGAAGGAGAGAATGTTGTGGTCAGAGAGTGGAAGCGGTGAGTTATTTAGGTGGGAGATTGAACAGAGGCGGACAAAGACCAGGTCAAGGGTGTTACCATCCTTGTGTGTCTCAGAGGTTGAAAGCTGTGAGAGGCCTAGAGAAGTGGTTAGTGATAGAAGCTGAGATGCAGATGTGGAAGTAGGACTATTAATGGGGATGTTGAAGTCTCCAAGGATAAGGGTTGGTAGTTCTGAGGACATGAAGTGCGGCAGCCAGGCTGAGAAGTGGTCAAGGAACAGGGTGGGCGAGCCTGGGGGCCGATATATGACCGCTACTCTGAGGAGAGGGGATGGAAGAGCCTGATGGTGTGGACTCAAAAGAAAGGGAATGAGAGTACTGCCAAGCACTGCTTTAACCATCTTGCAACATAGTTTAATGTGCCTGGTAATAATGCTTTGGTATAATTCATTTTTGCACTGTGTTTAAAATACTTACTGCTTTATATCCCTGTGACTGGGGCCTCTCTAGATCTTATCAGGTGGAAGGTGCTAAAGCATATAGATGTTGCCAGGTTGTCCTTTGATGATCTAACCACCCCCGGTGTGCTGACCCCAGCTACCAAATTATCCCAAAGCAGCTCCCACAATCCCACTTTCCTGACCCTGTAGTGTGGGGCATATATCTAGGAGTAGTCTAAGGGGCGCACGCAGTGAGGGGGCGCACGCATCACAGAAAGCAAAGCATCACAGAAGACAAGCATCATGTAAAACGGCAGTTATCCATGGCAGTTAATCAGGGCTGGAATCAGGTAGCCAACACTTTGCTTTCTTTTTAATTATGTACATTACCTCTCTCCTCCTGTGTTCCCTTGCCATCCACATTCACCGCCCCATCCCTCCTCCATCACGACTCATACACATCAGCCCCTCCATTCTTCCCTCTCCCATGTACAGCTCCCATGCACTCCTCACCTTCCTGAGAAACTTCAGCCCATCTTGCCCCAAAAACATCACAGAAAAACCTACTTACAACTCCAACAACTACCTGCTTTGTATCTTCCTTCTCCTACTGATTTCAGGGGACATCTCCCCCAACCCTGGTCCACCAACCCCATCCCCAATCCCTACCCTACCTCATAACGAAACCATAATAATCTTATTAATATTACTTGCACTCCCTCATCTTCTTTCAAATTTTGCCCCCTGGAATCCACGGTCTGCATGCAACAAACTATCCTTCCTGCACAACTACTTTTTGAACAAACTCTCTTCATCTGTTGGCCCTCACTGAAACCTGGATTCAGGATTCTGACACGGTTTCCCCTGCTGCCATTTGCTATGGTGGCTTACAGTTCTCCCATTTCCCGAGACCCACAAACAGACATGGTGGTGGAGTTGGCATACTCCTGTCCCCACAATGCACTTTCCAGGTCATCCCCCCAATTCCCTCACTCTCATTCCCTTCTTTTGAGGTCCACACCATCAGGCTCTTCCATCCCCTCTCCCTCAGAGTAGCGGTCATATATCGGCCCCCCATTTCACATTATTATATATATCGGCCCCCAGGCTCGCCCACCCTGTTCCTTGACCACTTCTCAGCCTGGCTGCCGCACTTCATGTCCTCAAACTACCACCCTTATCCTTGGAGACTTCAACATCCCCATTAATAGTCCTACTTCCACATCTGCATCTCAGCTTCTATCACTAACCACTTCTCTAGGCCTCTCACAGCTTTCAACCTCGAGACACAACAAGGATGGTAACACCCTTGACCTGGTCTTTTTCCGCCTCTGTTCAATCTCCCACCTAAATAACCACCCTTCCCCCTCTCTGACCACAAACATTTTCCTTCATCCCCAAACCCCGACCCCCCAGGCACTCCTACCACCACACTTTTAAAAAACTAAAAGCCCTTACCCCCCAACACTTTTAACCCACATTTATTGCTGTTCCCAACTCCCTTTTTTTGTCCAATTTGGCGTCAACACAATACATTTAAAGAACCCCTTCAATAGCACCGCCCCCCCTCAGAACTTCAAAAAGCACTAAACACCGGCTCACACGCAAACCCTTTTCCACGATCCGGAGGTGAAGCCTTTGGAAAAAACCCCACACCCAAAACTTATCCCCTTTAAATTCATGAAGAATTTATAAAGCTCCCCTTACCCCGCCAAAAAACCCACTTTTCCCCCGATTTCCCCACACCAAAAAACCCCCCAAAAACTTTTTGACACTTTTCATCCCCCTCAGGGAAAAGCCCCAAAAAAACCCCCCCCGACTTTGTGCTGACGAAACCCCCCCCCACCCTTTTTTAAAAAAAAAATAGATACTACCATGGGGAAATTTTGCTCTCAATCCCCCAATGCTTTTCTCACCCTCCCCGCATTTCCCCCCAATTTCCCCCATTTGACCCCCTCACAAAAGGGAAAAATCCCGACCCTGTTTTCCCCCTTCCGACACATCATACCGGGCCCCCTTCCCCACACCTCCTCCATCTCCCTCCATTGTCAAAACCCCAAAAACAATTTTAATCTCTCCCTCCTCGGTTTTTTTCCCCAAACCCCCCTTCAAACTTTTTTTGAATGGGCTTGAGTGATTCGAGCAGGGGCTCCCCCCCGGTTTGGGTTTCAAGCGGATTTTCTGTCCAGTAAAATTGGAAATTGTGGGGGTTGGGGAAACAGTGTTACTGATTTGGGTTTTTATAAGGGAGCCCCCCCCCGGGGTTCCGGGGGAAATTTGGGTTTTGGGCTCTACCCCTTTATTCCTGTTTCCCTTGTAGCCTGCTGTTCTGCGCATCTCCTGCTTTAAAAATAAGGGCATTTTTTTCTTTTTGTTTTTGTGCTTGATTTTTGCTTTTTTTCCCGCATTCGGGGGGGTTCAGGGGCCCCCCAGGGGGTTTTTTTCCCCCTCCTTTATTTTGCCCCGTTTTTTGACTTTTCTTTTTCCTTTTTTTTAGTGGCTGCTGTTTTGTTTTTTTTTCACCAAGGGAAAAAATTTGGGGGTAGGGGTCGTGTTTATCTCAGATTTTTTGAAATTAGTAAGGGTTTGGGCTTTTTTAGGGTTTTTTTTGGGGGTTTCATAAGTACCCTTCCCACCTTTTCATTTAGTTAGTTTGGGGCCCCCCAAATTTTCTCATAATTTTCGTCGTGTCGTATTTCTTCTTGTCTAACCGCCATTACAGTTTTGGGGGGGGTTTTTTTATCTTTGGGGGTTTTCTCCAGGGGAAATCTTTCCCATATCATTTTTGGGGTATTAGTTTTTCCGGGGGGGGACGAGGCTTTTTAGGGCCAACGTGGGGGAAAAATTTCCCGGCGCCCCTGGGGGTTGTGGTTGGGGGGGGGGTTTCGCAAACTCAGGGTTCCAATGGGGTGTTGCCTTTTTTGCCTGCCTCCCACTACCAAACATAACAGTATTTAACCCGGCCCCCAAAAATTTTAAAAAATTTTATGGACCACAGAAAGGGGGAAAAAATTTTTGAAAAAAAAAACGGTTTTCAAGTTGTCAAGATATTTTTCTTTTTTTTGAATTTTTTTTTTTTTTTTTTTCCCCCGTATCCGGGGGCGGGGGGGGATTTTTTTTCTCAATGGAGTTTGCACAGTTTCTGGGCCCTGTGGATCAGTTTTCCACGGGGTTTTTGAGTTTTTGCTGAATTTTTGCTGGGGTTCCTGTTGTGGAACCAAAGGGTTCCCTTGGGCCCGATTTTTTTTGGGGGACGAGTAAGTTTCAAAAATTTTTTAAAAAAAATTTAAATTTTTTTTTCCTTTTAAAAATTAAAATCCTCAGGGGAAAGCAAACGCAGCGGGGTTAAAAAGTCAAACTCCCCCTGGGGCGGCGATCCTCGGGTTTTGGGGTTTTTCCCGCACCGGGGGGTCCCGTTTTTGGTTGTTTTATTTTTTTAGGCTTTGGGGTTTTGTTTCGAAAGCCAATGTCACTGAAAAGCTAAAAAAATTGTTGGCAAAAAATCGGGGTTGATGCGCTGAGTTTTTTCTGAAGTTTTCCCTAGGGGGGCATCCCCAAACCCAAAGGGAAAAAACGCCCTTTTTGGGGGCCCTTTTTTGGGAAAGGGGCCCCGAATAAGTAAAGGATGTTAGGGTTGGGGTTTCCCTTTTCCCCCCTGGGCTCAAGTTTTTTTTTCATTACGTTTAAAATTTTACAGACTTTTTCGGAGCGGGGGAATTTTCGGGGTTTTTTTCCCCTTTTAAAAACCCTTTTGAATCCATGCATGTGTAGAGGGGGGGGTCTGGGCACACGTCATATTTTTTAAAGCCCCAAGGGTTATTTTTTTTACTGGGGGAAGCCTTCAGCTTTTCATCTGCCCAAGGGGGGAAAATTTTGCACGGGTCAGTTTTTTTGGGGGTATTTTCAGACAAATTTTTTTTTAAAAACCCCCCCTGATATTCTCTGCCCCTTTTTTTTTCCCGGCTTTCGTTTTTTCGGGCAGCTATTAACCTAGGGGGGTTTGATTTTGCAAAAATTTTTTGGGGGGTTTTTCCCTTTTTAACCCCACGGGGAAAATTAAATTTCCCCCACTGGGGATCGATTCCCACCCCTTTGGGGTGAAATAAACCCCAGTTCCTACTCGGGGGAAAAATGGGGTTTTTAAACCGAACAAAAAGAGCTGCAAATTTTGGTTCGTAAATCGCATGATATTACGTAGGGGTTTTCCCTGGTTACAGTCTCATAATCCTGTTTGGATGGAAATCGTGTCTGTAACCAGTTGGGGCTGCCAATGGTTAATACCAACACTCCTTTTTTTTTCTGCCCCCCCGGGCTCAGGATGTTTCCGATTTTTTTGATTGTTTTTTTCTGAGTATTTAGCGAAAAAAATCTGCATCCTTGCCTCCCCATAGGACTTGACCGCTAAAATTTAGTGCCTGTAGTAAACCCCCAAAAGGTCCCCTTTTTTTAACTTTCTTACCTGAACATGACGCAGCGGGCTATATCAAGGGGGTCATTGGAGAAGGTATATCAACCATCCTCCACCCTTTTGGGCCCGGTTTTTTTTTTTGTGCCAAAAAAGGGGGTTCATAAAACCGTGTATTGATTATCGTTTTTGAACAATATTCGTGAAAAACAAAACCCTTACCCTTTATTTTTTGACCTGTTTTCCAGGGTAAAAACGCTACTTGTTTACCCAACTTTACCTCATGGGGCTATAAACCCATTCGCATTAAGCACGGGGGTGAATGGAAGATGGGATCAATACCCCCCGGGGGGAATTTTTTTGTACCTTTTGAGCCCTTTTGGGGCCCCTAATGCTCCCTTTTGTCTTCCGTCCTTCTGAATGACATTTTCGGGAAATTTTTGGGTAAATTTCTGATTTTTTATTTGGATGATATCTGATTTTTTTCAATGACTGGGACTTCATTGAAACATGTTTGAACTGTATTCCAATTTTTGAAAGAATCCGTATGGAAGGGGGCAAAATTTTTTTTTGGCGTACGAGGATCTCATTTTTGGATTCATTTTTTTCCCCCCTCGTTATTTAAATGGACCCGGGCAAGGGTTTAGCCCCTGGATTGGGTCCCACCCTACTTCATTAAAGGGTCTTCAAAATTTTGGGTTTTTCCAATTTTAAAAGTAAAATTTATTGTAATTTCTCGGTTTTTGTTTAAAACCCTTAACGATTTGACCAAAAAGGGTTCTGATGTGGGAATTGGCCTCCGGGCAGTCCCCGCATTTTCAGGAACTTAAGCAAGATTCAATTCTGTCCCAAAAAAACGGCACCTGATGTTTTCTTTCTGCCATTTAGTTGGGGGTTATGCCTCTGAAATGGGGGAGGGGCCTTTTGTCCCAAAAAGACCAAGACCTCTAAAATCCCTTTTGTGCCTT
This sequence comes from Oophaga sylvatica, assembly GCA_033576555.1. NCBI lineage: Eukaryota > Metazoa > Chordata > Amphibia > Anura > Dendrobatidae > Oophaga > Oophaga sylvatica. The sequence goes on along the minus strand of JARQOD010000004.1, from coordinate 60,267,449 downwards.
TTTCCCGAAATTTTCCCACTGAACGAAATTTATGACGGGGGTAATCGGGAGTTTTTGGGCCATGAAGTGGGTTTTTTAAAGAGTGGAGACAGGGGCTGAGGGACCAAACAACAGTGGGGGTCCCCCACTGACCAAAAGAACTGGTTTATCTGGAATCGCCAAGCGCTCAATCCTAGACGGCCAGGGGGCTTGTTTTTTTTACACGTTTAATTTTTTTGGTTTCCTTTCTCCTGGGGACTAAGAATGTTAAGGCGGATCCCCTCGAGGGCTTCCTTGCGGACTCTCCTGAGTTACGATCCCTTTTGTTATTTTGAAAGAGGGGGTTTGTTTTTTTCCGCCATCTCACCTAATTTTAGACTTTCTCGGGGGGTGTCAGGAGGGTAGGCCCGACGCTTCTCTGTTGGGAAAAATTTTTTCCCGGCCAGTGGAAAAAGAGTGTGATTCGAGATTCATTTTCCGCGTTTGGGTGGGGACCCGGGAAATTTTTTTACCAGAGACTTGGTTAGTCGCCTTTTTGTGCCACCTTTTTTTGTATGCAGGGGAAATTTTTCAGCCTGCGGGCTTGCTCTCGCTCCAAGCCTTGCTCTCGCTTAGTGTTTTGATGCCATTGCCGGCCAAAGAGACCATGGGCCCAAACCTAAGGATTTCATTTCCGCCCTTCCCCTGTTTTCTCAAAAAGCCCGCCATCTGGGTGATTTGTGATGGGTTTTTCCAAGATGATACTCTTTTGCCATTTACCTAATTGCCTTCCTCCTCTAAATTTGGTCCGTTTTTTCCTTCAGCACTTTTTCGTTACAGGGCATTCCTAGAACAAGTGTCTGACAGAGGATCCATTTGTTTCCAATTTTTGGAGGACTTTTTTTTCAAAACGGGGTGTTCAATTGTTTTTCTCCTCGGCTTTTTCATCCCAGACCAAGGGAAAACTGAGAGAACAAACCAGACATTGGAGACTTATCTAAGATCTTTTGTGTCGCGATCGGGATGACGGGGTCTCTTTTTTCCTTTTGCTGAGTTTGCTTTTAAATAATAGGGCAGCTCTCCATTTTGATGCCCTCCGTTTTTCTGTAATCGGTTTCACCCTCAAATTTTTTTCAGGACAGACGGGGGCTTCTGTCGTCCAGGTGTTGACTCGTTTGTGGAGCGTAGCAACGATTTGGGGCCCGTATGGGAGGGGTTTTTCCCCCTCTCAGGGGAGGGCCCCGGTTTGCTAACCGGCATAAGACGAAGGCCCGTTTAAAATAGGGACTTGGGCTGGTTGTCCTCAAAAAATTTCCTATGAGATAGCACCCAAAATTAAGCCCAGGTTTTATTGGGCCCCTTTTAAAAATCATGGAGATTTTAAAACCTGTTTCTTTTCGTTTGCTTCTTCCCGGGGCATTTAAGACCAAACTGTTCCACAAATCCGTTGAAGAGGTTTTTTACCAGTGGTTCCTGCGCTGGGCCCCTGACCCTGTTTTGGTTAGGGCAATCTGGAGTATGTTTGAAAAAAATTAGATTCTCGTTTTTCTAGACAAACTCCAGTATTTTTTTAAGGGAAGGTTATGGTAGGGAAAACAATTCTTTGGTTTTGCTTCGACACCATGCAGGGGACCATCCCCGTACCATAGAAATCACCTGACCGACCGGTTGCTCAAAAGAGGTTCGGGGACCCCCCCTCAAGGGGGGGACTGTTGTGAATGGGCTTGAATGAGTTCGAGCAGAGGGCCCCCCTGGGGGTTTTCAACGGTACTGGCTGTCCATGAAGATTGGAAGATTTGAATTGGGAATCAGGTGTTACTGATTGGTCTTTTATAAGGGGGTCACCTTTATCATCAGGGTTTCCGGGATAAATTTGTTCTGGCCTATCCTTGATTCCTTTTTCCCTTGTGCCTCGTGTCGTGTCTGCATCTCCTTTTAAACAATAAGACTTTTTCTTTTTTTTGTTTTTGGCTTTTTTTTGCTTTTTGTCCTGCACTTCGGGGGGCCTTCGGGGTTCCCCTCCGGGGCTTTTCCCTCTCAGTTTAGTTCACCATGATGTTTGAAATTTTGTTTTTCCAGTTTTTTCAGTGGGTGCTGTTTTTTTTTTTGTTAACCAAGAAATAAATTTGGTGGTAAGTGTGTAAACCAGATGTTTTTGAAATTAGTAATTTGGGCTTTTTAGGGTTTTCTGGGATTGCAGTAATACCCTTCCCATCCTTTTCTATTTTGTTATTTGGGCCCCAACTTTGTCATAATTTTCGTCTGTTCATATTCTTCTTGCTAACCCCATTTCAAGTTGGGGCTTTCAATTTTCTTTGGGCTCTCCGGGGCAGATAGCTTTCCCAATCAACTTTTTGGGGTTTTTATTTCTCCCAGGCTGTGACGAGGGTCTAGGCCAACGGGGAACGCTCCCGGGGCCTCTGGTTGTTGTGGTTTTTCAGGGGACTGCAAAATCAGGATTCCAACTGCTCTGGGGTGTTCCTTTTTTTTTGCACTCCTTCACTACCGAAAATAAAATCAAAAACCCATCAACTCCATTACTAAAGAAAAACCCCTCTTGACCCTTCCGCACAAACAACTAAGACGTTTTCTAATCTCCCCTTCCTCTAAACTTTTTACCCTATCACTCCCGCCTTACCCTTACCTCTCCACCCACTCCCTCCTAGACCCTTCATAGTCCGGGTTTCCCAAACCCCCCATTCGACTGAAACTGCACCAACAAATGACCAAGACCTTTTACAGCAAAACAACGGGGGACCACTCTTCTCATTCTTTTCAAACCTTTTTGCACTTCGACACGGTTGACCACAGTCTCCTACTGTCAGGGCCCCGTCCTAGGTATTAAGGGCACGTTTTTCCTCCGTTTTTACTCCTACTTTCTGACCACTCCCTTTATGTTTTTTCTCTGGGTCCATCTCTCCTCTTCCCTCACCTGTAAGG
>JARQOD010000004.1:60188089-60264451 GCA_033576555.1 Oophaga sylvatica | reverse complement strand
TACAGTATAACATCGCCATTACCCATCAGAGGCTGTCCACTGTCTGATACAGACATAGAATATACCTTTGCTATCCGTAGCCTTTCTTTCACCTACACTTGCAGGCACACACTTAAATTGTGACAATGCATAATGTTTTTTTAAATGTGTTATTTTTATCGTACATTGTTGTGTCATCACATTGATGAGTCCATGCTGGACATGTCATACATGCTGTACAAAGTAACGATTTTATTAACTTAAATAATTGAAATGTCTGTGACTGTCACATCTAAATTGCAATGATGATGATGATGAGTGACGATTACAAAATCCATTGTCTTCACTATGTTATGGTTTAACATAGCGTTCCTTAAGCATTATTCATAAATACAAAAATGGACTTTTATTCTTAAATTTACAACACTATATTTTGTAACCAATTTTTTGGGTGGTGTGTTGTTCCATTTCTTGTTGGCATGTGCATATATGCGTTTATATTTGCAGTGTCTTTATTTTTATTATTGAAGTTAGGAAACATGTGTATCTTCGTACCGTGTTAGCCATTAGATAGAAAAATATTTACACTTGAGAGTCCACAGTGGTTGATACCTTTGAATGGATAACTGAAAAGATGGTAACAAATTGCAAGCTTTCGAGGCTACTCACGTCTCTTCATCAGGCAAAGACTAAAACAAAAAATGAAAAATATAACGTGGCACTACTGTAGAAGGTGCACAAGTAGGAACCCAACCGAGTGATACTATAGAAAGATAACTTGGCACTCAACTTTTTGTGAAGAATAGTAAATTTTATTGCAGTCCAAACAAAATCAACGTTTCGGTCCAAGTCGGACCTTCATCAAAGTACTGCAAAATTAGCATAATAATTTGTGAGAATATATACAATATGATCATGATTATGACATGTAAACATGAGGAAGTAAATGCATATAGGTGTATATTACATCAAACATAAGGCAAAGAAAAGAAAAAGAAAAAAGGAAAAAAAAGGGAAAAAAAAAGGGAAAAAGGAAGAATGCCTACCCGACTGCTTTGTGAAAGAGGTCCAATTCATGGACTAGTGATGACACGTGACATGTGATGATCTATAGACTGGACAAGATGCACATAAGTGAGTCAACCGGTAATGAATAAAACAGACAAAGTAATTATGAAAAAGGGGGGCAGTGATATCTAGAATATAATCCAAATGAATAGTGCATAATAACGTTGTACATGAAGTGTGATGACTAGATAGGTGAGCTAGTGCACATATTTATAGGATTAAAGAATATGGATTGTACCTGAGCCATTTTAAATTCAGTAGCTGGACATTCCAGTATGGGCTAGAATAATTGCATACAACTATGGACAAATAGGAATATAAGAATCATCAATAGTTAAAAGCCCATGTGGGGTAAAAATCAGCTTATAATAACCAAAATTGTTATGAGCGCTTACTGTATGGCAAAAAAGAGGGGGGTCTCCTAATGATCTGTTATCATGCGGTGACTCCAATCTACCTAAAATAATATCAACAGGGTACCTGTTATATTAACAGCTGAAATGTCAAATGTACTAGGAATACAAAATCTTACATATAAATGGTATGTTAGCGTCTCCTTGTTATCCTGTTGCCAGCTGTGACTCCAGATATGCCTAGAATAGTGCCCATGAAATCATTACATGTTGACCTAATCGCAGGTCTAACTGTCAGGGTAACATGAAAGTGAACTTACCGGTGGTGACACAGTGTAAACGCTCAGGGCCTCTCCCAACGCGGTATCCGCCGCTTGTTGGAGCGAGGTCCTGAGCTAATCAACCACCATTTTATGTGTGCAAGGCGGGACCAGCACTGTGACGTGAACCGGAAGTGCGTGACCGGAAGTGGCGTTGTCTGTGCGCTCCAAACGCTGATCGCTTGCGTTCCAAGCCTGTCACTATGGTTAAAAGGCATGTGAGGGGACGTGGAATAACTCTGGCTTAGCGTTTAAGCTCCTGGATGTATAGGGGAGCGCTGGTGAATAGAAAACAGAAGGTAGTATAGTTTGTGCAACATATTTAATAATATAATAGAATGACACACTAATGGTGGCAGTCGAGAGGTAAAGGATTGTAGAGAAGTCCAGAGGTTAGGCAGGTAGAGGAATCAAATTCAATATTCAATATAGGCGACTCTGTAAAAAAGAGCAACAGTGTTAGTGCAATATAGGAAGACACTGGATTAGCATAAAAAAAGGGTAGCAAGACCTATGACAAACAGAGTACCAAATTAGATAAAAGAATGCAGATCATATTCCCTGTTGAGACCACGGGGGGACAGGGTCTGTAATTGATGAATCCAATAGGATTCTCTCTTTCTCATGAATTGTATACGGTCCCCTCCACGTCTTGATGGTGTTATCAGTTCTATTATCTGAAATTTTAATTGTGCTATAGAGTGACCCTTTGTTATAAAATGAAATGGTATTGGTAACAGCATATTCTTACAACGTATGGTCGATTTATGTTTGGAGATCCTATCTCTTATAGGTTGGGTGGTTTCGCCAACGTATAAGAGTCCACATGGACATTTAATCAAGTAGATTGCATACGAAGAATCGCAGGTGGAGTAATCTTTTATGAGGTACTTCTTGCCAGAATGGGGATGTGTGAAAGTATCTCCCTTGATCACATTATTGCACTGTGTGCAATGTAGGCATGGATATGTGCCCATTTTTGGTTTCTGTAAAAATCTCTGTGTAGAAGTGCGGCCTGAAGTGATAAAATCGGCCCTGACTAGAGAGTCTCTGATGTTAGGAGGTCTTTTATAGCAGGGTAAAAACGGATTGTGGAATTCTTTAACATCTGGATGTGCCGTTTTCAAGATGTTCCAATGCTTGCGTATATTATGATGTAAAATATGCACAAATGGGTGATAAGCATGAACCAGAGGGATGCGGTTATTAACCGGTCTACGTGGTGTTCCAGTGGGTTTTTTTGCCTCATTGAGTAAAGTAGATGGATAACCACGCGCTTCGAATTTTTTATGCATTTCCTCTGTTCTGAGAGCACTAGTGTCAGGGTCTGAAACGATTTTACGTACTCGTTGGAATTGTGACCTAGGTATAGACCTCTTAGTGGTTGAAGGATGTAGACTATTGTAATGAAGTAAGCTGTTTCTGTTGGTTGGTTTGGTATAGAGATCTGTGGTAATGTCCCCAGATCCGTCTTTAATAACTAGGGTATCTAAGAAACTGACTTTTTCGGGACTTGAAGTCATGGTAAAGGAAAGATCTGGCCAAGCTTGGTTAAGTTTGTGAAAAAAATCCGTAAGAGAACTTTCATCACCTGTCCATATACAGAAAATGTCGTCTATATATCTTTTCCAAAATATACAGTGTGTTTGGAATAAAGGTTCTGGATAGACTATTTCGTCCTCAAAACAAGCCATGTAACTGTTTGCATATGGCGGGGCTACGTTTGAGCCCATGGCTGTTCCTTTAGTTTGTAAATAAAAATTGTCTTGAAACATGAAAAAGTTTTTAGTGAGGACTACCGTCAGTAGTCGTATGCAGAACTCAATGACCTCTATGGGTTTGTCAGATGTTTGAAGTAGATGACGTGCACATGCAATTCCCTTTTGATGGGGGATGGAAGTGTACAAATCCCTAACATCAAAGGAAACCAAGATGGCGGTATTTGGTACTGAGCCTAGGTCACGTATGGTCTGTAAGAAATGTCCAGTGTCTAGGAGGTAAGAGGGAGCCTGTCTTGTTAAAGGTGTTAGGACCTTTTCCAAGAAAACAGAGAGAGGTGACAAAATAGATTCAGTAGATGCCACTATGGGTCTGCCCGGTGGATTGTCAAGGCTCTTGTGGATTTTTGGTAGAACTAAAACACAGGAGTGATGGGATCCTTTTTGGTAAGGAACTCCTGTGTTTTAGAGTCGATGACTCCCAATGAGACAAAATGTGTCAAAATTTGGCCAATGGATTTATTGAGTTCACTGGTAGGATTACTGCTTAGTTAGTATAGACATTAGTATCGTTCAGTTGTCTTAGCACCTCGGTGACATACATTGATTTGTCCATAACAACAATCGCACCCCCTTTGTCAGCGGGTTTGATTATTATTTGGTCATCTTGGCGGAGGGCTTGTAACGCCTGAAAGTCAAAGGTGGACAAGTTCGATGGATAATGTAGTCTACCTCCCTCTATATCCTGTCTAAGTTTATGAAAAGCTGAATCAACAAAATTCACGAAAGTTTCCACTGCATGTGAATTGTGTGGTGGTCTATATGAGCTTTTGTTTCGTAGACCTAAATCAGCAATGGAAATTAGAGGTTGATGTATAGGGGGATTTGTGGGTGCAACATCAGATGTAGATGCAAAATGTACCGATAATCTTAGACGGCGGTAAAATCGGTGTAAATCCATATCCATTGCAAACGTATCAAATTTATACGACGGGCAGTATGACAATCCCTTCTGTAAAAGATTATATTCCGTAATGCTCAATGTCCGTGAAGAGATATTGATTACCAACGGGTAATTACCTGGGAACGTGTAGTCCTTGTGAAATCTATGTCTCGTCTGTCCATGCCCTCTGCGGGTCCTCTTCTTCTTGAGCGACGTCGTTGTCCTAAAAAAAGACTTGTTCTGGGTTGTGGATCACGTCTCTCCGTTTCCGAGCCTGAAGTGGAAGGATCATTAGAAGAATGAAAGTCAGACCTGGTGTTGTATTGTCTAGAATTTGGTCTAATCTGCCACTGATAGATCCTATTGTTCTCATAGTCTTCAGTATCTCTACGGAATTTTGACCTCTTCCTATTCTCTGTATCACGTCTATGTTGTTCCACATTAGATTTGATCCTATCTTTCATGGTGGTTAGCTCCTCAGCGGTACCAGCTGAAGATAACTGAGTCTCAATTTAATAATCTTCTCCTTTGTCTGAGTTATGGCTCCTTGTAGATGCTCAGCCGTTAGGGTCATGATGTCCAAAGAGCATTTATTGAGTATCTGTTCAAATTTTTGACAGTACTCATTGGAATCACTAAATAGAGTGGGCCGTAGGTTAACCCTCAGACCTCGCGGTATCATGTTGACACGCAGATATTCTGATAATGTTGCATAGTGTAGCTCAAAGCTTACTTGATGGCGTAGTTCCCTCTCCAGATCCCTTCCTCTGGCCTCCCGTGGTGGGGTTTTCAGAAAATCACTAGGAAGATGTAACTTGGAAAGAATGTTACTTCTCTCATCAGGATTATAGGAAAAAACATTTGAAGTCATATTATCAGTGTGCTCACGTACAGGAAAGAGACTATGGAAAATATAACGTGGCACTACTGTAGAAGGTGCACAAGTAGGAACCCAACCGAGTGATACTATAGAAAGATAACTTGGCACTCAACTTTTTGTGAAGAATAGTAAATTTTATTGCAGTCCAAACAAAATCAACGTTTCGGTCCAAGTCGGACCTTCATCAAAGTACTGCAAAATTAGCATAATAATTTGTGAGAATATATACAATATGATCATGATTATGACATGTAAACATGAGGAAGTAAATGCATATAGGTGTATATTACATCAAACATAAGGCAAAGAAAAGAAAAAGAAAAAAGGGAAAAAAAAGGAAAAAAAAGGGAAAAAGGAAGAATGCCTACCCGACTGCTTTGTGAAAGAGGTCCAATTCATGGACTAGTGATGACACGTGACATGTGATGATCTATAGACTGGACAAGATGCACATAAGTGAGTCAACCGGTAATGAATAAAACAGACAAAGTAATTATGAAAAAGGGGGGCAGTGATATCTAGAATATAATCCAAATGAATAGTGCATAATAACGTTGTACATGAAGTGTGATGACTAGATAGGTGAGCTAGTGCACATATTTATAGGATTAAAGAATATGGATTGTACCTGAGCCATTTTAAATTCAGTAGCTGGACATTCCAGTATGGGCAAGAATAATTGCATACAACTATGGACAAATAGGAATATAAGAATCATCAATAGTTAAAAGCCCATGTGGGGTAAAAATCAGCTTATAATAACCAAAATTGTTATGAGCGCTTACTGTATGGCAAAAAAAGAGGGGGGTCTCCTAATGGTCTGTTATCATGCGGTGACTCCAATCTACCTAAAATAATATCAACAGGGTACCTGTTATATTAACAGCTGAAATGTCAAATGTACTAGGAATACAAAATCTTACATATAAATGGTATGTTAGCGTCTCCTTGTTATCCTGTTGCCAGCTGTGACTCCAGATATGCCTAGAATAGTGCCCATGAAATCATTACATGTTGACCTAATCGCAGGTCTAACTGTCAGGGTAACATGAAAGTGAACTTACCGGTGGTGACACAGTGTAAACGCTCAGGGCCTCTCCCAACGCGGTATCCGCCGCTTGTTGGAGCGAGGTCCTGAGCTAATCAACCACCATTTTATGTGTGCAAGGCGGGACCAGCACTGTGACGTGACCGGAAGTGGCGTTGTCTGTGCGCTCCAAACGCTGATCGCTTTCTGGCAAGAAGTACCTCATAAAAGATTACTCCACCTGCGATTCTTCGTATGCAATCTACTTGATTAAATGTCCATGTGGACTCTTATACGTTGGCGAAACCACCCAACCTATAAGAGATAGGATCTCCAAACATAAATCGACCATACGTTGTAAGAATATGCTGTTACCAATACCATTTCATTTTATAACAAAGGGTCACTCTATAGCACAATTAAAATTTCAGATAATAGAACTGATAACACCATCAAGACGTGGAGGGGACCGTATACAATTCATGAGAAAGAGAGAATCCTATTGGATTCATCAATTACAGACCCTGTCCCCCCGTGGTCTCAACAGGGAATATGATCTGCATTCTTTTATCTAATTTGGTACTCTGTTTGTCATAGGTCTTGCTACCCTTTTTTTATGCTAATCCAGTGTCTTCCTATATTGCACTAACACTGTTGCTCTTTTTTACAGAGTCGCCTATATTGAATATTGAATTTGATTCCTCTACCTGCCTAACCTCTGGACTTCTCTACAATCCTTTACCTCTCGACTGCCACCATTAGTGTGTCATTCTACTATATTATTAAATATGTTGCACAAACTATACTACCTTCTGTTTTCTATTCACCAGCGCTCACCTATACATCCAGGAGCTTAAACGCTAAGCCAGAGTTATTCCACGTCCCCTCACATGCCTTTTAACCATAGTGACAGGCTTGGAACGCAAGCGATCAGCGTTTGGAGCACACAGACAACGCCACTTCCGGTCACGCACTTCCGGTTCACGTCACAGTGCTGGTCCCGCCTTGCACACATAAAATGGTGGTTGATTAGCTCAGGACCTCGCTCCAACAAGCGGCGGATACCGCGTTGGGAGAGGCCCTGAGCGTTTACACTGTGTCACCACCGGTAAGTTCACTTTCATGTTACCCTGACAGTTAGACCTGCGATTAGGTCAACATGTAATGATTTCATGGGCACTATTCTAGGCATATCTGGAGTCACAGCTGGCAACAGGATAACAAGGAGACGCTAACATACCATTTATATGTAAGATTTTGTATTCCTAGTACATTTGACATTTCAGCTGTTAATATAACAGGTACCCTGTTGATATTATTTTAGGTAGATTGGAGTCACCGCATGATAACAGACCATTAGGAGACCCCCCTCTTTTTTTGCCATACAGTAAGCGCTCATAACAATTTTGGTTATTATAAGCTGATTTTTACCCCACATGGGCTTTTAACTATTGATGATTCTTATATACCTATTTGTCCATAGTTGTATGCAATTATTCTAGCCCATACTGGAATGTCCAGCTACTGAATTTAAAATGGCTCAGGTACAATCCATATTCTTTAATCCTATAAATATGTGCACTAGCTCACCTATCTAGTCATCACACTTCATGTACAACGTTATTATGCACTATTCATTTGGATTATATTCTAGATATCACTGCCCCCCTTTTTCATAATTACTTTGTCTGTTTTATTCATTACCGGTTGACTCACTTATGTGCATCTTGTCCAGTCTATAGATCATCACATGTCACGTGTCATCACTAGTCCATGAATTGGACCTCTTTCACAAAGCAGTCGGGTAGGCATTCTTCCTTTTTCCCTTTTTTTTCCTTTTTTTTCCCTTTTTTTTTCCTTTTTTCTTTTCTTTTCTTTGCCTTATGTTTGATGTAATATACACCTATATGCATTTACTTCCTCATGTTTACATGTCATAATCATGATCATATTGTATATATTCTCACAAATTATTATGCTAATTTTGCAGTACTTTGATGAAGGTCCGACTTGGACCGAAACGTTGATTTTGTTTGGACTGCAATAAAATTTACTATTCTTCACAAAAAGTTGAGTGCCAAGTTATCTTTCTATAGTATCACTCGATTGGGTTCCTACTTGTGCACCTTCTACAGTAGTGCCACGTTATATTTTCCATAGTCTCTTTCCTGTACGTGAGCACACTGATAATATGACTTCAAATGTTTTTTCCTATAATCCTGATGAGAGAAGTAACATTCTTTCCAAGTTACATCTTCCTAGTGATTTTCTGAAAACCCCACCACGGAGGCCAGAGGAAGGGATCTGGAGAGGGAACTACGCCATCAAGTAAGCTTTGAGCTACACTATGCAACATTATCAGAATATCTGCGTGTCAACATGATACCGCGAGGTCTGAGGGTTAACCTACGGCCCACTCTATTTCGTGATTCCAATGAGTACTGTCAAAAATTTGAACAGATACTCAATAAATGCTCTTTGGACATCATGACCCTAACGGCTGAGCATCTACAAGGAGCCATAACTCAGACAAAGGAGAAGATTATTAATATTGAGACTCAGTTATCTTCAGCTGGTACCGCTGAGGAGCTAACCACCATGAAAGATAGGATCAAATCTAATGTGGAACAACATAGACGTGATACAGAGAATAGGAAGAGGTCAAAATTCCGTAGAGATACTGTCAGGAGTCGAACCCAGTACCTCTTGTCCACTGGCCAGCAGCTCTACCATCTGAGCTATTCTGCTGGCTGCAAAGTTCCTTGCTGAACCCAGATACCATTGACTGTTCTTCCTGATTGGCTACACCTAGTGCTCTCTTGATTGGGCCTCTGATTGCCAATTACACACCCTATATAAACCTGGCCCTGTGGGTGTGTCATTGCGAGATTATTGAGCTCCAAGCCTTTAGTCAAGCGTTTCCTGCTGATCCATTGCTACAAACACTGCTCTCCTGTGTACCGACCTCCGGCTGCCACCTGACTACGTTATCCGCCTGATCCATTGCTACAAACACTGCTTTCCTGTGTACCGACCTCCGGCTGCCATCTGACTACGCTACCTGCCTCAGCTTCCCCTAGTGTTTGCAGTAACATCGGCTCCAACCCAGACGGGATCTTGACAGAATAATCTCGCGCCAAAATGGAGTCCGCTGTGAACACCCTGAGACGGCAAGTTACGGAGCTTCAAAGTTTTTGTACGGACTCTCAAGGAAAATATGCCAAGTTACAAACTGATTTCACGGCGATACAACAGGAAGTAATTGAGCTACAAAAACAACTACTGGACGTGCGCAATTCAGGGTCCGAATCAAATGCGCGGCTGCCGCTGCCTGCAAAGTTCAGTGGGGATCGCAAGCAGTACCGAGGATTCCTCAATCAATGCCGCATATACTTCCAGATGCAACCTGCTCCCTTTACCAGTGAGAGGAAGAAAGTTTTTTTCATGATAAATCTCCTGACGGATGAAGCTCTTGCTTGGCTTCACCTTATGTAGAAAAGGACTATGCCCTCCTTAATGACCTGGAAGCTTTCATCGCAGCTATGAATCAAGTTTTTGATGACCCAAACCGCTGTGCCACAGCAGAAACCAAATTACATAATTTGCGCCAAGGACGTCGCTCTGTTGCGGAATATACATCGGAGTTCCGTCGCTGGTGGCCGACACCACCTGGAATCCAGCGGCCCAGAGAAGTCAATTTCGACGAGGGTTATCAGAACCAGTGAAAGACGAGCTTGCCAGGGTTGAGACCCCTGACCAGTTGGAGGACTTTATTCAACTATGTATCCGGATTGACCAGAGACTTACTGAAAGGAGAAAGGAGAGACTGCGAGCACTTGGGAATAGCCCTGGCTTCTCATTTTCAGCATCAGACCACCAAGAAAAGACGCAAGTTGTGTCTGAACCGATGCAGATCGACGTCATCCGAAGACCACTCTCTGCACAGGAGAAGGAGAGGCGACGTGCAGAACATCTCTGCCTCTATTGTGGGGACCCTGGACACTATGCCATCAACTGTCCTAACAAAAGGACTATAGCCTTTACCAACAACAGGTCTGCCAGCAATACGGACCTTTCTCAGCAGTCGGATTCCATCTTGCAGACTATCTCATCAGTAACGCCAGAAATAGACAAAATACATACCACATCATCTCATTTTGTAATCCCCATTCAGGTTGTAATGGGCACCCAAAAAATACAATGCTCTGCCCTGTTGGATTCGGGAGCAGGAGGAAATTTTATGGACTTAAAATTTACACGTGATAATGATATTTCCAGTAGGACCAAATCCACACCAATTGAAATGGAAACTGTGGATGGATCACCTTTGTCTTCTGGACCTGTCACGCATGAGACAATCGAACTGGAGATTTGTATCGACCCGGATCATCATGAAGCTGTCAGTTTCCACCTTATTTCATCTCCGAAATTTCCGGTTATTCTAGGGATCCCCTGGTTTTCAGTCCATAACCCTTCTATCAACTGGGCATCAAGGACCATCACCTTTCCATCTGACTACTGTAAGAATAATTGTCATAAGGAACCCCCTGTTCTCCAACAAGTCCAAATCTCTGAGATTTCGCATGAGAAGGAAGAGAAACTACCACCTCAATATCAGCAGTTCTCTGATGTCTGCAGTAAGAAGAAAGCAGATCAATTACCTCCTCACCGTCCTTATGACTGTCCCATTGAATTGCTGCCAGGAGCAACCATTCCATTTGGACGGATTTACAATCTTTCCGAACCTGAATTGAAGGTATTAAGAAAGTTCCTGGATGAAAATTTAGAGAAAGGCTTTATTCGACCTTCCACATCTCCAGCTGGGGCACCCCTGTTCTTTGTTGAAAAGAAAGACTCCACTCTGCGGCCATGTATTGACTACAGAGAGATGAATAATATCACTGTCAAGAATCGCTACCCGCTACCCTTGATTCCTGAACTATTTGAGAGACTCCGTTCTGCGAAAATCTTTACGAAGCTGGATCTTAGAGGGGCTTACAACCTCATACGGATTCGCCCAGGAGATGAGTGGAAGACCGCCTTCAGAACGAGATTTGGACATTTTGAATCTCTTGTTATGACCTTTGGCCTTAGCAATGCCCCAGCCACCTTTCAACATTTTATTAATGATGTATTTCGAGATTTCTTGGACCAATTCGTTGTGGCTTATCTCGATGACATTCTTATATTTTCAGACACCTTGGAAGAGCATCGCAGGCACGTCCAGTTAGTCTTGGAACGACTACAGGAGAACCATCTCTACATTAAACTTGAAAAATGTGAGTTTGAACAAACCAGTATCCAATTTCTGGGATATATCATCTCCCCAGAAGGTCTGAGCATGGATCCGGCAAAATCAATGCTGTAGTGGACTGGCCTGTTCCAAGAAATTTAAAAGACGTCCAGCGTTTCATAGGATTTGCAAATTTTTACCGAAAATTTATAAAGAACTTTTCACGGATCATACTACCAATTACTACACTAACAAAAAAGACAAAAGCATTTTTCTGGTCTCCAGAGGCACAGGAGGCTTTTGACAAGTTGAAAACTCTTTTTACGTCTGCTCCATTGTTAGTACACCCAAATCCTGAATTGCCATTTACTGTCGAAGTGGACGCCTCGGACTCTGCAGTGGGAGCTATTCTGTCTCAGCGAGTTGGGGACAAGATGCAACTTCACCCATGTGCGTTTCTTTCCCACACCATGTCATCTGCAGAAAAGAACTACGACATTGGTAATAAAGAACTGTTAGCCATTAAAGTTGCCTTCTCCGAGTGGAGACATCTTCTGGAAGGTGCCAATCACCCTGTGACTGTCCTCACGGACCACAAGAATCTTGAATTCCTCCGTACAGCAAAAAGATTGTCTGCAAGACAAGCACGATGGGCCTTATTTTTCTCAAGATTCAATTTTATAATCTCTTACCAGCCTGGTTCAAGGAATGGCAAGGCTGACGCCTTGTCTAGGATGTGTTCGGAACCTCAGGAGAGGTCTAGTAATGATGATACAATTCTAGGCCCTAAAAATTTTTTGGGAATATTGCACTCTAGAGGACTAGGTAATAGAATTAAAGATGGATATCAAGAGGACTCTTTCCTTAACCATCCTTCGGAAGACGTCGATCTTTCATTCAAAGAGGGGTTTTGGATGCAGAAACACCAAATATATGTACCTGAATCTTCTCGCCTTGAAGTCCTCAAAAGTGTCCATGATTCTAAACTGGCAGGACATCCTGGAGTTGCAAAAACACAAGACTTACTACTTCGTTTCTTTTGGTGGCCTAATTGTAGGAAGGACGTGAGGAAATATGTTTCAACCTGTTTAACATGCGCACGAAACAAGACCCCACGATCGTCTCCTCTAGGACTCTTGCAACCACTCCCAGTTCCATCCAGGCCTTGGGGATCTATTTCCATGGATTTTATTGTGGAACTACCCCCTTCCAAACAGATGACCGTCATCCTTGTCATAGTGGACCGACTCACAAAAATGGCCCACTTTATTCCAACTGAAGGAATTCCTACTGCTGAAAAAACTGCAGAACTGATGATCAAAGAAGTATTCAGGTTACATGGAATTCCTGACAGCGTGGTGTCTGACAGAGGCGTTCAGTTTACGTCAAAATTTTGGAAGAGTTTCTGTACAGCCTTGGGAGTCACGGTGAATCTTTCTACCGCTTTCCATCCTCAGTCCAATGGCCAGACGGAGAGAACGAACCAGACTTTGGAGCAATACCTCCGTTGCTTCATTTCCTATCTTCAGGATGACTGGGTGGACTATTTACCAACAGCAGAGTTTGCCTACAACAACTCCATACATAGCGCTACATCTCAAACCCCATTTTTGCTAATTATGGAGTACATCCAGTATTTATCCCTAATCTGCCAGTGAACACTCCCATTCCTGCTGTTAATGACAGGCTTACAAAATTACAGGAATCCCAGAAGGAATTATCAGAGATATTGCTCAAGACCCAGGAAGAATATAAGGAAGCAGCAGATAAACATCGGAGAGTGCCCCCTGCTCTTCAGGTTGGAGACAAAGTTTGGCTGTCCACTAAAAACCTTAAAACACATGTGCCATCCTCCAAATTGGGTCAGAAATTCATTGGACCTTTTCAAATTTCTGCAAAAATTAACCAGGTTGCTTTTCGTTTAAAACTTCCCAACAATCTAAAGATTCATCCAGTGTTTCACATATCCTTGCTCAAACCCTTCTGTGAAAACCCGTTTCCAGGAAGAATTCAGCCACCTCCTCCACCAGAAAGGATCCGTGGTGAAGAAGAATACATTGTGGATAAGATTCTGGACTCCCGAAAATTCAGAGGTAAACTGCAGTATCTGGTGCAGTGGAAGGGTTACGGACCAGAGGAAAATTCATGGGAACCAAGGGACAACGTCCATGCTCCTAGACTAACAAGAGCCTTTCATCAAAGGTACCCGGATAAGCCAGCTCCTGAGATGTCCAGAGGCCATCCTGGAAGGAGGGGAGTACTGTCAGGAGTCGAACCCAGTACCTCTTGTCCACTGGCCAGCAGCTCTACCATCTGAGCTATTCTGCTGGCTGCAAAGTTCCTTGCTGAACCCAGATACCATTGACTGTTCTTCCTGATTGGCTACACCTAGTGCTCTCTTGATTGGGCCTCTGATTGCCAATTACACACCCTATATAAACCTGGCCCTGTGGGTGTGTCATTGCGAGATTATTGAGCTCCAAGCCTTTAGTCAAGCGTTTCCTGCTGATCCATTGCTACAAACACTGCTCTCCTGTGTACCGACCTCCGGTTGCCACCTGACTACGTTATCCGCCTGATCCATTGCTACAAACACTGCTTTCCTGTGTACCGACCTCCGGCTGCCATCTGACTACGCTACCTGCCTCAGCTTCCCCTAGTGTTTGCAGTAACATCGGCTCCAACCCAGACGGGATCTTGACAGATACTGAAGACTATGAGAACAATAGGATCTATCAGTGGCAGATTAGACCAAATTCTAGACAATACAACACCAGGTCTGACTTTCATTCTTCTAATGATCCTTCCACTTCAGGCTCGGAAACGGAGAGACGTGATCCACAACCCAGAACAAGTCTTTTTTTAGGACAACGACGTCGCTCAAGAAGAAGAGGACCCGCAGAGGGCATGGACAGACGAGACATAGATTTCACAAGGACTACACGTTCCCAGGTAATTACCCGTTGGTAATCAATATCTCTTCACGGACATTGAGCATTACGGAATATAATCTTTTACAGAAGGGATTGTCATACTGCCCGTCGTATAAATTTGATACGTTTGCAATGGATATGGATTTACACCAATTTTACCGCCGTCTAAGATTATCGGTACATTTTGCATCTACATCTGATGTTGCACCCACAAATCCCCCTATACATCAACCTCTAATTTCCATTGCTGATTTAGGTCTACGAAACAAAAGCTCATATAGACCACCACACAATTCACATGCAGTGGAAACTTTCGTGAATTTTGTTGATTCAGCTTTTCATAAACTTAGACAGGATATAGAGGGAGGTAGACTACATTATCCATCGAACTTGTCCACCTTTGACTTTCAGGCGTTACAAGCCCTCCGCCAAGATGACCAAATAATAATCAAACCCGCTGACAAAGGGGGTGCGATTGTTGTTATGGACAAATCAATGTATGTCACCGAGGTGCTAAGACAACTGAACGATACTAATGTCTATACTAAACTAAGCAGTAATCCTACCAGTGAACTCAATAAATCCATTGGCCAAATTTTGACACATTTTGTCTCATTGGGAGTCATCGACTCTAAAACACAGGAGTTCCTTACCAAAAAGGATCCCATCACTCCTGTGTTTTACGTTCTATCAAAAATTCACAAGAGCCTTGACAATCCACCGGGCAGACCCATAGTGGCATCTACTGAATCTATTTTGTCACCTCTCTCTGTTTTCTTGGAAAAGGTCCTAACACCTTTAACAAGACAGGCTCCCTCTTACCTCCTAGACACTGGACATTTCTTACAGACCATACGTGACCTAGGCTCAGTACCAAATACCGCCATCTTGGTTTCCTTTGATGTTAGGGATTTGTACACTTCCATCCCCCATCAAAAGGGAATTGCATGTGCACGTCATCTACTTCAAACATCTGACAAACCCATAGAGGTCATTGAGTTCTGCATACGACTACTGACGGTAGTCCTCACTAAAAACTTTTTCATGTTTCAAGACAATTTTTATTTACAAACTAAAGGAACAGCCATGGGCTCAAACGTAGCCCCGCCATATGCAAACAGTTACATGGCTTGTTTTGAGGACGAAATAGTCTATCCAGAACCTTTATTCCAAACACACTGTATATTTTGGAAAAGATATATAGACGACATTTTCTGTATATGGACAGGTGATGAAAGTTCTCTTACGGATTTTTTCACAAACTTAACCAAGCTTGGCCAGATCTTTCCTTTACCATGACTTCAAGTCCCGATAAAGTCAGTTTCTTAGATACCCTAGTTATTAAAAACGGATCTGGGGACATTACCACAGATCTCTATACCAAACCAACCGACAGAAACAGCTTACTTCATTACAATAGTCTACATCCTTCAACCACTAAGAGGTCTATACCTAGGTCACAATTCCAACGAGTACGTAAAATCGTTTCAGACCCTGACACTAGTGCTCTCAGAACAGAGAAAATGCATAAAAAATTTGAAGCGCGTGGTTATCCATCTACTTTACTCAATGAGGCAAAAAACTCCACTGGAACACCACGTAGACCGGTTAATAACCGCATCCCTCTGGTTCATGCTTATCACCCATTTGTGCATATTTTACATCATAATATACGCAAGCATTGGAACATCTTGAAAACGGCACATCCAGATGTTAAAGAATTCCACAATCCGTTTTTACCCTGCTATAAAAGACCTCCTAACATCAGAGACTCTCTAGTCAGGGCCGATTTTATCACTTCAGGCCGCACTTCTACACAGAGATTTTTACAGAAACCAAAAATGGGCACATATCCATGCCTACATTGCACACAGTGCAATAATGTGATCAAGGGAGATACTTTCACACATCCCCATTCTGGCAAGAAGTACCTCATAAAAGATTACTCCACCTGCGATTCTTCGTATGCAATCTACTTGATTAAATGTCCATGTGGACTCTTATACGTTGGCGAAACCACCCAACCTATAAGAGATAGGATCTCCAAACATAAATCGACCATACGTTGTAAGAATATGCTGTTACCAATACCATTTCATTTTATAACAAAGGGTCACTCTATAGCACAATTAAAATTTCAGATAATAGAACTGATAACACCATCAAGACGTGGAGGGGACCGTATACAATTCTGAGAAAGAGAGAATCCTATTGGATTCATCAATTACAGACCCTGTCCCCCCGTGGTCTCAACAGGGAATATGATCTGCATTCTTTTATCTAATTTGGTACTCTGTTTGTCATAGGTCTTGCTACCCTTTTTTTATGCTAATCCAGTGTCTTCCTATATTGCACTAACACTGTTGCTCTTTTTTACAGAGTCGCCTATATTGAATATTGAATTTGATTCCTCTACCTGCCTAACCTCTGGACTTCTCTACAATCCTTTACCTCTCGACTGCCACCATTAGTGTGTCATTCTATTATATTATTAAATATGTTGCACAAACTATACTACCTTCTGTTTTCTATTCACCAGAGCTCCCTATACATCCAGGAGCTTAAACGCTAAGCCAGAGTTATTCCACGTCCCCTCACATGCCTTTTAACCATAGTGACAGGCTTGGAACGCAAGCGATCAGCGTTTGGAGCGCACAGACAACGCCACTTCCGGTCACGCACTTCCGGTTCACGTCACAGTGCTGGTCCCGCCTTGCACACATAAAATGGTGGTTGATTAGCTCAGGACCTCGCTCCAACAAGCGGCGGATACCGCGTTGGGAGAGGCCCTGAGCGTTTACACTGTGTCACCACCGGTAAGTTCACTTTCATGTTACCCTGACAGTTAGACCTGCGATTAGGTCAACATGTAATGATTTCATGGGCACTATTCTAGGCATATCTGGAGTCACAGCTGGCAACAGGATAACAAGGAGACGCTAACATACCATTTATATGTAAGATTTTGTATTCCTAGTACATTTGACATTTCAGCTGTTAATATAACAGGTACCCTGTTGATATTATTTTAGGTAGATTGGAGTCACCGCATGATAACAGACCATTAGGAGACCCCCTCTTTTTTTGCCATACAGTAAGCGCTCATAACAATTTTGGTTATTATAAGCTGATTTTTACCCCACATGGGCTTTTAACTATTGATGATTCTTATATTCCTATTTGTCCATAGTTGTATGCAATTATTCTAGCCCATACTGGAATGTCCAGCTACTGAATTTAAAATGGCTCAGGTACAATCCATATTCTTTAATCCTATAAATATGTGCACTAGCTCACCTATCTAGTCATCACACTTCATGTACAACGTTATTATGCACTATTCATTTGGATTATATTCTAGATATCACTGCCCCCCTTTTTCATAATTACTTTGTCTGTTTTATTCATTACCGGTTGACTCACTTATGTGCATCTTGTCCAGTCTATAGATCATCACATGTCACGTGTCATCACTAGTCCATGAATTGGACCTCTTTCAAAAGCAGTCGGGTAGGCATTCTTCCTTTTTCCCTTTTTTTTCCTTTTTTTTCCCTTTTTTTTCCTTTTTTCTTTTTCTTTTCTTTGCCTTATGTTTGATGTAATATACACCTATATGCATTTACTTCCTCATGTTTACATGTCATAATCATGATCATATTGTATATATTCTCACAAATTATTATGCTAATTTTGCAGTACTTTGATGAAGGTCCGACTTGGACCGAAACGTTGATTTTGTTTGGACTGCAATAAAATTTACTATTCTTCACAAAAAGTTGAGTGCCAAGTTATCTTTCTATAAAACAAAAAATGAAGCATCACATATTTCTATACACAACAGGACACAGGAATAGTGCAATAGGTAAGACAAGTAAGTCACGTGTAGCAGAACTGTCATTATCACAGAGGGATGAACATAAATATTGGAACAGTTCCTAGATAAGGATAGAAAGTTTTATTGCCCTCTGATTGGGGTCTGGTTTTGTGTTTTAATGCCCCTGGAAGGGCAGAGACGCAGATTCCTTAATTGATATAGAATGACATAAATCCGTGTGATCTATTCATTCCATCACTAACAGTGTCAAAGGTCATGATGAGCTTATATTCTGAAACCTTTGTATCTTTGTCATATTTGAAGTTATATTTTAATACCAATAATTCCATATCCATCATGCTATGACCGGGCATACAAAAGTGTTTTGCCACAGGTAAATCCATTATTTTTTGTCTTATCGTGTGGCGCTGATAATTCATCCTTGTTCTCATTTTTTGGCCGGTCTACCCTCACTTGTCCCTCCCTCACTTGTCTTACCTATTCCTGTGTCCTGTTGTGTGTACAAATATGTGATTCTTCCATTTTTTTTTTAGTCTTAGCCTGATGAAGAGACCTGAGTAGTCTCGAAAGCTTTGAATTTGTTACCATATTTTCAGTTAGCCATTAAACGGTATCAACCACAGAGGACTCTCAAGTATAAATATTTTTCTATTCTTGGAATTGAAATTCATCATTTTATTGTCCTAGTAAAACTTCATTTATTCTTGTTTGAAGTACATACATTTGCAATGGCCACGTAACAAGGCAATAAGTCAATATTTTGTGCCTACACCCTCCTTGACCCTGGGCTTCAACAGCGCCAGTTGCTGCTCAGAAGTGTTAGATGCACAGATGAAAACAATCGCTGATGTGTTTGTGGGGTTCAGTAACGCCTGCTGTTCCCCTGCTGTGTGTCTGGCAAAAATTACTGCTGCTAACTACAACTTCAACTTCAAACTCTCATACTAGGCCTCTGCCTACACCCTCCTTGACCCTGGGCTTCAACAGCGCCAGTTGCTGCTCAGAAGTGTTAGATGCACAGATGAAAACAATCGCTGATGTGTTTGTGGGGTTCAGTAACGCCTGCTGTTCCCCTGCTGTGTGTCTGGCAAAAATTACTGCTGCTAACTACAACTTCAACTTCAAACGTCTCATACTAGGCCTCTGCCTACACCCTCCTTGACCCTGGGCTTCAACAGCGCCAGTTGCTGCTCAGAAGTGTTAGATGCACAGATGAAAACAATCGCTGATGTGTTTGTGGGGTTCAGTAACGCCTGCTGTTCCCCTGCTGTGTGTCTGGCAAAAATTACTGCTGCTAACTACAACTTCAACTTCAAACGTCTCATACTAGGCCTCTGCCTACACCCTCCTTGACCCTGGGCTTCAACAGCGCCAGTTGCTGCTCAGAAGTGTTAGATGCACAGATGAAAACAATCGCTGATGTGTTTGTGGGGTTCAGTAACGCCTGCTGTTCCCCTGCTGTGTGTCTGGCAAAAATTACTGCTGCTAACTACAACTTCAACTTCAAACGTCTCATACTAGGCCTCTGCCTACACCCTCCTTGACCCTGGGCTTCAACAGCGCCAGTTGCTGCTCAGAAGTGTTAGATGCACAGATGAAAACAATCGCTGATGTGTTTGTGGGGTTCAGTAACGCCTGCTGTTCCCCTGCTGTGTGTCCGGCAAAAATTACTGCTAGCTACCTAATCATGGTGAAAAAAACCTGACATCTCAAAGTGTCTAGTGCTACACATAGATATGAGGCTACACCCTGATTTCTAAGCTGTAAACATTTGAAACGTCAACTTTCAAACCATAAAATGATTAGTCTTTGTCACAAATCTGTAACAAAATAAATGTGACATATTATTACAGATATGCACATGTCGAAAACAAATGCAAACACAAAATCCTACTTATGCTATAGGATACTGATGGTCAACCTTGTCACTCCATAGCTTAGACAAATCCAACTCACATCATGATGACTCCAATGCTGCAATGTTGGAAGTGCATAATGTGGGTTGAACTTTGACAACTGCTGCAGTGCGAAGGTTATACTTCAGTGTTCTTGCCTTTGAAATAAAAGCATACAAGTAAATATAATAATCCAATGTTGATTAAGGGACGTGATGTACACGTGTAATATTGTGCAAACAATGCATGTAGGAATAGTCCTCTTCAACATTACTTATATTTGTGTCATTTTAAAAAATACATATTTGATTAGAAAGTTAACAGCCCATATCATAAAGGTCCTTCATGTAAACATGATAATCGCTTACAAAAATCATGCATTACCTTGGTAAAGTCAATAGTGCATAGTCACAATAGCAAAATATATACCTGTAAGTGGTGCTGAAAGAACGACAACTGATAGAATACGTGAATGATATATATTTATCAGACTGAATAGCGACATCTGTACAATGTCGATATAATACTGTACCTTAACAAAACAGCTGTGTCACACCTCACACTCGTTTTTCTTGTAGCTTGTTATGTAATAGGGCACATGCGTGTATGTTTCATCATAGGTGCATGTTTACTGAGTAAAGCAGTCATGACAACGCCTTTGTGTTGTCGGTACGCTTGCGATGATGAACGATGCGCACCGTGAATGTTAGTCTGCGTCATAAGACGTACAGACGCTCCAATACCCAACGCGTCACAGCAGGAAGCCAGTCTGTGCGTCCAAACAGAGGCGCAACCATACATGCACGTAACCTTTTATAAAGCTAGATAAAAAAAAGGATGTAGTAGTAATGCACACTTTATTGAGGTACAGTATTACATCGCCATTCACCATCTGTGGCTATGCAGTCTCATCTATATATACCTTATCTATCCGTTGTCATGCTTGCAAGTCCACAGTCAGGCATAAATATCTGTTTTCACTCTGCACTATGCACTTTTTAAATTTTTGTTTCGTTAATATAAATGATTGGCACATATTATCAGTATTACATGATGGAAATTTTAGATATTTTTTAAAAAATTGTAGTTATATTATTCACCAAATGTAAAGTTTTATGAATGTCAAAGAAAACTTGTAATACTGATTATGTTTTTAAGTCAGCCATTCATTGTCTACACAATAAAAATGGTGTACATACTGTTACTTACCCATCATTAATGGATTCTGATGTGTACTTGTATGCTTTTATTTTAAACCGTATAGCAGATTATTTAACCTATTTTAATTGTGGTTTGCATTGCTTTTCAACATGTTAATGTATGCGTTTATGTTTGTAAATTTTTAATTTACATATTTTTTTAAGTTAAATCATCATCTTATGGTACTAAAGTTTATATTTCTCTTGTTTGGAGTATAGACATTTTTAATTGACACGTAACAAGGAAAATACTTGATATAGTATTTAAACATCCTCCTTGACCCTGGGCTACAACACCGCCAGTTGTTGCTCGGAAGTGCTGTTAGCACAGTGAACACTTGCTCCTGTGTTACTGGGGTTCAGTAATGTCAGCTGTTCCCCTGCTGTGTGAACGGCAAAAAAGTCCTGCTGCCTCCACCCTGTTCTCTTCTCATCCCTGGGCTACAACACCGCCAGTTGTTGCTCGGAAGTGCTGTTAGCACAGTCACACTTGCTCCTGTGTTACTGGGGTTCAGTAATGTCAGCTGTTCCCTGCTGTGTGAACGGCAAAAAGTCCTGCTGCCTCCACCTGTTCTCTTCTCATCCCTGGGCTACAACCCCGCCAGTTGTGCTCGGAAGTGCTGTTAGCACAGTCACACTTGCTCCTGTGTTACTGGGGTTCAGTAATGTCAGCTGTTCCCTGCTGTGTGGAACGGCAAAAAGTCCTGCTGCCTCCACCATGTTCTCTTCTCATCCCTGGGCTACAACACCGCCAGTTGTTGCTCGGAAGTGCTGTTAGCACAGCTACACTTGCTCCTGTGTTACTGGGGTTCAGTAATGTCAGCTGTTCCCTGCTGTGTGAACGGCAAAAAGTCCTGCTGCCTCCACCCTGTTCTCTTCTCATCCCTGGGCTACAACACCGCCAGTTGTTGCTCGGAAGTGCTGTTAGCACAGTGAACACTTGCTCCTGTGTTACTGGGGTTCAGTAATGTCAGCTGTTCCCCTGCTGTGTGAACGGCAAAAAGTCCTGCTGCCTCCACCCTGTTCTCTTCTCATCCCTGGGCTACAACACCGCCAGTTGTTGCTCGGAAGTGCTGTTAGCACAGTGAACACTTGCTCCTGTGTTACTGGGTTCAGTAATGTCAGCTGTTCCCCTGCTGTGTGAACGGCAAAAAGTCCTGCTGCCTCCACCTGTTCTCTTCTCATCCCTGGGCTACAACACCGCCAGTTGTTGCTCGGAAGTGCTGTTAGCACAGTAACACTTGCTCCTGTGTTACTGGGGTTCAGTAATGTCAGCTGTTCCCCTGCTGTGTGAACGGCAAAAAGTCCTGCTGCCTCCACCCTGTTCTCTTCTCATCCTGGGCTACAACACCGCCAGTTGTTGCTCGGAAGTGCTGTTAGCACAGTCACACTTGCTCCTGTGTTACTGGGGTTCAGTAATGTCAGCTGTTCCCCTGCTGTTGTGAACGGCAAAAAGTCCTGCTGCCTCCACCCTGTTCTCTCTCTCATCCTGGGCTACAACACCGCCAGTTGTTGCTCGGAAGTGCTGTTAGCACAGTGAACACTTGCTCCTGTGTTACTGGGGTTCAGTAATGTCAGCTGTTCCCCTGCTGTGTGAACGGCAAAAAGTCCTGCTGCCTCCACCTGTTCTCTTCTCATCCCTGGGCTACAACACCGCCAGTTGTTGCTCGGAAGTGCTGTTAGCACAGTGACTACTTGCTCCTGTGTTACTGGGGTTCAGTAATGTCAGCTGTTCCCTGCTGTGTGAACGCAAAAAGTCTGCTGCTCCACTGTTCTTTCTCATCCCTGGGCTACAACACCGCCAGTTGTGCTCGGAAGTGCTGTTAGCACAGTACACTTGCTCCTGTGTTACTGGGGTTCAGTAATGTCAGCTGTTCCCTGCTGTGTGAACGGCAAAAAGTCCTGCTGCCTCCACCATGTTCTCTTCTCATCCTGGCTACAACACCGCCAGTTGTTGCTCGGAAGTGCTGTTAGCACAGTAACCTTGCTCCTGTGTTACTGGGGTTCAGTAATGTCAGCTGTTCCCCTGCTGTGTGAACGCAAAAAGTCCTGCTGCCTCCACCTGTTCTCTTCTCATCCCTGGGCTACAACACCGCCAGTTGTTGCTCGGAAGTGCTGTTAGCACAGTGAACACTTGCTCTGTGTTACTGGGTTCAGTAATGTCAGCTGTTCCCCTGCTGTGTGAACGGCAAAAAGTCTGCTGCCTCCACCATGTTCTCTTCTCATCCCTGGGCTACAACACCGCCAGTTGTTGCTCGGAAGTGCTTTAGCACAGTACACACTTGCTCCTGTGTTACTGGGTTCAGTAATGTCAGCTGTTCCCCTGCTGTGTGAACGGCAAAAGTCTGCTGCCTCCACCTGTTCTCTTCTCATCCCTGGGCTAAACACCGCCAGTTGTTGCTCGGAAGTGCTGTTAGCACAGTGAACACTTGCTCCTGTGTTACTGGGTTCAGTAATGTCAGCTGTTCCCCTGCTGTGTGACGGCAAAAAGTCCGCTGCCTCCACCTGTTCTCTCTCATCCTGGCTACAACACCGCCAGTTGTTGCTCGGAAGTGCTGTTAGCACAGTCTACACTTGCTCCTGTGTTACTGGGGTTCAGTAATGTCAGCTGTTCCCTGCTGTGTGACGGCAAAAAGTCTGCTGCCTCACCCTGTTCTCTTCTCATCCCTGGGCTACAACACCGCAGTTGTTGCTCGGAAGTGCTGTTAGCACAGTGAACACTTGCTCTGTGTTACTGGGGTTCAGTAATGTCAGCTGTTCCCCTGCTGTGTGAACGGCAAAAAGTCCTGCTGCCTCCACCATGTTCTCTTCTCATCCCTGGGCTACAACACCGCCAGTTGTTGCTCGGAAGTGCTGTTAGCACAGTACACTTGCTCCTGTGTTACTGGGGTTCAGTAATGTCAGCTGTTCCCCTGCTGTGTGACGGCAAAAAGTCTGCTGCCTCCACCTGTTCTCTTCATCCTGGGCTACAACACCGCCAGTTGTTGCTCGGAAGTGCTGTTAGCACAGTAACACTTGTCCTGTGTTACTGGGGTTCAGTAATGTCAGCTGTTCCCTGCTGTGTGAACGGCAAAAAGTCCTGCTGCCTCCACCTGTTCTCTTCTCATCCTGGGCTACAACACCGCAGTTGTTGTCGGAAGTGCTGTTAGCACAGTACACTTGCTCCTGTGTTACTGGGTTCAGTATGTCAGTGTTCCCCTGCTGTGTGAACGGCAAAAAGTCCTGCTGCCTCCACCTGTTCTCTTCTCATCCTGGGCTACAACACCGCCAGTTGTTGCTCGAAGTGCTGTTAGCACAGTAACACTTGCTCCTGTGTTACTGGGGTTCAGTAATGTCAGCTGTTCCCCTGCTGTGTGAACGGCAAAAGTCCTGCTGCCTCCACCATGTTCTCTTCTCATCCCTGGGCTACAACACCGCCAGTTGTTGCTCGGAAGTGCTGTTAGCACAGTTACATTGCTCCTGTGTTACTGGGGTTCAGTAATGTCAGCTGTTCCCCTGCTGTGTGAACGGCAAAAAGTCCTGCTGCCTCCACCTGTTCTCTTCTCATCCCTGGGCTACAACACGCAGTTGTTGCTCGGAAGTGCTGTTAGCACAGTACACTTGCTCTGTGTTACTGGGTTCAGTAATGTCAGCTGTTCCCTGCTGTGTGAACGGCAAAAAGTCCTGCTGCCTCACCATGTTCTCTTCTCATCCCTGGGCTACAACACCGCAGTTGTTGCTCGGAAGTGCTGTTAGCACAGTAACACTTGCTCTGTGTTACTGGGGTTCAGTAATGTCAGCTGTTCCCTGCTGTGTGACGGCAAAAAGTCTGCTGCCTCCACCTGTTCTCTTCTCATCCCTGGGCTACAACACCGCCAGTTGTTGCTCGGAAGTGCTGTTAGCACAGTGACACTTGCCCGGTTATGGGTCAGTAATGTCAGCTGTTCCCTGCTGTGTGAACGGCAAAAGTCCTGCTGCTCCCCTGTTCTCTTCTCATCCCTGGGCTACAAACCGCCAGTTGTTGCTCGGAAGTGCTGTTAGCACAGTCACTTGCTCCTGTGTTACTGGGGTTCAGTAATGTCAGCTGTTCCCCTGCTGTGTGACGGCAAAAAGTCTGCTGCCTCCACCCTGTTCTCTTCTCATCCCTGGGCTACAACACCGCCAGTTGTTGCTCGGAAGTGCTGTTAGCACAGTAACACTTGCTCCTGTGTTACTGGGGTTCAGTAATGTCAGCTGTTCCCCTGCTGTGTGAACGGCAAAAAGTCTGCTGCCTCCACATGTTCTCTTCTCATCCCTGGGCTACAACACCGCCAGTTGTTGCCGGAAGTGCTGTTAGCACAGTTACACTTGTCTGTGTTACTGGGTTCAGTAATGTCAGCTGTTCCCCTGCTGTGTGAACGGCAAAAGTCCTGCTGCCTCCACCATGTTCTCTTCTCATCCCTGGGCTACAACACCGCCAGTTGTGCTCGGAAGTGCTGTTAGCACAGTCACACTTGCTCCTGTGTTACTGGGGTTCAGTAATGTCAGCTGTTCCCCTGCTGTGTGAACGGCAAAAAGTCCTGCTGCCCCACCTGTTCTCTTCTCTCCCTGGGCTACAACACCGCCAGTTGTTGCTCGGAAGTGCTGTTAGCACAGTGAACACTTGCTCCTGTGTTACTGGGGTTCAGTAATGTCAGCTGTTCCCCTGCTGTGTGAACGGCAAAAAGTCCTGCTGCCTCCACCATGTTCTCTTCTCATCCCTGGGCTACAACACCGCCAGTTGTTGCTCGGAAGTGTCATTGGCACGGGTACTCACTCCTGCCCAGACTGGTTACAGCACGCCATCTGTTTCCTCTCAGTGTAAACGTCACTTAGCCTCCAATAAGTTGTCCTGTCGTGTTGCGGTCGGGTTAGCCGACTCTATGGTGCTTGGAGTTTAGGTGCTTCCTATGTGTGCTGCGGGATATGCAAATAAGGCTGTTTCCGTTGTGACAATAGGACAATCACCCACTGTAGTACTGTGGGATTCGGTAACTGCGGCCGGCTCGCGGCCTGTCATCTTAAATTTCCATGGGTACCTTCTGCTACCCGTCGGGTTCCAGTACCGTCAGCTGGTTCTCCGCAGTGCCTTTGGCCTAGGTGCCTCCATCTCGGTATCCGAGTTCCAGCAACGTCTGCTGGTCCTTGGTAGTGCTTTGGAGCACAGGTACCTCCTGCTTAGTAACCGTGTCCCAGTAACGTCAGCTGGTCCTCGGTTGTGCCATTGGCTCTTTTCCTTCTGCTGCCCCTCCGGGTTCCAGCACAGTCAGCTGGTCCTCGTTACTTGCATTGGCTCTTGTACTTCTGCTACCGTCCGGGTTCCAGTACCGTCAGCTGGTTCTCCGCAGTGCCTTTGGCCTAGGTGCCTCCATCTCGGTATCCGAGTTCCAGCAACGTCTGCTGGTCCTTGGTAGTGCTTTGGAGCACAGGTACCTCCTGCTTAGTAACCATGTCCCAGTAACGTCAGCTGGTCCTCGGTTGTGCCATTGGCTCTTTTCCTTATGCTGCCCTCCGGGTTCCAGCACAGTCAGCTGGTCCTCGTTACTTGCATTGCTCTTGTACCTTCTGCTACCCGTCCGGGTTCCAGTACCGTCAGCTGGTTCTCCGCAGTGCCTTTGGCCTAGGTGCCTCCATCTCGGTATCCGAGTTCCAGCAACGTCTGCTGGTCCTTGGTAGTGCTTTGGAGCACAGGTACCCCCTGCTTAGTAACCGTGTCCCAGTAACGTCAGCTGGTCCTCGGTTGTGCCATTGGCTCTTTTCCTTCTGCTGCCCCTCCGGGTTCCAGCACAGTCAGCTGGTCCTCGTTACTTGCATTGGCTCTTGTACCTTCTGCTACCCGTCCGGGTTCCAGTACCGTCAGCTGGTTCTCCGCAGTGCCTTTGGCCTAGGTGCCTCCATCTCGGTATCCGAGTTCCAGCAACGTCTGCTGGTCCTTGGTAGTGCTTTGGAGCACAGGTACCTCCTGCTTAGTAACCGTGTCCCAGTAACGTCAGCTGGTCCTCGGTTGTGCCATTGGCTCTTTTCCTTCTGCTGCCCCTCTGGGTTCCAGCACAGTCAGCTGG
Source organism: Oophaga sylvatica (assembly GCA_033576555.1). Taxonomy (NCBI): domain Eukaryota; kingdom Metazoa; phylum Chordata; class Amphibia; order Anura; family Dendrobatidae; genus Oophaga; species Oophaga sylvatica. The sequence goes on along the minus strand of JARQOD010000004.1, from coordinate 60,237,009 downwards.
TCCTCGTTACTTGCATTGGCTCTTGTACCTTCTGCTACCCGTCCGGGTTCCAGTACCGTCAGCTGGTTCTCCGCAGTGCCTTTGGCCTAGGTGCCTCCATCTCGGTATCCGAGTTCCAGCAACGTCTGCTGGTCCTTGGTAGTGCTTTGGAGCACAGGTACCTCCTGCTTAGTAACCGTGTCCCAGTAACGTCAGCTGGTCCTCGGTTGTGCCATTGGCTCTTTTCCTTCTGCTGCCCCTCCGGGTTCCAGCACAGTCAGCTGGTCCTCGTTACTTGCATTGGCTCTTGTACCTTCTGCTACCCGTCCGGGTTCCAGTACCGTCAGCTGGTTCTCCGCAGTGCCTTTGGCCTAGGTGCCTCCATCTCGGTATCCGAGTTCCAGCAACGTCTGCTGGTCCTTGGTAGTGCTTTGGAGCACAGGTACCTCCTGCTTAGTAACCGTGTCCCAGTAACGTCAGCTGGTCCTCGGTTGTGCCATTGGCTCTTTTCCTTCTGCTGCCCTCCGGGTTCCAGCACAGTCAGCTGGTCCTCGTTACTTGCATTGACTCTTGTACCTTCTGCTACATTTACAAATTGAAGATTTTTTCAATGCTTTTTTGGGTAATCACTCTGGATCTCCAACAATGAAGACGACGACCCTGATGACCACCCGAAGAAGATGACGACCACAAGGACGACGAGCATCAAGCCAACCAGCCTAAACACCATCACAAAGAAGAAATAAAAGATTACCAAACAGGACTAAGAAGGTTAAGACAAACTACAAGATACAGAACAAGAGACTTAAGAACAATAAGCAGAAGATCAAAAAGCAGAAGAACATGAAGTATAAGACCAAAATGAAGAGCAAAATATATGCTCTAAATTCTAAGCAGAAGAAGACTAAGCAGTGTATGGGGGTGAGTCCGTTCCTCCTCGTGGTGCCCCTGGAAAATGCCTGCTGCTCAGGCTAAACTGAACACGGACAAATACTGTTGTAATTTAAATCTTTTGTGACAGCAAGAACGGAAGGATGAAAAATTCATACTTTGACAGATTACAAGTACAGGATTCTCTGTCACAAATAAGAATATGATGAAGAAGATGAAGTACAATATGAATAAGAATAATAGTTTAATAAGAAGAATCTGAGTAATGTTAACAAAAAGATGAATAGCAAGAAGTTTAAGAAGAAGATAAAGAAGGTGAAGATGAAGAATAATTTGATGAAAAAGATGATGCTGCTGAAGATTATGAAGGAGAAAGTGTGTGAAAAGTTAAAAAGGTGAAGAGCATGGAAGTTGTGAAAATATACATATTTGCCAAAATAGAAAAAACGTTAACAACATTGTCAATTTCTTCGTCAATCCGAACATCTTTAAAAAAAAAAATATTTATGCTATTCCATTTGATTGGGTTAAACATCTATGCCTTTAATGTCTCCTCAACCTTCCACAATACATTGTACATTACTCTTTGTTGTTTTCCTTCATGTACAATTAACCAACAAGGCAAGAATGGGGTTTTTTTTAATTCCGATATTTTGTTCCCATAGACTTACATTGGATTTCCGGTATCGGTATCGGGTATCGCCGATATTTTTTGGTATCGGCGATACCATTCCGATTCCGATACTTTTGGATATCGGAAAGTATCGCTCAACCCTACATATTTCATTGCATTAGGGGGATTATGTTGGATACTTTAGATTGGTCCAACCAATTTATGGCACTACGCAGCTTTTTTTTTAATATTTAGTGTAGGTACCTGCTTTTGTATACATGTAATTTCTATTTAATGTTGAAATTTGCACGTATGGTTGCTTTTTTCTCTCAGCTTTAATAAATAGTATTTGATGTCATCATAATATATATATTTATATTTTTTATTTAATTTATTATTACAAAACAAAATTTAATTCAATCTGACTCCTTATGCATGATTAATATAAGCTTGCAATTTGCATGCCAATTTATGTATTGTATAATTGACCTTTTGACTTTGTGTTGCAGATTTTGTGACAGACTTTATTATTACTTAGATTTTATTTCATAAATTGAATTTTTATGTAAAAAATTTGAATATACTGCATTATTTATAAAATTTAATTTGCAATTTTGAAATTTGAAATCAAACTGATTTTATGCCAAAAAAGGATTAATTACAATAACATTTCCATGCACATTACATCAGACAATCTTTGGAACAAAATTTTTTTTTCGTTACGAAGTTATAAATGTTAAAAGTTGACCAGCAATTTCTCATTTTTCCAACAAAATTTACAAAACCATTTTTTTAGGGACCACCTCACATTTGAAGTGAATTTGAGGGGTCAATATGACAGAAAATACCCAAAAGTGACACCATTCTTAAAACTGCACCCTCAACGTGTTCAAAGCCACATTCAAGAAGTTTATTAACCCTTTAGGTACTTCACAAGAATTGAAGCAATGTGGAAGGAAAAAATGAACATTTAACTTTTTTTCCCAAAATTTTTCTTTCGACACAATTTTTTTTAAATTTTGTCAAGGGTATCAGGAGAAAATGAACCACAATATTTGTTGTACAATTTCTCCAGAGTACACCGATATACCATGTGTGGGGGTAAACCACTATTTGGGCGCATGGCAGAGCTCGGAATGGAAGCAGCGCCATTTGACTTTTTTGGCTGGAATTGAGATTGGACGCCATGTCGCATTTGGAGAGTCCCTGTGTGCCTAAACAGTGGAAACCCCCACAAGTGACCCCATTTTGGAAACTGGACCCTCAAGGAACTCATCTAAATGTGTTGTGAGAGCTTTTAACCCCCAAGGGCTTCACAGAAGGTTATAACGTAGAGCCGTAAAATTAAAAAATCATATTTTTTCCACAAAAATGATCTTTTCATCCCAATTATTATTTTCCAAAGGATAAAAGGACCCCAAAAGTTATTGGGCAATTAGTCCTGAGTACGCTGATACCCCATATGTGGGGGTAAACCACTATTTGGGCGCATGGCAGAGCTCGGAAGGGAAGCAGCGCCATTTGACTTTTTTGGCTGGAATTGAGATTGGACGCCATGTCGCATTTGGAGAGTCCCTGTGTGCCTAAACAGTGGAAACCCCCACAAGTGACCCCATTTTGGAAACTAGACCCCCCAAGGAACTTATCTAAATGTGTTGTGAGAGCTTTTAACCCCCAAGCGCTTCACAGAAGGTTATAACGTAGAGCCGTAAATTAAAAAATCTATTTTTTTCCACAAAAATGATCTTTTCATCCCAATTTTTATTTTCCAAAGGATAAAAGGACCCCAAAATTTATTGTGCAATTAGTCCTGAGTACGCTGATACCCCATAGTGGGGGTAAACCACTATTTGGGCGCATGGCAGAGCTCGGAAGGGAAGCAGCGCCATTTGACTTTTTTGGCTGGAATTGAGATTGGACGCCATGTCGTATTTGGAGAGTCCCCGTGTGCCTAAACAGTGGAAACCCCCACAAGTGACCCCATTTTGGAAACTAGACCCCCCAAGGAACTTATCTAGATGTGTGGTGAGAGCTTTGAACCCCAAGGCTTCACAGAAGGTTATAACGTAGAGCAGTAAAATTAAAAAATCATATCTTTTCCACAAAAATGATCTTTCCACCCCCAACTGTTATTTTCCAAAGGGTAACAGGACCCCAAAAGTTATTGTGCAATTTGTCCTGAGTACGCTGATACCCCATATGTGGGGGGAAACCACTATTTTGACGCATGGCAGAGCTCGAAAGGGAAGTAGCGCCTTTTTCAAATGCAGACTTTGATGGAATGGTCTGTGGGTGTCATGTCACGTTTGGATAGCCCCTGATGTGCCTAAACAGTAGAAACCCCCCACAAGTGACTCCATTTTGGAAACTAGACCCCCCAAGGAACTTTTCTAGATGTGTGGTGAGCACTTTGAACCCCCAAGTGCTTCACAGAAGTTTATAACGTAGAGCCGTGAAAATGAAAAAATCATATTTTTTTCCACAAAAATAATCTTTTTGCCCCAAATTTTTATTTTTATAATGGTAACAGGAGAAATAGGACCCCAAAAGCTATTGTGCAATTTGTCCTGAGTACGCTGATATCCCATATGTGGGGGGGAACCACTATTTTGACGCATGGCAGAGATCGGAAGGGAAGGAGCACCGTTTTTAAATGCAGACTTTGATGGAATGGTCTGCGGGTGTCATGTCGCGCTTGGAGAGCCCCTGATGTGCCTAAACAGTAGAAACCCCCCACAAATGACCCCATTTTGCAAACTAGACCCCCCAAGGAACTTATCTAGATGTGTGGTCAGCACTTTGAACCCCCAAGGGCTTCACAGAAGTTTATAACGTAGAGCCGTGAAAATAAAAAAAATATTTTTTTCCACAAAAATGACCTTTTTGCCCCCAAATTTTTATTTTTATAAGGGTAACAGGAGAAATAGGACCCCAAAAGCTATTGTGCATTTTGTCCTGAGTACGCTGATACCCCATATGCGGGGGGGAACCACTGTGATCGCCTTACTGCGATCTTTGGGAGGCACAATGAACAAATCTACCAAAGGTGAAGAATTGGTCTTCTTTTTTACGCCGTTCCTCGTGCGATATTAGTGATTAGGCGACTTTATTCCTCGGATCGGTGCGATTACAGCGATACCAGATTTACACCCTTTTTTCATGTTTAGCTTCTGTCACACACTAAAAGATGCTTTTTTTTGGAATAATTTTTTGTAAGAATTTTTTGCATCGCCGTATTTTGAGAGCTATAATTTTTCCATATTTCGGCCGACAGAGTTATCTGTGGGCTTATTTTTGCGGGACGAGCTGACGTATTTATTGGTACCATATTCGGGCACATAACGTTTTTTGATCGCTTCCTATTCCGATTTTTGTGGAAGCAGAATGAACAAAAACCAGCAATTCAGGAATTGTTTTTTTTTTTATTTTTTTTCCCCCGTTCCGCGTGTGGTAAAATTGATAAAGCAGCTTTATTCTTCGGGTCACTACGATTACAGCGATACCTCATTTATATATTTTTTTTATGTTTTGGCGTTTTTTACACAATAAAGAATTTTATAGAAAAAATAATTATTTTTGCATCAGTTTATTCCGCGAGCTATAACTTTTTTATTTTTTCGCTGATGATGCTGTATAGCAGCTTGTTTTTTGCGGGACAAGATGACGTTTTCAGCGGTACCATGATTATTTATATCTGACTTTTTGATCGCGTGTTATTGCACTTTTTCCAAGCGGTGTGATGATACCGCTTGGAAAAAGTATAATTTACTACTTTTTTGTGTTTTTTTTTTTACGGCTTTCACTGAAGGGGTTAACTAGGGTTATGCTTTTATAGATGGGATTTTTACGGACATGGCGATACCTAACATGTGTATTTTTTTGTTTTTTATTTTTTTATTACATAAAAATGTGTATTTTTAGGGGATTTTTTTTAAATTATTTTTTAATATTTTTTTTACAATTTTTTTTAAAAAATGATTTTTTTCAACTTGTCCCTTTATGGGACTTTCACTTTTTTTTACTTTTTATTGCAGTTACAATGAATTGCAATGCTCTGGCATTGCAATGCATTGCAACTATAGTGGAAGCTGCTGTGACATGATCACAGCAGCTTCCCGTAGCTAAATGACCCGGAGGTTGTCATGACAACCCCGGGTCATCAAGGCAGAGATGGGCCCCTGCAAATACAGTGCAGGGTGCGATCTGAGGCAGAGGGAGCTCCCGACCCTCTGCTCCCCCCCTGAGCTCTGCGATCGCGCTGGATCGCAGCAGTCAGGGGGTTAACAGCCAGGGCGCGGTGGGGGCTCCGCTCCTGGCTGTCAGTGCAGGAAGCCTGGCCACTGCAGCGCCGGCTCCTGCACTGATCGCGCTGGGGAAGCTGAAATTTCAGCTCCTCCTGCGCGATCGCTGCTGTGTTTGGTCAGTCAGATTGACTGACCAATCACAGCGCTGTGAGTGCGGGGACCGACGGCAAAGGTCCCCGCACCGCTTGCCGTGCCTGTCAGCTGTCTGTGACAGCTGTCGGCACTGATCTACCACTGCGTGTTTACACGCAGTGGTAGATCAAGGGCATGACGTGCAGAGTCCGTCCTGGTGCCGGAACTGGCACCTTGCCATGACGGACTCTGCACGTCAGTGGACATTAAGGGGTTAATATTGTAACCTGAACTAACCACACAACTAGAGGTAGCCGTGGAGCATTCCCACGTTGATCCTAGACGCCTCGTCACAGCCTGAGAGATAACTACACCTAAAGGCAGAAAGATGAAAGCTATCTGCCCCGGAGCAGATCCCCAAAGAAAATAGGAAGCCCCCAAACATGTAATGGTGGTTAGACAAGAAGAAAGCACGGACACAGACAGAAAATAGAATGAGCAAACGCTGGGGCCCAATCTGTCTAGACAGAAAAGTACAGGAAAGAATTTTGACTGCAATCCAACAAAAAACCCTAACAAAAATACCAACACTTCTGATTGCCAAAAAACCTGAGATCACACAACCTCTTCCACCTAAATCAGATCTCTGGTGTAACAAAACGCTATTCAGCAAATTAAAAGTAACAAAAGAGCAAAGCAAAAGTGCAGACACAAACGGAGCACAATTGCAGCGCCAGACCCCCAAAAGGGGACAGGCTGCAGTCCACTGCAGGCAGCAAACCAGCAGAGAAAATCAAACAGAGAAAAAAAAATAAGCAAATACTTAACTGAAGGAGAGCAGGAAACTAGCATGGCTTCAAGCAAGACCAGAAGAACAATTGATAACCGGCAAGGCTGCTGGGAAATCAGGCCACTTATATCCTACCATTCAGCGCCAGTTGAAGGCCATTCATTAATCAGTTCATTACCCTCAGCAACCACCGGAGGGAGCCCCAGCTCAGAAGCCGCCTCCAGCATATTCACAACAGAGGAGGTAGACTGGAGTGCTCAGGGAGGCCTCCGGTCAGGATCACTGGCCTGCTTTACCCCCCATGTGGGGACGCAGGTGGGCCAGGATGGTTCCAAACCACCAGACACGGGGGGCGATGGGAGAAGGGGCGAACCCACGAACACCACTGCCCGGCTAAGAGGTTTTGCAGCACAGATGAGGTAAACTGCGGTCACCGTCCACCACAGCAAATGAAGTAACCTCTCCCTGCCCCATGGGGGACAGGAAAGACACTGGCGAGTAGGAGGTGGGAGGGACTTTTAACCTCTTTGTGCTTCCTGTCCCCATTAGGGAGTGGAGACAACCTCCATATGCTGTCGTGGAAAAATGATAATTACTTACCGGTAATTTGATTTTCCAGAGCCATGACAGCATCGTATGTGAGAGATGGTGTCCACCCCCAGGAACAGGAAACCTGCAGCAGAGATAAAAGAAGGGGGGCGGCACCTCTCTCCTCAGTTTGTTTAAGAGTATGCAAGGTAACCGCCAAATTAGTTCTCATATACAGTACAGACCAAAAGTTTGGACACACCTTCTCATTTAAAGATTTTTCTGTATTTTCATGACTATGAAAATTGTACATTCACACTGAAGGCATCAAAACTATGAATTAACACATGTGGAATTATATACTTAACAAAAAAGTGTGTAACAACTGAAATTATGTCTTATAGTCTAGGTTCTTCAAAGTAGCCACCTTTTGCTTTGATGACTGCTTTGCACACTCTTGGCATTCTCTTGATGAGCTTCAATAGGTAGTCACCGGGAATGGTTTTTCACTTCACAGGTGTGCCCTGTCAAGTTTAATAAGTGGGATTCATGGCCTTATAAATGGGGTTGGGACCATCAGTTGTGTTGTGCAGAAGTCTGGTGGATACAGAGCTGATAGTCCTACTGAATAGATTGTTAGAATTTGTATTACGGCAAGAAAAAAGCAGCTAAGTAAAGAAAAACGAGTGGCCATCATTACTTTAAGAAATGAAGGTCAGTCAGTCCGAAAAATTGGGAAAACTTTGAAAGTGTGCCCAAGTGCAGTTGCAAAAACCATCAAGCGCTACAAAGAAACTGACTCACATGAGTACCGCCCCAGGAAAGGAAGACCAAGAGTCACCTCTGCTTCTGAGGATAAGTTTATCCGAGTCACCAGCCTCAGAAATCGCAGGTTTACAGCAGCTCAGATTAGAGACCAGGTCAATGCCACACAGAGTTCTAGCAGCAGACACATCTCTACAACAACTGTTAAGAGGAGACTTTGTGCAGCAGGCCTTCATGGTAAAATAGCTGCTAGGAAACCACTGCTAAGGACAGGCAACAAGCAGAAGAGACTTGTTTGGGCTAAAGAACACAAGGAATGGACATTAGACCAGTGAAAATCTATGCTTTGGTCTGATCAGTCCAAATTTGAGATCTTTGGTTCCAACCACCGTGTCTTTGTACGACGCAGAAAAGGTGAACGGATGTACTCTACATGCCTGGTTCCCACCGTGAAGCATGGAGGAGGTGTGATGGTGTGTGGGTGCTTTGCTGTTGACACTGTTGGTGATTTATTCAAAATTGAAGGCATACGGAAGCAGCATAGCTACCACAGCATCTTGCAGCGGCATGCTATTCCATCCGGTTTGCGTTTAGTTGGGCCATCATTTATTTTTCAACAGGACAATGACCCCAAACACACCTCCAGGCTGTGTAAGGGCTATTTGACCAAGAAGGAGAGTGATGGGGTGCTACGCCAGATGACCTGGCCTCCACAGTCACCAGACCTGAACCCAATCGAGATGGTTTGGGGTGAGCTGGACCGCAGAGTGAAGGCAAAAGGGCCAACAAGTGCTAAGCATCTCTGGGAACTCCTTCAAGACTGTTGGAAGACCATTTCCGGTGACTACCTCTTGAAGCTCATCAAGAGAATGCCCAAGAGTGTGCAAAGCAGTCATCAAAGCAAAAGGTGGCTACTTTGAAGAACCTAGAATATAAGACATAATTTCAGTTGTTTCACTTTTTTGTTAAGTATATAATTCCACATGTGTTAATTCATAGTTTTGATGCCTTCAGTGTGAATGTACAATTTTCATAGTCATGAAAATACAGAAAAATCCTTAAATGAGAAGGTGTGTCAAAACTTTTGGTCTGTATATATATATATATATATATATATATATATATATATATATTGTAAGGTTTCAACTCACTCGGCTGCTTCAGAGGTAATCAGGAGACACGTTTCTTATCCAAAAAAATCATCAGGTTTATTACATCATAAACCTCACAGTCACATGCAATACAAATCTTCAGTACTTCAGCTCCTGCCTGGAGCCTCACTCCTCATAGACACAGAGACCTCTCTGTAATGTCCCGCCGGGACACATGGAAGTCTGTCCACACTGGTAGACTCCCACACTCTCTTCAGACACAGAGACCTCTCTGTAATGTCCGCCTGGACGCATGGAAGTCTGTCCACCCTGGCAGACTCCCACAACACTCTCTAACAGGTGCCAAGCACACTCCATTACATAGGCATAACCCCGCCCACAGGTGAGGTCAGGATCACATGGTTAGGTCACCTGATCATGACCTCATCACAGGTCCTTCAGATACACACAACCATATACAGGTTTTATCTTAGGTATTCAGACACATACCCCTTGGGTGGGTTTGTAGGTGACTGGACCCACCCAGCTCTAGTAGTCACCTGGAAGCCTCCCAATATATAGTACAACTCTCAGCAATAGATCTGCTGAACCAAAACATATCCAGGCTTCCATCACAGGGCCACCCACCTCTGCGATACATAACGTCCATCCATCACATGCCTCCATGCATATCCCGAGGAGCCTACACAGTGCCCTCTAGCTGCATCAGGTGTCACTACACCACATACCTCCCCCCTCTGTTCAAACTTGTGGGGTTGAACACTTGTTACCCGACCAGAGATCCTTCTCGGTCATCTCTGCCAGTCAAACCGTCTGGCTAAGTCGGGCCTCTGTCAGACCACCCGCCTTCCCAGCGGTCAGTACGGCTTCGCAATTCCCTTGCACCCATACGTCCTGTCTGGTCTGAGTCCTTTTTATTTCGTCCACTACAGGTTCTCTTGCTTAGGTCACTCATCACTGAGCTAACTGAGGCATCACTATTTCTACCTCTTCCATCAGGCGCTCTTCGCCTCTCAACACTACGGATTGAAGGTGGCGGCCATCTTCTTCCATTTCCTGCAGCTCTCTGTTGACCTGCTCCTCTCCAGTCGTAGCTGCTCTACTTCTCTCAAGTATGACACACGATACTCCAGGAGCATCCGGATATTCCCAAGGCTCTCCCTGGATCCGACAACGAGGAATGGGACCATCCCATCTTCACCCCTGACCTGGACTTCGTCATCAGCCGGAATCCTGACTCTCGTCACACCGGACTTATTCACCATCTCCTGCATCACTTTCCCAAGTCTTCCGATGACTTTCTTCACCAGACCTCTGGGCACTTGAATGATGTCTTCCACCAAGCCAAGCTGATTTTGCGTCTTTCTTGCTTGCTCCAGACGTCGAGCGGCTTCTTTATTTCTCAACAGGATCACCTGTTTCGTGCGGAGGTGCATGTCCCTCAGGATAGCCACTCGCTTCAGTGTGACTTCCTTAGTCGACAGTATGACTGTTTCATCTCTGGCACCCAGTTCACACTGCATGCTTCTACTGCCTTTCTAAAGGCCTCATGCACCTCCTCAATGGCACACACTTTTCGCCTGTCTTCGGGTATCTCTATTACACACTTGAAAACCAACCGTCACCTTCTTGGACAGACTGTTGGACCTCCTCATCCTGAGCGTTAGTACAGTTTTCCAAGACATCGCTCTCCCTTGTGTATCCATCTGCATGGCACTTCTGCTGGATTTCTTCTCCCGTGGATTTCTGGAGCTGAGCACTAGTCTCCTCCTTTATCTTGAGCTCTCTGAGAACTCTATCTCGCTCTTCTGCCAAGCCGCGACACTCATCCTCCCTCCGGAGAAGCTCCTGCTGATGCTTCTCTTGGGCCTCTCTGAGCTTAGAGACTTCCTTCTCCAGCTCCTCCACTTTATGCTCAATTACTTGTCTTAGGACCCTTTCTCGCTCGACTGTCTTTTTTACTGACTCTTTAAGCAGCTCCATCTCATGGTCCTGCTCTCTTTTAGCCAGCACATGTCGCACCATTACCTCTTCAATTAAATTTTCGGCTGAGTACTCTTGCCCACGCACACTCTGCGTCTCCAGAGTTCCACCGTTCCTGCATCCGCAGTTTCCACTGTCTCACGACTCCCGGTAACTTCAGAGAGCTCCAACTCTGCCTCCTTATCAAGGACAGTCACCTGACCGGTATCTGACCCTGACTCTTCCTCATCATTTCTCTTCTTAGAGGATGTAGCCTGTCCCGCCTTTCCGCGGCCCCTGCGGCGAGAGGAAGATCGGCCATTTTTACTTGGCTCCACCTTACTGCACTCGCTTTCCCTTGCGGTCGAGTCACAGTCTGCACAAGAGTCACTCCCACTCCCCTGTCATCCTGGAACAGCACGTCCCACCTAGACAGGTGTCAGACCCCTGTGCTGGAGCTAAACCGTTTCCCACGGTCACACGTCTCGTCACCTCCAAGTCCCCGAGTTGGTCTGACCCACACTTTCTTTGGTCACCTGGGGCTCGGGACTATCGCTATTAGGGGTTACCTCCTTTTCACACTTCACACGACAAGGAACCACTACAGCCGCCTGCTGTGATGGGGCTCCCTTAGGGTCATTCCGTCTCTCCTCTGAGCAACCCCACACTTCATCAACCTCCATGCATTTTCAAAAAATACAAAGTCCCGTTTCCTCTCATAGGGGTACAATACGTTCGGTGGTATACCGCCATCTTGATCCTCGACACTTGTGGACATCTCAAGCATCACCCTGTCTACCAAATAGTCCACAGAGAGCCCGTGGATGCAGCACACCTGGACCATCTTATGCGCTAAGACTTCTCAATTTTTCATATTTCTAAGGTAATGATGTAATTCATTTTTGATATTTTTCATATTTCGTGTTTGCAAGCTATAGCGCTACAGTGTGCTACCTTTTCTTCTTGTATGTATATGAGTTGGTGACTCTAGGTTTAGCACCTGTTCACACTGAATCTAAGTTTGGATGTGCCGGTCAGTTTTTTGATATGTATTCATTTACCTTCTGCCTGAGCACTCCACCTGGTGGTCACAGGCCTTTTAATTACAGCAGGTTCATCACCCCTCCACAGAGATGTAGATTTTAGTCTGAAAAGAGGATTCATAGGTTCCCATGCAGACAGACTTTTCTAAAGCGAGGATAGGCATTAGTTAGGGACCTGATATACGAGAAGAGCCTTGACGTGGCTATCAGGCTCACATAATTTGGCCATCTTATGCGCTAAGACTTCTCAATTTTTCATATTTCTAAGGTAATGATGTAATTCATTTTTCATATTTTTCATATTTCGTGTTTGCAAGCTATAGCGCTACAGTGTGCTACCTTTTCTTCTTGTATGTATATGAGTTGGTGACTCTAGGTTTAGCACCTGTTCACACTGAATCTAAGTTTGGATGTGCCGGTCAGTTTTTTGATATGTATTCATTTACCTTCTGCCTGAGCACTCCACCTGGTGGTCACAGGCCTTTTAATTACAGCAGGTTCATCACCCTCCACAGAGATGTAGATTTTAGTCTGAAAAGAGGATTCATAGGTTCCCATGCAGACAGACTTTTCTAAAGCGAGGATAGGCATTAGTTAGGGACCTGATATACGAGAAGAGCCTTGACGTTGCTATCAGGCTCACATAATTTGGCCATCTTATGCGCTAAGACTTCTCAATTTTTCATATTTCTAAGGTAATGATGTAATTCATTTTTCATATTTTTCATATTTCGTGTTTGCAAGCTATAGCGCTACAGTGTGCTACCTTTTCTTCTTGTATGTATATGAGTTGGTGACTCTAGGTTTAGCACCTGTTCACACTGAATCTAAGTTTGGATGTGCCGGTCAGTTTTTTGATATGTATTCATTTACCTTCTGCCTGAGCACCCCACTGGTGGTCACAGGCCTTTTAATTACAGCAGGTTCATCACCCTCCACAGAGATGTAGATTTTAGTCTGAAAAGAGGATTCATAGGTTCCCATGCAGACAGACTTTTCTAAAGCGAGGATAGGCATTAGTTAGGGACCTGATATACGAGAAGAGCCTTGACGTGGCTATCAGGCTCACATAATTTGGCCATCTTATGCGCTAAGACTTCTCAATTTTTCATATTTCTAAGGTAATGATGTAATTCATTTTTCATATTTTTCATACTTCGTGTTTGCAAGCTATAGCGCTACAGTGTGCTACCTTTTCTTCTTGTATGTATATGAGTTGGTGACTCTAGGTTTAGCACCTGTTCACACTGAATCTAAGTTTGGATGTGCCGGTCAGTTTTTTGATATATACTTTTTCTCGGTCAGACAGAGAACTAGCTGAGTTCCTTTCAGAGTCACCTGACTCTTTGAGTCCAACTGTCCAGAGACTCCTTCCCTATGTAACATTACAGTACACACCTGTGGACTGTTATCAAACGGGAAGTCTATGCCACATGCGGAATACGTATAACACCCACACCGCTGTTCCTCAGATATGTCCACTGAGGAAACCGGTGCCACCCCTTTTTGGGACACCACCCCCTTTTGATTTGCCGCCCCCTTTTGGGACTCCGCCCCTTCCGGGCCACCATCCCAATTTGGGTTACCACCCCCTTTTAGGCGACCATCCCAATTTTGGGTTGCTGCCCCCTTTTGGGACTCCTCCCCTCTAGGGACACCACCCAACACTGGGGTACACATCACGGCTCTTACAGGCCCCAGTCCACACAGTACCCTTTAGACAGTGACTTTCACTTAGGCGTGTACTGGCTCTTTAAGAGTTTGTGTGCCTCGGTTCACACTGTCCTTTTTTTCCACACCAGCTCCTGCTGGTACTGCCACCGCTTCCGTTGCAGCCACCAACAACCAGCACCTCCAGATGCTACTCCTAAGTGCTGTGGCTGTTACTGCAGCTCGGCTGCTGCAGAACTTCTTGCTGCAACAGTCACTGTAGCTCTGCTACCACAAGTCTCTGCACGCTGCGCTGTCTTGCCGCTTGTCACCTTCGACTCCTCCCAGCCACAGCAAACACGTGTTCCAGAAAAAAAAAAAAACAGTTTCTCACTGACCCGTCAGCACAACACAGACTCCTGTCTGTTACACTCTCGGGCAGAGAGATTTTCCGGACACCTCCTCTCTCATGGAGGCATTCCACAAAGGAAAAAAACAGTTTCTCACTGACCCGTCAGTACACCACAGACTCCTGTCTGTTACCTGTTGATCACTCAGGTTTCCGGACACCTCCTCTCTCATAGAGGCATCCCACAAGGACAAAACAATCTCTCACTGACCCGTCAGTACACCACAGACTCCTGTCTGTTACCTGTTGGCCACGCAGGTTTCCGGACACTCCTCTTCAGAGGCATCCAACAAAGGAAAAAAAAACAGTCTTTCTCTCACGAACAGTTCCTCTGGTCCCGACCAGCATAACACGGTTTTCAAGACCGTTACCTGTTGGCGTCAACCACACAGGTTCGTGGAGACCTCCTCCTCAGAGGTATCCTATCAGCATGCTTTTTCTCCATTTTCAATGACCCCGGTCAACATAACACAGACTCCTGTCTGTCACCACTGCTTAACAGCTTCTTCAGATACCTCATATCTGAGGCACCACATAAACATAACCACAGTTTATTCGTGACCACTGGTCACACTCACGGTTTTCACAGACCGTCCGTTCCTCCTCTGGTTTCTGATTCCCAGTCCTGCAACATGTGCTCCTTGGGTCGCTGCCAGCATTCCATCCACCAATTGTAAGGTTTCAACTCACTCGGCTGCTTCAGAGGTAATCAGGAGACACGTTTCTTATCCAAAAAATCATCAGGTTTATTACATCATAAACCTCACAGTCACATGCAATACAAATCTTCAGTACTTCAGCTCCTGCCTGGAGCCTCACTCCTCATAGACACAGAGACCTCTCTGTAATGTCCGCCGGGACACATGGAAGTCTGTCCACACTGGTAGACTCCACACTCTCTTCAGACACAGAGACCTCTCTGTAATGTCCCGCCTGGACGCATGGAAGTCTGTCCACCCTGGCAGACTCCCACAACACTCTCTAACAGGTGCCAAGCACACTCCATTACATAGGCATAACCCCGCCCACAGGTGAGGTCAGGATCACATGGTTAGGTCACCTGATCATGACCTCATCACAGGTCCTTCAGATACACACAACCATATACAGGTTTTATCTTAGGTATTCAGACACATACCCTTGGGTGGGTTTGTAGGTGACTGGACCCACCCAGCTCTCCTAGTCACCTGGAAGCCTCCCAATATATAGCACAACTCTCAGCAATAGATCTGCTGAACCAAAACATATCCAGGCTTCCATCACAGGGCCACCCACCTCTGCGATACATAACGTCCATCCATCACATGCCTCCATGCATATCCGAGGAGCCTACACAGTGCCCCTAGCTGCATCAGGGGTCACTACACCACAATATATATATATATATATATATATATATATATACTGTATATCAATTTTAAATAAATCCCCAACAGTGTCACCAGCAAAGCACCTCCACACCATCACACTCCTCCTCCATGCTTCACGGTGGGAACCAGGCATGTAGAGTCCATACGTTCACCTTTTCTGCGTCGCACAAAGACACGGTGGTTGGAACCAAAGATCTCAAATTTGGATTGATCAGACCAAAGCACAGATTTCCACTGGTCTAATGTCCATTCCTTGTGTTCTTTAGCCCAAACAAGTCTCTTCTGCTTGTTGCCTGTCCTTAGCACTGGTTTCCTAGCAGCTATTTTACCATGAAGGCCTGCTGCACAAAGTCTCCTTTAACAGTTATTGTAGAGATGTGTCTGCTGCTAGAAATATGTGTGGCATTGACCTGGTCTCTACACTGTGTTCCAAATTATTATGTAAAAATTGTTTAGGAGTGATAACGTAAGAATTTTTTTTGTTTGTCAGTTAAACTCATTGATGGTGATGTGTGTCATGGCTCTTTATATCACTGTAAGCAATTGCAGACACCTGTGCTGATTAGTTTGGCAGGTGTGTCCAATGAAAGGCAAGACTACTTAAGAAGG
Source organism: Oophaga sylvatica (assembly GCA_033576555.1). Taxonomy (NCBI): domain Eukaryota; kingdom Metazoa; phylum Chordata; class Amphibia; order Anura; family Dendrobatidae; genus Oophaga; species Oophaga sylvatica. The sequence goes on along the minus strand of JARQOD010000004.1, from coordinate 60,220,912 downwards.
CTGTCCCACATAATTAAGCAGCCTACATTTTCTGTCAAAATGGGAAAGAAAAAGGATGTGTCGGCTGCTGAGAAGCAACAAATTGTGGAGTGTTTAGGTCAAGGCATGACTACAATCAACATTGCCAAGACACTTCATCGTGATCATCGCACAATCAAGAAGTATGTAGCTTATTCACAGTACACACGTGTGCGTGCTGATAAGGGAAAATTGAGGACTCTTTCCTACAGGCAATTACATCAGGTTAAAAGAGCAGCAGCAAAAAAAAGCCTTGTCATAGCAGCAGACAAGTGTTTGAAGCTGTTGGTGCCTCCAACGTCCCCGAACAACAAGATGCAGGGTCCTTCAGAGGTTTGCAACTGTGCGTAAGCCATCCTGTCGACCTCCTCTATCCACTGCACACAAGCAGAAACGGCTCCAGTGGGCCAAACAATACATGAAGACTGACTTCAAAACTGTTTTGTTCACCGATGAGTGCCGTGCATCGCTCGATGGTCCAGATGGATGGAGTGGAGGATGGCTGGGTGATGGACACCCCATGCAAACAAGGAGGAGGTGGAGTAATGTTTTGGGCTGGAATCATGGGGAGAGAGATTGTCGGCCCCTTTAGGATCCCTGAAGGGGTATAGATGAACTCCATAGTGTATGTTGAGTTTCGCAAACAGCACTTCCTGCCATGGTTCAAGAAGAAGAACCGTGCATTCCGCAGCAAGATCATTTTCATGCATGATAATGCACCGTCTCATGCAGCACATAACACATCTGCATCTCTGGCTGCTATGGGCATAAAAGGGGACAAACTTATGGTGTGGCCCCATGCTCCTCTGACCTCAATCCCATTGAGAACCTCTGGAGCATCATCAAAAGGAGTGTCTATGATGGCGGGAGGCAGTTCACATCTAAGCAACAGCTCTGGGAGGGTATTCTGTCCTCATGCAAAACAATTGAAGCAAAAACCATCCAAAACCTGACAAATTCAATGGATGAGAGTTCAGAAGCTCCTTTCGAACAAGGGGTCCTATGTGCAAATGTAACATCACTTAGAATAAAGTTTTGAGTTGAAAACTGTTTGATTTCAGTTTGTAATAACCTGCTAATGCTTATAATTTCAAAAATTACCATTTTTTTGTTCTTTATTAAAATGAAAAGGTTGAAAACTCTGCTGTGCATAATAATTTGGAACATGCATTTTGAGTGCAGTTTGTTTTATTTTTTTTAAAAAATATACAGTTATCATAGGCAGTTTGTACAAAAACCTTTCAATTGTACTCTAATAGTTATTTGACTGGAAAATTACAATGACTGCAATTCATATAGGTAATTTGGGAAAATCTGAGAAAATATTATTTGCATAATAATTTGGAACACAGTGTAATCTGAGCTGCTGTAAACCTGCAATTTCTGAGGCTGGTGACTCGGATAAACTTATCCTCAGAAGCAGAGGTGACTCTTGGTCTTCATTTCCTGGGGTGGTCCTCATGTGAGTCAGTTTCTTTGTAGCGCTTGATGGTTTTTGCAACTGCACTTGGGCACACTTTCAAAGTTTTCCCAATTTTTCGGACTGACTGACCTTCATTTCTTAAAGTAATGATGGCCACTCGTTTTTCTTTACTTACCGTATTTTTCGGACCATAAGACGCACTTTTTCCCCCCAAAATTTTGGGGGAAAATGGGGGTGCGTCTTATGGTCGCAGCATATCTAAAATTGCGGTGGCGACGGCGGTCCCGGTGGCGGCAGCAGCCTTCCTGTGGTGCGGTGGTGGTGTCGGGGCAGCAGCGGGGCTCTGTGCTGTGTGGGGGGCTCCGCCAGCATTTCGTCCTAGCCGGAAAGCGCCCGCAGCTGCGACGTGGTGGCCTCCTGAAAGATCATGGCCACCAGAGGCCTCCGATGGCGGTCCCGATCAGCCTGCGTGCGGTGGTGGTTTCGGGGCAGCAGCGGGGCTCTGTGCTGCGTGGGGGGGCTCCGCCGGCATTTCGCTGTTAGCCGGAAAGCCCCCCACAGCTCCGCTGCTGCGACCCCGTGCCGTCCTGAAAGCTGGTCTCCAGAAACATGGCCGCCGCCTGCTGAAATTCAAATCTCGGCAACGAGATCTTGTCCTGAGATCTCAGGAGACGAGATCTCGTTGCCGAGATTTGAATTTAAGCTTTCGGAGACCAGCTTTCAGGACGGCACGGCGTCGCAGCAGCGGAGCTGCGGGGGGCTTTCCGGCTAACAGCGAAATGCCGGCGGAGCCCCCCACGCAGCACAGAGCCCCACTGCTGCCCCGACACCACCACGCACGCAGGCTGATCGAGGCCGCCACCGGAGGCCCCTGGCGGCCATGATCTTTCAGTAGGCCACAGCATCGCAGCTGCGGGGGCTTTCCGGCTAGGACGAAATGCCGGCGGAGCCCCCCATGCAGCACAGAGCGCCGCTGCTGCCCCGACTCCACCACCGCACCACAGGGAGGCTGTATTGGGACCGCCGCCGGATTTGTGAGTACGGTATATTGCCACCCCACAGAACACAGCCACCCCACAGTGCACAACCACCCCACAGAACACAGCCACCCCACAGTGCACAACCACCCCACAGTACACAGCCACCCCACAGTGCACAACCATCCCATAGAACACAGCCACCCCACAGAACACAGCCATCCCACAGAACACAGCCACCGCACCAGCCTTGACCACCGAACGACCCCAGTGACCACTCCTCTACCTGTGCTGATCCCTTCGCTGGTAAGCTGAATTCGGACTGTTAGACGGACCCCCATTTGACACATTATTTTTTTCCCTATTTTCCTTCTGAAAATTTGGGGTGCGTCTTATGGTCCGGTGCATCTTATAGTCCGAAAAATACGGTAGCTGCTTTTTTCTTGCCATAAAACAAATTCTAACAGTCTATTCAGTAGGACTATCAGCTGTGTATCCACCAGACTTCTGCACAACACAACTGATGGTCCCAACCCCATTTATAAGGCCAGAATTCCCACTTATTAAACCTGACAGGGCACACTACCTCTTGAAGCTCATCAAGAGAATGCCAAGAGTGTGCAAAGCAGTCATCAAAGCAAAAGGTGGCTACTTTGAAGAACCTAGAATATAAGACATAATTTCAGTAGTTACACACTTTTTTGCTAAGTATATTATTCCACATGTGTTATTTCACAGTTTTGATGCTTTCAGTGTGAATGTACAATTTTCATAGTCATGAAAATACAGAAAAATCTTTAAATGAGAAGGTGTGTCCAAACTTTTGGTCTGTACTGTATATACATATATATATGTAAATATATATACAGTGTATATATATATATATATATATATGTATGTATATATATATATATATATATTATATATATTACTCCATCATAACCTAGCTACGTTATCTACCTTCTTTATATACATATCTATACACACATTTTTTTTTGTGCATCACACAACCATCACCAAGATAGGGCGGGAATTAATGCGGTGCTGTCATGGCTCTGGAAAATCAAATTGCCGGTAAGTAATTATCATTTTTTCCCTTCCCCATGACAGCACCGTACGTCAGAGGAAGAAATAGAAGAGACTCTTAGGGTGGGACAACAGCAGATGACACCTTTCTACCAAAGGCAAGATCTGAGAGTCCTAAATCTAGCCTATAATGACGGAAAAAGGTGGAGGGTGAAGACCATACCGCTGTATTTGCAAATGTGGTCAGCACCACTGGGTTTCGAACTGACCAAGGTACCACCCTTTCCAGATTTTCGGTGTTCAACCACCACTTTAATGTGCTGTGTACCCGTGGTGTCAAAGTCAACTGCCGGTTCAGGTTAGACGGGTCTTTTACCTGTTCGGAAAGGACCCTGCCACTGCAACTCTCTTGTGTGGCTTTGCGCCCACTGGACCGCTGGGATTGTTGCTGTCAAGGTGCCCAAGAGTGACATTGCCTCTCGTATTGAAATGGCTTGACCGGGTTGTGTCTGCCGTATCCTGTGTTGAATGGAGTGAATTTTTCTTCTTGGGAGGACACACTGTTGTTTGACTGAATCTAATTGTATCCAAGGAACTCCTGTGTTTGGGCTGGAGCTAATCTTGATTTTTTTAAGTTTATTATCCAGCCTAGCCCAGTTAACACTTCCAGCACTCTTGTGACCGCTTCCCAACAGTTTCCCTCGCTGTCCGCTACCACGAGGAAGTCGTCCAGATAGGGCACCAGTAGTATGTTTTCCTTCCTGAAAAAGGATGCTACTTCTGAGGTTATTTTTGTGACTATACGGGGTGCTACAGACACCCCGAAGGGAAGACATTGATATTGCAGATGAGTAGGGACCTGAGCAATTTCTACCACCAATCTTAGATACCGCTGGTGTCCCTCCCAGATGGGTACATGGTAGTAAGCGTCTGTTAGGTCAATCACTGCCATGTAACAGCCGGGGTCGAGCAGCCACACTGCTGACCTCAAGGTCTCCATCTTGAATCTCTCTATCCGGATATACCGGTTTAGTGCCTTTAGGTTGAATATCGTCCTCAGTGAGCCGTCTGGTTTTGGTGTGAGGAACAGGGTGCTGTAGAATCCCTCTCCTATCTGGTGGTGTGGTACCTTTATCAATACTTCTTTTTCCATGAGGAGGTAAATCTCCTTCTCTAGTGTGGCTTGGTTCTTTTTGGACACGTGAGTCAGTCTCATTAGCTGCGGCGGGGCCTTGAGGAAGTCTAGTCGCAGGCCTTCGGATAACAAATTGGTTACCCACCATGAGCGGGTAACGTTGACCACTGATGAATAAAGTTCCGAAGCCTTCCCCCCCACAGGCATTCTGGCGTCATTGATGTTTCGAGTCAGATCTGGGAGGGCCCTTATTAAAGAGGAATCCTTTATCCCTTCTTTCTCTCCAGGGTCTACCCCGCACGGACCTGTTGTCTGAGCGGTTTCTGCTCCCTCTATTCCCTGATCCACGAAAGGACGAATGAGCGTCACTCTACCAGAGTCTAGAGAAGGAAGGTGGCGGGAATCGTTTATTCCTGTCTGACGCCTGTACCAGGATCTCATCTAACGTCTTCCCGAAAAGGTACTGCCCTTCACAAGGCATTGCACAGAGCTTGACTTTTGACTGGAAATCTGCCGCCCAATTCTTCAGCCATAGTGCTCTGCGCCCTGAATTAGAAAGAGCGCAAGCACGGGCGGCACTTCGTACGGAGTCTACAGCGGCATCTGCCAGGAATCCTGCCACTTTTTGTAGGGATGGTATTGCTTCCAGCAACCTCTCTCTTGGGCACTTATTTTTAATCTGGTCACTTAACTCTTCCAACCACTTGACCATAGCACGAGCTGTGAAAGTGGTGGCTACCCCAAGTTTGAACGACCATGCTGAAGCCTCCCAAGCGGATGTAGAAAGGTATCAGCTTTCTTGTTGAGAGGGTCTTTTGAGGCCCCCATATCTTCAAAGGTAGGGCTATTCCTTTACAGGTACTGGCGATAGTAACGTCCAACTTAGGCGCTTTCTCCCACTTTTCACAAATGGGTATTTCCGTTTTAATGCCTGCGGAATCGACATCTTTTTATTGGGCTTTTTCCATTCTCTTTTTATTAGATTTAGCAGATTATCATGAAAGGGAAAAACTTTACGTTTTTTCCCCTCCAGATTACTGAACATGGAATCTTGAATCGTCCGTTGTTCCGTAGGCGTTTCAACCCCCATAGTAGACCTGACCAGTTTAAGTAACCTTCCTGATATCTTCGGATAAAAAGTAAGGGTGGCCAGTGGCCACATTCCTCGTCCGAGGAGTCCAGGTCTGAGCTACCCGAGGGGCCTAATTTCGCAAGCTCATCATCCAAATCTATATCACTTTGATTCGCCGTGGGGGGGGGGGGGTTAGGGGTGGGTTTTCGGAGCTAAGTTTAGTCTGCTGTCTTAACTGCTCCTTCACCGTTGTCCTTACTTCTCGGATAATAGTTTTAATGCTCTGAAGTAGGGACGGTGATTCTTCCGCCACCGTTTTTTCAACGCATAAGCGACAGATTCGCTTATCGTACGTCCTGGGGAGGGTTTTCCTGCATAAGGCACATGCTTTGTTTTTTTGTTTAGACGTGGCCTTTTTTCCCTAAGAGAAAGGACAGGATACGGCCATTAATTGCACACGTTATTTTGCCTCAGGCCGGCGTCACACTAAGGCCGGCGTCACACTAGCGAGTTTGATGCGAGTTAGTCGCACGGGTCTAGGGTTGAGCATTCCGATACTTCCGATACCTGAAATCCAATGTAAGTCTATGGGAACAAAATATCGGAAGTACTTCCGATACTTACTTCCGATATTTTGTTCCCATAGACTTACATTGGATTTCAGGTATCGGAATGCTCAACCCTACGCACGACTTACTCGCATCAACACCCGGCACGGCCGCCCGCTCTCGGACTAGAGTGCGCAGCGGCATAGAAATACATGCAGCCGCGCACTCTGGTCCGAGAGCGGGCGGCCGTGCCGGGTGTTGATGCGAGTAAGTCGTGCGACTAACTCGCATCAAACTCGCTAGTGTGACGCCGGCCTCAAGAGGAATACAGACGAGTGAGAGGCATGAAAATAACGCATTACACTCGGACAAATATTTCTCTATGGGGCAGCTCTGATCATCCGTATATTTCTTGGCCGTATTTTAGGGGCCGAGAAACTCGCAGCATGCTGCAATTGTCAGCGTATTACGCCCGCAGTATGCCAATGCAAGTCTACGGGTGCGAGAAAAATACGGATTACACACGGACCATACGTGTGACTTGCGAGAAATATGCACCTGTGTCCTTTAGAAAAGCCAGCAATTCATCCCCGGCTATACTGTAAAATCACACTGACAGGTTTAATAAAATGGAAATAATAGATATGTACACATATAAATATATATATATTCTATGTCATTGTGACATATATAGATATACATATATTTATAGTTCATACACTTCTACATAGTATAATAGCCGCTAATTCAATTGCCGGCTTCTGTAAAATCATTACATAACTTGACATGAAATGACACATGGTTTACATACAGTAAACCATTTCATGTAGTTTGATATATGGTTTTGATTAGCAATTACATGAGTGTATGTGTGCAAAATTTCATACATGTATGTGTTAATTAAATGTGTAAATTCGTTGAAAAAAAATATGCGTGGGCTCCCGCTGTATTTTCTCCACGAGACAGGGAAAGCCAGTGAATGAGGGCAGATAATCATAGCCTAGGGAGGGAGAATTTTTTTTGTGCCCCCCCTGGCTACTAACATCTGCCCCCAGCCACCCAGAAAAGGCACATCTATTATTAGATGCGCCTTTTCTGGCACTTAGCCCGTCTATTCCCATTGCCCTGTAGCGGTGGCTAATGGGTTAAGCCAACTTGCTATTGGAAGGTGACATTAAGCCGGGTTAATAATGGAGAATTGTCAATTAGACAACTATCCATTATTAATCCTATTGAATTAAATGGTTAAAAAAAAACACACACACATTAATTACAAATTATTTTAATGAAATAAATAGTTTTTGACCAAATTTTATTGTACTGGTAATCCTTCCGAATCCCTTGTTCTCCTGTAATAAAGATAAAATAATAAAGCAACCATATTCTTACCTCTCCGGCGCTGTCGGGTCCCACGCTGCAATCCATCTGAAAGGGTTAACAGGTTTACAGCGGGGACCGCTGCTAATGCTGGCAGCCCGCCTGTAAACCCCCAAATGAATGATTCATCTCCCCGGCTCTCAGGTGATGAGCTGATTAGTGTGGGAAGCTTAATTGTTTCCCACGCTATTCAGTTCACTTCAGGTCAGCCGGGGACTCCCTCTGATGTCACTGATGCTGTGACCATGTGTCATTTCATGTCGGGCTCTGTAATGATTTTACAGAAGCCGGCAATTGAATTAGCGGCTATTGTACTATGTAGAAGTGTATGAACTACAAATATACAGTATGTGTATATTTTTATATATATATATATATATATATATATATATATATACGTATTCTTTTTTTGTGATGTAAAAACTTTGATTTGGATCCATTATATGTCGGTTTTGCAAGCCGGCGACAAAATCTCGCCGTACGGATGCTATACGGATGTTTACATGCGCAAAATATGCAGCCACACGTTGACAACGGATGACATACAGATCACTGTTCAGGGAACTTTTCTGCATATTACGTCCATACAATACGGTCCGTATTTTAATACTTTGGGTCTGACGCTGGCCTTACAAAGGCACTTACCCACCGACCCCCTTGGGTACCACAGACTGCGTGCTCGTCTGTTGCACGCTCTTCAGCCACGGGATCCACGCTTCCTCTGAAGCTGTCACCACTACCTGGATCGCCTGTTTTTGCGCTGGGGAGCGGTGTGCACACCACTGGAGCAGCTTCCTCCTGGAAGTGTCAAGCACACCGCCTCCCCCAGCGTGCGACGTCACTTCCGGCGCGACTGGAAATCGCCCCACTCAGCGGGGAATAAGGCACGGACCTCAAGCAGCCCCAGTACGCCGGGATGAGAGCGCCACCACACCCAGCTGCTCTTCCCCCGGGCCTGTCTGCCGACTGGCTTCATCAGAGGGGGATCCCCCTGGAGGTATTTCGCCTGCCCCAGGCATCCACCTGCAGGAACACTGATGCCATTTGAATGCTGTACATGTTTTTCACAGACCCATGGATTTGTATTGGCCCTTGTCATCTGTGCTGCCAGGGAAAAAAAAAAAAAAACGACAGACATGTTTCCATGAGTTTTGCATGGACAATTTGTGGAAAAAAAAAACAATTAACAGACATGTGAATCACACCATAGAATATAATGGGCATGTGTCACATCTCTGACTATCCAGATACCATACAAGGACATCTGAATGAGGCCTTACAGAGGCAGAAAGATTGAAAATAAAAAGATGCGACTGTGCACTGAACGGCTCAGCCAGAAAGCTGCACCAAGTACATGCACTTTCTGTGGTCACATCCTGCTGATATATTTCCTTTAGCTTAAATACTCCTAAAAGGAGTCCATTTTTTTAATGTGTACCAAACACTGTAGCATCACTTGATTGGTGAGCATATAAAAAACAAAAAAAAAAAACAAAACATACCACATGCCATAGGTTTACAATGTGTTGAAAGATGTCATGTGGACATGCACTAAGTGAATTACATGTATTGAGCCTGAAAAGGCATTACCATAATGACAGTGACAGCAGTGCAGGAACAACATGGCTGTGCACGTTTCATCTGGTGTCACATACCTGCGTCAGGGTTCAGAAACCTTCTACTGGTTGGAATCCGTACCATGTTCATTCCTTATGCACCTTTGTTTGGTGGCTGCCCACTCGCTATACTTTGAAGTATGGATGCCGGCAAAAAAGAGAATGATTGCCAGCGTTTTCTAAGGCTAGTTTCACACTAGCGTTTGACCGACCTGCGTCGGTCTGCGCATGGCTGCCACTTAGCTCTGCCCTGGCCACGCCTCCTCCCTATAGCTCCACCTATGGGCGCATGACGCTGCATGCGACCTGTGCACCCTATCTTTAGCATTGGATTCGCAGGCCGTACACAGGTATGCGTTTGCTGGCGCCAGCAAACGCATACCTGTGTACGGCCTGCGAATCCAATGCTAAAGACAGGGTGCACAGGTCGCATGCAGCGTCATGCACCCATAGGCGGAGAGATCGGGAGGCACGGCCGGGACAGAGCTTAGTGGCGGCCATGCGCAGACCAACGCAGGTCGGTCAAACACTAGTGTGAAACTAGCCTTACAGATGCAGTGTGCGCACAGCTTAACCCGGACACAAAATAGGAGTGTATGTAACCTAAGCATTGTAAGTTCTTCATATCTCCTTAGCTGCTTTCTAAAAAGGTAAATTTTGCCAATGTGACAATTTGTGGAGATCACACTTGTGTTTATTCCACACCTGGAGATTTTTGCTGAGTGCAGACACAGTAGGCACATATTCCTGCAGCAACTGAGGTAAACTACACGCACCAGAGGGGGAGACATTGTGCAGATCTGGCACAAAACACCCTTCTGGTGCTGCCCTTGTTGGTCAGTAGATGGCAGCAGTGGGGTATGGCTTTTTATTTTACCAGCTGCCTTTTCAGAGGGCCTGGATGATACCACCGTTCTGGGCAATACTTGGCAGAATCCACAAAGTGTGTGTAAGATTTGACTTTCCTATTGAACTCGACATGTGGGTCAAGTGCAGATTCTCCCTTTATAACATCTTGTACATTTTCATCCATTTCAGCTATTGCTTGGGCTTGTTCACACTGAGCATTTGCAGCGTTTTTTTAAGTAGAGTTTCAATGTGCAGGTAAAGTGAATGCAAATCCTGAAAGCTCATCCACATGCTGCTTAATTATACAAGTTTTTCGTTTTCTTGTTTAATCTGCAGGTTGTACATTTTCAGTTTCTCAACCCAAATGCATAATACCTGCAACTGAACGCATGATAGATGTGCACTATGCTGCATCATTCTGGCCAAGGGACTGCATTTTTAGAGCAATTAAATCCACTGGAAACAAGTGTGAACTTACCCCAATACACTACAGATCTTCTACCTTAGTGGAAAACCAAGGTGGAAGCTCAGCAGTGTAATGCTACATGTGAACAAACCATTCACCTGTCCTGCAGAGAAATAGAAAAATGCCACATAAATGATATCACATATGTGCTGCAGGGAAAAAAAAAAAAAAAAGTACACTTTACATCTTTATTAGGTTCCTGGAGCCCATTTACCGTTCCAATACAGTGTCTTTGCTTTTTCTTGTGTATAAGCAGAAGGAACAAATTAAGCTTCACATTAATAATTACTTTGTTCACAAGTTTATTATGAAAAAAAAGAAAAAAAAAAAAACATTGCTGCCTTGGATTGCAACGGTAACAGAAAGATCTGTCAAAACTAACCTAAAACAATGAAGAGTGACAAAAATAATGCAGATGGGAAGAAACCAAGACTGGGCATGGGTGGACATAAAAATAATAAAAAAAAAGTTAAATTAGATTGTTTTCCCTGAAAATAAACACATTTCTGAAGTCACAGAAGAGGCAATGAAGGCCTTGGTACTTATTCTTTAAAGGTCCTTATATCCCTTCACACCGACGGAGGAAGCCCCAAAAGGCTGCAGGCCCCCCCAGAGAGTTAAAGGGTTTCCCAGACTGTCTATCCTTATCTACAATCATGCCGAGTAAAGCTATTGCTAAATGGAGAGTTAAAATTGGATTCACGAAGTGTTAATGATTACATCATAATTTTGTCGCAGTCTGAGAAAGCAAAAAGGAACTACAAGTAGTGCTATGCCAGAAAACTGGGATTGGTTTTCCTTGACAGACATGTCACTTCAGCATGCAATGAACGGGTCTTTTCTAATGTGGTCACGGGCTGTTGAGATGAGAGGCTTTGCTTTTGTATATGGCACATCTTTTGGTCCATTTGAGAACGGTACGTGTGTGACAAATGCTCTCTCCTGACTGAAGTTACTGCTCCTCTTCTCGGCTCCCAGGTAAAAATCCTGCTTGTGGCAATACTGTACAAGTGTAAAATTCCATTTAAAGGAAGTAGTCTGGGGTGCGGCGAGTCACATGTGGTTCTCCTCTACGAGGTGCTGGGTCAAACTGCAAGCTGAAGGGAAAAATAAAAAGGTGTCACGATTACCAGTGAAAACAGAGAAGTTACGCTTAGCATTAAGACAAACCGCACTCCTCAAATTTCCCCCACTCCACAGCACGGCCTCACTAATGAGCATGTACATAAAGTGCAGCACAGATCACTACAACACCACATCACTGATCACTACTAAGCATGTACATAAAGTGAGGCACTGCCTCACTACTACGACACCACAGCACTGACCACTACTGAGCATGTACATAAAGTGCAGCACTGCCTCACTACTACGACACCACAGCACTGACCACTACTGAGCATGTATGTACATAAAGCACAGCACAGCACAGATTCATCTCACCTCTGACAGCACAGCATTGATCACTATTGAGCATGTACATAAAGTGCAGCACAGATCACCACAGCACTACCTCACTACTACGACACCACAGCACTGATCACTACGGAGCATGTGCATAAAGCACAGCACAGATCACCACTACGACTTCACAGCACTGATCACTATTGAGCATGTGCATAAAGTGCAGCACAGATTCATCTCAACTAAAAACCAAGATCCTTAGATCAGAAACAGGAAATTTATAGGACATTTCATAACTTTCCCAAATTCTTATTAAAACATCTACATCACATCATGCACTGAACTACTGAACCCAATTATACACGGATTTTGGTAAAAACTTACCTGTAAAATCCTTTTCAGCGAAGGAAGGAAGAGAGACACAGTATTCATTACTGATGGGTAGGCGGAGCCCCAGATCAGGATGTCACCTCAGATCAAAAGAGTGCTGACTGGCTGGCCCCTCCAGCTCGGGCTCCTCCTACTCAGCTCCAGTCGTACCAAAGCTTTTAGGAAAAGAGCCAAGATCACCAGCGGAGCAACATAACCCCTTCTGAAGGAACTTCAGAGAAAAAACACAAGGATACAGGTTATGCATGCAAAGAAAGCCAAAAACCACAGAGTTCCAGGTACTACTCACGGAACCTGACTACTGCGATGAGCTGGCGATGCTGGAACAGAGCCTTAGCGCGCTGACCTCAGCCCAGATAATCGCTATCAGATAAGGGTCGCGCTGCATCTGAAAACATCAACACACTTCTGCCTTGGGAGGGTGCTGTGTCTCTCTTCCTTCCTTCGCTGAAAAGGATTTTACAGGTAAGTTCTTACCAAAATCCGTGTTTCAGCTGCAGATGGAAGGAAGAGAGCCACAGTATTCATTACTGATGGGACGTCCCAAAGCAGTTCAAAAATAAGGGTGGGAAAAAACCAACAAAAGGAAGAAACCCAACAACCTTAACAACAAAGCGCAACCAGCGCTAAACACAAGTTCATCCAGAACTTTAAACTACAGCTGCCTGCAGGAGCCTACGTCCGAGGGCTGCATCAGCGGAAGCACTGACGTCCACTTTATAAAACTTTGTAAACGTGTGGACAGAGCGCCAAGTTGCCGCCCGGCAGAGCTGCACTGCTGAGGCACCTTGATGAAAAGCCCACGATGAAGCCACAGCTCACGTGGAATGGGCTCGAATCTTAATCGGGCAAGGTTCACCCCGAAGGCGGTAAGCTTCCAAAATAGCTGACCGGATCCAACGAGCTATAGAATCCTTGAAAGCTCGTTGACCACGCCGACGACCTGCTGAAACCACAAACAGGAAGTCCGTCTTACGAAAACCTTGAGTAATAGATAGATAAAACTTCAAGGCCCGCACTAAATCCAATGTGTGTAAATCTCGCTCTTTCGCATTCTTCGGATCCAGACAGAGTGAAGGCAACACAATATCCTAGTTAACATGAAATTGTGATACCACTTTAGGCAAAAAATCACCGAGTGCGAAGCACTACACGATCCGGAAAAAACTCCAGAAAAGGAGGCGAACAAGAAAGAGCTGCCAACTCAGAAACTCTCCTCAAGGAAGTGACTGCAACAAGGAAAGCCACCTTCCAAGAAAGTAAAGAAAGGCTAGCAGAAACCATAGGCTCAAAAGGTTTATGCTGAAGAGCCTCCAAAACAAGGTTGAGCCGCCAAGGAGACACGGGCGCCTTCCGCGGCGGAAACTTACGAGATATACCTCGGAAAAAGGAGAGCACGTCTCTATTTGAAGCAATGGTTCTCCGGAACAATAAGGACAGAGCAGAAATCTGACCTTTCAGGGTGCTGACTGCCAAACCCTTGTCTAGCCCATGCTGCAGAAAAGCCAACAGGTTGGGAATGGAAAATTTTCTCGGGTTCCGAGAGGACCCCAAACACCACTAAAAGAAGGTTTCCCAAATTTTGTGGTAAATCCTAGTAGTAGCCGGACTTCTTGCAGCACGAAGGGTAGCAATGACCTCGGCTGAGAAACCTCTACGGGTCAAGATTTCGGTCTCAAGAGCCACGCCGTCAAACGCAGGGACATCAAGTCCGGATGACAAACGGGCCCCTGAGTCAACAAGTCCGGTTGAAGAGGGAGTGGAAAAGGAGTTGCCGCCAACAGCGACATTATTGTCGAGAACCACACCCTTCTTTGCCAGTCTGGAGCTATCAAATAGCTGGAATTCTCTCTAGTCTGATCCGACGCAGTACTAGAGGAAGTAGGGATATCGCGGGAATACATAGATCAGCTCGAGCTGATCCCACTGAGCCACTAGAGCATCCACCGCCACAGCCTTCGGGTCCTTGTACCTGGACATGAACGTCGGTAACTTGGCATTGGACCTGGATGCCATCAAATCCACTTGGGGGGTTCCCCAGCGAGAGCACAGTAGTGCAAAAACTTCCGGGTGGAGGCTCCATTCCCCGGGATCCATCCTTCTGCGACTGAGAAAGTCCGCTGTAATATTCTGAACCCCTGGAATGTGAATCGCCGAAATGGCTGGCACACTGGCCTCTGCCCAAATCAGAATTCGGGACACCTCTACCATGAGTCTGGAACTCCTTGTCCCACCTTGGTGATTGATATACGCGACAGCCGTCGCATTGTCTGTCTGCACTCGGACTGGCAGACCGCTCAAAGGGACCGTCCAATGTTGGAGGCAAAGGAAAATCGCCCTCAATTCCAGGATGTTGATCGGAAGAACAGACTCTTCCGATGACCATACTCCCTGAATCCAGAGATTGTTCCAAACACCCCCCCCAGCCCGTCAGGCTGGCATCGGTTGTTATGACCGACCACTTCGGAGGGAGGAAAAGCTTTTCCAGGGATAACGCTCCTGGACATAAACACCATCCTAGGGATTCTCGCACCCTGTGAGAGATGATGACGCTGCAATCCAGCGAACCTTGCGATTGATCCCAACGACTCAGAATGAGCCTATGGAGAGCTCTGGAATGAAATTGGACAAACGGAAAAAACCTCATGGACGCCACCGTCAGACCCAGAAGGCGCATACCTTCGAAGGGACACTGCTGTCGCAGACTTCATAGTCTGTACATGCTGGAGCAGACATGCCTGCTTGTCTGGAGGTAGGGACAACACCGCCCGTACCATGTCGAAATGCATCCTCAAAAACAGGATTGCCTGCGACGATTCCAGAGACGACTTCTCCTTTGAAGCCACAACCGAAAAGGCCGTCCAAATAGGGACGAATCGTAAATCCCCGTCTTTGAAGGATTGCCATGAGATTCTGGCGTCAGAATCGTTGTAAAAATTCTGGGCGTTAAAGCCAAACCGAATGGTCGAGCCACAACCTGGGTGAGGTCTTCCGATGGGAACATGCCAAAAAGCGTCGCGAATGTCGATTGATCGTTCTGCGACAGGGCTGCCATAACTGAGCGAAGCGACTTCATGCTCGGCTCTGACGGAATGTCAGAAGTCAGTCCGCCTTAGCGAATTTTTTTTTTTTTTTTTTTGCCAGCTTCTGCCTTAACAGAAGTTCTGTTTCCAGGGTATGCGGAATTTCTGAGAATTCCCCTTTTTTTTTTTTTTTTTTTAAAAAGAGAGAGACGACACAAACCCCCAGAGGGTTGGTCAGATCATCCCTTGAACCGAAAAGGACTGCCGATAACTATCGGCACAAGTCCTGCCAGACGCAGAAGTCACAGCTCTGCGCTGCGGTAAAGCTGCTTCTTTTGCCTTTGCCTTGGCATCAGCTCCGTGAGGTCAGTCAAATAGCTGACCACTTTCTAAGCTAAAGATAGCAAACCCTGTTGGAAAACTGCGTTCCATCCAAGTCACAGTGCTCTTCTGACTAACTGCCGAGGATTGCGCCCTGGATAGCAGTGACGCATTATCCTTCAACTAGAAAAGCCCATCTACCTTGATAGAGGGAAACTTGCCACGCCGTCCTTAGACGGTCCAACCGGCTCAGGGGAACTTAACAAGTACACCTAGATCCTTAATACCGAATCTATGATCCACGGCCTCGCAGATGGAAATTGTTGCCATCTCCGTTTTTCTGTCCAGCGTGTCCTGCAGACTCGTCTTCCCTTTTACCAGGAAGATTTGCTAAGCTGGAATGAAGGAACATTCACTTCAGGAGAAGGGGTCCAATTAACAAATAACTCCGTAGAAAAACGGATACAGTTTGTAAGGTCATCGCGACCCATGCGACCCTTGCAACATCCGGGCCGACTTACCAGGACGACTAGTTACCTCCTCTGGTAACTGTAACGTCCACATGGCTTCCACAGAAATTTTAGTACGGCCCCTGAGAGAGAGGCAGGGTGTCCCTGCCGATCCTCCTTAACCGAATCGGACTTCTTCGCTAAGCGAGAAGGAAAAACACCGATTTGTGTCGCTCCCTTGAGAGGATCTAGTTGACACTCCATAACCTAAAAGGTCATCAATAGAAACCAGTGAAGGCCTTCATTTTGACACCATTGGAACCTCTGACCGTGTATGAGTCGAGGTCTGCGTGTCAGATACGCGAGGCTGATCCGTAACGGATCTGGGAGAGGGTCTCTGACATACCCTTGCATAGTATATGGCAGGATAAACCTGTCAGTAACCAGAGCAGTACTTAAATAAAAAACAAACGCTGAAGGGTTAAAGCTCTAAGAAAGAGCTACCCCAGCTGTCTCCCATTAAGAGTTAACCTCCTAAGAAGGGGTTAAAGTAGCTGACTCCCCACAA
Source organism: Oophaga sylvatica (assembly GCA_033576555.1). Taxonomy (NCBI): domain Eukaryota; kingdom Metazoa; phylum Chordata; class Amphibia; order Anura; family Dendrobatidae; genus Oophaga; species Oophaga sylvatica. The sequence goes on along the minus strand of JARQOD010000004.1, from coordinate 60,204,250 downwards.
CCTTGATAGTGAAAAAGGGTGTGCGAATCTCAGGCGCCTCTTATAAGGTCGCAGCTGCAGGACAGCCATGCCACACTAAACAGAAAACGTTCCACAAGATCGCTAAAAAATTGCGCTGTTTTTTATAACGCAATGACCGCCAAAGTTGTCAAGGAGATCGCTAATCGCCTATGCGATGCTAATGAGATCGCCCAGATTGGCAGCTAATAGCGACATTAAAAATGACACACAAACGATCGCAATATTATGCGACGCCATCAGGATCGTCAGCGGAAACGTATAGTGGCAGCATTAATGTCGCAGACTCCCCACAGCCTCTTTATTAATATTAAAAGAGTGTGCGAGCCCCTTATGCGAGAACAGCCGCAGGACAGCGCAATCTGTCACTCAGAAGTGCCCCAGACGGCGCCGCGCTGTGGAGGTGAAGGGGTTAAGCTTCTGCCCGGCGGGCTAGAAGCGACTCACCAAGCTGGACACGTATTCTAGCCGGGAGGGGAGGAGAACGATCCGGGGAGCTTTCAACCTACAGCGCTTTATCAGCAATAGCCACGCTGTGGAGGTGAAGGGGTTAAGCTTCTGCCCGGCCGGCTCGCTTGTCAGCAATGGCCGCCGCGCTCTGCCTCCGTGTGCTCCATGTAGAGGAGCCGGAAATGGAGGCTGCAGTAAAGCGCGCGCTCAGAAGCGGCGCGAAATTCAAAAAATAAAAAGAGCGCGTACTCCCCTCCTTTCCCTCGTCCTGCAGGCATCCTCCTGCGGACATAGAAAAACTAGTCATCGGCATGTATAATGTACAGCGGCTGCCGCAGCAGTCGCTAACACACTCACACACATTTTACCAAAATGTGGAGTACTCACCAGCCGAAACGCCACAGGGACCCCCAGGGGTTTCTGGCGCTATGCCCATGCTTCCCCCAGGGCGGGAAGCGCAGTGACCCCAGTGTGTGGTTTGCGCCCCCGCCAGGGAAACTCTCCTCATCCCCCAGGGCCGGCAAGATTCTGCAGGGACCATAATGTAGTTACAGATCCGCCAAGGGAGAGGCTGGTGAAATACATTGATAAACATGTAATAGCGCTGTCACAGCAGCGCTGAAGCATACTGATATACATGTAATAGCGCTGCCATCAGACGCTAAAACACTCACACATTAATAATAAAATTTTGTGTGGAGTACTCACCAGCCAAGGCGCCACAGGGACCCTCAGGGGTTTCTGGCGCTGTGCCCATGCTTCCCCCCAGGGCGAGGGACGCAGTGACCGCACGTGTGGTTTGCGTCCCCGCCAGGGAAGCTCTCCTCATCCCCCAGGGCCGGCAAGGATTCTGCAGGGACTTTGAGTAAATACAGATCGCCAAGGGAGAGGTTGGGGTACAGCAGCGCTGGTACCCCTGAGACCTCTAGACCAACTAGTGATCCAAGTCTCTTGTCCGAATGTAAAATAATAAAATCTTCTGAGGAGCTGCATTAGCAGCGACCATCCTCTGGACCTCAAATCTTAGACTGGAGCTGAGTAGGAGGAGCCCGAGCTGGAGGGGCCAGCCAGTCAGCACTCTTTTGATCTGAGGTGACATCCTGATCTGGGGCTCCGCCTACCCATCAGTAATGAATACTGTGGCTCTCTTCCTTCCATCTGCAGCTGAAATATATATTAAGAGTCAGTCCATTGCATGCCAGCTCCTCGGCTCTGCTTAGCAAGATGCTAGTCACAATGGCCACAAAACACATTCATCACTAGAGTTGAGCAAAATAGATCCACAGGCCTTTAGTACAGAGGCCACATCTATGGTCCATGACCACAAGACCGGAGCCTTTTGAACGGTCTTCCTCCAGGAACTCTTCTCATTACTTGGCCACTGTGACATCTTGGGTAATCACCTCGTGGCTGCCTTGTAATGAAAAGTGGTGCTGGGGCTACCACAGGTAGGACAAGGGTTACACTGCTCTGGAGTACTCACATGGCCTGAGTTTTGCAGCTCCATTTGCCCAACTATCATTTATCCACAAGTTAGGAAATTAATGTATTTTTGCTCAGGGTTTCACCAATCATTATCGTAACAGGGGTCTATTGCCCCGTTTGGAAAAGCAATGGTCAGCATGCACACGAGTTCCTAACTTACATTTATGGCAGATGGTAAAATACATAATGTAGTGGCAGTGTGCATGTGTTACCACTAATTTACAACTTGGTTGTGCAAGCATAGTGTAACTCAAAGTCACCCCCCTCCTTAAAATATATGCTTGCACCCTGACACATTAAAGACTACCAACTTGACAAAGCCAAGTCTGCTCCATATTATACCACATATAAAAAGGCATACTAGGATCCTGTAGGTTGGCGTACTTACAATGAATATTTCAGAGTGTCATCAAGTTCCATTATTGCAGCTTGGTTACCACAGCGGTAACAATAATTTGGAGCACTAAAAATAGTCACTACGTTCCGGTCATGGCACCAGTTGTATCCCTGAAATCAGAGGAAAAATGGTTAGAGAACGTTATAACCACAGGTCAAACAACCAGGAATAAGGTAAAGCAAAGGGCACAAACTAATCTAGGCTTCTCGGATAAGGCATTAAGCGATTATTTTACCTCCATCACCAACTGATGGGCTCTAGAAACCAAGGTAAGGCCATTGGCATGGTTGAACGTTTCAGAGATGTCTTGTCCAAATGTGTATCCAGCACCTCTAGGAGAAATGCCCCAGCCACCACGGTCATCTGGATCTGACCATAGCAAGTCACACATTGGGCCCTGAAAGAGCAAAAGGGAAAAGTCAAACTACAATGCAACAATCACACATACAACTGAGCAGCCCGACACTAAAGATTTATAAACACTGACATTTATATGTGTCAATGGTTAACATGTGTGCCCCCCTCTGGCAGGGCACCCTATGACAAGTAGCCAATAGTGGCATTTAAGGGGTTAAAACTACTTGGCTGATGTACCCACCTGACTACTACAGTACAGGATGCCATAGGGCACTTAACCCTTTAACAGAGGGCACATTAAGGAATAGTCTTGTAAAACACATACCTCATGTGGGACTTCCTGCAGACGATCAAGTGCGCGGATGTGATCCAGTGTGTCTATCGAAGGCGACAATCCACCGTGTAAACAGAAGATCTGTGGATGAAGGACACAATTACAGCACATTTCTGGTCATCTCAGTTTAGCAATGATGCTTCTAGTACTTCACTTATTATATAGCCAGATATACGTAGGTTTCAAGAGGAGACAGCTCGGGCTAGCCATCCTGAGCTCAAACTGCAGCAGACGCTGAGGATTGTATACCCAGCGACACAGGAAGGCACAATAGGAGCGCTCCTACCGCACTGCCCGGTATAGCCAATATTTACAACACTAGGATGGGAGATAAAGACACCCGAAATACACAAGAGACTGAAGCGATATTTAACATACCAAAGTGATGTGCGGATTCCAGTAAAATGTGTACCTGACACACATACCATAAAGTGTCATCCCTTACACTGCACCCTTCCCAAAGTCATAAGTACTGCTATAATTGCAAGCAACCAAAGCCTCAGCGATCTTTATAAAGTGTCTCCCTGGACTACACAGGACTATTATCTTGGCTATAAACCACACCAGCTTAAAGAGGTTGTCTGAAAATTGTATACTGATGACCCATCCCTCAGCCATTACGGGTTGTGGGGGTCTAAGCCTCAGCTGTGTGCAGCTTCAGCAGCAGCCAGATATACAGTGTAAGGAGCCAGAACAGCATTGTACACTAGTGGCCACACTCGGTACTGCAGCTCACATCACATTCACTTCAATAGGACCTGAGCTACAGAACCAGAGTGGCTACTAGAGTGTACAGAGCCGTGCTGTTCTGGCTCCCTAAATAGTGTACATCCTGATCATAGAGTGGGCCGCAAAAATGATAGATTACCAATTACAAGTCCTATCAACCCCTTGACCCAATCTAGATTACAACTACTGACTGCTGAACACTAGGACGCCAACATGAATGTAGAAGCCCACAGGACCGATGGAGATGAATGAAAGAGGTTCAAAAGGGGCAGATTGTCCCACAACCCTCAAATGCAGCACAGGAAGGGAAGGTTGCCGGCCTCCCAGAGCAGACCCATCAGCAGATGCATGTCCAAATCGCTAATGATCCATGTTCCTAGGCAAGAGAACATTTTTCATGACTAGGTGCTCTAGGTTGCCAGCTTGCCTTCTCACAGCCGTGGCTATGCGCCCACCGGCGTCATGATTTCACGTATTATACGCTCTAAAATGGATTTGATTGATCCACTGCATGCCTCCCTCAGTGACGCATCCATCACGAGTGTGGGATTTATAGTGGGGCAGTATACCAGTCCAATTAGTAAGCGACAGAACAAAACTATACCTAGAAGATATCTCAGCTTGCAATTTTTATTAGGACCTGACCACAATAAGGGACAGTCTGGACTCCATAAGCCCAGAACACCAGAGGCTTGCAGCAAAAGCAGTACAGTACCAAGTATGGGGAGGGGGTGGGGATAGACTAGGATAGCCATATTAGCATAAGTGGCTGCCTGCAGTGGTCAGCAGAGCATCCTGAACAATAGCAAGCACAAACCTTCTAAAACAGGGATATTGTGTTTACACCCGGACACGAGACCTATAGAAAACGTCCAGTGGCTTTACGAAGCGTACTATACGAGGCAAGCCCCTCAGAAACTTACCTGGCCATCTACTAAGGCAGTTAGCGGAAGGTAATCAAAAAGATCGGTGAAGTATTTCCAGACGTTTGCATTTCCATATTTTCTTAAACATTCATCATAAAACCCATATACTTGTGTGATCTGCCTGCTTTCATGATTTCCTCTTAGGATAGTGATACGTTCACGATACCGAACCTGGGAAAAAAACATTGCAAATTGTTACAAAAACAACATGGGATCTTCCCCAATTCCCTACAAGTCCAAAATGTTGCCAGACCACGTAGAAAACATGGAGGTCACGACTATTATTGCCTGGTGGGATCATCAGCGCAAAGCACAATCTACTCATACCTTTAGTGCAACAAGTAGCGTTACAGTCTCCACCGAGTAGTAGCCTCTATCCACATAGTCTCCCATGAATAAATAGTTTGTATCTGGAGATTTTCCGCCAATTCTGAACAACTCCATGAGGTCGTGAAACTGTCCGTGAACATCTCCACATACAGTTACCGGGCATCGTACTTCTTGGACATTTGATTCTTTCGTCAAAATTTCTTTTGCCTACAAAAAATATAACCCGATTAATGGGACAGAAATTATGGATGATCGCAGCATTAAATCACAGTTGTCACACGGGAGGGTGTAGTGACCAGTAGGTGACAGACCTCCATTACAAGGTAGTAGATCCTTACACATTCACAGCAGCCTATACACAGGGGTTGTTGTGATCGGCTGACCACCCATGTGTATGGTAACTTTACAACTCTCCACCAAAAGATAAAGGACGGCACCACTAACGCTGCCGCAATATCACCATATGATTGCTTCAGCCTGCTGCAGGCTAACCCTGTGGACTCGTGGTGCTGATCCAGAAATATACAACATGAACAATGATACGTAGATAGAGGCAGATCGCACTCACAGGTCCTGGGTAAAAAAAATTCCACTCTTTATTGGCAAATTTAAAACTTCATGGCCGGGAGAGTGAGGACAGGAGGATGAGTGTGCTGACTACGGCCGTTTCGCGCTCACTAGCGCTTCTACAGTGTATGAGAGGATGTGACTTTACAACTCTCCCCGGACAGAAGGATCTGGAGGAGGATCTGCTCCTTGGAATGTCACTGGCAGATCTGAGACTCCACTAATCTCTCCACTCAACAGAACACAGGAGAGCGGTCTGCCCAAAGCTTTTTAGTGTGTGTGAGGCCTTTAGCTGGAGAATAGTCCCAGCCTTTGTGACCGTGGAGCCACGGATCAAGTTTTCATCTAATCACTCATAACCACAGTGCTGTTGTGTGGCCAACTCCTAACACACCCCTGATATGCCCATTTTATGGGTACTCCCTGCCTTCTAGTAACTACAACAGGAATGCCTGGTACGTAATAAAAACAGCAGCCAGCAATCAAGCAGAATACACACCACCAGAAAGCTTCATTTACAAAGGAAACCCGTCATTTCACGCTCCCCGAATCAGAGCCTGGCTACACAGCTAGGTATGGCATGTCAGGCTCCTTCACACGTCTGTATAAGAACAGTACCATATCAGTGCGTCAGTGTTTTACAGTATGGCTTAATACACTGGGTACAGCAGCACAATGCAGGATGTGCTGGAAATGTTTTCGTAATAATTTGCGCAAGTTCTGAAACATCTGATAAACGTCTGTTCTGTCCCTGATCGAAGGATCTCGGCTTCCAGTGGAGATGAATCTGTGCTGCATTTTATGCACATGCTCAGTAGTGACCAGTGCTGTGGAGTCGTAGTGGAGATGAATCTGTGCTGCAATTTATGTACATGCTCAGTAGTGACCAGTGCTGTGGAGTCGTAGTGGAGATGAATCTGTGCTGCACTTTATGTACATGCTCAGTAGTGACCAGTGCTGTGGAGTCGTAGTGGAGATGAATCTGTGCTGCACTTTATGCACATGCTCAGTAGTGACCACTGCTGTGAAGTCGTAGTGGAGATGAATCTGTGCTGCACTTTATGCACATGCTCAGTAGTGACCAGTGCTGTGGAGGCAGAGGTTTGGCTTACCCACAGACTTGTACTGGCCCTTGTCATCTGTGCTACATGGTCACATCCAGGTTTGTCCCCACTTCGCTCATGTGTACATAAGAAGAGACCTGTACATCACCTGGAGCAGTGTGGAAAGAAGCAGGACGAGGGCAGTGCTGGACTAGTCTCCTCATAGTCCCTGGCCAGATCTTTAAACTATGTTTTCTCTGAAACAGTGAAGGTTTGCAGAGTAAAACACATCTGGCTTCAGTCATCAGGTCCAGAGTCATGCTGCATTAATTAGCTTATGTTTTCTTAACGTGGTTCCCAGGTCGCATACATTATACATATAACTGTCAATCTTGTTTGCAGCCAATAAAAAACCATGAACAGACTCTAATGTCCCGACCATAAGATCACTGCTCCTAAATGATCGCTGTCACTTTTTCCTCTTTAGTCCCCCCCACCCCTTGGGGACAGCCTCAGGCCAAATATTAAGGATTTTACACATCTGCATGAAGCCAATAATTAGCAAGTATGGTTAGACATGATGTCCCCTGTTGTGGCGCCGCAGGGAAAGGAAACGGACTGCTGCACTGACGACAACAGAATGACGGATATCCACAAGTAGCAACAAGTCTGGGGGAGACAGCCACCGGACAGGATACTCTCACACCCCTCTCCGCCCCCAATTTATGCCACTTGGCTAGATTTACACAATGGGGTTGTTTCGCATGCGTCACCACAAATTGATGGAGGCCGTAATACAAATTTTGGAAACTTAGGCTCGACGATAGGTAAGGGAGCACTAAGGGTCGTCTGTTTATGTAACATGAAGAAGCCAGGTCCCAGGTCCTTGCATCAGAGAGCAGGACATGAAAATGGGACATCTGCCCTAGACACATGGGGACAACCAAAGCCAGCAGAGGTACTAGGGCTTCTGCCGTCAAAGTCATTCTGTAGTCGGTGCATCAGCTGTTACACAGCTTAAAGGGTTAATCTAATCTCCTGAAATCCATGCCATAACTACAGGATATAAAATGTGAGGACCCATCCTCCAAGAGTAGTCCTGACTCATGGATTAGAGAGCTGGACACACAAGCGGCTTTCTCCACTGACATCTGAGAGCTCAGACCATTTCTGAGAAAGCACAAGCAGCTAGTGGGACTTCTGACATGTCACAGGTCATGTATGACCGTGCTGACGTTACATAGACTCCATCTTCCACTCCGAGAAACTGTCCATACGGCAGTAAGGTCACAACGGCTCCGACTTATGCATCCTATTCCCCATCTACATAGAGTAAGCCAATAGATATATGCAGTGTGGAGACCCCAGAAAGCCTGGCACAAACCCAGATGCCAGGAGAACACAGGTTGTCCCAGCACAAACACCAGTCATACGCACAGAGCTGCTGTCCTCAGCGATGTGATAAATGTCACTGTCAACCTCCATAAAGTGGAACCATAATATAGAAGCATCTGCAATCCCACTGGTGTACAGTGGGACAAACTGACCCACAAGCTGATCAAGGATGAACATGAAGATTGGATATATGAGGTTAGGACGGACTATCAATATACAAGACCAAACTGGCAGATCAGAAGTGAATAAAGTATCATCTGGGACTGGCACTGGGTATCCATTATCTGCCAGCTGCGCCACACCATCGTAGCTAGCTGGTGCACCTGAGCAGGGTATGAGGGGCCCACACCTGACGAATGCCTGTGCCAGCAGAAGGCATAGCATATTGCAAGACTGTCTAGAAGGAATTTTATACGCACTAGCAAAACTATGGAGATCCATCTACCAGAGTGACGGGGCACACTACATCCCTGTACATGAGCCGCCGCACCACATCATACAGAGGCGGCCACGAGCATCACATAATACAGAGGAGGCCACGAGCCGCAGCACCACCAGGAGCATCACATCATACAGGAGGCCACGAGCCACCACACCACCAGGAGCATCACATCATACAGAGGAGGCCACGAGCCGCAGCACCACATCATACAGGAGGCCACGAGCCACCACACCACCAGGAGCATCACATCATACAGAGGAGGCCACAAGCCACCACACCCTCAGGAGCATCACATCATACAGAGGTGGCCACGAGCCACCACACCACCAGGAGGATCACATCATACAGAGGAGGCCACGAGCCACCACACCACCAGGAGCATCACATCATACAGAGGAGGCCACGAGCCACCACACCCTCAGGAGCATCACATCATACAGAGGAGGCCACGAGCCACCACACCACCAGGAGCATCACAATACAGAGGAGGCCACGAGCCGCAGCACCACCAGGAGGATCACATCATACAGGAGGCCACAAGCCACCACATCATACAGAGGAGGCCACGAGCCACAGCACCAGGCGCATCACAGAACGCTTTATATATCTCGCCCCCCACCCCCGAACACAATACCACCCTGCCTCCCCTCATCGCCACACATGCGCGCCACCCTGCCTCCCCTCAATCGCCCACTGCCTCCCCTCACCGCCACACATGCGCGCGCCACCCTGCCTCCCCTCACCGCACACACATGACACCCTGCCTCCCCTCACCGGCACACACATGACACCCTGCCTCCCCTCACCGGCACACACATGACACCCTGCCTCCTCTCACCGGCACACACGAGACCCTGCCTCCCCTCACCGGCACACACGAACCCTGCCTCCCCTCACCGACACACACTGACACCCTGCCTGCCGCTCACCGACACACACTGACACCCTGCCTCAGCTCACCGGCACACACATGACACCCTGCCTCCTCTCACCGGCACACACAGACCCTGCCTCCTCACCGGCACACACGCGCCACCCTGCCTCCTCTCACCGGCACACACACGACACCCTGCCTCCCCTCACCGGCACACACACGACACCCAGCTTCCCCTCACCGGCACACACACACGACACCCTGCCTCCCCTCACCGGCACACAGACACCCTGCCTCCCCTCACCGGCACCACACACACGACACCCTGCCTCCCCTCACCGGCACACACACACACACGACACCCTGCCTCCCCTCACCGGCACACACGCGCCACCCTGCCTCCTCTCACCGGCACACACATGACACCCTGCCTCCCCTCACCGGCACACACACGACACCCTGCTTCCCCTCACCGACACACACACGACACCCTGCCCCCCCTCCTCACGGCAGTATACGCATTCCTGCGGAGGGGGTGGGAGGAGCAGTCGCCGCCATCTTAGGAGCTGAGCAGCAGCCATGAGATGTCAGCGCCGCCGCTCCAGTCCGCAGGGCAGCACCCGGTAATATGCCGCCGTCAGCCCGCCGGTGATAAGTGCCGGCCTGTAGTATTAGTCTGTCGGCATCTACCACGTCCTGCCGCTCTCCCTGAGGCCTGGCCATTACGGGACCTGTAGTCCCCGGAACAGGCAGTCCCGTGTCAGTGCCGCCGCCGTTACTCACCTTCTCACACAGCGTCTTCACCTGGCTCTCCGACAGCTGCTTGCATTCATTGAGCTGCTCGATCCATTGATCCAGCTCCTTGGTGAACGCCTTTTCGTCCATGCTGAGGCTGCGGGGAAGCCGGGCTGTGGCCGCTGGGCCGGGGGAAAGGACCACAGAGGCTGCGGTCAGAGGTGGCCTAACCGGAGCCAGAAGACGCGATCTCACAGCCGTGTGACAGCCCCGCCGAGGAGAACAATCCGGGGATCAGCACCCTGACAGGACGCAGCTGAATGTGCACATGGCTTGTATGTGCGTTCATTACTGCTCTTACTACCTGACCAGGAACGCACTATTGTCACAGTGCTGTGGTAGTGTGCGGCATTACTGCCTTACTAGCCTGACAGGACCAGCGGAAGTGCACAGTGCTGTTGTAGTCGGTCATTACTCGCTTATACCGAAGGACTCAGCGTGAATGCCACAGTGCAAGTGACCGTGTGCAGTCATACCCTCACTCACCCCCGTACACCGCGACCAGCTACTTCACCGGCGACACTGACCCACTTCTGCTCCTATACCGCCAACAGAACCCTGCCTCGCTACATCCGGACTAGCGCCACCCTGCTCCTTCACGCACACCTACCAGACCCGCCTCCCCTCACGTGCACCAGACACTGCCTAGTCCCTCAGGCACACCGACACAACCTGCTCCCTCACCGTGAATTGCACAGCTGTGTAGCTTGCCGTCCACTACAGCGCCTACACACGACAGACGCACGTGCAACTGCTCACTCTGTGTATGTACGTCACATCTACGCTCCTCCTACCCTGCACGGCCAGCACGAGGCACAGTGCGTGGTACGTGTCGGTCATTACACTGCTCCCTCACCTGCAACCAGCGTATGTGCACATCTGTAGTGCGTCCATTACTGCCTACACCTGACACCGGACGCAGGTAAGATTGCACATGCTGTGTGAGGGCTGTCTACTGCCTATACTGACAGGAGCGCAGCTGAGTGCACAGTGCTGTGATGTGCGTCTTACTGCTCCTCCAGTCCAGACAGGACGCAGCGTAATGGCACATGCTGGTGTAAGTGTGCGGTCATTACTGCTCTTATACCTGACAGGCGCACTGACATGTGCATCGCTGTTGAGTGTGCTGTCCATTACGCTCTACTACCTCGCAGGCCAGCGTGAATGTGCACGTCTGTGTAGTGTGCGGTCCGTACTCCCTCTTACTACCGACAGGCTCAGCTGTGATGTGCACAGCTGCTGTATGTGCTGTCATTACTGCTCTCATACCTCGGACGCACTGATGTCACATGCTGTGTGTGTCGGTCATTACTGCCTTACTCCTGCGGACGCAGCTGAATGTGCACAGGCTGTGTCAGTGTGCGGTCCATTACTGCTCTCACTACCTGACAGACGCAGCGTGAATTGCACATGCGGTGTATGCGCATACGCCACTACCTGACAGACGCAGCGGAATTGCACAGTCTTGTAGTGTGCGGTCATACTGCTCTACCACCTGACAGACGCAGCGTAATGGCACGCCTGTGTACGTCATTACGCCTCTACACTGACAACGCAGCGTAGTGCACATGCATTGTAGTTCTGTCATACTGCTCCACCTACCGACAACCACTAATGTGCACAGCGTTGTGAGTGTCGTCATTACGCTCTCCTACAGGACGCGCGTCCGCCACATTGCACGTCTGTGTGTAGTGCGTGACGTCATTACTGCTCTTCCTACCTGACAGGACGCAGCGTGAATGTGCACAGTCTGTGTGTAGTGTGCGTCATTACTGCTCTACTACCTGACAGGACGCAGCGTGAATGTGCACAGTGCTGTGTAGTGTGCGGTCATACTGCTCTTACTACCTGACAGGACGCAGCTGAATGTGCAAGTGCTGTGTGAGTGGCGTCATTACTGTCTTACCTGACAGACGCGGAATGTGCACAGTGCTGTGTGGTGTGCGTCATTACTGCCTTATACCTGACAGGACGCAGCTGCTGTGCCAGTGCTGTGTGTATGCGGCTCATTACTCTTCTCGACAGGACCAGCGTATTGCACAGTGCTGTGTAGTGTGCCATTACGCTTTACTACCTGACAGGACGCAGCGTGAATGTGCACAGTGTGTGTGTGTGTCTTACTGCTCTATACTCAGCACAGGATGCCAGCTGTGGCACAGTGCTGTGATGTCGTGACTGCTCTTATACCTGACAGGACCAGCTGGTGAAGCTTGTGTGAGGGCGTCATTACGCTCTTATTACCGCGGCGCGGAAGTGCCACAGTGGCCTTGCTTTATGACGGAGCCTAACACAGAGCGGTGTGCACAGTCTGTTATTGACGAGCCTGAGTACGACGGTGGGTGATGTCACATGCTCTATGACGCATATCTCACACGTGTATGCGCATTGCCTTCTCTCAGGCCGGTTTCACTGCTCTTTAGGCGCTAATTGCCGACGGTGAGCGTATTACTGCTTTTACGCGGCGCGCTTTGCCATCTTGAGAGCTGCGTCATTCGCATCTGTGTAGCGCACCTCTTATGAGGCCAGACGTGTGTAGTGTGCGTCATTACTGCTCTATACCTGACGGACGCAGCGTAATTGACAGTGCTGTGTGTGTGGCGTCATACTGCTCTTCTACCTGACAGGACGCAGCGTGAATGTGCACAGTGCTGTGTTGTGGGTCATTACGCTCTTATACCTGACAGGACGCAGCGTAATGTGCACAGGCTGTGTATGTGCGGTCATTACTCTCTATACCTGACAGGACGCAGCGTGAATGTGCACAGTGCTGTGTGAGTGTGCGTCATTACTGCTCTTACTACCTGACAGGACGCAGCTGAATTACAGTGCTTGTAGTGTGCTCATACTGCCTATACCGCAGGAGCAGGGAATGTGCACAGTGCTGTGGTAGTGTGCGTCATTACTGCTCTTACTACCTGACAGGACGCAGTGTGAATGTGCAAGTGCTGTTGTATGTGCGTCATTACGCTCCTACACTGACAGGACGCACGTGATGTGCCAGTGTGGTTAGTGGCGTCTTACTCTCTACACCTGAAGGACGGCGTGAATGTGACGGCTTTGTATTGCGTCTTATGCCTCTACCTGACAGACGAGCGTGAATGTGCCAGTGCTGTTAGTGTGCGCATTACTGCTCTTACACTGACAGGACGCAGCGTGAATGTGCACAGTGCTGTGTGTAGTGTGCTGTCATTACGTCTTTCCTGACAGACGCAGCATGAATGTGCACAGTGCGTGTGTAGTGTGCGTCATTACTGCTCTTACTACCTGACAGGACGCAGCGTGAATGTGCACAGTGCTGTGTGTATGTGCGTCATTACTGCTCTTATACCGACAGGACGCAGCGTGATTGTGCACATGCGTGTTATTGCGGTCATTACTGCTTTACTACATACTTCTATACCGACGCGATGTCACGTGCGGAGTGCTCATTGCTACTAGGACGCGAGTCCAGTGCTGTGTGTGGTGCGTATACTGCTCTATCGACGGCGCTGAATTCACAGTCTGGTAGTTCGCATACTGCTCTTAACTACGCCAGCAATGTGCACAGCTTTATGTGCGCATACTGCCTACCGACGACCACTATGCACATGCTTGTGCGTCATACCTAACCACGACCTGAATTCACAGTGCTGTGTATGCGTCTACTGCTAACCGCAGCGGTTCATTACTGCTCTATACCTGACAGAGCGCTGAATGTCACAGTGCTGTGTAGTGCTGTCATTACTAACTGCAGGACGCCTGATGTCAGTGCGTGTGTAGTGGCGTCATATGCCTTTGAGGCGCAGCTGATGACAGGCGGTGATGTGCGTATTATGCTCTACTACCTGACAGAGCGCTGAATGGCACAGTGCGTGGTAGTGTGCGTCATACTGCTCTATACCTGACAGACGCAGCTGAATGCACAGTGCTGTGTAGTGTGCGTCATTACTGCTCTTACTACCTGACAGGACGCGCGGATGTGCACAGTGCTGTGTGTAGTGGCGTCATTACTGCTCTACTACTGACAGGACGCAGCGGAATGTGCACAGTGCTGTGTAGTGTGCTGTCATTACTGCTCTTATACCTGCAGGACCGTGAATGTGCAGTGTGTGTATGTCTCTTATGTCTTATACCTGACAGGGCACATGCGTGTGTGTGTGTCTGTCTTACTGCTACACCTAAGGACAGCTGTGTCAGTGTGTGTGTATTGCTCATTACTGCTAACTGACAGGCAGCTGATGTGCCAGTGCTGTTAGTCGCTACGCCTATATGACAGGAGCGTGATGTGCGTCTTATGTCTTACGCTCTATACCTGAAGGCCAGCGTGATGTGCATGCTGTGTATTGCGTCATACTGCCATACACAGGGGCTGATGTCACATGCGATGCGCATATGCCTTACGACGACTAGGCACGTGTGTGTGTGCGGTCATTACTGCCTATACTGACAGAGCGCAATGTCACTGTGTGTAGTGTGCGTCATACTGCTTTCTACTGACAGCGCAGCTGAAGTGCACAGTGTGTAGTGTGCGTCATTAGCATACTGAAGGCAGGATGTGCACTGCTTTTAGGGCGTATTGCTATTCTGAAGGACGCAGAATTCACAGGCGGTATGTGCGCATCTTATCTGCGGCAGCTATTCACAGGCGGTATGGGTCTCTGTTTCTACGCCTATGACAGCGGTATGTCGTCTTGTAACTGACACGCGCGTAATGTACGGCGTGTGTACTGCTACTGCAGGACGCGTGATTACATGCGTTGTGGCGTCATGCCTCACCTGACGACCGGCGTGTGTGGTTCTGCCTATACGACGGGGGATGCGGTCATTACTGCTCTACTACCTGACAGACGCAGGTGAATGTGCACAGTGCTGTGTAGTGTGCGGTCATTACTGCTCTTATACCTGACAGGACGCAGAATGTGCACAGTGCTGTGTGTAGTGTGCTGTCATTACTGCCTTATACCTGACAGGACGCAGCGTGAATGTGCACAGTGCTGTTGTGTGCGTCATCTGCTTTATTACCTGACAGGACGCAGCTGAATGTGCACAGTGCTGTGTGTAGTGGCGTCATTACTGCTCTTATCCTGACAGGACGCAGCGTGAATGTGCAAGTGCTGTGTTAGTGTGCGTCATTATCTCTTATTACCTGAGGACGCAGTGAAGTCACATGTGGTAGTGGGTTACTGCTCTTACCGCGGTGCCTTTGAAGTGCGTGGTGATGTGCAGCTATGTTATATCGTAGCCTTAAGGCAGTGGTGGATGTGGTCATTCTGTCTACTACCTACAGACGCGCGAAGTCACGCGTGAATGTCGTCTTATGTTCTTTTACCTGACAGAGCACGTGAATGTGCACAGTGCTGTGTGTAGTGTGCGTCATTACTCTCTTATACCTGACAGACGCAGCGTGAATGTGCACAGTGCTTTGTAGTGTGCTCATACGCCTTATACTGAAGGGCACGTGATGTGAGTGCGTTTATGTCGCATACTGCTATTACCTGGACGCGCGTGGCATGTGCTTGTTAGTGGCGTAATTCCTATCTGAAGGAGCGCATATGTGCACAGTGCTGGTAATGTGCTTTACTGCTTTACCGACGCTACGTATGTGCACGTGCGTGTTGTGCGTCATTATGCCTTACTACGAAGGACGCAGCGTGAATGCACCCATTGCTGTGTATGTGCGTCATTACTGCTTTATTACCTGACAGGACGCAGCTGAAGTGCACAGTGCTGTGTAGTGTGCGGTCATTCTGCTCTACTACCTGACAGGACCAGAAGGAAGTGCTGTGTGTGTGCGGTCTTACTGCTCTATACCCCAGCGGAGTGAATGTCATGTGTATGGCGTCATTACTCTTATACCTGAACGCGTGAATGTGCACAGTGTGTGTTGTGTCATTACCTCTTACTCCTGACAGGACCCGTGAATGTGCAGTGCTTTGTGTGCGTCATTACGTCTTATCTGACAGGACGCTGAATGTGCACAGTGTTTAGTGCGGTCATACTGCTACACCTGAAGGGAGTTTGAATGCTACGCTATTGTTTG
>JARQOD010000004.1:60144280-60187989 GCA_033576555.1 Oophaga sylvatica | reverse complement strand
CCCTGTTCTCTTCTCATCCCTGGGTTACAACACCGCCAGTTGTTTCTCGGAAGTGCTGTTAGCACAGTCTACACTTGCTCCGTGTTACTGGGGTTCAGTAATGTCAGCTGTTCCCCTGCTGTGTGAACGGCAAAAAGTCCTGCTGCCTCCACCCTGTTCTCTTCTCATCCCTGGGTTACAACACCGCCAGTTGTTTCTCGGAAGTGCTGTTAGCACAGTCTACACTTGCTCCTGTGTTACTGGGGTTCAGTAATGTCAGCTGTTCCCCTGCTGTGTGAACGGCAAATAGTCCTGCTGCCTCCACCCTGTTCTCTTCTCATCCCTGGGTTACAACACCGCCAGTTGTTTCTCGGAAGTGCTGTTAGCACAGTCTACACTTGCTCCTGTGTTACTGGGGTTCAGTAATGTCAGCTGTTCCCCTGCTGTGTGAACGGCAAATAGTCCTGCTGCCTCAACTTTAATTTCCATGGGTACCTTCTGCTACCCATCCGGGTTCCAGTACCGTCAGCTGGTTCTCCGCAGTACCTTTGGCCTAGGTGCCTCCATGTCGGTATCCGAGTTCCAGCAACGTCTGCTGGTCCTTGGTAGTGCTTTGGAGCACAGGTACCTCCTGCTTAGTAACCCTGTCCCAGTAACGTCAGCTGGTCCTCGGTTGTGCCATTGGCTCTTTTCCTTCTGCTGACCCTCCGGGTTCCAGCACAGTCAGCTGGTCCTCGTTACTTTCATTGGCTCTTGTACCTTCTGCTACCCATCCGGGTTCCAGTACCGTCAGCTGGTTCTCCGCAGTGCCTTTGGCCTAGGTGCCTCCATGTCGGTATCCGAGTTCCAGCAACGTCTGCTGGTCCTTGGTAGTGCTTTGGAGCACAGGTACCTCCTGCTTAGTAACCCTGTCCCAGTAACGTCAGCTGGTCCTCGGTTGTGCCATTGGCTCTTTTCCTTCTGCTGACCCTCCGGGTTCCAGCACAGTCAGCTGGTCCTCGTTACTTCCATTGGCTTTTGTACCATCACCAACAGGACAAAGAAGGTTAAGACAAACTACAAGATACAGAACAAGAGACAGAAGAACAATAAGCAGAAGATCAAAAAGCAGAAGAACATTAAGTATAAGACCAAAATGAAGAGCAAAATATATGCTCTAAATTCTAAGCAGAAGAAGACTAAGCAGTGTATGGGGGTGAGTCCGTTCCTCCTCGTGGTGCCCCTGGAAAATGCCTGATGCTGCTGCAGGCTAAACTGAACGCGGACAAATACTGTTGTAATTAAAATCTTTCGTGACAGCAAGAACGGAAGGATGAAAATTCAGAGTTTTACAGATTACAAGTACAGGAATGTCTGTCACAAATAAGAATATGATGAAAGGATGAATAGGAAGAAGATGAAGAAGTAGAATATGAAGAATAATAACTGTTTAATAAGAACAATATAAGTAATGTTAACAAAAAGATGAATAGCAAGAAGTTTTAGAAGATTAAGAAGGTGAAGATGAAGAATAATTTGATGAGAAAGATGATGCTGCTGAAAATTATGAAGGAGAAAGTGTGTGAAAAGTTAAAAAGGTGAAGACCATGGAAGTTGTGAAACAGACATATTTGACAAAATAGAAAAAAGGTTAACAACATTGTCAATTTGTTCGTCAATCCGAACGTATTTCCTAAAAAAAAAAAATTAATGCTATTCCATTGGATTGGGTCAAACATCTATGCCTTTAATGTCTCCTCAACCTCCCCCAATACATTCTACATTACTCTTTCTTGTTTTCCTTCATGTACAATTAACCAACAAGGCAAGAATGGGTTTTTTTTAATTTCGATATTTTGTTCCCATAGACTTACATGGGACTTCCGGTATCGGTATCGGGTATCGCCGATATTTTAGTGATATCGGCGATACCATTCCGATTCCGATACTTTAGGATATCGGAAAGTATCGCTCAACTCTAGTGCTCGTGTAAAGGCTACATATAATAATAGGAAAACACGTCACTCCTTATGACTGTATGGTGCTCAGATAAGGGATGCCAATCCCAATTCAATAGAAGATAATAAATCCGGCACTCAAATTATGAAAAAAATGTTTATATTTATTCTTAGTACAATCCAAAATTATAACGTTTCGGTCAATCCTCTGACCTTCTTCAGACTAGGGAACATGAAACTATACAGAAGTCAGAAAGATAAACTCAGTCAGTATCAAATGGTATAGACATTCATTTAAATATACATGATAATGAAAATAAAATGTCAAGGAAAAATTATTTAGAAAAGCAAGACATAGTGCATATCAGAAATGCGATCATAAAAAACAAAAAACAGGTTCAAGTTAAACTGATCATGTGTACAGGACCAAAAGAGACTGCAGGGATCCAAGCAAAATCTGAATGCATATCAGGTAAAATATATACCACAGTTTACATACTTATACCTATATATTATATATGTTCAAAGTGATTGGCAAGATGCATGAAGCCATAAATGGAATAGAACAAGGTTCTTACCGGATTGTGCAGAAAATATGGTGTAATACTGTGGGAAAAAAAACGCAGTGGTAAACTACTGGAATAGCGACAGGTTTCACTATGATAAGGTAGGTGCTCAGCCGAATTTATTAAGTATAGGTAAAAGTCCTTACCATATGAAGTCCAGAATTGTGCTTTATCAGAGCGCTAGTAGAATATGCAATATGGCTCAATTGCTGTGCAGTATGGCGCTGTGTGAGGTACACACGTGTGGACTGAAATAGTCGGCGTTCACTAGTACCCGGAAGTGACCTACATTGTGAGCGCTGTGTTGGTGGAACGCTAGTGGAGCGCATGTCAGAGCGTCGACCGGAAGTGAGTCATAATCAGTAGTACCAGAGCGGAGTCAGTAAGTGGAACGCTATCTGGAACGCAAACAGGAAGTGCACAGTGATCCACATTGTAATAGAGGACGTGAATTGGGATTGGCATCCCTTATCTGAGCACCATACAGTCATAAGGAGTGACGTGTTTTCCTATTATTAGGGTTAGGCTGGGTTCATATTGCGTTATGACAGTCCGTTAGACGGACTGCGTTACGCCGTGGTATAATACGGTGTAATGCAGTCCGTTAACGCTGCCATAGACCCCCATTGTCGGGCGCATCGCGACGCATGCCGTAAAGCGGCATGCGTTTGCGATGTGCCATCATTCAGTGATGGAGCCTCGGACGCGGGCTGCAGTGTCTGGTCTCCGTCACCGCTAGCACAGATGAATCATCTGCTGACTCATCTGCGCTAGCGGGTATAGTATAACGCGGTCACGTTATGCTATACCGTTACCAGCCTGTCAACGCTATGTGTTGAACAGGCTGGTAAAACGCAATATGAACCTAGCCTTAGGGTTAGAGTTAGAACTAAGGTTAGGGTTAGCCTTAGGGTTAGCATTAGGGTTAGCATTAGAGTTAGAATTAGGGTTACGGGTAGAATTTGGGTTAGGGTTAGAATTAGGGTTAGGGTTGGAATTAGGGTTAGGGTTGGAATTAGGGTTGGGATTAGGGTTAGGTTTGTGGTTAGGGTTAGAGTTAGGATAAGTGTTAGGGGTGTTTTGGGGTTAGGGTTGGGATTAGGGTTAGGCTTGTGGTTAGGGTTAGGCATGTGGTTAGGGTTATGGTTAGAGTTGGGATTAGGGTTAGGGGTGTGTTGGGGTTAGGGTTATGGTTTGGATTAGGGTTAGGGGTGTGTATGGGTTAGGGTTGGGGTTAGGGGTGTGTTGGGGTTAGGGTTGGAGTTAGAATTGAGGGATTTCCACTATTTAGGCACATCAGGGGGTCTCTGTCATGGTCTGCTGAGTTTCTGGGATTAGGTGGTTTTAGGGTTAACCGGGATGGCCTCACTCTGGGATTCTGGGAGGCTTTTTATAGCCTCATTGTGGGGCCATCGTCTGTCGCTTATACTCTGACCCTTGGCCGAGTGTGTGTGACCCTGTTGTGCTTGTGCCAGTGCTTTGTGCCTGTGCTACGTTCTGTCTGTCTGGTTCTGATTTGGCTGTGTCCCTGTTTCGAGTTTTGCCTGTCCCTTTTGTACTCTGCTGCCCTCTACATGTATGACCCTTGGCTACGTTCTGACTCCTCTCTGCCTGCTCCTCTTGTACTTCGTCGCCCTCTATGTGTATGACCCCTTGGCTATGTCCCGATTATCTGTTCTGTATATGCCTCTTGGTAACTGTGTCCCGTAGTTACCCTTCTAGGAGTTTTCCTTCATCTCATAGCTCTCTGGAGCTTAGGCCACGCCCACTAGCAGTCACGTGCCTGCAGGTCCTTTGGCCTGAAGCATTCTCTATCTGCTACTGCTGCCTCTGAGAGACGTGTGGCCGGCTCCGCCCACTAGCAGTCACATGCTGAAGGTCCTGTTTCTCAGAAGCACACGTCTTCCCTGCTGCGGCTCTGCTATACAGGTATCTTTGGGCATAGTTTGTTCACTCAGGACACCCGCACTGGCTCAGTGAGCAAGTGCAGTGCGGTGTCCCTGACAGTCTCCATACGTGACATGGCGCCACCATTGATTGCTGCAAATTTTGCGTTCAAAAAGTCAAACAGTGCTCCATTTATTCCGAGCCCCGACGTGTGCCCAAACAGTGGTTTACCCCCACATATGGGGTATCAGAATACTCAGGAAAAATTGCACAACAATTTTGCGGGTCTAATTTCTCCTGTTACCCTATGGAAAAAAAATTGGGGACTAAAAGATCATGTTTGTGGAAAAAAAAATAATTTTTATTTTCACGGCTCTGTGTTATAGACTTCTGTGAAGAACTTGGAGATTCAAAGTGCTCAAAACACATCTAGAGGAGTTCCTTGGGGGATCAAGTTTTCAAAATGGGGTCACTTGGGGGGTTTCTACTGTTTAGGCACATCATGGGCTCTGCAAACGTAAAATGACGCCCGCAGACCATTCCATCAAGTCGGCATTTCAAAACGTCACTACTTCCCTTCCGGGCCCCGACGTGTGCCCATACAGTTTTCTCCAACATATGGGATATCAGCGTACTCAGGACAAATTGGACAACAACTTTTGTGGTCTAATTTCTCCTGTTACCCTTGGGAAAATAAAAAAATTGGGGACTAAAAGATCATGTTTGTGGAAAAAATATGATTTTTTTATTTTCATGCCTGGGCGTTATAAACTTCTGTGTAGCCCTTGGGGGTTCAAAGTGCTCACCACACATCTAGATAAGTTCCTTGCGGGGTCTAGTTTCCAAAATGGGGTCACTTGTGGGGAGTTTCTACTATTTAGGAACATCAGGGGCTCTGCAAACGTAACATGACGCTCGCAGACCATTCCATCAAAGACGGCATTTCAAAACGTCACTACTTCCCTTCCGAGCCCCAACGTGTGCCCGAACAGTGGTTCCCCCCCACATATGGAGTACCAGTGTACTCAGGACAAACTGTACAACAACTTTTGGGGTCCAATTTCTCCTGTTACTTTTGTGAAAATAAAAAATTGCGGGTTAAAAAAAATCATTTTTTGAGGAAAAAAATGATTTTTTATTTTCACGGCTCTGCATTATAAACTTCTGTGAAGCACGTGGGGGTTTAAGGTGCTCACCACACATTTGGATAAGCACCTTGCGTGGTCTAGTTTACAAAATGGGGTCACTTGTGGGGGGTTTCTACAGTTTAGGCACATCAGGGGCTCTGCAAACTAAACAAGATGCCCGCAGACCATTCCATCAAGTCGGCATTTCAAAGCGTCACTACATCCCTTCCGAGCCCTGACGTGTGCCCAAACAGTGGTTCCCCTCCACATATGGGGTACCAGCGTACTCAGGACAAACTGGACAACAACTTTTGGGGTGCAATTTCTCCTGTAACCATTGTGAAAATAAAAAATAGGGGGCTAAAAAATCATTTTTTGAGAAAAAAAAATGATTTTTTATTTTCACGGCTCTGCGTTATAAACTTCTGTGAAGCACCTAGGGGTTCAAAGTGCTCACTTTGCATCTAGATAAGTTCCTTAGGGGTCTAGTTTCCAAAATGGGGTCATTTGTGGGGGAGCTCCAAAGTTTAGGCACACAGGGGCTCTCCAAACACGACATGGTGTCCGCTAACGATTGGAGCGAATTTTCCATTAAAAAAGTCAAATGGCGCTCCTTCCCTTCTGAGCCCTGCCGCGCACCCAAACAGTGGTCCCCCCCACACATATGGGGCACCAGCGTACTCAGGAAAAACTGAACAACAACTTTTGGGGTCCAATTTATCCTGTTACTCTTGGGAAAATAAAAAATAGCGGGCCAAAAAATGATTTTTGAGAAACAAAAATGATTTTGTTATTTCCACTGCTCTGCGTTTATAAACTTCTGTGAAGCACTTGGGGGTTCAAAGTGCTCACTACACATCTAGATAAGCTCCTTGGGGGGTCTAGTTTCCAAAATGGGGTCACTTGTGGGGGGTTTTACTGTTTAGGCCATTTCAGGGGCTCTGCAAACGCAACATTACGCCCGAAGAACATTCCATCAAGTCTGCATTCCAAAATGGCGCTCCTTCCCTTCTGAGCTCTCCCATGCGCCAAAACAGTGGTTCCCCCCACATATGGGGTATTGGTGTACTCAGGACAAATTGCACAGCAACTTTTGTGGTCCAATTTCTCCTGTTACCCTTGTGAAAATAAAAAATAGCGGGCTAAAAAATCATTTTTGAGGAATTTTTTTTTTTTTATTTTCACTGCTCTGCGTTATAAACTTCTGTGAAGCACTTGGGGGTCAGAGTGCTCACAACACATCTAGATAAGTTCCATAAGGGGTCTAGTTTCCAAAATGGTGTCACATTGTTTTTTTTTTTACTGTTTAGGCACACAGGGGCTCTCTAAATGCGTCATGGTGTCCGCTAACGATTGGAGCTAATTTTCCATTCAAAAAGTCAAATGGCGCTCCTTCCCTTCTGGGCCCTACCGTGTGCCCAAACAGTGGTTTATGACCACATATGAGGTATCCATGTACTCAGGAGAAATTGGCCAACAAATTTTAGGATCCATTTTATCCTGTTGCCCATGTGAAAATGAAAAAACTGAGGCAGAAAGAAAATTTTTGTGAAAAAAAAGTACTTTCTTTTTTTACGGACCAATTTGTGAAGAACCTGGGGGTTCAAAGTGCTCACTATACATCTAGATAAGTTCCTTGGGGGGTCTAGTTTCCAAAATGGGGTCACTTGTTGGGGAGCTCCAATGTTTAGGCACACAGGGACTCTCCAAATGCGACATGGCAACCGCTAAATATTCCAGCATATTTTCCATTCAAAAAGTCAAATGGCGCTCCTTCCCTTCTGAGCCCTGCCGTGCACCCAAACCGTGGTTTATGACCACATATGAGGTATCGGTGTACTCAGGAGAAATTGCCCAACACATTTTAGGATCCATTTTATCCTGTTGCCCATGAAAAAATGAAAAAATTGATGCTAATAGAAAATTTTTGTTGGAAAAATTAAAATGTCCATTTTTTCCTTCCACGTTGCTTTAGTTCCTGTGAAGCACCTGAATGGTTAATAATCTTCTTGAATGTAGTTTTGAGTAGCTTGAGGGGTGCAGTTTTTATAATGGTGTCACTTTTGGGTATTTTCTGCCATATAGACCCCTCAAAGTGACTTCAAATGTGAGGTGGTCCCTAAAAAAATGGTTTTGTGTTATGAATGTGCTAGAGATAGTTTCTGAGCAGAGGCTCCCTCTGGTGGTTACAGACAGTACTGAACCTTTCAGCGAGGAGTGGCAATCTGGGATCACGGATTGGTCTGATATAAGGGAGGTTCCCTCCCATGATGGTTGCCGGTGATCAATTGTTCTTGTCTCAATTGTGGTTCCTGGTTCATTTGGAAGTTTGCTGGAGCCTTGCCTGCATCTCCTGCTTTCAGATACGATATTTTTTGCTTTTCTTTTTGTGCTTGCTTTTTGCATTGTTTTCTGCACTTTTGTGGAGGTCAGCCAGGTCCCCTCCTGGGGCCTGAGCTCCTCACAGTTTATCTGCAGCCACTGTTATTTGCTCATTTGCTTTTTCCTGTTTTTTCAGCGCCTGCGGCTTGGTTTTTGTTCACACTGAGATCTGATATAGTGGGTGGCGAGATCGTGTGATTTCAGTATTTTTGTAATCAGAATTGTTGGATTTTTGTAGGGTTTTCTGGGTTGCAGAAAGTAATCTCTCCTGTCCTATCCTATTTAGTCAGCTTGTGGCCCCAGCGTTTGCTCAGTCTATTTTCTGCCTATGTTTGTATTTTCATCTTGTCTAACCGCCATTATATGTTTGGGGGCTTCCTATTTTCTTTGGGGATCTGCTCCGGAGCAGATAGCTTTCATCTTTCTGCCTTTAGGTGTAGTTATCTCTCAGGCTGTGACGAGGCGTCTAGGATCAACGTCGGTACGCTCCACGGCTACCTCTAGTTGTGTCGTTAGTTTAGGAATCTGCAACCCATCAGTTACCAACATCTCAGGTGTTCGGCTGCCTGCTGTTGTTCCTGTCCTCCTCAGCTACCGAAACATAACAGTTTTGTAAATTTTGCTGTAAAAATGAGATATCGTTGGTCAACTTTTAACCCTTATAACTTCCTAACAAAAAAAAAAATTGTTTCCAAAATTGGGCTGATGTGAAGTAGACATGTGGGAAATGTTATTTATTAACTATTTTGTGTCACATAACTCTCTGGTTTAACAGAATAAAAATTCAAAATTTGAAAATTGCGAAATTTTAAATTTTTTTGCCAAATTTCCATTTTTTTCACAAATAAACGCAAAAATTATCGACCTAAAATTACCACTAACATGAAACCCAATATGTCACGAAAAAACATTCTCAGAATCGCTAGGATCCGTTGAAGCATTCCTGAGTTATTACCTCATAAAGGGCTACTGGTCAGAATTGCAAAAAATGGCAAGGTCTTTAAGGTCAAAATAGGCTGGGTCATGAAGGGGTTAAAGACTTTATTCTGGCTGTGTCTTTATTGAACCTGTAACAACTATAGGATTAGTAATGGAGAGGTGTCTTATTGACACCTCTCCATTACTAAGCCGGGCTTGATGTGACCTAACAATACAAAGTTCACATCAAACCCCAAACTATTACCCCACTTGCCACTGCTACAGGGCAGTGGAAGAGAGAGGCTAAGTGCCGGAATTGATGCATCTTACAAATGCGCCATTTCTGGGGGGGCTGAGAGCTGGTGTTTGTTGCTGGGGAGGCTCAATATCCATGGCCCCTTTCTAGGATATGAATATCAGCTCGCAGCTGTCTGTATAGCATTTTCTGGATATTAATTATAAGGAGACCCCATGTCATTTTTTGGGGGCCCCCTACTTTAATAGCCAGTAAAGGCTAAACATACAGCTGGGGGCTGATATTCATAGCCTGGGGAGATCCATGGGTATTAACCCTTTCCTAGGCTATAAATATTGGCCCCCAGTTGCTGGCTTCCCCTCTCTGGATTGGAAAATTGCGTGGGAAGGAACGCCATTTTTTCCCACTAAAAGAATCATTTATTAATTACATACATGTCCCCTAATTTGCACACACAATATTAATTGTATTGGTCACTGACATCTATATATCTAACTATTTTGCATCTAATTACTGTATGTAAACCATGTCTCCTATCCTGTCGGCTCCTGCAGAGATTTTACAGGAGCCGACAAATGAATTACTGGCTAATCTTCTATCTATCTCTCTCTGCAATATAAATATATATATCTGCTATATAATTGTCTAACTTTTAATTTCCTTCTGTAACGGAAATCCTGCGTCGCTGATTGGTCGCGTCCAATCACTTCCGGACAAGCGCGACCAATAAGCGACAGGCACACCACCGCTATCGTCGGGAGATCAGCGGCGCCAGCCGCTGATCTCCCAACGGTAGTCGCGGGTCATCTCCACGTACATACTCACCTTCCGTCGCTGCATCCCTGTCCCGGCGCATCTGCTTTTATCCTGTGCTGCCTCCACGATACTTGTTACATGGGATGTATGTAGCCTCTATACGTCCATCACGCACATTAAGGGAATGAGTGCCACTGATAGACTTTTACAACAACATGGTACTGACACTAAAATCAGACATCTATGTGCTGATCTGTTAGAGCTTGTTCTCAAGGAAAATTATTTCATGTTTGAGGACACCTTCTATGTACAACAACAGGGCACCGCCATGGGATCGAATGTGGCGCCACCTTACGCTATTGCGTATATGTCAATATTTGAAGATGATTTCGTCTATAGCCACCCCCTTTTTCAGCAACATTCATTGATATGGCGCAGGTTTATAGACGACATCTTCTGCATATGGGATGGGCCCATCGATTCACTTATGCAGTTTAATGAGTATCTCAACAACATATGGCCAGAATTAAAGTTCTCCCTACAATATATAAATATATAATAATAATAATAATAACAACAATACTATTAATTTCCTTGATACATTTATTAGCAAGGACAATGGGGGCAAACTGACTAGAGATCTTTACGTTAAACCTACAGATAGGAACAGTCTCCTACATTTTACCAGTTGTCATCCCCCTGCCATGAAGAAATCAATACCAAAATCTCAATTTAACAGGGTAAACAGGATTGTCTCCAACGATGGGGTGAGGGAACAAAGGTTACAAGAAATGGAAACGAAATTTCTTCAAAGGGGCTACCCACAGACTATATTGTCACAAGCTAAAAGTGATAATACTAGTAGAAGGGATCGTTTTAACGGAAAACGAGTCCCCTTCGTTAGCACATACCATCCGTATTCAAATATGGTACAGTCCTCCATTAGAAGACATTGGAATATCCTAACTAAGAGTTATCCTCTCGTTCCAGAATTTCAAAACCCATTCCTCAGCTGTTTTCGCCGACTGCGCAACCTTAGGGATAAACTAGTGAAAGCGGATGTTGGCTCACGCTACAAACTACCCAAACAGTCTTTTTTACGAACCCAACGACAGGGCACATTTCCATGTTTAAACTGTTTGCAATGTAACAACATAAAGAAGGGCCCAGAGGCATTTCACCCGCACACCGGACAGGGCTTCCCTATTCAGGGTTATTACACTTGTGAGTCGACTTATGTAGTGTATCTTATCAAATGTCCATGTGGACTAGCCTATGTAGGGGAAACAACCCAGGCTGTGAGAGATAGAATATCTCAACATAAATCTAACATCCGCTGCAAGAAAACACATCTTCCTCTACCTTACCATTTTCAAGAACACAATCACAATATCGCCCAACTTAGGTTCCAAGTTTTGGAACAAATTGACACCAATTGGCGAGGCATTAATAGGATTAAGATCCTCAAAAAAAGAGAAGCCTATTGGATCTTCACTCTCCAGACACTAGAACCTAGAGGTTTAAACAGAGATTTTGATGCTTTCTTACAACCTAACAAAAAATCGTATGTAACAACTTTCTCTGAATGGTGGATAATTTTGTGTAAATGTTTACACCTAAAATGTCTTATTATTATTATTGACCTATTTAACCTATAATTGTCTTTCTCCTCTAGAACCGGTGACCTTCTTGCACTCTATGCACATCATCCACTATGGTATAGTATAGATGCACCACTCTATTCTTATCACCTAGTCCCACACAAATGAATTATAATGCTTTTTCGCCTTTTTAATAGTGTTATTTCATTACATCAACGCCCAGCAGGATTCTATAGCACTTATACATAATTTGTGCCGTCCTCTATATTTTGCGCTAAATCCTATAACCCCCACAACAGCGCTCTTTATCCAGTCATACATATTGAGCCTATTTTGGGTACTGCGCAAGCGCATTAAGTCACTGGTGATCAGCTGACCGCGGCAGCGTCATCATGACGCGGCGTCAGCTGACTCTTATACCAGGAAGTTCAGCTCTCAGAGCGTCCTCACTAATGGCGGTTCCACACGCCGTGGCTCCAGGCACAAGGTAATCTCCAGGAGATGGGGTACTTTACCGCACTCCTTATTTATATTAATCTCACTGGCCTTACTTGTACATTTATTTCAGCGCTCTTCCTCTGCTAATGTTAGGCTTAAGCGCTTAATCTGTATACCGGTGCCCAGCATTATTCAGGTACAGCTTTATCCATTGACACCGTTCATTGGCGTTTTAGCATTATTTAACCCATGGTCACCATTTTTCTGCCTACAGTTTTTCCTCTCAGTGTGGTTCTTTATTAAATAGATATTTATAACTTTACTCTAAGCGAGACTTGATCAGGAATTTACCGTACCTGCAATAGCTTTATTTTACCTGACTCATTCTATTTCACTGGGACACACCGTATAGTATATGAGTATTTTACCACACACTAAACAATATTCTCTTTTTTCAGGCATCTTTCTTGTGATTATAACTGGCACAACAGTCACCATTTAAATAAGACCACCATATCCTTCTTGGTTTTTGCGGTTCAATTTCCTGTTCACCTATATTACCTATTCTAGCATATCTTCCTTAACAATATGGTCACATATATGAATATGGACGTCTCATTGCACCTCTGGAATATTTCAATTTTTTTCTTTTTTTCCTTTTTTTAAATTTTTTTTCTTTTAACTAGTTTATTTATTTCATTATGTTTCTTTCTTATATGCTCTACTATGTGTATTAATAGTAATGCATCCAGCCATTGAATGACATTTAATGACATTTAATTGTCTGTTCATTTATTATGTTTCAGCTCTGTATACTATTTGCTCTGATGAAGGCCCATGTTCGGGGGCCGAAAACATTTAGCAACACATCTATTTTGTTTGGATGCCAATAAAAACCACAGCAATTCAATTTTTTCTCTATTGAATTCTCTATTGAGTGCCGAGTATTTCTTATGTTGATTTTTGGGGCTGGATACCCAACTTGTGCACCAAATATTTTTTTTGTCTTGAGTGCCGTGTTACTTTATATCTTTATCCTGTGCTGAGCAGTCACGTAGTACCGCTCATTAAGGTCATGAATATGGATGTGACGCCACTCCCATAGGCGTGGCGTCCATATTCATGACCTTAATGAGCGGTACCACGTGACCGCACCACAGAGGAAGAATCTGACACGCCGTGATAGAGATGCAGTGACGGAGCGAGGAGGGTATGATGGGGAGGACAGGGGAGCCCAGCCATGCATACAAGGAAGGGAGGGGGGAGAGGAGCCATGCATACAAGGATGGGAGGGGGGAGCGGATCCATGCATACAAGGATGGGAGGGGGGAGCGGATCCATGCATACAAGGATGGGAGGGGGGAGCGGATCCATGCATACAAGGATGGGAGGTGGGAGCGGAGCCATGCATACAAGGATGGGAGGTGGAAGCGGAGCCATGCATACAAGGATGGGAGGGGGGAGCGGATCCATGCATACAAGGATGGGAAGGGGGAGAGGAGCCATGCATACAAGGAGGGGAGGGTGGAGCGGAGCCATATATACAAGGATGGGTGTTATGTTTCGGCAGCCGAGGAGAGTAAGCAAAAAACGGCAATACACCAGAGAGGCTGGAACCTATTGGATTGCAGTAACCTGAACTAACCACACAACTAGAGGTAGCCGTGGAGCGTTCCTACGTTGATCCTAGATATCTCATCACAGCCTGAGAGATAACTACACCTAAAGGCAGAAAGATGAAAGCTATCTGCCCCGGAGCAGATCCCCAAAGAAAATAGGAAGCCCCCAAACATGTAATGGCGGTTAGACAAGAGGAAGCACGGACACAGACAGAAAATAGAATGAGCAAACGCTGGGGCCCAATCTGTCTAGACAGAAAAGTACAGGAAAGGATACTCACTGCAATCCAAAAAAAACCCCTAAAAAATACCAACTCTACTGATTGCAAAAACACCTGAGATCACACGACCTCTACCACCTAAATCAGTTCTCTGGTGTAACAAATCTAAGCCGCAGCCACTGAAAAAACAGGAAAAAGCAAATGAACAAACAACAGTGGCTCCAGACAAACTGAGAGGAGCACAAGCCCCCCGGAGGTGACCTGGCTGACCTCCACAGAAGTGCAGGGAACAAAACAAAAAGCAAGCACAAAAACAAAAGCAGAAAATATCTTATCTGATAGCAGAAGATGCAGGCAAGACTCAGCAAGCTTCCAAATGAACCAGGAACCACAAATGAGACAAGAACAATTGATCACTGGCAACCATCATGGGAGGGAACTTCCCTTATATCAGACCAGTCCGTGATCCCAGATTGCCAATCCTCGCTGAAAGGTTCAGTACTGTCTGTAACCACCAGAGGGAGCCTCTGCTCAGAAACCATTTTTAGCACATTCACAACAGATGGGAGGGTGGAGCAGAGCCATGTATACAGGATGGGAGGGTGGGAGCAGAGCCATGTATACAGGATGGGAGGGGGAGCCATGCATACACGGATGGGAGGGGGGAGCGGAGCCATGCATACAAGGATGGGAGGGTGGGAGCGGAGCCATATATACAAGGATGGGAGAGTGGGAGCGGAGCCATGTATATAGGATTGGAGGGTGGGAGCGGAGCCATGTATATAGGATTGGAGGGTGGGAGCAGAGCCATGTATATAGGATGGGAGGGTGGGAGCGGAGCCATATATACAAGGATGGGAGGGTGGGAGGGGAGCCATGTATATAGGATTGGAGGGTGGGAGCGGAGCCATGTATATAGGATTGGAGGGTGGGAGCGGAGCCATGTATATAGGATGGGAGGGTGGGAGCGGAGCCATGTATATAGGATGGGAGGGTGGGAGCGGAGCCATGTATATAGGATGGGAGGGTGGGAGCGGAGCCATGTATTCAGGATGGGAGGTTGGGAGCGGAGCCATGTATTTAGGATGGGAGGGTGGGAGCGGAGCCAAGGGGGGGAGCCATGTATATAGGATGGGAGGGTGGGAGCGGAGCCATATATACAAGGATGGGAGGGTGGGAGCGGAGCCATATATACAAGGATGGGAGGGTGGGAGGGGAGCCATGTATATAGGATTGGAGGGTGGGAGCGGAGCCATGTATATAGGATTGGAGGGTGGGAGCGGAGCCATGTATATAGGATGGGAGGGTGGGAGCGGAGCCATGTATATAGGATGGGAGGGTGGGAGCGGAGCCATGTATATAGGATGGGAGGGTGGGAGCAGAGCCATGTATACAGGATGGGAGGGGGGAGCCATGCATACACGGATGGGAGGGGGAGCGGAGCCATGCATACAAGGATGGGAGGGTGGGAGCGGAGCCATATATACAAGGATGGGAGAGTGGGAGCGGAGCCATGTATATAGGATTGGAGGGTGGGAGCGGAGCCATGTATATAGGATTGGAGGGTGGGAGCAGAGCCATGTATATAGGATGGGAGGGTGGGAGCGGAGCCATATATACAAGGATGGGAGGGTGGGAGGGGAGCCATGTATATAGGATTGGAGGGTGGGAGCGGAGCCATGTATATAGGATTGGAGGGTGGGAGCGGAGCCATGTATATAGGATGGGAGGGTGGGAGCGGAGCCATGTATATAGGATGGGAGGGTGGGAGCGGAGCCATGTATATAGGATGGGAGGGTGGGAGCGGAGCCATGTATTCAGGATGGGAGGTTGGGAGCGGAGCCATGTATTTAGGATGGGAGGGTGGGAGCGGAGCCAAGGGGGGTAGCCATGCATACAAGGATAGGAGGGGGAAGCGGAGCCATATATACAAGGATGGGAGGGTGGGAGCGGAGCCATGTATATAGGATCGGAGGGTGGGAGCGGAACCATGTATATAGGATGGGAGGGTGGGAGCGGAGCCGTGTATATAGGATGGGAGGGTGGGAGCAGAGCCATGTATATAGGATGGGAGGGTGGGAGCGGAGCCATGTATACAGGATGGGAGGGTGGGAGTGGAGCCATGTATATAGGATGAGAGGGTGGGAGCGGATGGAGCCTGCATACAGGATGAGAGGGAGCGAGCCATAAAACAAGGATGGAGGGTGGGAGTGGAGCCATGTATATAGGATGGGAGGGTGGGAGCGGAGCCATGTATATAGGATGGGAGGGTGGGAGCGGAGCCATGTATATAGGATGGGAGGGTGGGAGCGGAGCCATGTATACAGGATGGGAGGGTGGTAGCGGAGCCATGTATATAGGATGGGAGGGTGGGAGCGGAGCCATGGGGAGAGCCATGCATACAAGGATGGGAGGGGGGAGCGGAGCCATGTATACAAGAATGGGAGGGGGGAGCCATGCATACAAGGATGGGTGGGTGGGAGCAGAACCATGCATAAATAAACTACATGCATATTCTAGAATACCCGATGCGTTAGAATCGGGCCACCATCTAGTCTACTATATAATTGTCTAATTCTGTCTGTCTGTAACGGAAATCCCGCGTCGCTGATTGGTTGCGCCCAGTCGGACCGACCAATCAGCAACAGGTGCAGTCCGGCCGCGAATTGACGCAGGATTTGAAAAACGCACGCCACCGCTATCATCAGCGCGTAGCCGCGGCCGGGGTCATCTCCTGTCGCATGGAGGTCAGCGGCGCATCATTGCAATATTCTTAAATCTTCATAAATAAACTACATACATATTCTAGAATACCCGATGTGTTAGAATCGGGTCACCATCAAGTATATATATATATATATAAACATTGTAAGCTTTTCAGGGGATATAGCTCTGGGATCGCCGTCCGGGTAGACGGAGTGGCACAGAAACAGCTCAAGCACAGACAGCAGTTCTGGTAAAAACTGGCCGCAACCAGCTTTATTAAAGTCCACAGCAAACAGAACATAAGCAAAACCAAATCATAAACATAAGCCCTGGGCTTGTCCAGCCACTTACTACACTTAGATAGATTTCCCTCTCTATCCGGGTCCAGACTCTAACAGCCTGTCCCCAAAACAACACATATGTTCAGTAGTTACCAGCATGGAGTTTCACAGAGTCTCCTCCTTGTGTCTGAAGGCATATCCAACGTCCAGACTTGAGAGAGCTCCCCTCCTATTCAGCAGCTATCCGCATGGATTCTCACAGAGACTACTCCTGTGTCCGGGGTACATCGATCACCCAGACTGAGACAGCTCATACTCCTGGAGACTCCTTCTTGTGCCTGGACTCCTTGTCCAGACTAAGCGAGCTCTCTGTCTGTGTTCGCAGACACCTACTTCTGGTCTCCTAATTAACAGCTGAGTGGTTTCAGGCCTGAGCTGCAAGTGTGTACTGAATGGAAGGTGTAGTGACCTTTCTCTACCACTAGGTTTACAAAGCCATACATTTCCCTTATACCAGTCAGCAAAGTATCTAGGTGAAATGTACACCCCATTCAACACACATACTCTCACTGTCTCACATATCCCCCCCCCTCTTTTCCAGACCGGAGGGCTGGTCATCCAGACCGGAGGGCTGGTCAACAATCCAAAAGAGACAGTGAACTCTGGACCAGTCATGGCCCTCATCAGCTTCATCTTCACTACTGTCATCTATCTTCACCTGAGCCATAGCCAACATCAGCTTTCTCTTCATCTGAAGCATCCGCACTACCCTGTACCCTCCCAGGCCTATGCTCTCTGCGGGCCTCGGGTATCCTGCACGGTTTCATCTTGACCTTAGGGCCGGGCTCAGTTTCGATATAGTGCCTGGCCAGAGAAGTATGACCCGGCACATCAGAACACTTCTGCTGACTCTTCCTCAGAAACTCACGTACCTCCTGTCCCTGGTGCACTGACCATGTGTCACCAACTATCACAGAAGGTATAGGGGGTTTTTCACTTTTCTCTAGTTCCCCTTGAACCCTCTTTAGCACATCTATTTTCTTGAATATCGGTTGACTCATAAAGTCTATTTCACAGACCTTAAGCTCCTCTGCCATGGTCTCTGACCATTTTAAGCTACACTGTTCAAATGATTGGGACTGTAGAAGGAGCTGATCGTTTTTCTTTTGCAGTACACATAATTCATCCGCTAAGTCTCCAGCTAAATTGTAATGTTCTACCGTAACAACAGCATTCTTATATAGAGCCTTAGACTTATTGAGCAGCATTTGCTCTTGCAACGAAGAGATTCCCTGTATCCTTCCTTTTACTTCATTGACCTTCTCACAAAGATGCTCATGGCTTTCATCACACTCCTTCATCACAGTTTGGAGTTTTTTCTGAGAAGTCATCAATTCATCTGGTACCTGTTGGACGTCTTTTATGTCTTCGGCCCCTTCTTCAGGCTCTTCTGGTAGAACATGCTCAGAAGCCCTACCGTCAGTCTTACATTCTACCTCTTCAGTCACATCATTATGGTCTCCAATATTTCCATTTATTCCGGCTTTCAAGTTCTCCTTGATAGCTGCATCTGTATACTCAGAACCCGCCGGATTCTTCTCTTCCACCACGTTCTGCATCCCATCTGAGCTCCCGTGTGTCTGCAGCGGCAACGGAGTGACACATCGCTTTTCCCATTTGTTGGGACGTGGCTCCGATGTAGACTCCATGAAAGTGCGCTTGAGCTCACCAACGCCAGCCTCATGTCTCAAAATCTCATCTTGTGACTTATCCAGATCCTTGGTGTCACTCGGGAACACCGCTGGGGCTCCGGGCGCCGAACTTCCAGCCTGAGCTTCACGAGTTGCAGCTACTGATCCGAACCGCAACCCGTCCACGCCGCTGTCTTCGGCAGAAACAGATTCCTGGACAGAGTCAGTCCCCATATCTTCAGTCTTGTTCCTCACAGCTTCACTTGAGACCTCAGCTTCTGATGAGGCATCTGGCTTGGTGACTACCACTTCTATGGCTTTTTCCACCTCTGCAGCATCTCCCTCAGAGTCCTTGGCACGATACAGATCCACACCATACCTTGGTAACTTCACATTTCCAACAGCATCTACTTGGGCTGTGTTCAGTTTCAGAGTCCTGCCTTTAAAGCTCAGCTCTCCTCCTTTCACCTTAGTCTTCGCCAGGGAACCGGCCAACTGTAAAACATCTTCAGATGCCATCTTCTGTCGACTGCAAGGTCAGCATCAGCCTTCCTCTCAGGACTCTCAACCTCCTCTGCTACTGACGCGCACCACACTGAGGTGGTACCAGGGCTATGGGGTACTCGGCACCGAGCCCATTGATTTCTATGGGAGATGTCACTGGCAGCGGGACTCGGTCCGTGGCCCTGGCGGTCATGCAATGGGGGATATTTACAGGGGAATTGTAGTAATAGATAGTTTGTGATGCCACCTGTGGTTTCCGATCAATTTGACCAGCGCTGCTATATGGATCTTCCTAGGGGATGTTATGAGGCAGCTGGATGGTAAGTCTCCCACAGGCGAGACTGGTCCCTGGAAGTCTATGGTGGTGCAGGGTGTAATAAATGAAACAGTCTCACACAAGGCAATCTCTTTCCATACCTTTACTTGCAGATGTTTCAGGCAGGTCCCGGGAAGCTGGTCGGGGTGGAGAATGCACATTCAGGATAACCGCTGAGCAGGTTAGAGGCCTCCTTTAACCTTGTATATGTGTGAGTACAAACTTGCATGAAGTCAAGTTAACTCTGTCAGTCTCCAGCTCGTTCAATAGCTGCAACGCCCGGCCGACATTGTGGTAGAGCCTTCTAGTTGGTGAGAACAGAGTCCCTACTTTTGTAGCGTCCCACTCAAGGTCCTTGTTCTACCTGACTCCGTTTACGTATCAGCGCTTAGGGCTACCTTCTGCGACTTGTAGTCCAGAAAGCCTCCGGTTTTCTTATTACTAGGCGTGAAGCACTAGCAACGCTTCGGACCCCGGTGTCCGGTGAATTAGTGCGGGTACTCCGGTACCTGATGCACTTGTCTCTGTCTTTCTCCACTGTGCCCCTCGTCCTGCTCTTGCTCTTAACATAAGCACAAGTAGCGATGATGTGAATATCAGCTTTCTTCAGAGCTCACTGAACAGTTCTCAGTACACTCAACTGTCGCAGCCCTGTGATTACCTTCCTTCTTTCCTTTCTTCTCAGACCCTGTCCAGAGCAGCGCACAGGAACTCTGTCAAACTGTGTACACGCTGTAGCTCTGAGAGTCACCTTCACTTTCCAAGGAATACAGGTAGCTTGTGCTGAGGTACTGGCTTTGTAGTTCTGACTGGGCTAGAGTGACTCCTTACACTCAAACCAGACTCCACTTCATGAACTTGCTCTGCCAGAATCTAGTCTGCATTTCCCTCTTCCTCCAAGACTAGACTGAAGTGATACTGAACAGTGTGCCCCTTCTCCTAAAAGTACTCTAGGAACTGACTGAACTCTGACTGAAATCCTCTCCCTCCTCCTGCACAGCACTGTCCAAAGAAGAAGCTGAATACCTGACTGCTACAGTGTCACTTCCTTTTATACCCCAATGGGTGTGTTGGGAAATGTAAGTGACGTGAATGAATATCAAGCTTCACGGTTACCTTCTTGTGCATTTTCCTGGAATATGTGTGCCTGGCGCAGCTGGGCCACACATCCCCCCTTGGTTAAACACAGCACTCCCGGGCTGTAAAAGAGAAAAGAAAACATTTTGTTTTGCATATAACATCAAACAGTTTTAACTCATCCCTTGCGGGAGGAAGGATTCTTGAACGTTACACTGTATACATAGAAAAATATAAAAGTATCAAAAACACTTTCATAAATACAAGACAAGATTCTTGTGGAGGACCCGCACCAAAAACCTCCCACGTGGGTCCTGGGTGGGCTGCAGGACTTCTGACTGCAGACCTCACTCTAGGCCACACCATAGGGTTTTTCT
The DNA here is from genome assembly GCA_033576555.1 of Oophaga sylvatica. Classification (NCBI taxonomy): domain Eukaryota; kingdom Metazoa; phylum Chordata; class Amphibia; order Anura; family Dendrobatidae; genus Oophaga; species Oophaga sylvatica. The sequence goes on along the minus strand of JARQOD010000004.1, from coordinate 60,167,350 downwards.
TCAGAGGTAGTTAGGTTTTTGTAAAACCAAAATGGGCACCGAAGTGCGAACTATTTACATTTACAGTTTCTGGGCTGGCACAGTCCACAGCCACGCAGTCCTGTGCATGATAAAACATTTCACATATAAATTTCAAGAGATATTAACTTTTTAACTCTTTACCCGTCCGGGTATGCTACATAAATATGTAAACATTTTAATAAAGTGCAAATTTTGCAAAACTTTTTCAAACTTTATACATTTTCAGTTGCAGTAAACCCCTGTCTGGGTCCTACTGTTTTCATCTTTGCTTGGAGTAACATTTACTTTTTCCATCCTGGGGACAGAAGTACACGATGCCCTTGGGTACCCATTACCAGGATATCATGTCCTGCGATGTAGGTTTGGGTAGCTACAGTCTTCATCTTACTGTGTCCCACCGGGTACTTCTTTCATGTACGACGCTAGTTGGTTGCTGCAGGTGCCGCAGTTACTTGCGATTCAGGACAGGTCGCAGATTGTGCGAATGCGCAGGAATGTAGTGCAGGGGTACGAGTGCTGGTGCACGGCCTGGTGCGGACGCCAAAGATGACGCTGCTGGGGCTTGCGATTGGGAGGACGCAGGTGCACGCAGTGGCTCAGTTGGGAACGCACTAACTTGCTGCTGTCACTGCTCCCAGTCGTTTCTATCGCTGACAGTTGGGTCTCCTCCGGTGTCCCTACCGGGGATCGGCATTCCGCTGCGGCCTCCAGGCCTGGCTGGTACTTCCGGAACGGGCAGGGCCTCCTCAGCCTCCTTCTCTCCCGCCGCTTCATCGGTGGAGTCGGGATCAGCACTTTTGGAGGCGGCCTCCGGTTTCTCATCAGCCGCTGGCACTGGTGCCACAGGTAATGGTTGCGCTCCTGGAGGGGAGAGTGTTGCGTCCCACAGCAGCCGCTGTTTCAGGGCACGCCAGCTTTTCTCCATCTCCTCCACTTCTTTGCGGTGGCGGGCCACATCTTCCAGCACCGCATCCACCTTCTCCATGACATAGAGGAGGAAGAGAAGGCGGATTCTCTTGTAGTGGGATAGGATCTCACATTATAGTAGCATTTTGAGAGGGCGGCCATAACTTTTGCGCCATAGGGGGGGTACGCCCACGAATGCACGCCCACCTTCTTCATCAGCGCCTCAGGGCGCGAATATGGCGGTAAAATGGCGGAAATGGCGCCAAAATTCACAAAACAGCAAACAGTCTTTTCTGCACAAAACAGTCAATATAGGCAACACAGGATCACAATTTTGCAAGCTTCGTATCCTGTTCGTGACGCCAAATAGATGACGCGCACCACACTGGGTGGTACCAGGGCTATGGGGTACTCGGCACGAGCCCATGATTCTATGGGAGATGTCACTAGCAGCAGGACTCGGTCCGTGGCCCTGGCGGTCATGCAATGGGGGATATTTACAGGGGAATTGTAGTATTAGAATAGTTGTGACGCCACCTGTGGTTTCGATCAATTTGACCAGCGCTGCTATATGGATCTTCCTAGGGGATGTTATGAGGCAGCTGGATGGTAAGTCTCCCACAGGCGAGACTGGTCCCTGGAAGTCTATGGTGTGCAGGGTGTAAGTAAATGAAACAGTCTCACACAAGGCAATCTCTTTCCATACCTTTACTTGCAGGTGTTTCAGGCAGGTCCCGGGAAGCTGGTCGGGGTGGAGAATGCACATTCAGGATAACCGCTGAGCAGGTTAGAGGCCTCCTTTAACCTTGTATATGTGTGAGTACAAACTTGCATGAAGTCAAGTTAACTCTGTCAGTCTCCAGCTCGTTCAATAGCTGCAACGCCCGGCCGACATTGTGGTAGAGCCTTCTAGTTGGTGAGAACAGAGTCCCTACTTTTGTAGCGTCCCACTCAAGGTCCTTGTTCTACCTGACTCCGTTTACGTATCAGCGCTTAGGGCTACCTTCTGCGACTTGTAGTCCAGAAAGCCTCCGGTTTTCTTATTACTAGGCGTGAAGCACTAGCAACGCTTCGGACCCCGGTGTCCGGTGAATTAGTGCGGGTACTCCGGTACCTGATGCACTTGTCTCTGTCTTTCTCCACTGTGCCCCTCGTCCTGCTCTTGCTCTTAACATAAGCACAAGTAGCGATGAAGTGAATATCAGCTTTCTTCAGAGCTCACTGAACAGTTCTCAGTACACTCAATGTCGCAGCTCCTGTGATTACCTGCCTTCTTTCCTTTCCTTCTCAGACCCTGTCCAGAGCAGCGCACAGGAACTCTGTCAAACTGTGTACACGCTGTAGCTCCGAGAGTCACCTTTCACTTTCCAAGGAATACAGGTAGCTTGTGCTGAGGTACTGGCTTTGTAGTTCTGACTGGGCTAGAGTGACTCCTTACACTCAAACCAGACTCCACTTCATGAACTTGCTCTGCCAGAATCTAGTCTGCACTTCTCTTCCTCCAAGACTAGACTGAAGTGATACTGAACGGTGTGTCTTGTCCTGAGACAGGAACTAGACTGAACTCTGACTGAACTCCTCTCCCTCCAAGTCCAGACTGACTTGCACTGTCCTAAGACAGGAAGCTTGAATGAACCCTGACTGCTACGTGTCACTACCTTTTATACCCCTAGTGGGTGTGTTGGGAAATGTAAGTGACGTGAATGAATATCAAGCTTCACGGTTACCTTCTTGTGCATTTTCCTGGAATATGTGTGCCTGGCGCAGCTGGGCCACACACTACCATGCCTTCCTCATTTGCACTGGTTGCTTGATTGTCATCAGATGATTCACTATCACTACCACTATCCCTGTCTGACCCCTTTTTCTCAGCCACATCTGGCTCACTTTCAGGGTTATACACTTCATTTTCATTCACATCCTGCTCACTGTCAGGGTTATACAATTCATTCTCATTCACATCCTGCTCACTTTCAGGGTTATACACTTCATTTTCATTCACATCCTGCTCACTGTCAGGGTTATACAATTCATTCTCATTCACATCTTGATCTGGAACCTTAGTTAACATGTCATCCACAACATTAACTTCACCATCTGGTCCCTGGTTTCCCTCAGGTGGTCCCTCAAGTATGTGACTATGTGACAACCCCAGCACTATACTTCCATATAGCTCAGGTACTAGGAGCTGGCTCACAACCTCTCCCTGGACTTCAGTGTCCCTATACAACAGGTGAGTGTTTATGGCAACATGAGGAAACCTCTCCTCAGAGCCAGGCTCTTGGGAAACCTCATTTAGAACATTTATATTTTCCTGGGCCGTTTTAAGAGAGGGGTCTCGCCACTGCTCACTCTCAAAATTGTCACAGGACACAGGTAAGTCAGGGACACTCGGTTCCCGAGAACCACCATCCTCGTCTCCCAACATCACCTGCAAAGGAATTTCATCACTATCACAGTCATCATTATTATCAATATCATTATCATGATTATGATCAGTATCATCATCACTATCATGATCATCATCATTATCATTATCAGCATCAGCATCATTATCATGGTCATCATCATTATCATGATCATGATCATCATTATCATTATCATCATCATCATCATTATCACATAAGTTTAACGGCCCACTAGCATTGTGTTCCGCCCCTCGGGACTGCGCACCCTCAATAGGAGCTTCATCACACTGTCCATCAGAAACATTTTTCCCCCAGAGATCCTTAGACCGGGGAAAGTCATTACCCAATATGACGGGGGGCACCAGGTTCTTCACTACCCCCACTTCACATGAAACCTCCCCGCGTTTGGGGATCAAGTCCACGACAGTCTCTGGGTAGACTTTGGTGTCTCCATGGACGCACACCACACTCAGGTGTTTATCAGGGATAAAGTCCCTATCAATCAGGCTGTCCCATACGGAAGTCACTGGACTCTCTGAGTCCAAGAGGGCCTGTGCTGGGCAGTCATTTACAACCACCGGGGACCCCTGTGGTCAGTCTCTTCGGCTGAGGTGGACACACACACAGGCTCTGCGCAGGGAGAGAGGGATCCGCCAACATCACAACACATAGGCTCCCCCTCTATTGGACAGTTGGCTGCAATTTCACGACATCTCCAACACTGTCCATCACACTCTCCCACCCACACGACCCCAACAGCTGGAACGCTCTTACCGGGAGAGTTCGGCGTCCAGGAACTCTGAAGTGACGACCTCTCAGACGGCTGGTCACGGAGGCAGTCTTGGTGGCGAAGGCCCTCTCCATCAGGCTGACCAGACGATTGGCGTCCTGGTGGTCTCCTTGTCCGACCTCTGGCTGTACCTCAGGAGGACGTGCTTGGGTGTAGCGGTCCACTATCACCTTTTCAACTCCATAATCAGGTTTGCTGACTGCAGACTCCCAACTGCATCTCCAGTCATGAACTCCCCTGGCACGGGCTGTCACCGTAACACCCAGCCGGGTAAGAATCTCCGCTTTCAGCTTGGCATAGTCTTGGCTGTCCTGCTCGCTCAGGTCAGCATAGGCCCTTTGGGGTTCTCCAATCAGATAAGGTGCAACCATCATGGCCCATTAAGATAGGGGCAGATTCTCCTTCTCTGCCAGTCCCTCAAACCTAGTGAGATATACCTCCACATTGTCACGAGGTGTCATCTTTTTCAGGGGCCGTCTTACCGCCTTCTTTACAGCGGACAATGCAGGTGACTTTGCAACATTACTTTGGGACGATGCGCTGCAAGTCTTTTGTAGTGCTGCAACCTGCTCAAAAAACAACCGGTTATTCTCCTGCTGCTGCTTCAGGAATTGCTGCTGGGCCTGCTGCATGCGCTGCTGGTGCTGCAGGCGCTGCCACTCCATGCTCTGCTGCATGCTCCGCTGGGCCTGGACCAGGTACTCAACGAGCTCCTCCATGCTGCCGGACTTATCTGTCTCAACCACGGCAGTCTTATGTTGCACATTAACTTGCGCCATTTGTTCAAACAGCGCCTCCATGCTGTCATCCATGCTGTCAGACTTCTCTGTCTCAACAATGGCAGTCTTCACTCAAGACATACACACTCCACAGTCTTTTCCACAGAAAATTCAGCCTTGCTGTGCAGACACTTTTTTTTTTTTTTTTTCTTTGCAAAGTCTATTAGGGCTACTGTCTCTTTAAGACTGCTCCAATCAGACGTTTTTTGCTGACACACTTTTTTTTTCTCTGCTGCTGCTTCAACAGACTTCTCTCCTTTATTGCTGTCTCTCGCCACTGTGCTGCACGCACATTCTAGCACCAATTGTAAGCTTTTCAGGGGATATAGCTCTGGGATCGCCGTCCGGGTAGACGGAGTGGCACGGAAACAGCTCATTCACAGACAGCAGTTCTGGTAAAAACTGGCCGCAACCAGCTTTATTAAAGTCCACAGCAAACAGAACATAAGCAAAACCAAATCATAAACATAAGCCCTGGGCTTGTCCAGCCACTTACTACACTTAGATAGATTTCCCTCTCTATCCGGGTCCAGACTCTAACAGCCTGTCCCCAAAACAACACATATGTTCAGTAGTTACCAGCATGGAGTTTCACAGAGTCTCCTCCTTGTGTCTGAAGGCATATCCAACGTCCAGACTTGAGAGAGCTCCTCTCCTATTCAGCAGCTATCCGCATGGATTCTCACAGAGACTACTCCTGTGTCCGGGGTACATCGAGCACCCAGACTGAGACAGCTCATACTCCTGGAGACTCCTTCTTGTGCCTGGACTCCTTGTCCAGACTAAGCGAGCTCTCTGTCTGTGTTCGCAGACACCTACTTCTGGCTTCCTAATTATCACCTGAGTGGTTTCAGGCCTGAGCTGCAAGTGTGTACTGAATGGAAGGTGTAGTGACCTTTCTCTACCACTAGGTTTACAAAGCCATACATTTCCCTTATACCAGTCAGCAAAGTATCTAGGTGAAATGTACACCCCATTCAACACACATACTCTCACTGTCTCACAACACACACATGCATGTATTCTGTGTGTATATCTCAATTCTATCTATTGTAATCTAACCTGTCACTCTGTGGTTAAAATGTGCGCGGCAGATCATTTGCCAGCTTAAAATTTATCTATCTAAAATATATATATACTGTATATGTGTTTGAAGAATATTCAGTTTTAAAACTATGTGTAATTCATTTAGAACATTCCTCTATGTAAAAGCTCATGTTACAATCGCGCTGCATTCGGATGTAAATCAGATGTTAGGTGTGAAATATCGGATTGTACTTTCATAAAAAACTCATGACAATTGCATTACACTCATCCAACTCTCCTGCATCAAAATTGGACCGATTTTTAAATCGCTCGTGTGTCTCCAGCCTTACTGTGTATGTAATGGTGGTGTGAGATCAGTGGTCCAAGGTCATTTAACCCCTTAAAAACATGTTACATCTTTGTATCTCCCCACCTCATTGTAGATTGTAAGCTCTCACGAGCAGGGGCGGCTTATTTTGCTTTAATTATTGTTTTGTTAACGTTGTTACCTATGATTTGTGTTTTGAAATTGTTAAACTGTAAAGCGCTGCGGAATATGTTGGCGCTATATAAATAAAGATTATTATTATTATTATTATTATGTTACTTATTCAAATCTGTGAAAATTGTCCGTTTTCCCACTTTGATGCCAATTCTGATGCCCAGAAGCCATTTGGGCCAGGCTGGAGGGACTTGTTTTTAATGTGGGGCTCCTGTTCTATATGCAGTGTTACATCAGTGGCCCAAAGTCATTTAACACTTTCATTAACGCCCTTTAGTGCCCATTTTTGTGCCAGTTTTATCATTTTTGGTGCTGGTTGTAAGTGTAGTCACATCAGGGCGCCTCACTGCAGTGTTTTTTATTATTGTGATGCTTATTTTTTTGTTTTTAACCCCTCTCTGACATTAGACGTACTATCCCGTCCATAAAACCCGTGCCATTCTGACCATGGACGGGATAGTACGTCATGCCCTTTAATGCGACATCGCGACTTAAGTAGCGGTGATCGCATTAAAATTCCGACGCCAGCTTACCTCTTGGAAGTTGGCGTCGGCATCCCGGGCTGCGTCCTCCCCCCTCAGGCCTCCCGATCGCTGTGATTGGCTGTTGAATTCTGAACAGCCAATCACAGCCTTTCTCACTGTTTCAGCCAATCAGAGCGGCTAAAACAGTGAGATCGCAGGCTAGGATCGAGTACCGATGTACTCGATCCTAGGCCTGGGCCTAGGAAAGTCCAGACCCCCCCCCGGATTGGCGCGATCGCCGATCACATCGATCGCGCCAATCGCAGGGCACAGCCGCGGTATATCCGCGCTGTGCCCTGCCTGTACCTGCCTGGATCGGTGCAGTAATAGCACCGATCCTAGGCCAGGGCCTGTAGGGCATGAAGGAGCTGATTGGCGCGATCGATGTCATCGACGATCGCGCCAATCACAGGGCACAGCAGCGGTGTGACCGCTCTGTGCCCTGCTAGGTGACCTGCCGGTGACCTGCCTAGGAATCGGAGCTGTGAGCTCCGATTACTAGGCCGGTGCCTAGCAACCGGCAATGCAGGGGTCTCCTTTGATTGGTGGGATTGATGTGATCATCGATCCCACCAATGACAGGTCACAGCAGCGATGTGACCGCTCTGTGACCTGTCTGCAAACTGGATCTGACCTGTCTGACCGCACTGCAGGGGTCCTCACACTTGCTGAGGATTCCTGCTGTGCGGTCACACTGCCAGATCTCCTCCTGTGCTGGGCCTTGTGGTGCCACAGTAGCCTGTGACACCACAACTCCTGCTGAAGAGAGAAGAAAGAAGAGAGAAGAAAGAAGAGAGAAGAAAGAAGAGAAAAGAAAGAAAAGACTCAAACGTGAGTTTTTGAGCCCCGATCCCTGCCCGATCCACCCCAATCCCCCCATTCCCCCCTCCCCCCTTCCCTTTCCCCCTCTTTTTACCCCCCCTTTGCGCCGCGCGAGCGTTGATTGGTGACGCAGTTCACCCATCAACACTTTCGCACCCCCCTCCGTGCGCACATCCAGCAGCCGCAAACTTTGATAAGTGACAGCGGTCACTTATCAGAGCTCGTGCCTGCCGCTTTTTTTTTCACCCCCCTTTCCGCCACTCCCGTGCGCACATCCAGCAGCCACGGAACTTTGATAAGTGACACCAGTCACTTATCAGAGCTCGTTCCTGCCGTTTTTTGTTTTTTTTCACCAACTTTTCCGCCACTCCCGTGCGCACATCCAGCAGCCACGGAACTTTGATAAGTGACACCAGTCACTTATCAGAGCTCGTTCCTGCTGTTTTTTTTTTGTTTTTTTTCACCAACTTTTCCGCCACTCCCGTGCGCACACCCAGCAGCCACGGAACTTTGATAAGTGACACCAGTCACTTATCAGAGCTCGTTCCTGCTGTTTTTTTTTTTTTTTTTCACCAACTTTTCCGCCACTCCCGTGCGCACACCTAGCAGCCACGGAACTTTGATAAGTGACACCAGTCACTTATCAGAGCTCGTTCCTGCTGTTTTTTTGTTTTTTTTTCATCCCCCTTTCCGCCACTCCCGTGCGCACATCCAGCAGCCGCGGAACTTTGATAAGTGACAGCGGTCACTTATCAGAGCTCGTGCCTGCCAGTTTTATTTTTCACCCCCCTTTCCGCCACTCCCGTGCGCACATCCAGCAGCCGCGGAACTTTGATAAGTGACACCGGTCACTTATCAGAGCTCGTGCCTGACAGTTTTTTTTTTCACCCCCCTTTCCGTCACTCCCGTGCGCACATCCAGCAGCCACGGAACTTTGATAAGTGACACCGGTCACTTATCAGAGCTCGTGCCTGCTGGTTTAGACTTTTTTTCACAGGCCTTTTTTTTCCCTATTCGCTTTCTTTTCTTTTAGCTTTTTCTTTTCAGCTTAGTTTACACCAATCACTATCCCCCCCCCACACACACACACAGTTATAAATAAAGTTCACACAAAGCACCACATTCACAAAAAAAATGTCCCGCTCGTCACGCTCATCCCAACAGCGCTATTCAGTGGAGGAGGCATACGCTATCCTTGCCTCCGACACTGATAGCGAGGGAGAGGATCCCACATTTCTTTATTTTTCAGATGAAGATTCTTCTTCCTCCTCATCTTCCTCCTCGGGTCCTGCGGAACCGCCACGCAGACGCCCCAGGACAGAACATGAGGCAGCGCCCGCCCCTGAAAATGAACCAGCGCACCCCTCTTCGGACCCCGTATGGACCCCGGCCCCCGAAAATTACGAGCCACTGATTCCTGATTTTGTGGCAGAATCAGGAATCAGGTTTGACTCCATCGGCTTCACAGAAATAGACTTTTTCAAAGTCTTTTTCTCTGAGGATTTAATTAACCTCATGGTGGAGCAAACAAATTTGTACGCTCGGCAATTTTTGGCGCAAAACCCCCGTTCATCATTTTCCAACTGGTCTCCTGTAGACGCAGTTGAAATGATGCAGTTTTGGGGCCTGGTCCTCCATATGGGGATCCTGAAGAAGCCAGAAATTCGGCAATATTGGAGTGTTGATATTTTATACAACACTCCACTGTTCCGAATGGTCATGGCTCGGACGCGTTTTGAGGCCATCCACAAATTCCTGCATTATAATGATAATGCACAGTGTCCCCCACGAGATGACCCCAACTTTGACCGCCTGTTCAAAGTTCGGCCGGTCATCGAACACTTCAACAAAAAGTTTGCTGAAGTGTACGTGCCCCAAAGGGACATCTGCGTGGATGAGTCCTTGGTTCATTTTAAGGGACGGCTCGCATTCCGCCAGTACCTGCCCAGCAAGAGGGCAAGGTACGGAATCAAACTCTACAAGCTGTGTGAGAGTACCTCAGGGTACACACACAGCTTTAGAGTTTACGAAGGAAAGGACACCAGGATTGTACCCCCTGAGTGTCCCCCCGTCCTGGGAGTGAGTGGGAAAATTGTGTGGGATTTGGTGCACCCACTGCTGGATAAAGGTTATCACCTTTACACTGATAACTTTTATTCCAGCATCCCACTCTACAAATCCCTCTCTGCGCGAGGTACCGCAGCCTGCGGTACCGTCCGCAAAAATCAGAGAGGCCTCCCAAAGACGCTACTTGGGCTGATGCTCAGAAAGGGTGAGAGCAGAGCCCAATGTAGCGACCACCTGTTGGTGGTCAAGTACAAGGACAAGAGGGATGTCCTTCTCTTGACCACCATACATGGTGATGGCAGCTCCCTCAGCACTGTACGGGGTACCTCTACACAGGTCCGCAAACCGGACTGTGTACTGGGGTACAATAAATACATGGGGGGTGTTGATCTCTCTGATCAACTCCTCCAACCGTACAGTGCTTTGAGAAAGGCCAAGGTGTGGTACAAGAAGCTGTCCGTGCACATCGTCCAAATGGCAATGCTCAACGCTTTCCTGCTGTCACGATGTGCACGCAACAGCGATACGACGTACCTTCAGTTTCAGGAGGTAGTGGTTAAGGCCCTGATGTTTGGCGCTCAGGAAACAGCGGGCCCCAGTACTTCCGGAACTGAAGGTGCTCGTATCATACCAGGTCAGCATTTCCCGGGGGTGGTCCCGCCAACTGGAAGAAAAGGTAAGCCACAAAAAAGGTGCCGAGTGTGTTACAAAAGGGGAATACGCAAGGACACCACTTACCAATGCGACACCTGCCCCGAAAAACCTGGCCTGTGTATGAAGGATTGTTTCAAATTGTACCACACCTCAATGCACTACTAATTTACTTTACAGGAAAGATTAGTTCCAGAAGGGGGGCACATTTAGAAAAGTTCCTTGGGAGTCTACTTTCCAAAATTATGTCACTTGTGGGTTTTTTTTTACTGTTTAGGCACATCAGGGGCTCTGCAAACGGAACATGACGCCCGCAGACCATTCCATCAAAGTCTGCATTCCAAAACGTCACATTTCCCTTCTGAGCCCCAATTGTGCCCAAACAGTGTTTTCCCCACATATGGGGTACAGTGTACTCAGGACAAATTGGGCAACAACTTTTGGTGTCCAATTTCTCCTCTTACCTTGGGAAAATAAAAAATTGGGGACTAAAACATCACTTTGTGTGAGGTAAAAAAGTAGGATTTTTTTTTTTTCACCCTGGGCATTATAAACTTTAGTGAAACACTTGGGGGTTCAAAGTGCTCATCACACACCTAGATAAGTTCCTTAGGGGGTCTAGTTTCCAAAATGGGGTCACATGTGGGGGGTTTCCACTGTTTAGGCACATCAGGGGCTCTGCTAACGGAACATGACGCCCGCAGACCATTCCATCAAAGTCTGCATTCCAAAACGTCACTGCTTCCCTTCCGAGCCCTGCCGTATGCCCAAACAGTGGATCCCCCCAACATATGGGGTATCAGCGTACTCAGGACAAATTGGACAACCACTTTTGGGGTCCAATTTCTCCTCTTACTCTTGGGAAAATAAAAAATTGGGGACTAAAACATCACTTTTGTGGAAAAAAAAATATTTTTTTTTTTCACGCCAGGGCATTATAAACGTTAGTGAAACACTTGGGGGTTCAAAGTGCTCACCACACACCTAGATAAGTTCCTTAGGGGGTCTAGTTTCCAAAATGGGGTCACATGTGGGGGGTTTCCACTGTTTAGGCACATCAGGGGCTCTGCAAACGGAACATGACGCCCGCAGACCATCCATTTAAAGTCTGCATTCCAAACGTCACTGCTTCCCTTCCGAGCCCTGCCGTGTGCCCAAACAGTGTATCCCCCCAACATATGGGGTATCAGCGTACTCAGGACAATTGGACAACACTTTTGGGTCCAATTTCTCCTCTTACCCTTGGGAAAATAAAAAATTGGGGACTAAAACATCACTTTTGTGGAAAAAAAAATATATTTTTTTTTTCACGGCCAGGGCATTATAAACTTAGTGAAACACTTGGGGTTCAAAGTGCTCACCACACACTAGATAAGTTCCTTAGGGGGTCTAGTTTCCAAAATGGGGTCACATGTGGGGGGTTTCCACTGTTTAGGCACATCAGGGGCCCTCCAAACGCGACATGGCGTCCGTTCGCAATTCCAGCCAATTTTGGTTTGGAAAAGTCAAACGGCGTTCCTTCCCTTTCAAGCCCTGCCGTGCGCCCAAACAGTGGTTCCCCCCCACATATGGGGTATCAGCGTACTCAGGACATGTTGGACAACAACTTTTGTGGTCCAATTTCTCCTCTTACCCTGGGAAAATAAAAAATTGGGGACTAAAACATCATGCTTGTGGAAAAAATATGATTTTTTTCTTCACGGCTCTACATTACAAACTTGCGTGAAGCACTTGAGGGTTCAAAGTGCTCACCACACATCTAGATAAGTTCCTTAGGGGGTCTAGTTTCCAAAATGGGGTCACATGTGGGGGCTTCCACTGTTTAGGCACATCAGGGGCCCTCCAAACGCGACATGGCGTCCGTTCGCAATTCCAGCCAATTTTGGTTTGGAAAAGTCAAACGGCGCTCCTTCCCTTTCAAGCCCTGCCGTGCGCCCAAACAGTGGTTCCCCCCCACATATGGGGTATCAGCGTACTCAGGACATGTTGGACAACAACTTTTGTGGTCCAATTTCTCCTCTTACCCTTGGGAAAATAAAAATTTGGGGACTAAAACATCATGTTTGTGGAAAAAATATGATTTTTTTTTCTTCACGGCTCTACATTACAAACTTGCGTGAAGCACTTGAGGTTCAAAGTGCTCACCACACATCTATATAAGTTCCTTAGGGGTCTAGTTTCCAAAATGGGGTCACATGTGGGGGGTTTCCACTGTTTAGGCACATCAGGGGCCCTCCAAACGCAACATGGCGTCCGTTCGCAATTCCAACCAATTTTGGTTTGGAAAAGTCAAACGGCGCGCCTTCCCTTTCAAGCCCTGCCGTGCGCCCAAACAGTGGTTCCCCCCCACATATGGGGTATCAGCGTACTCAGGACATGTTGGACAACAACTTTTGTGGTCCAATTTCTCCTCTTACCCTTGGGAAAATAAAAATTTGGGGACTAAAACATCATGTTTGTGGAAAAAATATGATTTTTTTTCTTCACGGCTCTACATTACAAACTTGCGTGAAGCACTTGAGGGTTCAAAGTGCTCACCACACATCTAGATAAGTTCCTTAGGGGTCTAGTTTCCAAAATGGGGTCACATGTGGGGGTTTCCACTGTTTAGGCACATCAGGGGCCCTCCAAACGCGACATGGCGTCCGTTCGCAATTCCAGCCAATTTTGGTTTGGAAAATTCAAACGGCTCTCCTTCCCTTTCGAGCCCTGCCGTGCGCCCAAACAGTGGTTCCCCCCCACATATGGGGTATCAGCGTACTCAGGACATGTTGGACAACAACTTTTGTGGTCCAATTTCTCCTCTTACCCTTGGGAAAATAAAAATTTGGGGACTAAAACATCATGTTTGTGGAAAAAATATGATTTTTTTTCTTCACGGCTCTACATTACAAACTTGCGTGAAGCACTTGAGGGTTCAAAGTGCTCACCACACATCTAGATAAGTTCCTTAGGGGGTCTAGTTTCCAAAATGGGGTCACATGTGGGGGGTTTCCACTGTTTAGGCACATCAGGGGCCCTCCAAACGCGACATGGCGTCCGTTCGCAATTCCAGCCAATTTTGGTTTGGAAAAGTCAAACGGCGCTCCTTCCCTTTCAAGCCCTGCCGTGCGCCCAAACAGTGGTTCCACCCCACATATGGGGTATCAGCGTACTCAGGATATGTTGGACAACAACTTTTGTGGTCCAATTTCTTCTCTTACCCTTGGGAAAATAAAAATTTGGGGACTAAAACATCATGTTTGTGGAAAAAATATGATTTTTTTTCTTCACGGCTCTACATTACAAACTTGTGTGAAGCACTTGAGGGTTCAAAGTGCTCACCACACATCTAGATAAGTTCCTTAGGGGGTCTAGTTTCCAAAATGGGGTCACATGTGGGGGGTTTCCACTGTTTAGGCACATCAGGGGCCCTCCAAACGCGACATGGCGTCCGTTCGCAATTCCAGCCAATTTTGGTTTGGAAAAGTCAAACGGCGTTCCTTCCCTTTCAAGCCCTGCCGTGCGCCCAAACAGTGGTTCCCCCCCACATATGGGTATCAGCGTACTCAGGACAAGTTGGACAACAACTTTTGTGGTTCAATTTCTCCTCTTACCCTTGGGAAAATAAAAATTTGGGGACTAAAACATCATGCTTGTGGAAAAAATATGATTTTTTTTCTTCACGGCTCTACATTACAAACTTGCGTGAAGCACTTGAGGGTTCAAACTACTCACCACACATCTAGATAAGTTCCTTAGGGGGTCTAGTTTCCAAAATGGGGTCACATGTGGGGGGTTTCCACTGTTTAGGCACATCGGGGCCTCTCCAAACTCGACATGGCGTCTGTTCTCAATTCCAGCCAATTTTGGTTTGGAAAAGTCAAACTGCGCTCCTTCCATTCCGAGCTCTGCCGTGTGCCCAAACAGTGGTTTTCCCTCACATATGGGGTATCGGCGTACTCAGGAGAAATTGCACAACAACTTTATCAGTCCATTTTCTCCTTTTTCCCTTGTGAAAATAAAAAAATGTTTGTAAAAGATCATTTTTGTGACTAAAAAGTAAAATGTTAATTTTTTCCTTCCACGTTGCTTCAGCTCCTGTGAAGCACCTGAAGGGTTAATAAACTTCTTGAATGTGGTTTTGAGTACCTTGAGGGGTGCAGTTTTTAGAATGGTGTCACTTTTGGGTATTTTCTGCTATATAGACCTCTCAAAGTGACTTCAAATATGAGGTGGTCCCGAAAAAAAATGGCTTTGTAAATTTTGTTGTAAAAATGAGAAATCGCTGGTCAACTTTTAACCCTTATAATTTCCTAACAAAAAAAAATTTTGCTTCCAAAATTGTGCTGATGTAAAGTAGACATGTGGGAAATGTTATTTCTTAACTATTTTGTGTGACATATCTCTCTGTTTTAAGGGAATAAAAATTCAAAGTTTGAAAATTGCAAAATTTTCAAAATTTTTGCCATATTTGCATTTTTTTCATAAATAAACGCAAGTTATATGGAAGAAATTTTACCACTATCATGAAGTACAATATGTCACAGAAAACAATCTCAGAATCGCGAAGATCCGTTGAAGGTTCCAGAGTTATAACCTCATAAAGAGACAGTGGTCAGAATTGTAAAAATTGGCCCGGTCATTAACGTGCAAACCACCCTTGGGGTGAAGGGGTTAAACCTATAAAAACAAAAGAAAAATTTGCCGAAAAAGAAACTGATGAATAAGAAACCAACTTCATCCTCGTATCACAGCTCGACCCGCAAGGAACAAGCCCTCAGACCACTGTGTACAGCGGAGGAAGAAGGGGAAAGGCAAACACGAAAATTAGATCCTTCAGGTGATAAAGTAAGAACACCCTTCTACTAGCTGCATGCAGGGAATATGTGACTATGTACTGGGGCGGACTGGAGAGATGTGAGGTCACTAGATGGATATTACACGGAGCCTGGAATCACAGACATACACACTATAGAATGCAGGTCGAAGCAAGTGGGAGTTCTCAACACTGACCACTAGATGGCGCCAACACAGCAAATGCGTCTCCTAGCTGTTCCCTTGACGATAAGAAACGTCATCATACCATAGAGATGTGGCCGAGCACGGAGCAGACTGTCACCACCATAGAAAAGAACCCGGAAGTAGATTGTTGTTTCCATCCGCGGTCACAATATAGAAGATGGCGGCGGAGTTAGTCAGGGGGTTCCAGAGCTTCAGCGAGAGTGACAAGCAATGGCGGGCCAGGAAGGAGTTCTTGTTACAGAACCTCGAACATTTCCATGGAGAAAACGAGATGGACAAGCTGCTGGCCCTGTCTATGGTGTGGGCCAATCATGTCTTCATGGGCTGCAGGTAGACGCGACCTCTATGGGGCAGCTTCTCTTAAAGGGCCAGTCCGTCATTTTTACACTGTTTGTTCTCTGTTATCAGCAATTTCTGACTGGGGAGAGGGTGAATGTGATGTTGGTGGGAAGCGCCCGGTCTGTGATTGATGGCTCACTTGTTCTTTTTTGTGCTTTTGTTTTTCCTCCCTTCTTCCAAGAGACATCACGTAATGTTTCCTATTGATATAAATGTGAGGTGTTCACACGTAGCAGAGTTGTAGTGGCTACTCCACACGTAGCAGAGTTTGTAGTGGTTATCTCCACACGTAGCAGAGTTGTAGTGGCTACTCCACACGTAGCAGAGTTGTAGTGGCTACTCCACACGTAGCAGAGTTGTAGTGGCTACTCCACACGTAGCAGAGTTGTAGTGGCTACTCCACACGTAGCAGAGTTGTAGTGGCTACTCCACACGTAGCAGAGTTGTAGTGGCTACTCCACACGTAGCAGAGTTGTAGTGGCTACTCCACACGTAGCAGAGTTGTAGTGGCTACTCCACACGTAGCAGAGTTGTAGTGGCTACTCCACACGTAGCAGAGTTGTAGTGGCTACTCCACACGTAGCAGAGTTGTAGTGGCTACTCCACACGTAGCAGAGTTGTAGTGGCTACTCCACACGTAGCAGAGTTGTAGTGGCTTCTCCACACGTAGCAGAGTTGTAGTGGCTTCTCCACACGTAGCAGAGTTCACATAGCATAGTTGTAATGGCTTCTCCACACGTAGCATAGTTGTAGTGGCTTCTCCATCAGTATTTGTAGGGCACATCCGGGATTGGGTGACAAATGCCAAAGTCACGCCAATAACTTTCCTTCATGTAAAATAGGCCCTGGAAGAAGTGTCTGCTATGAGGCCCACAAGCCCCTCTCCTCAGCAGTCTGTAATCTGTGTGCCCATATTAATAGTTTGCATAGATCAAATGTGACAGATTTCTAAGAGCGCTTTCACATTGCGTTGTTTCCCCACCAGGGCACAAGTCCGAAATCCCATCAAAATGGGGTCCTAACGCATTCCCCGACGGGGCCAATAAACTGCAGTGGTGACGGCAGAGCGCTCCTCGTGCACTTTTTCCAGGAGTGCACGCCTACAGGAAGGGGATACTCATGCGCAGTCTACTACATCTGAGTGTCCCCCTCCTGTAGGTGTACAGGCCTGGAAAAAGCACCCGGGGGAGCGCTCTGCCGTCACCATTGCAGTCTATTGGCCCCGTCAGTGGATTTCGGACGTATGCCCCAATGGGGGCACAGAACATGTGTTTAAGCGCCCTCAGGAGGTGCAAGAACCAAAAACAATGCATTTAATGTTTTTCAATGTATTTTTTTTTCTCTTAACATTGTTTATCATGAGGGTTTAATATTTTCATGGAATAGGACTGTCATTGTTGCGGCGTTGCCAAATGCCCTTTATTCTTTTCACAACTTTATCTTGAGTTAGAAAAAAAATTTGAGTGGAAACTTAATATATATATATATATATATATATATTATATATATATATATATATATTATATATATATTTAGTGAAAATGACAGGTATATGAAGCCAGCGGCTGAGCTTCATAGGGGGATTAAGATGGCAGCCAGGGGGGCTTTCAGTAGGCCCCTGCCTTCCATGACAAGCTGCAGTAGATCAGTGTATAAGATTTGGATGCAGTCTAGTGATGAGTGAACGTGCTCGGATATCGTGTTATCTCGGCTGTGCTCGTATATTATGTTTGAGTCTCTGCGGCTGCATGATTCGCGGTTGTTAAGACTGCCCCAACGCGTGGGGATTACCTGTTTTCATTAAGAATCCCGTGTTGAGGCCGTCCAACAGCTGCTATCTTGCAGCCGCAGAGACTCAAACATAATATACAAGCACGCCTGAGATACTCTGATATGCTCATCACTAATGATGTCCGTGTTTCCCCTCCCCCCCATTTTCTACCAGTTGTAGCGACTGTCATGACAACCCATTATAACCCCTTGATTTGGGGGTAGGGCTGAAGGGCACCCTTTAAGTGCTTCCATCAGTGATTGTCAACTGTATTTAAATGATTGAACAGTTGTGTTTGGCTCAGCTTATAGAAAAAAACTTTTCTTGAAAGAGGACAACCCTTTTTAATATATTTTCAGTAGTTGGTTCCCATTGCTGCTGTTGGAGACATATGGCTGGCTCTATAGCACAGCTGGCATCCGCTGTGTATGGTGCGGGCTCGGCTCCTGAGTATGCTTTTACACACAACCCTGACATCCACTTTACATGTTTGGCAGATGTTGGCAAGGGGTTAATAGTGAGTACATCAGATATGTTAATCACTAATTTAGGAGTGTATGCGAATATTGGTGACTGCTGAAGAGAGGACATATTGCATGTACATACAAGAAGTAGATATACAGGTTATGGGAAAAAATGGCAAGTGACCAAGTTTGACTGTCCATCTGGCTTCTGCGATCAGTCCTGCCTTCGGCCACATTCACTATTTGACCTCCAGTATTTGTAAGCCAAAACCAGGAGTGGGTGATAAATCCAGAAGTGGTGACGTGTTTCTATTATACTTTCCTCTAATTGTCCCACTCCTGGTTTTGGCTTACAAATACTGAGGTAAAATACTGACCAAACACTGAATATGTGAACGTGACCTTTGGGTATATTGAAGTGCAGCAAATTTGTCACTGAGGCTTAGATCTCATTCAGACAGCAGGGATTATTCTCATACAGTCGGCGCTTCATCAGTGTTTTTGATCATTGTCACCAGGTTTTTACAGTCAGAAAACAAACTGATGGAGGTTTCTCCAGCTCCTTATATCAAACAGTCAATGAACAATGGACAGCACAGAGATGGCATCCCTCTCCTATCAGATTTTTTTTTTTCACTGTCACATGGATCAGATTGACTATAGCAAGTCTGACAGGCGGATTGACTTTGTACAATTCTCTGTAATTTTGTGTGTGTAAGCAAAGAATGACTGTTCAAACTAAGTCCGGCCACTCTGTGCATCATGGTGGGGCCACTATTTATATACACCTTACCACTTGCTTGTTTTCCCTCAATATATAGAAAAACAAGCATGTGGGAAGGTGTAGTAAAATGATTGGGCCCCAACCTGCTGTACCAAGCTGCCGGACTTTGTGTGAACTGCCATGCTGTGCTGACAGTCCCTTCAATAGGTATGTGTTCTAGCCGTGGAAACATAGAACTCATGAGAAAAACTGACATCTGATCTAGCCCTTTATCGTCCGGCAGAAACCCATCCTCGGGCTGCAGACAACGTTCTCCAGATGACAGAGCTGATTCTGCAGTGTGTGACTTCGCCATCAGGCTTGGAGGCTTCCTACTTAATTTCCTCCAATTTTCAAAAGTGTTTGTTCAGAAATCCTGGCCAGATGTAAAGTGTTGAAACTTTTACAATGGTCTTTGTCACAAATCAAATACCTATATCTCTTCTTCTCCAAGATACAGTGATGAACTTCTGGAAAGGGTGCTGACTATGGCGGAAGGGATTGAAGTAGAAGATGCCCCACACTTTACCACTAGAGATGAGATTATGAAGCGGGTATGTTACCTGATTAATTTGATGCTAATATACATTCTTCCTTGGTGGTTGCAATTTATGATTGATGTTTTCTCCTTTACTTCAGAATCACTGACGTCTGGATCCCTAGAACTGATCTTTTTATACTAGGACTCTGCTGCAATCACAGTATTTATTTGTGGGGAACCCGATGAGAAGCAGATCAATGATTTTTAATTTTTTAGGAAACTGTGAATCCTGTTGTGTAACTCTGGAATCCAGATATTGTCTTTTTTAAATGATTTTTTAACACTTTTACACTTCACACCATGTATCAAGACTAGGGTTGAGCATTCGATACCAAAACCCGATTCCGATACCTGAAATCCAATGTAAGTCTATGGGAACAAAATATCGGAATTTAAAAACTTCCGATATTTTGTTCCCATAGACTTACATTGGATTTCAGGTATCGGAATCGGGTTTTGGTATCGGAATGCTCAACCCTAATCAAGACTGAAACTGTGTGTTGGTAGGGTAAAGACAAATTAAACTGCTTTTACATATACATTTAGCAAGTTTTGATTTGGACATTCACACACTGGCTGAAGTTACCAATATAGTAGGCAAAGCCTTAGAAAAGTAGAGGATTTCTTCAAAAATACATGTTTTTATGGTGGATTATACCAGTAGGTGTGGACTAAAACCACATTCCTTCCAGAGGCTGGTGTAGAAGTTTGTGACCATCCCCAATACACCTGATAAGAAAGATCAGAGCACTTGAGTGTCAACTGCAGAAAATCAATTAGGGAAAAACTTGACTGTTCTGGCAATATTAAAATCTTCTAGGGAATTGCTATTATCTGCTAGTGTGATGTTACATAGTGTCTCCTTACAATTTGGGCTATGCATTGACACATGGACATGTTCTGCAACTGTCTCGTACATATAAACATCACTTGCCCATCTGTCTTCTGCCAAATAACATTTCTGTATCAAAGTAGAAACTATACCATAAAGCTCACTCCACCAACAGGAAGACAAAGGGTATGGGCACACACACACTATCATTCTAAACAAAGCATAGAGGCAGTCCTTTTTGCACCACCTCCAAAATCAATGTCTTCCTCTGCACTTTTCACTATAGTGGCAAGCAGCTTCTTCATGGAAGCCACCCAACTTATCAGCGTACTGTTTAACTGGGGTAGGGGGTTACAAGTTCTGATCTTTAATGGGTTAGTGCAGGATTAGACCAGTTTTCCCACCCCAGCTACAGTACAACTTCATAAGCTGTGTCTAGTATTCCGTACTAGCAATTAAAATGTTTTCCTGGATTGAGATTAATTATGCTTGTTTAGCAAAGAGCATAAATCTTAGGAGTGAGAACCCCACCGATCAATGGCTGCTGGAAATACAGTTCACACTAAGAGCCGTTCTCAGATTCTGAAGCTCAGTTCACATTCCCATCAATAGGAGCCCAACTGCAGTACCGGTGAATGGTCACTGCACAGTGTAATGGGCCAACCATCTAATGTGAAGGACCAGGCATTTTGGATGCCAACCCCTAAACTTTTTCCACTGTCTGGTGGCTGCTTAAGTGTAACCGCTGTTTTAATTCTAAGGCCGGCGTCACACACAACCACAAAAAATCGGTCCGTTTTAGACGGTCGATTGCCGGATCAAAATGCAAACATCACACATCCTTCTGGCATCCGATTTTCCTTCAAAGATGCGATTTAGTCGCATGTGTGTGTACCTTGTAACATCCGATTTTCATCCGACTTGCGAGATTTTCTCGCAGGCTTGCAAAACTGACATATAATGGATCCAAAAGAATAGTATTTCAATCACAAAAAAAAGTATAGATATATACACATAGAACACATTATAATATATATATATATATATATATATACACATGTCATTGTGACATGTATATATACATATATTTATAGTTCCTAGACTTCTACATACTGTTATAGCCGCTAATTCAATTGCCGGCTTCTGTGAAATCACAGAAGCCGACATGAAATGATACATTGTTTCCACACAGTTAACCATGTCATTTCCTGTATTTTGATATTTGTTTAGAACTTACAATTACATGAGTGTATTTGTGCAAAATTTCAGACATGTAGGGGTTAATTAAAGGTGTAATTTCGTTGAAAAAAAATGCGTGGGCTCCCGCTGTATTTTCTCCACCAGACAGACAAAGCAAGCGAGTGGGGGCAGATAATAACAGCCTAGGGAGGGTACATTTTTTGTGCCCCCCCTGGCTACTAACATCTGCCCCCAGACACCCCAGAAAGGGCAAATCTATAATTAGATTCGCCCTTTCTGGCACTTTGCCCGTCTATTCCCATTGCCCTGTAGCGGTGGCGAATGGGTTAATAATCTCACCTTAATGTCACCTTAGTATTGAAAGGTGACCTTAAGGCAGGTTAATAATTGAGAGCTGTCAATTAGACAACTATCAATTATTAATCCTATTGTATGATAGAAAAATCAAACACACACACTTTAATAAAAAAGAAGTTTAATGAAATAATCACACAGTTTTTGACAATATTTTATTTTCCTGCTAAAACCATTTGCTGTAATAAAAATAAAATAAAAAAGCAAAATGATTCTTACCAATCCGAAGTACAGTCAGGTCCCACGGTGTAATCCATCAGAAAGGGTTAACAGGTTACAGGTCGCAGAGCTAATAATGCTGTCTCAGACCTGTATTCCCCTGAATGAATAAGTTACTCTCCCAGCGAAAGGAGAGGAATAGATTCATGAATGGAGCTTAATTGATTTATTGGCAATTTAACTTTAGTGACCTGACCTAAGGTGAAAGTGGACACAATCAATTAAGCTTCATTCATGAATCACATCCTCTCCTGTCGCCAGGAGAGGAACTTATTCATTCAGGAGCTTTGAGCTGAGCATGCAGGATTACTTGCACTGCTTGGCTCAAAGCTAGTTAACCCTTTGTGAAGGATTACAGCGTGGGACGTGACAGATCGGCGGAATAGGTAAGAATAATGTTGTTTTATTTTTTTTTCTTTATTTTAGGAGATCAATGGCTTCGCACGGATTAAGTGTAAAATAAAATATGGTCAAAACAATGTGTTTTTATTTCATTAAAATTATTTATTCTTAAAGTGTGTGTGTGTTTTTTTATTTACTTCAATAGGATTAATAATTGATAGTTGTCTAATTGACAGCTCTCAATTATTAACCTGCCTTAAGGTCACCTTTCAATACTAAGGTGACAGTAAGGTGAGATTATTAACCCATTCGCCACCGCTACAGGGCAATGGGAATAGACGGGCAAAGTGCCAGAAAGGGTGAATCTAATTATAGATTTGCCCTTTCTGGGGTGTCTGGGGGCAGATGTTAGTAGCCAGGGGGGGCACAAAAAATGTACCCTCCCTAGGCTATTATTATCTGCCCCCACTCGCTTTGCTTTGTCTGTCTGGTGGAGAAAATACAGCGGGAGGCCACGCATTTTTTTCCAACGAAATTACACCTTTAATTAACCCCTACATGTCTGAAATTTTGCACAAATACACTCATGTAATTGTAAGTTCTAAACAAATATCAAAATACAGGAAATGACATGGTTAACTGTGTGGAAACAATGTATCATTTCATGTCGGCTTCTGTGATTTCACAGAAGCCGGCAATTGAATTTGCGGCTATTACAGTATGTAGAAGTCTAGGAAATATAAAT
>JARQOD010000004.1:60024280-60141780 GCA_033576555.1 Oophaga sylvatica | reverse complement strand
TTTTTCAACGAAATTACACCTTTAATTAACCCCTACATGTCTGAAATTTTGCACAAATACACTCATGTAATTGTAAGTTCTAAACAAATATCAAAATACAGGAAATGACATGGTTAACTGTGTGGAAACAATGTATCATTTCATGTCGGCTTCTGTGATTTCACAGAAGCCGGCAATTGAATTAGCGGCTATAACAGTATGTAGAAGTCTAGGAACTATAAATATATGTATATGTACATGTCACAATGACATGTATATATATATGTGTTCTATGTGTATATATCTATTCTTTTTTTTGTGATTGAAATACTATTCTTTTGGATCCATTATATGTCAGTTTTGCAAGCCTGCGAGAAAATCTCGCAAGTCGGATGAAAATCGGATGTTACAAGGTACACACACATGCGACTAAATCGCATCTTTGAAGGAAAATCGGATGCCAGAAGGATGTGTGATGTTTGCATTTTGATCCGACAATCGACCGTCTAAAACGGACCGATTTTTTGTCGTTGTGTGTGACGCCGGCCTTACCTCATAAATCCATTCTAATAAGAAACTTTGTAATTGAGCCAATCAGAGACATCTGCTTTCTCCTTCAGGATCGGACATTCATTTACAAAATTCTTCATTCACAGGATTATGTATTCAGTGAAGACAGATTGTTACATTATGTAGATAGTTGCTACAGATAGGACTTCCTGCAGGAGGGAGGAGTTAGAGGAAGAGCTCCTCCCATCTACATAGACTATCACAAGTACCAACTGTCTGATGTAATATTGTTTGTTCAAGAAAAAAAGGAAGCACACTGCAGCACTATAGCTTGCAAACACAAGATATGAAAAATGAATTGCTTCACTGCCTTAGGAAAGATGTATATCTTCGTACCGTGTTAGCCAGTAGATAGAAAAATATTTAGACTTGAGAGTCCTCAGTGGTTGATACTTTTTAATGGCTAACTGAAAAGATGGTAACTGTGATGAAAGGGCACACAGTCCGCCACACGGTAGCTCAGGGGTCACGGCTTGTGATCCCACCGCTGCCACCACATGTGATGGAACGTGCACACACACGACGGCTGCTGCCGTCCGACCCAGTAAACTGCAGGGATTTATAATTATCCCACTTCCACTTAGGAACTTGCAGCTCTCTGGCGCCCCCCTTACCCTCAGGTCAGTCAGGGAACTGCACCTAGGATAATTGGTCGCCAGACGGGTCACTTGGATGTGTGCTAGCTATTGGGCACGTTGCAGTGAGGGAATTATAATTACTCCTGGCTGCAGCCAGGCAGTACCCTTATAAACCCCGCTCCGTCACTGCCAGCGTTACCCAATAGATTAACACTTTACACCCCTTCCTTTTAGCTGCCACCAGCTACGGCTTTTGATGAACAATTTATCAAGAGGGTCCGTAGCAACCCCAAAACAGTAGCGTAGTGCTTCAGGCACGTGCAAATTCGTTTCTAGAGCAGGAGAAACAAACTAATAAATTTATAGGTTTATTCCTTAAAAACCAGGCAGTGCTTATATAATATAAAAAGATGTAACAAACTGAGACAATATCGTTATAGACAGATGCAGTTATAAAGTAAAATAGGATTACAGATGAAAATCACTCACATGGTAGTTACAGGCAAGACAAGCCAGGCTGGGGGAAGGAGCCACACGTCATAGTTCATTGGTAGATCTCTTACTCAGGACATCCCAGCAGAAAGTGCCTAAGGAACTTCACTGCAAGACTTATGCATGTCAGCTTCTGACCTCACAAAAGGGGCTGGTTTTCTGGCCACCTCCCCTGGCTACAAGCTATGGTTTGAGCTCTGCAATATCATAAGGTCCATAACTCGTCCTGTGAACCTAGCAGAATAACGGCAGACCTATCAATGATCTTACTCTAAAATGACGGTTCCAATGAGCCCACACTTGGGTGGGCTAGTTCATGGGGCACCTGAGAATTCCATTTCTCGGGTTCTGTTGGAGTTACGGGTTTACCAGTACCACGGGAACGATGCCGTCGGCGCATGGTTCAACACAGTAACTTTCGTGTTTCTAGCGAATGCTCCCACCGTGTTATTAACCAAAAAAGAATGAATTCTCCAAAATGGCTGCTATAGGAAGAAAGCACGTGTGCAGACAATGAAGGACCCTGCGGTGAAGCGGCAAAACTTCCAGCACTGGTAGCTCAGGTTACACTGAGCTTGACTGCAAGTTGACAGGGGGGAAGGGAAGCGTGAGCTGCAGAGAAAAGGAGGGAGGGGTAGTTTGCCCTGTGCTTGCAAACGGTGGGGGTTGTAGTTCTAGCAACAGCACGAGACATGAAGCTTGCAATATCATCACAGTAACAAATTGCAAGCTTTCGAGACTACTCAGGTCTCTTCATCAGGCAAAGACTAAAACAAAAACTGAAGAATCACATATTTATACACAAGAGGACACAGGAATAATGCAATAGGTAAGACATGTGACGTGAAGCAGAACTGTCATGGCAGAGGGATGAACATAAATATTGGAACAGTTCATAGATAAGGAGTGAGAGTTTTATTGCCCTCTGATTGGGGTCTGGTATTGTGTTTTGATGCCCCAGGTCAGAGAAGCAGATTCCTTAATTGTGTACACAGACATGAATCCATGTGACACGTTCATTCCAGCACTAAGAGTGTCAAAGGTCATCATAAGTTTATATTCCCAAATCTTTCTATCTTTCTCAGATTTGAAGTTAGCTTTTAATACCAGTAATTCCATATCCATCATGCTATGACCGGGCATACAAGTGTTTGGCCACAGGTAGATCCATTCTTTTTTCTCTTATTGTGTGGCGATGAGAATTCATCCTTGTTCTCAGTTTTTGCCCGGTCTCCCCCACATACAGACCCCCAGTTGGACATTTCGTACAAATAATTAGGTACACCACATTAGATGTGATGCAGCTGAAAGTACCTGGGATCTTGTAGTCCTGATGGGAGTTGGGGATCTTTATCTTGTCCGTGGTCATTATAGATGGACAGGTTTTGCACTTCTGTTTGCAAGGAAAGGTTCCTGCAGCTGTTGGGGAGGACAGGGAGCTTCTGACAATGATGTTTCTTAGATTTGGGGGCTGCCTAAAACATAGTAGTGGGGGGTCTGGAAATATGGATTGTAATCGGGCATCTTTTTGTAGTAAAGGTTGTAGTTTCCGTGCAGCTCCCTTAGCATCTCCAGATTTGGATTGTATGTGACCACTAGAGGCACCGGTTATTTTCTTCTTTAGCTTTGTAATGTAGCAGGTGATTCCTTGATATTCTGGTGGCTCTTGTAATTTGGTTCTCAATTGTTCTTGGATGGTAGCCCTGGTTCAAAAAGGTCTTTCTGAGGCGAATAAGGTGTTCATCTCTATCCATAGAGTTGGAACATATATGATTGTATCTGATGGCTTGGCTGTAGACAATAGAGTTTTTTATGTGTTTTGGATGGAAACTGTCCCACTTAAGGTATGTTGGACGGTCGATTAGCTTCTGATACAGGGATGTCTCTATTTCATTGTTCTTTAGCTTAATGGTGGTGTCTAAAAAGTTAATTTCAGTGCTGGAGTAGTTAAGTGTTAAGTTGATGGTGGGATGAAATTGGTTGAACTGTTCATGGAACGTCTTTAGCTGTTGTTCAGACTCCGTCCAGATGATTAAAATGTCATCAATGTAGCGGTAGTAGGCCCGAGGCCTGATGGGACATGAGGACAAAAATTCGCTTTCAAGCTTGGCCATGAAAAGATTTGCATACTGTGGAGCCATTTTACTTCCCATCGCTGTGCCAGTCTCCTGAAGATAGATCTTGTCAAATTCAAAGTAATTGTGGGTGAGGATGAATTTTGTGAGTTTCACCACAGAATCAGCATCATTCGCAGTGTTTCCCATGAAGACTTTGCAGGCATTTAATCCATCCTGGTGTGGGATATTAGAGTACAAAGATTCCACATCCATGGTGGCCAGGATGGTTCCTTCTGGTAAGGGACCTATTGCTGCTAGTTTATTCAGTAGGTCAGTTGTGTCCTGAATGTAGCTGGGTGTATCCTTTACCAGGGGTTTAAGAATACCCTCTACCCATCCAGATACCTGCTCAGTAAGGGTGTCCACACATGAAATAATCGGCCTCCCTGGATTCCCAGCTTTGTGGATTTTGGGAAGCATGTAAAATGTCCCTGTTCTTGGACTTTCTGGCATCAGGTCATCAGCTCTTATGGATTTGTCAGACAGACAAGATACCAACTTGCTTAGTTCCTTGTAATAGTCCTGTGTAGGGTCCGACTCCAGTTTTCTGTAGTAGCGTGTGTCCGTAAGTTGTCTGTTTGCTTCCTTCGTATAGTCTGATGTGTTCATCATGACTATTGCACCTCCCTTGTCAGCAGGTTTTAATGATGATTTCTTTGTTGGTTTTCAGAGACTGTATGGCCTTTCTCTCCTGGGCACTGATGTTGGAGGCTTGTCTCTTGTTGGTGGCTATGATGGTGGATTTTATCAAATGTCTGAATGAGTCTATATATTTATCCAAATGAGGGTTACGTCCAGGTGGAGGTGTCCAGTCTGACCTCTTCTTGATTGTTGGGATCCCTTTTCCTTCAGTCCGAGTGTTTTCTGAATCTTCTGTATCATTGAAGTATTCCCTCAGGCGCAGTCTCCTGAAAAAATGTTCCATATCACTGCAGAGTTCGGTTTTATCCAGGGCCTTAGTAGGACAAAATGAGAGTCCTCTTGCTAATGTGGTGTACCTAATTATTTGTACGAAATGTCCAACTGGGGGTCTGTATGTGGGGGAGACTGGGCAAAAACTGAGAACAAGGATGAATTCTCATCGCCACACAATAAGAGAAAAAAGAATGGATCTACCTGTGGCCAAACACTTTTGTATGCCCGGTCATAGCATGATGGATATGGAATTACTGGTATTAAAAGCTAACTTCAAATCTGACAAAGATAGAAAGATTTGGGAATATAAACTTATGATGACCTTTGACACTCTTAGTGCTGGAATGAACGTGTCACATGGATTCATGTCTGTGTACATCAATTAAGGAATCTGCTTCTCTGACCTGGGGGCATCAAAACACAATACCAGACCCCAATCAGAGGGCAATAAAACTCTCACTCCTTATCTATGAACTGTTCCAATATTTATGTTCATCCTCTGCCATAATGACAGTTCTGCTTCACGTCACATGTCTTACCTATTGCATTATTCCTGTGTCCTCTTGTGTATAAATATGTGATTCTTCAGTTTTTGTTTTAGTCTTTGCCTGATGAAGAGACCTGAGTAGTCTCGAAAGCTTGCAATTTGTTACCATCTTTTCAGTTAGCCATTAAAAGGTATCAACCACTGAGGACTCTCAAGTCTAAATATTTTTCTTCACTGCCTTAGAAATATGAAAAAATTGAGAAGGCTTAGCGCATAAAATGGCCAATTTTATGCATACCTGGAAGCCACGTTAAGGCGCTCCTCGTATTCCAGGTCCTAACTAATGCCAATCCTCGCTTAGAAAAGTCTATCTGTATGGGAACATATGAATCCTCTCTCTAGACTGAAATCTACATCTCTGTGGAGGGGTAATGGCCCTGGTATAATTAAAACACCTGTGACCAGCAGGTGGAGTGCTCAGGCAGAAGGTAAATGAATACATATTAAAAAAAAAACTGGGCGCAGTTTCATGCTCACAGAAGGATTGATAACAAGATACTTCTGGGCACATAGAATATAATTGTCCTTTACGGGACAATGTACTGCTGCAAACTATTTTTAAGTGCAAAGATCACTGTACTCATGAACATCTTGTTTGATGGGCGATTGGTAGCCTGTGTACATTAATCAATTTATTGGAAACGAGCATTACCACCTTCCATCAGTTTCCACACTCCTTTTTCTGAAAGTCACCCAATGTACATGCCGACATACCTTCTGCCCACACAGAGGATGTGCATGACAGGTGTCTGGTAACTCTATATGAGGACCCTGGTCCCCCCCCACTGCCACTTTCCCTGAGCTGTAGTTTTGTCACAGCTGGAAGACAGATCACAAGTGTCAGTGATGAAAGTGGAGCCTTCCCATGTACAGTATGTTAGGTATTGTTCAATGATGATTTATCAGAAGATCGATTCTTACTAAACAAGTGAAGAAACAAGAACACCCAGAAACAGTTTAGTCCACTCTATTGTGAGAAGATTAACAGCTTATATTAAAAAGAAAAAAAAACTGCAAGTGCTCTCCTATAAAAAAAAAAAAGTCACAGAACTAACTGAAGCATTCAAATTTCATCAAGAAAAGAAAGTGTACAGATTTACAAAATGTGTATTTGCATGAAAACTCCATGCCAACCTTTTACATTAAAGTAGGGGTAATAAACAAGATATATTACAAATGTAGCAATAACTTATTCTCAAACCATGCACAACATGCAATAAAAAATACACTAAGATACACAAGCTTTTACACTTTCCAAACAAGAGTATAATGGGGCAGGAGAACCAAAAAGATTCTGAAAATCTCTAAAACTTGAGGCATTTGTAGTAGTTCTCAATTCTGTCTCTTCCAATGTTAAGACGTTCACAAAGGAGAAGAACAATGCTGGTAAGTGAGCGCTTAGGAATCGTTCCAGCTTTGCTCTACAATTGCCGATACCCTCTTTTCATATTCTCGCTTGTTTTCCTGATAAAGTTGTGCTGCTTGACTGTTCGCGGGGCTGTTTGGGTTTGGTTCATCAAGTAGAGACTGAAGACAAAAAAAAAACCTTAAAGTTCGATATATTGGAATAAGTAGAAAAACAATGTAATTATCCTGTTGTATTCTTTTATCGATCCCTTTAACCAACTGACCATTTTTTGTTACAGTTTGGTTAGTAGGGGAATAGTCATGTACCCATTATATGTTGCTCTCACATTTTATGACAGTCACTTCAAAGCATCTGCTATGTGAAACTTTTTTTTAATATACACTACCATTCAAACATTTAGGGTCACTTAGGAATTTCCTTTCAAAAAAGAAAAGCACAGTTTTTTCCCCAAAATGAAGCGAACATTAAATGATTCAGAAATGCACTCTATACATTGTTAATGTGTTAAATGACTATTCTAGCTGCAAATGTCTTGTTTGTAATGAATATCTTCATAGGTGTATAGAGGCCCATTTCCAACAACCATCACTCCAGTGTTCTTATGGTACTTTGTGTTTGCTAACTGTGTCAGAAGGCTAATGGATGGTTAGAATACCCTTGAAAACCCTTGTGCAAGTATGTTAGCACAGCAGAAAACAGTTTGGCTGATTAGAGAAGCTATAAACCAGACCTTCCTTTGAGCTAGTTGAGAATTTGGAGCATTACATTTGTTGGTTCCATTAAACTCTCAAAATGGCCAGAAAAAAAAACAAACAAAAAAAACTTTCATTTGAAACTCAACAGTCTATTCTTGTTCTTAGAAATGAAGGCTACTCCATGTGAGAAATTACCAAGAAACTGAAGATTTCCTACAACGGTGTGTACCACTCCCTTCAGAGGATAGCACAAACAGGCTCTAACCAGAGTAGAAACAGAAGTGGGAGGCCCCACTGCACAACTGAGCAACAAGACAAATAGACTAGAGTCTGTAGCTTGTGAAATCGACGCCTCACAGGTCCTCAACTGGCAGCTTCATTAGATAGTACATGCAAAACGCCGGTGTCAATGTCTACAGTGGAGAGGCGACTCCAGGATGCTGGCCTTCAGGACAGAGTGGCAAAGAAAAAGCCATATCTGAGACTGGCTAATAAAAGGAAAAGATTAATATGGGCAAATTAACACAGACATTGTACAGAGGAAGATTGGAAAAAAAGTGTTATGGACAGACGAATCCAAGTTTGAGGTGTTTGGATCACACAAAAGAACATTTGTGAGACAACTGTAAAGATGCTGGAAGAGTGCCTGACACTATCTGTCAAGCATGGTGGAGGTAATGTGATGGTCTGGGGTTGCTTTGGTGCTGGGAAAGTGGGAGATTTGTACAAGGTAAAAGGGATTTTGAATAAGGAAGGCTATCGCTCCATTTTGCAACGCCATGCCATACCCTGTGGACAGCGCTTGATTGGAGCCAATTTCATCCTATAACAGGACAAGGACTCAAAGCACACCTCCAAATTATGCAAGAACTATTTAGGGACGAAGCAGACAGGTGGTATTCTATCTGTAATGGAGTGGCCAGCGCAGTCACAAGACCTCAACCACATTGAGCGGTTGTGGGAGCAGCTTAAGCGTATGGTACACAAGAAGTGCCCATCAAGCCAAACCAACTTGTGGGAGGCGCTTCTGGAAGCATGGGGTGAAATTTCTCCAGATTACCTCAGCAAATTAACTGCTAGAATGCCAAAGGTCTGCAATGCTGTAATTGCTGCAAAGGGAGCATTTGACAAAAGCAAAGTTTGAAGGTGAAAATTATTATTTCAAGTAAAAATCTTATCTAACCTCATCAATGTCTGGACTAGATTTTAAATTCATTTGGCAACTCATTTAACAAAAGTATGAGTTTTCATGGAAAACACAAAATTGGGCGATTCCAAAATTTGGAACGGTAGTGTTATGTTGTCATATCTCTGGAGCTGCTCATGGATTTTACAATCACATTATGTGTGGACAGTCCTGGAGGAAACTTCATGACTCCACGAAGGAAGCCATCTCATCCAGCTCTGCACCACAACTGTGTGCAGAACGGAGAGGTACAGTAAGTGACACAATGGACACTGTAGTGGCTGCAATGCTCCATGGTAAGATTTCCAAGCTATGGTGCCATCCCACCATGGACTTGTAGTGTATATACTTTGGGCCCAATTCATGAAAAAGTGTTCTCTATAGTTCGGGAATTCAACGCCATCAGATGTCGCAAAGTATTTGCACACATTTGAGTTTTCACGTCAGTTTTGGCCAGCTCTGCCAAAGTGGGCACGGTGCAGAGATGGGACATGGTGAAGCTCACCCCATAAATTAATCTGAGCTTGTGATGTAACTTGCACTAGAAATGTTAACACTTAACGAGGTGCACACCAGTATAAACATAATTCATTAGGTGGCGTGCAATTATGAAATAGGTGCATCTTAGACTAGGTTCACATTAGCGTTTGTGTGCACAGTGTATCTGCATGCACAAATGCAGCGTTTTTTTTATCCGCATCAGCTTACACATGACGTAAAGAAAAACACTGCACGTGCATGCGTTTGCATGTTTTTGCATGCGTTTGCGTTGTTTATGCGCATGCGTTCGATATTTCCAGGTGCTGTAATCAGTTTCTGGACATGCGCAGTCTGAAGTCCGCATGTGCATCGAATGTATCCTTGCGCATGTCCTTGCGTACCAATGCGTTCCCATAGACAGTAATGTGTTTTGACGCACTCATCCGCATGCTCATGACTGCACATATTTGATGGATTTTTGAGGCTTCAAAAAAAATGCAACGTGTTGCGTTCGCCGTACAGCGACCCATGCGTACGCAAACGCATGTCCCTGCGAACACAATGTTAAACATATGTACACATGATGCATGTGGATCAAACGCTGCACACAGATACGCAAATGTGAAACCAGCCTTCTACATGTCCATTATGAAGACTGGTGTACAAAATGGTAGTCTTGATCATGGAGATTGACCTTCATGGTATAAAGCTACACAGAAAGGCATTGTGGCCTCCTGCGGGTGCATATGAGCCACATAATTAAAGAAACTAGACCCACTAGAGGAACCCTGCAGGGTCTCACCTGAATGGATGTTAATATGGAAGAGACATCATAAGTTGGGCTCCAGCGGTTCTGAAGGATGTCTAAACATATGCTGCCATCAGCATAAACTGCAAGAAAAGAAAATGCTGTATTTATCGATATACATGGAAAAGGTGATTTAGAAACGCAGATACCTACTATTAAAACCACTGATCACAACTATCTAGTTTGTTTGAAGATGAAAAAAAAATCGTTTTATTTTGTCTAGTATGAAAAGTCAATTTAGTAGGCAAAAAAGCTGCATGTAGGTGCCTTCCAAATCCCCTTCACCCTAAGCCTATTTGCCTGCCTTCAGCTGCATTGGTATCAGAATGCACTCTGCTGACGCACGGATGCTGGCAGTGAAAGGGTCAGCACGTGCACTGAGAACAGGGTGCTTACAGGATCCAGGGTGCGGGAAGGCTGGATGTATTGGCACACATTACAGACAGTTCTTCAGGAGACAAGTAGATAGAGCAGTAGCTTACGTCAGCCACAAAGTGACAGGAGCTTGTTCTGATAAGCTCAGGAGGGGACAGAGGTGAGCCTTTCACTGCCAGCATCTGTACTCCAAGTAAGTACAGTCAGCAATGCAGCTTTTTTTGCAAATCCCCTAATAAAGTGATTTGCAGTGTTTCATACCTTATTTTTTTAAATAATTCTGTTTGTAGTGAAAAGTTCAGTTAACTCTTTAAATGTCCGATACAACCTACAAATAACTTGGTTACTGCACCTACCAGGCAGATTTTATCCTGTGCTTTGCAAATTATGCAAGACCATTTCTGAGCAAAAATTGCCTGTAGATATGAAATTCTCATCCACGTGGCTGCTACCGTATCCCACTGCAAATTAGCCTGATGAACCATAGGGAACATCAGTAATCCCAGCTTGTGACTGTCCAGTGGTGGTAAAACTACAACTGGACAGTTCTGCTCTATACAATAGGGCAGTGATCTACCATTAGTACATTACTGCTCCAACGCAAAGAAAGAACATTTTACTACATCCACTTACCATTCGGATGAAACATTTTTGAGGCAAATCTAACAGTTGGAGGTTTATTTGGATATTCTTCAGAAAATTCTATCAAGAGTTTAAATGTACCTTAAGAAACAGAAAAATAATCCATTCAGTAAAATGTAGTCTCAATACAAATTACAAATACATTGCTTTATTTTTTTTCTGTCATTACATATTTCTTTAAACCCCAATTACATTTTCGCATTAGACTCTTCATTGCTGCACAAGTGGATTTGGATGCAGGAGCCATTGCAGAGAGGTCACACATTGTATTGCCAGGGCGTGACTGGCCTCCAAAGCAATGTTATGGCAAGCAGGCCGTATAAAAAAAAATTTTCAGCAGGCGTTTGTCAGATTTCGCTTATTTTAGTACATGTAATTTTAATATAGAAACTGATTAAATGGCCAGTTACACTTCTCAACGTGCAGCGTTAAACGACCGCCAGTATGTTTACCGGCCGGCTGTCTTTAACATCTGGTGTGGACAGGCACAACTGAGCGATCTGTAATAATTCGGTCAGTGTGTATAGGCTCCCGTTGTTCTCGGCAGCACAAGCCCTGTATACACACAACTATGTGCTGCTGAGAAAGATTATTTCATACGCAAAACCAAACTATCAGCAACAACTTCTCACAGATGCAGAAAACCAACATGTAGAAATCTTCTGTCCCCCGACAGTATGGTCACCCACATACGCAGTCAGCTCGTTCCACTTAAATCTATAATGCTTATGTTTCTGACCATCACAGGCCTGGAGTCTGGGAAATTTTCCTCCCCTTCTTCCGAGGCTCCTTGACCTCAAGATGTGTTGTGCAACATCTCCGCAGTAAATGCTGAGGACACTGGTGGGAAATCCACTTATTAAATGCACCCCAAATCCAGCAGATTGTGATGTGGAGCTGTGTTTTCTTGTTTTGCATACTACCTCTACCTTCCCTGGTGGTTCAGTGGTAAGGATTGCATGGTCCACTGCTGGTCTCTATCCTGGCCATAAGCCATACCAGGTTGCGTCAGCTATCAAAAATAAGAAATATTAGGACGTCACCATACTAATCAGATTTATTCAGGCAGAGAATACAAAAACTAAATTTGATGTCCCAACTTACGCAGAAGCGGTCACCAGACTTTATAAAGGCTTCTGTAAGTGGAGACACTGCGGTTTTATAGGTCTTGCCTGAATAAGGCAGATTATACAGACATCCTGTTACTTTTCGCTTTCCATTTGACGGTCCTATGACAGGTGGACTGATCACTGATGGAATTTTGTATTATTAGGACTGCCTTTATTTTAGGATTTCACAGGAAGGTCAGGATAAAGAGATCGCCAGGGAAACTTTGGCACAGATGCACGACGGAGGGTTATTTTAAACCTCACTGAACTAAGTTTACTTAAGAAAATCAAGACTAAAAAGTATAATTTTTGGCAAAATTGCGCAGTCCTACTGGAAGATCACACCTACACAATCACCCTAATAGAATGCTTAAGGAAATTAGACAGCAGAATTCCTCATTGGGAGAGGCATAAGTTGATAAATGTAGGGTAATGCTTCTAGGACGGGGTAATCCCTATTGCTGTATATACAGTAAATGGGAGTGTACTCGGGATTACAGAACAGGAGAAGGACTTGGGTATTCTGGTTATAAAGAAAGCTGAGCAGCAGCACTCAATATCAGGCAGCAGCTGCAAAAGCAAACAAGATTTTAAGGTGTATAAAAAGAGATGAAACCCTGCAATCCCAACATATTCTTACCCCTCTATAAATCACTGGTGAGGCCACATCTAGAATATGGGATCCAGTTTTAGGATCCACATTTTAAAAAAGGTTTTCAGAAGTTAGAGTCAGTTCAAAGGCGGGTATTTAGATTATTACAAGGGATGGAAGGCCTCTCATATGATGAAAGATTGGAAAAGTTGGGCTTGTGTAGCTTAGAAAAAAAGATGCCTCAGAGGGGATCTCATTTATAGGTGTATGTGTGGCCAGTACAAAACACTGGCGCATGACTTATTCCTTCCAGAGACCATACTATGGACCAGCAGGCATTCATTACGGGTGAAAGAAAGGCGATTCCAGCAGCTAAATAGGAAAGGGTTCTTTACAGTTAGAGCAGTCAGACTGTGGAATGCCGACCACAAGAGGTAGCAATGGCAGACACTGTAACAGCTTTTAACCCCTTAACTACTAATACGCCTTTTAACGCCGGTAGTTAAGAGTCCTTAAACCACAGAGCTGTGAATTCACGGCGCTGAGGTTTAAGGTTATAGCGCCCCCCCAGTATCGGAATTTCTCCGGGGTCTCGGCTGCCGGGGGTAGCCGAGACCCCAGATAACACGACTCGGTTTTTACTGACCCTGGTGTTGCGATCGCCGTTAACGGTATAACAGCAACCACAAAAATAAAAGTCCGATTTGCTATTTAAATTTCTCTCGCACATCAGACGAGAGAGAAATAGGGTCGCCAATCCCCCCTCCCCGTGCTCCTGGGCCCTCCTGCTTCCCCCGATGGGCGCCGTCATCTTCTTCCGGAAGAAAATGGCAGGCGCATGCGCAGTGCACCCGCCAAGATCTGCCCGCCGGCATCCGGCAACAATAGGAGAATTTTCCTATCGGTTCATTTTGGTCACTGATAGACCCCATCAGTGATCAAAATTAAAAAAAAAAAAAAAAATAGTACATCAACCCCCCCTTTTATCACCCCCTTAGTTAGGGAAAAATAATAAAATAAAGAAAACATTTATTTCCCTTTTCCCATTAGGGTTAGAATGGGCTGAAGTGAGTGGGGCTAAACTTAGGGTTAGGGTTGGGGCTAATCTTAGGGTTATGGTTACAGTTGGGATTAGGGTTAGGGGTGTGTTGTGGTTAGGGTTGCAGTTAGAATTGGATCTCAGAATCAGTGGGATCCGTTTAAGCGTTCCAGAGTTCTAACCTCATAAAGTGACAGTGATCAGAATTGTAAAAATTGGCCTGGTCATTAAGCTGCAAATTGGCTGTCACTAAGGGGTTAAAAAAGGGCTGGATGATTTCATCAATACACATAACATTGCAGGTTATAGTTAACTTAGTGATGAAACGTACAATTAGTGGTGAAAGGTTGAACTTGATGGACCTATGTCTTTTTTCAACCTATATAACTAAAAAGTCATCCAGTCGCACAACAAAATTATTTTCTAGACTGGCCGACTTAAGAGAAGTCTAGAATAGATTTATTCAGGTTTATCTAGACATGCAACTTCAAATGTGGGTTACTGCTAGCCACAAACTTTTCAAGTCTTAGAATATGAGTAACCTCGGACACCTTCAGTAGTAGCAGACAGTACTTTCATGTGTTTTCAATGGGGAAAGGGGAAAAAAAAAAAGAAGCCATTTAGACACTCAGGCGATCTGCACAAAGTGCCTTGTATACGCTGCTACACCTGCTGAGTTCTCCCCAAGCAAAGCCGCTTAAGGAAAATGCCAGCAGTTGTTCTCCAGAAGTGGCTTCACCGGTGGTTTTTGTCCGTCGTTCGTACAACAGTGAAGCCACCAGCCTTTTACTTTGTTCTGTGAAGTATAGAGCGGAAGCTGCCTGGAGTGTGGACAAGTCACTTTATCATTGTCTCAGGGTTTCCTCGTCATTTTGACATTGCTGTGCATTATGTTCATTTTATAGAGCACTTTTCCAGGCACATTCCCGAGGGAATCCACTTGGAAAAAGACGTCGTATGCACACAGCAATATGTATGCAGACATCAAACGTGCCCGATTCTTCTATATCCGGCTGAGACCACCATATAAATCATCAGCTGTCATGCATAATTCGTCATGTTCAGCCAACATTTACCAAATATCTATAGGCACCATATTTAAATGGGTTTTGCAGAAATCATTCAAATTCTCCAGAAACAAATCCATTTAATGGTGTCAGGCAGAGCCGAAATCAGAAAAACGCCTGCAAGCAATCTGGCCCATGTGAATAAGATTCAATAATGTCAACGTGACCAATAATTTACCAGAATTAGACAATTCCAGAGACATAGAACTGTGGTTCTGGTTGTGTTTATCACCTTTTTTTAGCAGGACATTTCAGAACATGCGCGCCAGGAATACAAAAGTCTCAAGGTTCTGCAAGAAAAACTCACCATCCTCAAATGGTGTTCCTTCAGGCCTAAAAAAGAAAACATGACAGCAGCTCAGTCAGGTCCAAATTATTATTGCTTTAAGTACAAACAAGATCGTATAATACAATAACAGTATAAAAAACACAGCAGAAGTAGTATCTAAGATCAGTAAAAGTCCACAATTGCAATCATGTAGCAGGCATTAAGACATGTATCTGCTCCTATCTATGCCATTGGTTACATGGTTTTAGGAAACAATCCCTGTAGTCAGATCAAACCACGACATGCCTTTTCTTGTCTATTTTTTGCTAATATCGCATGTATGGTGGCAAAATATAACTAGTTACTGTACCGTAAAGAATGTATGTGCGCTAATCCACATTGAGATTTCATATTACAGACATGTAAATATCATACATGCACTTACACACTTTGGCATGCAATTAACGAGGACATTAATGGTTATCTGAGGACTGTTCTGCCATGGTGAATGCACTCTGGCACGCAAATCATCAAAATCCACTGCTGGCAGCTCCCTCTGCAATTGCCAACCAATGACATCCCAGATGTGCTTGAAGGGAGACAAGTTTGGAGATGCTGCAGGCCATGGCAGCACATTTAGGCCCTGCAGGCTGCTCACAATAGCAGGAGCAACATGCACATCATCTTGATGTCGATAACAATTCATCCTGTGATTTCCAAAATTCCACGACTTTTCCTTCCTTGTGTTGCAAAATGTACATTTAAAGGGACTTAGTGTCCACAAGATACATCCACAGTCTGAGCAGAGGTTCTTCTTGCAAGTATTTTATAATTAATTCATGCCATATTTCTAAACTTACCCAAATATAACTGCATTCCAGACCATAATATTGTTCTCAGATGGTGCACCACTGACTCCAACAGGGGGATCTTCCTGTAACCTAAGATTTGGATAGCAAATACAGAGAATAAAATATCTGGATCCGCATACAAGCCCTTAGCTAAATACAGAATGCATATCAACAGTAAGGGTATGTGCACAAGTTGCAGATTTGGAGAGAGGTAGGGAGGAGGAGAGGGGACGTCCAAAAACGCTGCGGATCCGCATCTAAATCTACAACGTGTGCAAATAGCCTAATCCTACCAGAGAGTTATACAGATCATAGGCGAATGTAACAAAGATCCCCAACTTAATAGCGAACCCTCAGCAAGTTGTGGGACTCCTGATGATTTAGAGAGAAACTGATCCATGTGTGCATTTTAGAGGAGGAAACCATAATCCAGCAAGTAATGGAGAATGTAAAATCAGAGATGCAGTATGGGCCCCCATTCTTCTACAGGAGCCATCCACATGAATATGCGAAGCACTACTCAATGAGCTGGACACATGCAAGGCTCATGTTAGTAACAACGTAAATACTTAGGTCAGCATGATCGCAAATATTTTACAGCTACCTATACAATTCCTACTTGCGCAGATCTGCAGCACATTAGTTTAGCTGTCTTTTAAAACTGACAGTCTTAAAAAGGTCTTCTATCTCAGAATCAAAAGGACATGCCATCATTTTGTAAGGGAGATTCAGCATCTGGGACCCCCGTATATGATGGGAAGAATACTCCGTACCAAATCCCCTTCAAGTTTCTATCTTCATACTGACACTTAAATAGGACCGCGCGATCCTGAAGATCAACAGGTCAGACCAGTGGCATGGTTATGCAGATGGTCTAAAGAGAGTCCACCAAGCTGCTAGCACTGGCCGCTAGGTAACCGACCACTCAAACTGCAGAGCGGCTGGTAATCTAGGCCACGCGCTTTACACTAGACAATTAAAAGTCCCTCCATTCGGATTTTAGTAAAAAGTAAATAGCAAAGTTATTTTTTTATAACCACTTTGCAATTTTTACCACATAGAAACCTGAGAACTCATTTAGGATGCATCTAATATGTAGGACAGCAACTCAATCAAGTGTCCAGCACTTCGAAACGCGTTGAAAAGAACCCACGTTTGAATAAATCACTGAGAATTAATCTCTTCCACACACAGCAGCGCGGGAGACAGCCACAAATTATTCCTATCCTCAATATAATCTATAAAAGATGTGTTACACAACTGTTCACATGTGGGGGTCAGCCTGTTATGATTGTGATTCATCGAACACTTCTCCTTCCCTCAAGGAAAGAGAAGGATAACTTTTCATTTATTTATTCCACTTTGTATTCATTTAAAAGCAAGGATGTCAAACTCAAATACACAGAGGGCGAAAATAAAAAGCTCGGACAAAGTTGATGGCCAGCCTTGATATTTATTTAAAAAGTCTAAGTTACTTACCGTTAACGGTATTTTTCGAAGTCCATGACAGCACTACAGAGAGAGGGATCCGCCCCTTAGGAACAGGAAACCTACAGATATAAAAGGGCGGCACCTCTCCCACACATCAGTTGGATTACAGAGCATAAGAGGACTATCAAGGTTAAATGGTATACAGCAAAAAAATTTTATGCATCACACAGTAACATTAATCAATTGTTTATTACATGTGGACTATATAAGAGGAAGAAGTGCACATAGAACCCGGGTGGATATGTAAAGGTGCTGTCATGGACTTCGAAAAATACCGTTAACGGTAAGTAACTTAGACTT
This sequence comes from Oophaga sylvatica, assembly GCA_033576555.1. NCBI lineage: Eukaryota > Metazoa > Chordata > Amphibia > Anura > Dendrobatidae > Oophaga > Oophaga sylvatica. Next base: position 60,124,310 of record JARQOD010000004.1, on the reverse strand, counting down.
TATTCGAACGTCCATGACAGCACTACAGAGAGAATTACAGAGAGTAATAACTACTTAGGGAGGGACTACAGCCTGCAGCACCCTTAGTCCGAAAGAAAGGTCTGAGGAAGCACCCAAATCTAATCTATAATGAGTGTAAAACGTGTGTGGAGAAGACCACGTAGCTGCCTTACATATCTGGTCAATCGAGACTTCTGCCCTCTCTGCCCATGAAGTCGCCACAGCTCGGGTGGAATGCGCCCTTAGCCTCTCAGGTGCCAGCTTGCCCCTCGAGGTGTATGCCGGAGAAATTGCTTCCCTAATCCATCTGGCCAATGAGCTCTTCGTTAATCTACGGCCTTTGTTAATTCCTTGAAAAGAGACAAACAATGCATTGTCTCGTTTCCAGGGATCAGTGACTGCTAAATATTGCAGTAGACATCTCCTAACATCTAAAGTATGGAGTTTTATCTCCTTTTGATTAGATGGATTAGGGATGAACGAAGGAAGAACAATTTCCTGTGTTCTGTGGAAAGCGGAAGACACCTTAGGTAGGTATGCCGGATCCGGTCTAAGAATTATCCTGTCATTCAGGACCTGAGTGTAAGGAGACAATCTAGATAGTGCCTGGATGTCACTTACCCTCCTAGCCGAGGTTAATGCTACCAGGAAAGCGGTTTTAAGGGAAAGAATTTTTATTGATGCTGCTGATATAGGTTCAAAAGGGGCTCTGTTAAAGCAGTGAGAACAAGGTTCAAGTCCCATGGCATGATTCTCACCTTCACTATGGGTCTCGACCTACCCGCAGCTTTAATGAATCTACTGACCCAGTAATTATTTGCGATGTTGCAACTGAAGAGTGCCCCCAAAGCTGAAACTTGCACCTTAAGGGTGCTTGTGGAGAGACCTAAGTCCAGACCCTTTTGTAGGAATTCTAGAATCTGGGTTATCGGTGTTGGGTCCCCTGCTACCACCCCCGAGCTCTGGAGAAATTTCTTCCAAGTCCTAGCGTAGATTCTAGTTGTAACCTCTTTTCTGCTTTTAAGGAGAGTATTAATTACATTAGCAGAAAACCCCTTATCCCTCAGCAGCGACCGTTCAAAATCCACGCCGTCAGGTGGAGGCCCGCTACTCGAGGATGGTAGACTGGACCCTGGGAGAGCAGATCGGGAATATCCGGCAGGACCCACGGGTCGGCTATCGACATGTTTCTGAGACATGAAAACCATGCCCTCCTGGGCCAAAAAGGAGCGACTACTATTATCCTTGCCCTGTCCTTCCTGACCTTCCTCAATACTAGGGGGAGTAAGGACAGGGGAGGGAAGGCGTAGGCTAGATTGAAATCCCACTGTAATAGAAGAGCGTCCACTGCCAGAGGGCGTTCTTTGGGATTCAGAGAGCAGAACTGTCTCACTTTCCTGTTGCTTTTGGTAGCAAAGAGATCTACCTCTGGTTGACCCCATTTCCGCACAATTAGGTCGAAGATGGAAGTCTTTAATGACCACTCTCCTTGACTCAGGAGATTGCGGCTTAAGAAGTCCGCCTTGGTATTTTCTTCTCCCCTTATATGTAGAGCCGTTAGAGAAAGAAAGTGTCGTTCTGCTATCTGGAGTAGGCGCCTTGCCACTTCCATGAGAGGACCGGAACGAGTACCACCCTGGTGGTTGATGTAAGCGACTGTGACCCGATTGTCGGAGAGCACTCGAACGTGGTGACCCTGTAGATAGAGAAGGAGCTTTTTAATTGCTAGCTCTACCGCCGCTAACTCCTTCATATTAGAAGACATTTGAATTTGATCCTGCTCCCATAAGCCCTGAACCATAACGTCCCCCATATGAGCCCCCCACCCAGAGGGGCTAGCATCTGTTGTGACTATTCGGGATATCTCATATTCCCAGGGAACCCCCTTAGACAGGTTTGTCTCATTCTTCCACCAATCCAGGGATCTTATAGCAGCCTGGGACAAGGATAGCTGGCCTTCCAGGTAACCACCTAGCAAATTTTGATACAGCAAGACCTCAGCTTGCAGCGCCCTTGTGTGAAATTGAGCCCACCGAACCGCGGGAATGCAGGACGAGAGGGAGCCCAAAAGAGACATGGCCTTCCTAAGCGACATGGAGGGGTTTTTGGAAGCGTTTAGGACCTGGTACCGTAAGCGAATTAACTTGTCTGGCGGTAAACTACAGTTCTGATTCCGTGAATCCAGAATTAGCCCTAGAAACTGCTGAACCCTCATCGGATTCAAACGAGACTTTTTGGTATTTATTAGCCATCCCAGCCGCTCTAAGGTAGATATTGCTCTTTGCAGTTGCTCTAGGCAATGCTCTGCCGTCTTTCCAATGATAAGAAAGTCGTCGAGGTAGGGGACTATGAGCATATTTGATTCACGTAAGTGGGCCATGACCTCCGACATAACCTTAGTGAACACTCGTGGGGCAACCGCCAAGCCAAAAGGAAGGGCGCTATATTGAAAATGTCGCAGCGATTCCCCCATCTGGATTGCTACTCTGAGGAAACGCTGATGCTCCATATGGATCGGTATGTGGTAATAAGCGTCTTTCAGATCTAACACCACCATAAAGCAATTTTCAAACAGAAGCTTTATTGCTGAGCTGACCGTTTCCATTTTAAATGGGTGAATAATCAGGAACTTATTGAGGGCTTTCAAATTAATAATTGTTCTAAAAGACCCGTCCGGTTTACGGATCAAAAACAGAGGGGAGTAAAACCCCTTACCCCGCTCTGCTTCTGGCACCTCCACTAAGACTTTCTTAGCGCAAAGCTCCTGAACCTCTAACTCTAGAGCGGCTTGCTCCGATGGCGATGACCTGAGTGGGGTAATTTTAAAGTTATCCCAAGGTACCGAGGAGAATTCTAACCGCAGCCCTGTAGCTATGATGTTAAGGGTCCAGCTACTGCTTGAGATTTCCGACCAGGCCGGGTAGAAAGCCCTCAATCTGCCTCCTACCGGCATTGCTAGTCATTGCGAGGGTTTTTGTTTGTTTCTCTAGGTGGACCCCTAAACATAAACCCTGTACCTCTTCGCCTCTTTTCATCCCATTTGGCTCGTTCCCTGGACGACCTTCTGTAGCTGAACCTCCTTCTGCTGAAAGGTCTTTTATAGGAAGGGGTTGATAGACTGGGAAACTTTTTCTTGTCGTCCCCTGCCTTTTCTAAAAGTTCGTCCAGGACCGGGCCAAAAAGATATTCGCCGTCACACGGAATGGAGCAGAGGCGAGATCTGGCTTGAATATCGCCCGGCCAACATTTCAGCTATAATGCCCTTCGTGCTGCATTAGACAGCCCTGCCGCTCTGGCAGCCATTCTTACTGAGTCCGCTGAGGAATCAGCCAGGAAAGCTGCCGCGTTCTGAATTATCGGCAAGGTCTTCCGAATTGACCCCCTGGAGGTTCCATCTGCTAACTGGTCTAGCCAGACCATCAATGACCTGGCTGCACAAGTGGCTGCAACCGCCGGTCTCAGGGCACCTGCCGACATCTCCCATGTGCCTTTCAAGAAGGAGTCGGCCTTCTTGTCTAGTGGATCTTTCAAAGACCCCATATCATCGAATGGGATGGAGGATTTTTTAGAAGCCTTCGCCACAGCTGCATCCAGCTTCGGGGCCTTATCCCATCTACCTGTCAAGGGACCTTCAAAGGGATATCTTCGCTTAAACGCTTGGGTAAGGAGCCTCTTTTTTCAGGCTTCTTCCACTCTCTGTCTATAAGGCCTTGGATGCTACTGTTTAGTGGAAAGGATCTCCGTTTTTTTGGATCTAGACCACCGAACATCAGATCCTGTACTGAGAGCTCTGGTTTCGCCTCTTCTACCCCCATGGTGGACCTAACTGATTTGCCAAATTTGTCCATCTGGACCAAGGGAAAACAAAAACGGGTAGCGTCTTCCGTAGAAGACGAGGAGGAAGCCGAAGAGGAAGGCGAGGAGGGTCCTGACACAACTTCACCCCTGTCATGGGCGGCAGGTGAATCTGAATCAGATAAAACTGGTACAGTTCTACGCCTGGAAGATTCTCTGTGTCTTGAGGACGCTTTCAACTCTGCTCTTATTATCTCCTTCAGGCTTTCGGTGAAATCTGGAGTCTCCTCCGCTATCTAAAAAGGGAAGGGGCATAGGGGGGGGGGTTACTATCTCATCCCAGGCCCCTGCCCTTCCCCCTCAAATGCCCTACCGTCTGTTGCATGCATGGCTGGCACAACCTTTTAGGGCAAGCGTCAGGCAGAGGGCAAGCACAAAAGGCACATTCCCTGTGCTTGCTTTTCACCGAACACTTCTTCCCCTAGTAACAGACACAGAATGGGGGAAAACTGCATTACTGGGTATTCTAAGTCCGACGATCTCTTACCCAGATTATACAGCAGTAGGTACCGGATCACGGGGAGGGGCCTTTTTCCCAGCTGCGGAACTTCTGCGGCTGGTGCTCCTGGCCATTGAAGAGGAGCGCTCTGTCTGCTGCTGCTGGCTCTCCTGTTGCACCGAGGGAGCTTCTGCAGTGTCCATCGCGAAAATGTGGCAGAAGCGCTTTACCTCTTTTCTAGGCTCCTTATATCCTCCCCCGGATATCCGGGTCAGCAGGTCTGGCCAGGGGTCCACCCCCTCCTACTCTCCGCTCCACGGCCCCCCCCCGCACCTCCCTGCCGTCCCCACAGCAGGCGCCGTCTGATGATGCAGCCGCCAAAAATTTCAAAAACGCCGGCCGGCGTCTCACTTCCGGTTCCGGAGGTGGAGACTCCGCCCCCTTTTCCCCGCGCTCCTACAGACCCAGCCGTACCGATGGAGGTGAGTATAGTCTCCCGCCGCATCGCCCCTCCAGCCGGGACACGAGCGGAGATCTCCACAAAACCCAGCCGCGCCGCTGCAGAAGCGGCGCGCGGCTAAACTTTCAAAAACCCCGCCACGCCGTCCATAGTAGTGACGCACGGCGGGAAATTCAAAACCGCCCGCCGCGCCGTCCATAGCAGCGATGCGCGGCGGGAAATTCAAAAAAACCCCGCCGCGCTGCCCATAGCAGAGACGCGGCGGGAAATTAAAAAAAAAACCCCGCCGCGCCGTTCATAGCAGTGACGCGGCGGGAAATTCAAATTTAAAAAAAAAATTTTTTTTTTTTTTTTTAATTAAAAACCACGGCTGCACCACCTTAAGAGGCCCCCACCATGACAGGACCACAGGAGAGGACAGGGAGAAGGCATCGGGACCAGGGAAATACTTACCTACCGGCGCTGGCTGGGAGACAGGGATCCTCTGGATACTGCTCCACCTGCTCCGCACACGGTCGTGGAATCCTACCCGGACCCACCGTGGCGCTTCCAGGGGCTCCGCACCGGCCGAGGTAGGAGATCCCCCTCGCTACCTGGGTCGACCGGCCGGCCTGGGTCCTCCTGAAGATCTTCATCTGTAGGAAACCCGTCCTTTAGGAACAGGAAACCAACTGATGCGTGGGAGAGGTGCCGCCCTTTTTATATCTGTAGGTTTCCTGTTCCTAAGGGGCGGATCCCCTCTCTCTGTAGTGCTGTCATTGACGTTCGAATAAAAAATGCCTACCATTAACGTTTTCCTTATCAAACCTAATGAATTTTTTCACATAGAAACAAACTTAAAGGGGTTGTCCCAGGAACAAAGTACATTTTAATTAATACAGCTTCGAATAAAATATAATAGTAAATAATAATAATAATAATAATTATTTATGCAAGAGCAGTAAAAAGCATATGGCCTAATTTTAAGATGTAATAACAAAGGATATAAAACCTTGAATATTACAGATATAACATGATGCAAACAAAAGTGCCCCCAAACAAATATTTCCTCCACAGTACACTCCGCACGAACAGTATGATGACCCTAGAAGATGGAGCCAAGAAATTACCGGCCAGTGAGCCTTGCTTCTATACCAGGAATGATCTTTGAACAAATTATTAAACAGCATGTATGTAAGTACTTGGATAAGAATATAGTAATTACCAAGAGCCAGCAGGTTTGTAGAAAACAGGTCATGCCAGACTAATCTAATTTACTTCTATGATGGAATTACTGACTGGGTGGATCACGGAAATACAATAGATAAATGCTTTGCTGAAGTCGAGATATACTTTGAGTATCTCATACTATTCTTATTGAAAAAAATGACCTAGTATGGGATTGACAAGCCTAGGGTTAGGTGAATTCATAAATAGCTCAGTGATCGTACTCAAAGACTAGTAATAAATGGTTGCACGCCCAATTGGAAGAGTGTTTCAAGTGGAGGACCACAAGGCTCCGTCCAGGCTCCAGTGTTGTTCAATATTTTTACAAATGATCTACATAAGGTAACAAGGTAAACTAGTCAAATTTGCAGATCATGCAATGCTAGGAGGGATAGCTAACACTAAAGACAGCGAAAGGATTCAGAAGGATCTAGATAAGCTTCACTCTTGCCTCCTCCAGCAGCGACCCTGGGACCCTGCTCCACTGCGGCTGGAAAGGTATATTCGGATTATAAGACGCACCCCCTTTTTCCCCTCAAATTTGTGCGTCTTATAATCTGAAAAATACGGTACTTTATAACACCAGCTTGAAAAAGGATTTCAAAATCGAAAATGTTGGTCTAATGAAATGTATGTTCAGTAAATGCACTCAATACTTGGTCGGGGCTCCTTTTGCATCAATTACTGCATCAATGCGGCGTGGCATGGAGGCGATCAGCCTGTGGCACTGCTGAGGTGTTATGGAAGCCCAGGTTGCTTTGATACCAGCCTTCAGCTCGTCTGCATTGTTGGGTCTGATGTCTCTCATGTTCCTCTTGACAAAATCACGGAACCCCATAAAGAATCTATGCGGTTAAGGCCAGGCAAGTTTGCTGGCCAATCAAGCACAGTGATACTGTTGTTTTTAAAGCAGGTATTGGTACTTTTGGCAGTGTGGACAGGTGCCAAGTCCTGCTGGAGAATGAAATGTCCCTCTCCAAAAAGCCAGTCGGCAGAGGGAAGCATGAAGTGATCTAAAATTTCCTGGTAGAACGGCTGAGCTGACTTTGGTCTTGATAAAACACAGTGGACCTACACCAGCAGATGACATCGCTCCCCAAATAGTCACTGATTTTGGAAACTTCACACTAGACCTCAAGCATCTGGGATTGTGAACCTCTCCACTCTTCCTCCAGACTCTGGGACCTTGATTTCTAAATGAAATGCACAATTTACTTTCAACTGAAAACACCTTGGACCACTGAGCAACAGTCCAGTTCTTTTTCTTCTTGGCCCTGTAACATGCTTCTGGCGTTGTCTATTGGCCATGAGTGGCCTGGATACGTCTGTGTGTGGTCGCTCTTGAAGCAATGACTCCAGCAGCAGTCCACTCCTTGTGAATCTCCCTCAAACTTTTGAATGGCCTTTTCTTAACAATCCTTTCAAGGTTGTAGTTATCCCAGTTGCTTTTGCACCTTTTTCTACCACACGTTTTCCTTCCACTCAACTTTACTATAATATGCTTGGATACAGCACTCTGAACAGCCAGCTTCTTTAGCAATGACCTTTTGTGGCTTACCCTCCTTGTGAAGTGTGTCAATGACTGCCTTCTGGACATCTGTCAAGTCAGCAGTCTTCCCCATGATTGTGGAACCTACTGAAACAGACTGAACAACCTTTTTAAATGTTTAGGAAGCAGTTGCAGGTGTTTTTAGTTAATTATTCTAATTTACTGAGAAAAGGACTTTTGGATTTTCAATGGCTGTAAGCCATAATCATCAACATTAAACAGAAATAATCACTTGAAATAGATCACTCTCTATGTAATGACTATATAATATACTGTATATTGAGTTTCACTTTTTGTATTGAAGAACTGAAATAAAATTAACTTTTTGATGATATTCTAATTTTGTGAGAAGCACCTGTAAAATACCGTATATACTCGAATATAAGCCGATTCGAGTATAAGCTGAGGCCCCGAATTTTGCCACAAAAAAACTGGGAAAACTTAATGACTCGAGTACAAGCCTAGGGTAGGAAATGCAGCAGCTGCTGGTAAATTTCAAAAATAAAAACAGATACCAATAAAAGTAAAATTGAGACATCAGTAGGTTAAATGTTTTTGAATATCTATATTGAATCAGGAGCCCCATATAATGCTTAATACAGTTCATGATGGCCCCATAAGATGCTCCATACAAAATATGCCCCATATAATGCTCCATAAAGTCCATGATGGGCCCCATAAGATACTCCATACAAAACATATGCCCCATATAAATGATGCACAAAGGTTAATAATGGCCCCATAAGATGCGCAATATTAAAATATACCCCATACAATGCTGCACAAAGGTTGATGAAGGCCCCATAAGATGATGCATAGAATAATATGCTGCTCCATAAAGGTTGATGGCCCTATAAAATACTCCATAGAATAATACGCCCCATATAGGCTGGGGGCCAGGTGCCGGTGTTCTGAGCAAGCGGGGACACCAGCGCGCTATGGGGGCCAGCTGTCGGTGTTGCTACTGGCTCAGGCCCCTAGCACCTGCGATATTCACCTGTCCCCGTTCCACCGCTGCTCTGTCTTCCAGGTCTCTGCAGTGACTGTGTACAGGCAGAGGGCGCGCACTAAACAGGTCATCGCACCCTCTGACCTAAACGCCACAGCCAGAGGACGTGGAAGACAGTGCGCGCGGCGGTGGAACGGGTACAAGTGAATATTGCATGGTTCCCCCCGTAATACTCACCCCCTCCAGGCGCGGTCTCTGCACCTCTTGCTTCGCCGTTGTCCCGGGCCGGCAGCTCCTTCCAGTGTTCAGCGGTCACGTGGTACCGCTCAATAAAGTAATGAATATGCACTCCACACCTATGGGACTGGAGTCGCGTGCACTTTGATTACTTTAATGAGCGGTACCACGTGACCGCTCTGCACAAAAAGAGCTGCCGGCGCCGGAGACCATCTGAGAAGCAGGGAAGTGCAGAGACCGCGCCAGGAGGGGGTCAGTATGATCTGACAGCCGCCAGCTCCTGCGCTCCCTCTCCCCGCCTACTCCCTGGGACAATGACTCGAGTATAAGCAGAGAAGGGCACTTTCAGCCTAAAAAATGGGCTGAAAATCTCAGCTTATACTCGATTATATACGGGTAAATGAATAAATATATACATCCAATCAAGAAGCAATAAGATGAAAGTTTATCATAAAAAGGGACTAGATCCAGATAATAGAAAATATCTGAACAAAGAGTATATAGGCCTATTATGAAACAGTGGCTGGTAACAACAAGCCTAGATCTAAGATGTATTCAGTATGTATCTATGATGTACTAATGTAACAAATAATACTGCACAAGCCCAAAAATAGCCAACGTAAACATGCACTGGCTGGAGTTGCATGAGGGGGTTAATAGATGCATATTCTCAATAACAGGTTCATGTCTATAACATGAAAGGGTGAGTGGAGCACTCAATATACACTGCTCAAAAAATAAAGGGAACACTTAAACAACAGAATATAACTCCAAGTAAACACTGATTGACAATCAATTTCACATTCTGTTGTGCAACTGGAATAGAAAAGCAGATGGAAATTATTGGCAATTATCAAGACACTCAATAAAGGAGTGGTTCTGCAGGTGGGGACCACAGACCACATCTCAGGACCAATGCTTTCTGGCTGATGTTTTGGTCACTTTTGAATGTTGGTTGTGCTTTCACACTCGTGGTAGCATGAGACGGACTCTACAACCCACATAAGTGGCTCAGTTAGTGCAGCTCATCCAGGATGGCACATCAATGCGAGCTGTGGCAAGAAGGTTTGCTGTGTCTGTCAGCGTAGCCTCCAGAGGCTGGAGGCGCTACCAGGAGACAGGCCAGTACACCAGGAGACGTGGAGGGGGCCATAGGAGGGCAACAACCCAGCAGCAGGACCGCTACCTCCGCCTTTGTGCAAGGAGGTATCACCCATAAATTTTTTTTTTTTTTTTTTTTATTTCTCCCGCGATGTATGCCAATAGGGTACATCCAGTCCGATGGGTATGGCTTCGGTTCACTCACTCCACCTCTCTCCTTGTCTGCTGTACACAGTCCTTCGACGTGGATAACGTATATTGCTGTGAGATATCGAGCCTGCACAGTCAAACGGTTTCTCACACATGCACAGAAAGCTTTAACCAAGTGCGGGAAAAGCAGAAGGGCCCATTCCCACAGTCCATATCCACAGCAGATTTTGTTGGAGTACTGCAATTTGCTACATATTTCACCCTTTGCAGTACAAGAGCTGAAAGGTGCATTGCCATGCGCATATCTGCAGTGTGTGAATTTTCATTCCACAATGCTGGCACTGTTGTATCGATAGGGATAATCCGCTGTGAACACACCATGTTGGAACACATCTAAAGTTGTTGCTTGGGCATGCTGCTACAGACAGCAATCCAAAGCTCATAAGCGCTAAGGTTTGGCAAAAAAGCACAGCACTTAAAATCCTGCTGAACTGCAGAAACATAACGTGTTTTCACTGGACAACCCCCTGAAATATCATAGGGGCTGCTAGTAAAAGAGCTCAGCGCTCGGCAGCCACATGGGAATGAATTGAGCGGTGGTCGAGCAGGTGCAATGTCGCTCCATTCTAATGGGGAAAAAGAAAGTTTTCCGATCAGCGCGATACCCACCGATCAACAAGACATCACCTATCCTGGGAGTAAGAGATACATTATTTTTCTCCAGAGAACCCTTTAAACCATGGTGGGGGAAATATACTTCTCAGAGGCAGCCATGTTTTCTTCCTCTAATGCTAAGGTGGAGGGTCTGGAGACAGGTGGCATACTTTGTGTCTACACAGCAAGTACAGACAGGACTCTCCTACCAATAGTGGTAACAGCACATATACTGGCACCAGACGGCTGTACCTGACTCACACTGGCTGAAGCAAAATCATTGACGGCTCATACAATAAGCCATTGTCCCAATACTAGATTTTATACACACATTTCATATCTTATGGCTGCAGCATTGAGGCCAATGTGCTATATTACAAGATGAGCCACCCATCTTCAACAATAAATGTGCCACAATTGTGACTTCAGCATTTAGGAACTCTATGTGGCTCACCTGACAAGTAGGTGTGGCTTAGCGGGAAATGTGAGAGATTATAAGTTGTATATTCTGCTCTAAAACTGTGGTGTAAAATATTGGCATAATAAATTAGTAGTGCTACAAAGAGTCTGTGTAACCCTCGCCTTACCAGCAGGTCACTCACATCACACATACATGGCAAACCAGCCAAGATGTACCGCACCTAGAGCATGCTGTACTAGGCCATATTCACACTATCTGTATTTCACCTCAGTATTTATAAGCCAAGACAAGGAGTGGGTGATAAATCCAGAAGTGGTGACGGGTTTCTATTATATTTTTCCTCTGGCTGTCCCACTCCTGGTTTTGGCTTAAAAAACTGAAAGTGTGAACATGGCCTTATAGAAAGAAAATCAGAACTAAAACCGAAACGCAACACGTAGAGAACATCCACCAGTTCCACAGCTCCCAAGTTGCAGTACAATTTCAGGATATTTTTCCTCGAACGTGAAGAAAACAGACTGCTTCTCATCAGTGAGCTGCATCAGATAGTCATCGTTTTTGCGCAGTGTGTTGGTTATTACAGTAAGTGTGGCACCTATTTTTCTCGCATATTAAAAAGTTTCCAAGGTTCTCCTACCCATGAAAGGGATATTCCCAACATGTGTCTTCACCAGCACACAGCTCTCCCGGCTCTTCTCTTCCATGTTGCTGGGTGGGGAGTCGGTGAGGGGCAGGGACTCCTCCTTGGGTGACAGTTCTGGCTGGTATCTGGAGCGGTAATCCTAGCAGACAGCAGGATTTGCTAAGAATGGTGAGGGGTTTTGTGCTTTTACAATGGAGTAAGATATGCCTAATTTATTAAGAGGTGCATGCTTTTAAAGTGAACCTGACAGCTGTCAGTATGCTGCCCAATCCACAGTGGACATTATGACAAGTTTCTCAGGCCGCAGGCATAACATCTGCATGAGATGCATTTGATGGCTTCTTTGGCACCAGCTTACTGAACTCATCAGTCAGCCCTAGCCGCATACACTCCATATACACTATATGCGTGTGAAAAGGTTGTTCCTATAACCCCACCACAGCGACATAACATCAGCTCTTTGACAAATATAATCTAATTACATGACTGCGTTTGTCTTTAAAGTTCATTTCAGGCAACCCCATAATGTGGTACCAGTTTACAGTATATGGTAATACCTTACAAATCTTATTTTGTCACACATTCAAATGTCCAGACTAGAAGGGGGGCTCTCCACCCTGACTAGTCCTGCCCCGTCTGCATAGCACTCCTACTGATGTGTGACAGATCTGCGAGAGTCAACAGTGTGATGCAGCAGCAAAAAGGCAAATACAATTCTAGGATGTATTAAGAGAAGAAGAGTCTAGATCACGTGAATCATCCCATCTACTCCTCCTTTGTCAGGACTCATCTGGAATACTATGTTCCAGTTCTGGGCACCACATTTAAAAAAAAAACAAAACAATGAAAAACTGGAGAGAGTTTAGAGAAGAGCGACCAGGATGGTGAGCAGACTCTAGAGTATGTCCTACGAGGAACGGTTAAAGGATCTGGGAATGTTTAGCTTCCAAAAAAAAAAATGGCTAAGAGGAGACTTAATAGCTGTCTACAAATATCTGAGGGACTGTCACAGTATAGAGGGATCATCATAATTCTCATTTGCACATAGAAACACGAGAAGCAATGGAAGGAAAGTGAAAGGGAGAAAATACAAATTAGATATTAGAAAATAACTTTGACAGGGTGATCAATTAGTGGAACAGGTTGCCACGAGAGGTGGTGAGTTCTACTTCAATGGAAGTCTTCAAATAGAAGCTGGACAGACATCTGAGATGGTTTAGTGAATCCTGCATTGAGCAGGGGGTTGGACATGATGACCCTGGAAATCCCTTCTCACTCCGACATATGATTCTAAGATTCCTGAGCCATCCATACATTCTCCTCCTGGAACTTCTAATCCCATGACTTTGGGTATGTGCAGTGAATCTTTCCCTGTGTGTCACAGTCACAGTATCCACACACAGCCGTGGGATTCAAAGTTCTAGTAGAAGGTGAGGACGTCTCAGGGATGTCAGACACACCACAGTAGGCGTGCCATGAGCAGATGGGGCCGCATGGAGTGCACATAGTGAGTATCACTATGTCAGGGGTGCACAACCTGCGGCCCCCAACCATCTGGTCATAATCATGCTGGTCTGTGGTGGCTTCGGTCACAGAAAAGAGGTCAGATGTAGTGCGGCGTAAGGATAAACAATGCCTATTGTTCACAATATGTCCCTCTATAAAAACCCCAAATTTGCAGAATAGGTGTCAAATGACTCCCATGTAGTATTCCAGAAAAAAGCAGATGAAGTGGAGACGTGGCCATATATGATTGAGGTGCCCCTCAAAGTAGTGTTTTATGGAAGAAGTGAAACACATTTTCGTAAGTTACAATAAGTACAGTAGAAGGTGCAGCATGCTCTCTGCCTTTCTAGCGTGTAAACAGACGTGAAGGTGACGCGCACTGTCATCCAGGAACTCGAAGCTGCCGCTGACATTTATCTCATTTAATTACAATAGTCTATAAATGGCCCAGATCATAATACTGCTTTAGGCTTTACTGCGGCCTTTGGAATTTGTTCAATCTGATAATGTGGCCCTTGGCCCAGAAAAGGCTGTGCACCTCCGATATGTACTGTAAAACTCTGCCACAATTAAGCACAAATGAAGTCATGTAATTAGGCGCTGATACAGCTGTCAGCTACCCCTCAATGAACCTGCCCGCACAAACATGATGCCCCGAACCACGGGAACATGTACGAGACTCTGGCTGTAAGTTTTCAGATATTTATGTACAACTCTGAAATATGATAAAAAGGCTTCTGCCCACCTACTGCTAATGACTGACAAGTCTCTCCTATACACACACACACGCAGGGACTGACCATTACTGAAAAGGGAGCAGGAAGGCGAAGCTTCTGTATAGGGGGCACACCGGCTTAAAGGGAACCTGCCACCCCCCAGGGCCTTTTTAAGTAAAAGAGCCACCTTCAGCAGCACTAAGGCTGCATTCTGTGAAGGTGTCTCTTAGGTTTCTGATCGCTAGTAGGAACGCTGAAATATACACTTTTATAATCTGTCCAACATACCTCTATTGTGTCAGGGAGCTAGGTCTTCTCCCCCTGTGTCAGCGACCTCAGAGGTGTCAATCATCCCCCTCGTTTCCGGCCCACGCCTCCTCTCCTTCTTGCGACATCACCAGCACTGCGTGTAGCGGCGACCCCAGATCCCGCTCTGCAAAGTTCCTAGCGATCAGAAACCTAAGAGACACCTTCACAGAATGCAGCCTTAGTGCTGCTGAAGGTGGCTCTTTTACTTAAAAAGGCCCTAGAGGGGGTGACAGGTTCCCTTTAAGGAGGGCATGATTATTATGCATGTGGTCTAACAGGGACAGGATTACAAGTTACTCCTCCTTGGCTAAGAATACGCCAGAAAATTTCTAGAGGCGTACTTTTACACTGCTGTAAAATATGTAGTACAACCTGTACCTGTGGTGGAAATATTAGTCATTCTTTGTTAGGAGGTTAATGGGAGTCAGACGTACTCAACTGTACACTGATATACAAGAAGTGAACAAGCAGCTTGGAACTAACCTGGTCCGAGTCCAGGACAGTATTTGGTCGCTGCTGAACCAGGGCTTGGCTCACTGGTTCACTGTCATGACTTAAGTCATACTGTAACATCATGAACACTTAGTAAGTGGAAGATGCGCCCAAGAGGAAAAAAAAAAAAAATTCAGAGAAGTGAACTCTGCCCGGTCCGGCTGCCACAGAGAAGCACACTGGACCAGGGTAGTCTACCATGCACTTGGCAGACCACATCAGATAGTGCCATAACTATCAGTGTAAGCACCATGACAAATACTGGAGATCTGCACCTTTGCAATGTATATCTGCATGCAGGGAGCAGAAGTGTCCAGGGGGTCAAGCTCCAGGTACTGAGCGCTGTTCTGAGGGGATTGCATCTCTGCTACACATATGCCCGCATGACAAATGCCCTTTGTAACTGATACAGTAAAGATGTATATCTTCATACCGTGTTAGCCAGTAGATAGAAAAATATTTAGAATTGAGAGTCCTCAGTGGTTGATACCTTTTAATGGCCAATTAAATTTAATTAATTTAATTAGCCATTAAAAGGTATCAACCACTGAGGACTCAATTCTAAATATTTTTCTTTGTAACTGAAACGCAGCTCTGTAGTTGCACAATATACAGCACATAACTCGACTCTTACTAGTTTTCTAGGAACTGCCACTCACAGATTTATGCTATGCCGACTCATGAGAGGAGAGCTCACACCCAAGCCCCATAGTTGCAGGTTGTTTACATACACGGACTTTTTTGGCTCATCAGCATTTTTCCTGCTTTGTGTAGATTACCCTACTAGACTGGGGCTTAACTTCTGTCCTGAATCACAGTTTGTTTAAAGGAAAAAAAAAAAAAAAAATATATATATATTTTTATATATATATATATATATATATATATATATATATTATATATTCAATCATCCCCAGGACCAAGACTCAGTCTTCACCACTGCTACCGATGTCTGCTATTGTCTGACAACACTGCAGCCAGTCAGTGAGCTCAGGGACTGCCCAAGCAGAAGGATAAGCCGCTCAGAGCCATCATCAGCGCTGCAGCAGGGGAGACTCAGTGGTGGACCCGGGGTGGATGAGTAGAGCGGAATTTGTATTTTTAAAACAAACCGACTGGGTAAAGTGGTTTTCTCATCCTGGATAACGCTTTAATCACATATCACTGCTCAGAATGGAGAAAGGATTAAAAAAAAAAAAAAAAAAACACTGTAGTAAGGAAATGATCATAACAAATCAGTGGAGAGATACGATTTATTTTTATGGGACTGATGCAAGAGACTCCCGATTTGTCAAACTTTGGCGACAGCTAGATCAGAGGGTTGTGTTGTGACACACGTCATGATTTCCTATGTCACATTGCGACCTGCCACAGCTGCATCACAAGAAGTTTCCAAATGTGTTTAACTGAGATTCTGGTTTGGCTCTTATCCTAAGTCATGTGACTAGGCTCGTTAAAGGGTCGACATTGACTTTTAGGATTGCTACTTCCAATAGGGGGCACTAGAGTTCTAGTCCTCTTCCTCTCTGAAGAGACAATTTGACTTTCACCAGAGACTCTCTGGCCATGAACTTCAGTACAAGTTGTATGTGACTCGTCTGATCTGTTCATTATTACAGCAAAAGTCAAAGCACCAAAATAGACTTGTGTGAGACTAGCCGGAATAGGTCACAGTGCAGCCGCAGCCCAAGTGTACGTCCACACAGAACAGATACTTTCCACAGCAGAGATCCACATATTGCAGATTACAAGGTGAAGCTCCGGGGTGAACATCCACCGAGAAGCAGCCGCTCCAAATCCACAACACCGGTGAATTCAGCCACATGAAGGTAGGAGAAGAATGCAGTGGATTGTCCCACCCAGAAAACTAAGCTGTATCCAACCTGGGGGAACCATGTTCAGGCAGAGAGCATGCTGGGAAATGTAGTTCTACAACATCTGTTGTGCAGTACAGACACCAGGCCCAGGGTACACAACTGGCCCAGTGGGAACGTCACCTTCATAGGTGCATGGTCACACACGGCAGGTTTCTTGCAGTTCTTTCACCTGACGGTCCGTTCTCTGGTGGAGCCGCAGGACGTCCTGTGACAGCCCCACTTCTCTGAACCAATCAGATTAATAGGAATGATTTTCAGGTGGGAGAAATTCCTGCAACAAACTCTGCAGTTGGCAATGCCCCCATTACACCGATGTTCGGGGCCGAGGGTCTTTCTGCAGTGGGCCATACGTCCGGTTACTTGGCTTTGGTAAAACTTTATTGATACAGTCATGTGCGCATTACATGTGTTTTACTGTATTTCTGTCAGCGGATTTTCCTCGTCTCATTCACGTCTACATGGAAAATCCAAAAATAAAACAAATCTGTACCACAGAAGAGCAATAGACGCGCACCGCAGCGGAGGAAGGAGTAAACACAACTGGGGTGGGAGATTTGGCGACATCCCATCTGCTGTGCTGGAACTGTGAGAAGATGAGTTTTTTTACACAATTAAAAAAAAAGTAACAAATACTCATAGTGGGAACTGAGCCCAAGACAGAGGCCGTAAAGATGCACACGCGTGCGGCAGATGTCACCGCACCTGCTGCTTCACTGAAGGGCCACAAAGGAGAATGTGTGGCCCTCCGCACACTGGGACGGTAGGGAAGCCGTGAGGCTGTACAGAAGACGCACTGTCTGACCAGGGCACACCAGGGACTCCACATATGGCCGTGCTCAGGGACGTCACTCCCCTATAATAAGCCGAGTACCCGCATGCCACTGACTGTCAAAACCGAGGCCTGGGCACAACACGGGGAAAGTTGCAGGGTCCCGAGTGGGTGGAGGGAGGCTGTGCCCTACTCACCTCTTGAAGTCCCTCATGAGCCTCCTCCTGGCCGGGGTGGACATGGCCTTCGCTGAGGCGGACGGAGGAAGAGACGAGGAGAGCGGGTGTCGGGAGCCCAGGCCCGGCCGCCGCCGCTGCTCGCTCTGTAGCCCTGGCACAAACAAGCCTCGATGACGTCTACAGCGCCCCAAAAAGGGCAGAACAGAACGTTCCTCGGAGCGAACCACTCGCACAGTAACAGAGGGGTGCTCAAACTTCTCCCACTCCTTCCCAGTCTGAGGAAAGCGATGATTACATTGCTGGAAACAGAAGCAATCGTGTTACATAATTATGTGCGAACTAAACGTGGCGTTCTGTGACACCCAGGAGACGAATTGTACGTTACCAATACCCCCCTCCTGATAGAGCACATGGAACATTCCAAGAGTGACAACCGAAAAGTTCCTGGAGAAAGGTTGCGTCAGATCATGTGACCCGTGATGATGCTCCGTGTGTACATCGCGTGTCACCGACTGTCACAGCAAAATGGGCTCATTACTGTCCCAGCCCGACATTGCGCCATAAGTGCGCCTGTTACAGCGCTGCTAGCGTGGAGCGCCCGCAGTCAGCCTCGTGTGACGCTACTAGTGGGGAGGTCGTCGCCTCACACCGGCTGGGACCCACAAACTATGGAGCTTTACCCTCACAGAGGAACAAGCTGCAGGGAACTGTACCTTATCAGGGCGGACATGTCATTAATGGTGTAACAAGGGCCCAAGAAGTGAGGGGGCCACAGTACTTCAGAGCTGAGAGCACTGTGAGATGAGAGCGGATAGAGGTGTTTGTAATGACAGCTCTGCTCTACTCACTCCACCCCACACTGACTGCTATGAGATGAGAACTGGAAGGTGTTTGTAATGACAGCTCTGCTCTACTCACTCCACCCCACACTGACTGCTATGAGATGAGAGTGGATAGAGGTGTTTGTAATGACAGCTCTGCTCTACTCACTCCACCCCACACTGACTGCTATGAGATGAGAACTGGAAGGTGTTTGTAATGACATAGCTCTGCTCTACTCCCCCTCTACCCCACACTGACTGCTATGAGATGAGAGTGGATAGAGGTGTTTGTAATGACAGCTCTGCTCTACTCCCTCCACCCCACACTGACTGCTATGAGATGAGAGTAGATAGAGGTGTTTGTAATGACAGCTCTGCTCTACTCAATCCACCCCACACTGACTGCTATGAGATGAGAGTGGATAGAGGTGTTTGTAATGACAGCTCTGCTCTACTCCCTCCACCCCACACTGACTGCTATGAGATGAGAGTGGATAGAGGTGTTTGTAATGACAGCTCTGCTCTACTCACTCCACCCCACACTGACTGCTATGAGATGAGAACTGGAAGGTGTTTGTAATGACAGCTCTGCTCTACTCACTCCACCTCACACTGACTGAAATGAGATGAGAACTGGAAGGTGTTTGTAATGACAGCTCTGCTCCCTCCACCCCACACTGACTGCTATGAGATGAGAGTGGATAGAGGTGTTTGTAATGACAGCTCTGCTCTACTCACTCCACCCCACACTGACTGCTATGAGATGAGAACTGGAAGGTGTTTGTAATGACATAACTCTGCTCTACTCCCCCTCTACCCCACACTGACTGCTATGAGATGAGAGTGGATAGAGGTGTTTGTAATGACAGCTCTGCTCTACTCCCTCCACCCCACACTGACTGCTATGAGATGAGAGTGGATAGAGGTGTTTGTAATGACAGCTCTGCTCTACTCACTCCACCCCACACTGACTGCTATGAGATGAGAACTGGAAGATGTTTGTAATGACACATAGCTTTGCTCTACTCCCCCTCCACCCCACACTGACTGCTATGAGATGAGAACTGGAAGGTGTTTGTAATGACATAGCTCTGCTCTACTCCCCCTCCACACCACACTGACTGCTATGAGATGAGAACTGTAAGGTGTTTGTAATGACACATAGCTTTGCTCTACTCCCCCTCCACCCCACACTGACTGCTATGAGATGAGAACTGGAAGGTGTTTGTAATGACACATAGCTCTGCTATACTCCCCCTCCACCCCACACTGACTGCTATGAGATGAGAACTGCAAGAGGTGTTGACAATGACACGTAGCTCTGTTTTACACCATAAATTCTAGCAGTGAGATCTGTGAGGAGAGGAGACCCGAGCTGTGTGTCATTAGCAGCAAATAAAGAGAATGAGCTAACTCACCATGGTAGCCTCTAGTGTTATGATTTGGTAGCTGAGGAGTGCAGGTAAAAAAAAGGCAATACACCAGAGCAGTTGGAAACTATGAGATTGCAGTACCCTGACTAACCACCACAACTAGAGGCAGCCGTGGAGCGTTCCTACGTTGGTCCTAGACGCCTCGTCACAGCCTGAGAAACTAACTACACCTAAAGATAGATATAGGAAAGCTATCTGCCCCGGAGCAGAACCCCAAAGACAATAGAAAGCCCCCAAACATGTAATGGCGGTTAGACAAGATGAAATACTGACACAGAAAGAAAATAGTATGAACAAACGCTGGGGCCCAAACTAACTAAATAGAAAAGGATAGGAAGGGTACTCACTGCAATCCCAGAAAACCCTGAAAAGCACCAACACCACTAATTTCAAAAACACCTGAGATCACATGACCTCTACCACCTAAATTAGTTCTCTGGTGTAACAAAATCAAAACAGCAGCCACTGAAAAAAACTGGAAAAAGCAAAAGTACATACATAAGTGGCTGAACTAAACTGAGAGGGCAAAAAGCCCCCGGAGGGGACCCTGAAGGCCCCCACAGAAGTGCAGGACAAAAATGCAAAAATATAGCACAAAAACAAAAAGAAGAAAATGTCTTATCTGTTAGCAGGAGATGCAGACACGACACAGCAGGCTACAAGGGAAACAGGAATGAAGGATTCAGACCAGAACAATTGATCACCGGCAACCCTGATGGGAAAGTGACTCCCTTATATAAGACCAGTCAGTAACACCTGATTCCCAGTACTCACAATCTTCACTGGACAGACCAGCACCGCTTGTAACCACCAGAGGAAGCCTCTGCTCAGAACTCATCTCAAACCCATTCACAACAGTACCCCCCCCTTGAGGAGGGTCACCGAACCCTCATTTGAGCAACCAGGTCGGTCAGATGAGTTCTATGATACGCACGGATAAGTCTCCTAGCATGGATGTCCGAAGCAAACACCCAAGAATTGTCTTCCTGACCATAACCTCTCCATTTAACCAAATACTGGAGTTTCCGTCTAGAAAAACGAGAATCTAATATTTTCTCAACCACATACTCCAGATTGCCCTCAACCAAAACAGGGTCAGGAGGCACAGCAGCAGGAACCACTGGCTCAACAAACCTCTTCAACAAGGACTTGTGGAACACGTTATGGATCTTAAATGTCCCTGGAAGAAGCAAACTAAAAGAAACAGGATTAATAATCTCCATGATCTTATAAGGTCCAATGAACCTAGGCTTAAATTTAGGAGATGCACTCTCATAGGAATATTCTTTGAGGACAACCAGACCAAGTCCCCCACTTTAAACCGAGGACCATCAGTCCTATGCCGGTTAGCAAACCGCTGGGCCTTCTCCTGAGAGAGGGACAACCTCTCCACTACCTGGTCCCAAATCTGTTGCATACGCTCCACAACAGAGTCAACACCTGGACAGACAGAAGCCTCCGTCTGTCCTGAAGAAAATCGAGGGTGAAACCCAGAATTACAGAAAAACGGAGACATCAAAGTGGCAGAGCTAGCCCTATTATTAAGAGCAAACTCAGCCAAAGGCAAAAAAGAGACCCAGTCATCCTGATCAGCAGACACAAAGCATCTTAGATAAGTCTCCAATGTCTGGTTTGTTCTCTCAGTTTGACCATTGGTGTGAGGATGAAATGCCGAGGAGAAAGACAATTGAACACCCAGTTTAGAACAAAAAGTCCTCCAAAATCTGGAAACAAACTGGACTCCTCTGTCAGACACAATGTTCTCAGGAATGCCGTGTAAACGAACCACATGCTGAAGGAACAACGGCACCAATTCAGAGGAGGAAGGCAACTTAGGTAATGGCACAAGATGTATCATTTTGGAAAACCTATCACAAATTACCCAGATGGTGGTCATTCTCTGAGAAACAGGAAGGTCGGAAATGAAATCCATAGAGATATGGGTCCATGGTCTCTTGGGCACAGGCAATGGCATCAACAAACCACTAGAGCGAGAGCAAGGCTTGGAGCGAGAGCAAGTCCCGCAGGACTGCACAAATTCCCTGACATCACGAGACAAGGTAGGCCACCAAAAGGACCGACTAACCAAGTCTCTGGTACCAAAAATTCCGGGATGCCCAGCCAATGCGGAACAATGAATCTCAGACATCACACTCTTTTTCCACTGATCCGGGACAAACAATTTTCCAACCGGGCAGCGCTCGGGCCTATCCTCCTGACACCCCTCCAGAGCAAGTCTCAAATTGGGCGAGATGGCGGAAAGAACTACACCCTCTTTCAAAATAACAGAAGGATCAGATAACTCAGGAGAGTCCACAAGGAAGCTCCTCGAGAGGGCATCCGCCTTAACATTCTTAGTGCCAGGAAGAAAGGAAACCACAAAATTAAAACGTGTGAAAAACAAGGCCCACCTGGCCTGTCTAGGATTGAGTCGCTTGGCAGATTCCAGATAGACCAGATTCTTATGGTCCGTAAGGACCACCACCTGATGTTTGGCTCCCTCCAGCCAATGTCTCCACTCTTCAAAAGCCCACTTCATGGCCAATAACTCCCGATTACCCACGTCATAATTACGTTCAGTAGGAGAAAATTTTCGAGAGAAAAAGGCACAAGGGTTACTTTTAGAGGTCTCTGGATCTTTTTGGGACAAAACGGCACCTGCCCCAATTTCAGAGGCATCAACCTCCACCTGAAATGGCAGAGAAACATCAGGCTGCCGTAGAACAGGAGCAGAAGTGAATCTCTGCTTAAGTTCCTGAAATGCAGAGACTGCCTCAGGAGGCCAATTCACCACATCAGAACCCTTTCTGGTCAAATCAGTTAATGGTTTAACAATAACCGAGAAATTACCAATAAATTTACGATAAAAATTGGCAAAACCCAAAAATCTCTGAAGAGCCTTTAATGAAGTAGGTTAGACCCAATCACAGATGGCCTGAACCTTGACCGGGTCCATTTCAATAACAGATGGGACAAAATGAATCCCAGAAATGAGATCCTCTGTACGCCAAAAAGACACTTTGATCCCTTCACATACAGAGCATTCTCTCTCAAAATCTGGAATACAGTTCGAACATGTTTCACATGAGAGTCCCAGTCATTAGAAAAAATCAAGATATCATCCAAATAAACAATCAGAAATTTGTCCACAAAATCCCTGAAAATGTCATTCATGAAGGACTGGAAGACGGAAGGAGCATTAGTGAGCCCAAAGGGCATCACCAGGTACTCAAAATGCCCTTCAGGGGTATTGAATGCCGTCTTCCATTCATCCCCGTGCTTAATGCGAATAAGGTTATACGCCCCCCTGAGGTCAAGCTTGGTAAACCAAGTAGCGTTTTTCATCCTGGAAAACAGGTCAGAAATCAAGGGTAACGGGTATTGATATTTCAGAGTAATATTGTTCAAGAGACGATAATCAATACACGGCCTCAATGAACCATCCTTTTTGGCCACAAAGAAAAAACCGGCACCTAAGGGTGAAGAGGATGGTCTGATATGACCCTTCTCCAATGATTCCTTGATATAAGACCGCATAGCGTCATGTTCAGGTACAGACAAGTTAAAAAGGCGACCCTTAGGGAATTTACTACCCGGCACTAATTCAATAGCGCAGTCATAGCTCCTATGGGGAGGCAAGGATGCAGATTTACTTTAGCTAAACACATCAGAAAAATCAATCAAAAAGTCAGGAACATCCTGAGCCTGGGGGAGGCAGAAAAAACAGGAGTGTTGGCACTAACACATTGGCAGCCCCAACTGGTTACAGACACAGATTTCCAATCCAAAACAGGATTATGAGACTGTAACCAAGGGAAACCCAGCACGATAATGTCATGCAGATTATACAGAACCAAAAATTTGCAGCACTCCTGGTGATCAGGTTCAACCCTCATTATCACCTGAGTAGAAAACTGGGGTTTATTCTCAGCCAAAGGGGTAGAATCGATCCCCAGTAGGGGAATAGACTTCTGTAGGGGTATCAAGGGAAACCCACAACGTTTAGCAAAATCATAATCCATCAGGTTAATAGCTGCTCCAGAATCAACGAAAGCCTGAGCAGAAAATGAGGACAGAGAGCATATCAGAGTGACAGTTAATAAAAACTTAGTCTGAACACTACCCAAGACAACTGAGCATGCAAAACGTCTTCCCCGCTTAGGGCAGACTGAAATAGCATGAGAGGCATCACCACAGTAGAAACATAACCCATTGCGCTTTCGAAACTCATGACGCTGTGCCCCAGACACCACTCTATCACACTGCATGGGTTCAGAAGCTGGTTCACAAGGCAACACCATTCCACGCATACTTCTCCGCTCACGCAAACGTCTGTCAATTTGAATCGCTAATGACATAGAATCATTGAGACCAGGGGACAGGGAATCCCACCATAACATCCTTTACATTATCTGACAGACCCTTCCGGAAAAGGGCTGCCAAAGCGTCGTCATTCCATTTGGTCAGGACTGCCCACCTACGGAATCTCTGACAGTATAACTCAGCGTCATCAAGCCCCTGATTTAATGCCAACAAGGCTTTTTCAGCTTGATCAGTGACATTAGGCTCATCGTACAATAACCCCAAAGCCTGAAAAAATGCATCAACATCACTCAAAACAGGATCCCCAGGTGTCAGGGAAAAAGCCCAATCCTGAGGATAACCGCGCAGGAGAGAGATGATAATTTGAACCTGCTGCGCTGCGTTTCCTGAGGACTTAGATTTTAAGGCAAAAAACAATTTACAATTATTTTTGAAATTCTGAAACTTAGCTCGATCCCCTAAAAACAAATCTGGCATGGGAATCCTAGGTTCCACAACAGGCAACCTAGCAAGATAGGTAGCAATACTCTGAACCTCAGTGGCAAGCTGATCCACACGGCCAGACAACTGTGCAAACTCCATTGAGAGAAAAGATCCTCCCCAGCACCCAGAGATACAGAGGGAAAAAAAAAAATGCAACAAACAGAAAAATATCTCTGACAACTCTGACAACCTTTTTTTTTTTTTTTTTTTTTTCTTTCACAATATTTTTCCCTTCTGCGAGTACCACACAATTTTCAGTTATGGCCGGTGATACTGTTATGATTTGGTAGCTGAGGAGTGCAGGTAAAAAAAGGCAATACACCAGAGCAGTTGGAAACTATGAGATTGCAGTACCCTGACTAACCACCACAACTAGAGGCAGCCGTGGAGCGTTCCTACGTTGGTCCTAGACGCCTCGTCACAGCCTGAGAAACTAACTACACCTAAAGATAGATATAGGAAAGCTATCTGCCCCGGAGCAGAACCCCAAAGACAATAGCAAGCCCCAAACATGTAATGGCGGTTAGACAAGATGAAATACTAACACAGAAAGAAAATAGTACGAGCAAACGCTGGGGCCCAAACTAACTAAATAGAAAAGGATAGGAAGGGTACTCACTGCAATCCCAGAAAACCCTGAAAAGCACCAACACCACTAATTTCAAAAACACCTGAGATCACACAACCTCTACCACCTAAATTAGTTCTCTGGTGTAACAAAATCAAAATAGCAGCCACTGAAAAAAACTGGAAAAAGCAAAAGTACATACATAAGTGGCTGAACTATACTGAGAGGGCAAAAAGCCCCCGGAGGGGACCCTGAAGGCCCCCACAGAAGTGCAGGACAAAAATGCAAAAATATAGCACAAAAACAAAAAGAAGAAAATGTCTTATCTGTTAGCAGGAGATGCAGACACGACACAGCAGGCTACAAGGGAAACAGGAATGAAGGATTCAGACCAGAACAATTGATCTCCGGCAACCCTGATGGGAAGGTGGACTCCCTTATATAAGACCAGTCAGTAACACCTGATTCCCAGTCCTCACAATCTTCACTGGACAGACCAGCACCGCTTGTAACCACCAGAGGAAGCCTCTGCTCAGAACTCATCTCAAACCCATTCACAACACTCTAGTCCTTCGGAGCTTGGAACAGCGTCACTACCAAGGACGGGAACATCACAAAAAAGAAAAGATGCATCTGGCTCCACAAAGATAAATCGTTTTAAATCATGCAAAAAATCCACAAAGCGTCCATAGAGCAGACACCAACGCGTTTCTGATGCCTGTAGCACATTTAAAAGTGTGTCGTTACGTGTCTCACAGACAAAGGTAGATCTAACCTCTGGGCGTACTATTTTTTTTATCCTCTAGAGACGAATCACTGCTAATGCCCCCTAAATTAGAATCTAAACTTTACAAATTAATATCTCTACAACGGAGATGAGAATAAAAAAATTAAAAACTACTGTCATGATCCGTTCCAGGGTTTAGTCCTGTCTGCCCTTGGTCCGGGCGGATCATGTCAAGGGTTAACTTTGCTCTGCCTCATTCTGGGTTCAGGTTGGCTATTTAGCTCTCACACATCCTGCTAGCGGTGTGAGCTATACTGCTACCTTTGGCTTGTGAACCTGACTGGTAACCCTTGATTTGTCCTGCTGTTATCCCTGACTTGTCCCGTGTCTGTTGCTTCCCTCTGTCTGCCCTGTTCCCTGCATTTCCCTGTTTGTCTGTTTGATTCTCTGGTTTTTGACTCGGCCTGTATTCGGACTCGCTTCTGCTTTCTGTCTTTGTCTTATCTGCTTCTGACCGTTGCTGACCTCCTGGCTTTCTCCTGACCACGCATATTGCTTATTCCTTTTGTCCTGCTGCCTCCGTACGGTTTTGACTTGGCTTGCCTGACCATGCTCCCGCCACTTAGTGGCGCCTGTGTTTCTGCTCTGTAGAGGACTTGCTGAGACCTGTGATACTTCAGTTGACTGATTGTTCCTGACTCAGTTTTGGACGTTTTTGCTGCCACCTGGTGGTGGTTTTGACTACTGCAGTGCAGGCCTACTCTGGTAGTGTGTAATCCCTTCTCCCCTCTGTAACCTACAGGTGGAGCACACACTAGCCTGCATTACAGCTGCATGACATTAAAGCTCACCCCTACATTTAAAGGGATTTCTGCATTTTTTTTTCTCTGCTCTGTTTGCTATGGATCCGCTCCATACCTTGGCAGATCACATGAATAGTTTGGCATTGATTATGCAAGACCTATTTGTGCAACAGAGGGAGCTTTCTAACACAGTAATATCGTTGCAGACTGACTGCAAGCACTCTAACACTGTCGATGTTTCTTTGCACTCTCCTGAACCTACAGTAAAGCTCCGAGATACCTTCTCCGGGGAGAGGGAGAAATTCAGTACTTTCAGGGAGAGTTGCAAACTATGGTTTTCACTTAGACCCCTATCTTCTGGTGATGAGAGTCAGCGGGTGGGGATAATCATTTCCTTATTGCGGGAGGGACCTCAGTCGTGGGCTTTCTCTCTACCTGCTTCTGCCCCTGAACGTGTGTCTGTGAACAGATTCTTTGAGGCTTTGGGACTGATTTATGATGAACCAGACCAGGTCAGGGTAGCAGAGGACATGATCATGGGTCTCTCTCAGAATGAACTCACTGCTGAACAGTATTGTTCTGAGTTCAGGAGGTGGTCTGTTGAGGTGTCTTGGAATGACTCTGCTCTAAAAGACGCCTGTTTGAGAGAGGATTATCGGATCATCTCAAGGACGCGCTGGCCCTTCATATGCCGCCCAGTTCCCTGGAAGAGGCCATGACCCAGGCCATTCGTATGGACCGGAGGTTACGGGAGAGAGGAATTATCCAGCATGAGATTCCCGTATTGCCTGCCAAGTCTGAGGTGGTGTCATTCAAAGAGACTATGGAAGTTGGTACCATTAATTTCAAGGAGAAAGAGAGGAGACGGCGACGAGATGAGAAATTATGTTTTTATTGTGGAGATCCGGGACATTGGAAGACGGACTGCCCCTCTTGTCCATCAAATAAGGAGCTGCCGAGTCTGGGTGATGATCTAGGAGGTCATCCAGACTCTCAGGTACCATTTTCATCTTTTCAGAAAATTTTGTTAGAGGTGGAACTGTGTTATGGAGGTGGTAGTGCTTCCACTTCAGCATTTGTGGACTGTGGATCTTCCATGAATTTCATTAACTCTAGTATGGTGTCCAAGTTAAAGTTAGGGACAGTCAGGCTAGAGACTCCCATCTATATCGTTGCAATTGATAAGACACCGTTGGCTCAAAATGTCATTAAGTTTGTCTCTGAGGAGTTCCTCCTCAAGGTGGGTTCCTTACATCAGGAACGAATTTCATGTTATGTTATGAATAATCTTCCTGCAGGACTGGTGTTGGGGTTCCCCTGGTTGCAGAGACATAATCCTGTTATTGACTGGGGATCTCGTGATATTGTTAAATGGGGTCCTAATTGTTCCAATGGTTGTCTTTCTGCTGTTTTTGTGTCTGCCATTAGTCCGGAGGGTATTCCGGAGTACCTGAAGGACTTTGGGGACGTGTTCTCCGAAAAAGAGGCTGAGGTTTTGCCACCCCACCGTCCTTATGATTGTGCAATTAATCTTATTCCTGGTTCTAAATTGCCCAAAGCCTGTTTGTACAATCTTTCTGGCCCGGAACGTACTGCTATGAAAAACTATATCTCTGATAGCCTACACAAAGGTCACATCCGTCCCTCTGTCTCACCTGTGGCCGCGGGATTCTTTTTGTTAAGAAAAAAGATGGTGGTTTACGCCCATGCCTCGATTTCACAGAACTAAATAAAATTACGGTGAGAAATACCTACCCTCTCCCACTCATTCCTGATCTTTATAACCAAGTGTCTGGGGCTAAGTGGTTTTCCAAACTTGATCTCAGGGGAGCATATAACCTTATCCGTATTCAGGAAGGGGATGAGTGGAAAACGGCATTTCTCACCTATGAAGGTCTGTTTGAAAATTTGGTCATGCCCTTTGGTCTCACGAACGCGCCCACAGTATTTCAGAACTTCATGAATGATGTTTTCTCTGATTTTATCGGGCGCTTTATGGTTGTATACTTGGATGATATCCTTGTTTTCTCGCCTGACAAGGAATCCCACATTGGTCATCTACGTGCTGTTCTTCACAGGTTACGGGGTAATTCTCTGTTTGCTAAACCCGAGAAATGTTTGTTTTGTGTCCAGGAGCTTTCCTTTCTGGGGATCATCCTTTCGGCCAATGGGTTTCGGATGGATCCCGGAAAGGTACAGGCCATTGTTGATTGGGTGCAACCCAGAGACCTCAAGGGGTTGCAGCGTTTTCTGGGTTTCGCCAATTATTATCGAAAATTCATCAAGGGGTTTTCTCAGGTGGTCAATCCACTCACCGATCTCACTCGCAAGGGGGCTTATCTTAAAGTTTGGTCAACCTTAGCAGTTGAAGCATTTGTTACACTAAAGAAATGTTTTATGTCTGCTCCTGTATTGGTTCAGCCCGATCCATCTGAACCGTTCATTGTAGAAATGGACGCATCTGAGGTGGGAGTAGGGGCTGTGTTGTCACAGGGACCCGTTACCTTGACTAATTTAAGACCATGTGCCTTTTTATCCCGGAAGTTCTCTTCTGCGGAGAGGAACTATGATGTGGGTAACCGGGAGTTATTGGCCATAAAATTGGCTTTTGAAGAATGGAGGCATTTTTTGGAGGGGGCGGTTCATCGGATCACGGTTATCACGGATCACAAAAACTTGTCTTATCTTGAATCTGCTAAACGGTTGACTCCTAGACAGGCTAGGTGGTCGCTTTTTTTTTCTCGTTTTCATTTTTCAATCACTTTTCGGCCTGGTTCCAAGAATGTCAAGGCTGATGCCTTATCTCGCAGTTTTGATTCAATATCACCCCCTGAACCTCCTTCCTCCATTCTTCAGCACGGGGTGGTTGTTGCGGGGGTATCCTCTGAATTGGAACAGGAAATTCAGAAGGCTCAGTCTCTTGCTCCTTCCTCTTTGCCTGATAATAAACTCTTTGTTCCCGTTCAATACAGGTTGAGGGTTCTCCGGGAATTCCATGATTCTGCTCTCAGTGGACACCCGGGGATCTCAGCCACTCGGAAAGCCATTGCTAGGCTATTTTGGTGGTCCTCCATGAACTCTGATATCACTATGTTTGTGTCTGCTTGTGATACCTGTGCCCGTGCTAAGAGCTCACATAACCGGCCGGCCGGGGAATTGGTGCCATTGCCAATTCCAGATAGACCTTGGACTCATTTGTCCATGGACTTCATCACTGATCTCCCTCCTTCTAATGGCAAAACTGTAATCTGGGTAGTGGTTGACAGATTCAGTAAACAGGCGCATTTTGTACCTCTGGCAGGATTGCCTAATGCTGAGACACTATCTAGGTTGTTTGTTGAGCACGTTGTACGACTGCATGGCGTGCCTTTGAGTGTGGTTTCTGATAGAGGGGTACAATTTGTGTCCAAATTTTGGAGGGCATTTTGTAAAAGACTGGGTATTTGCTTAACCTTCTCCTCTGCTTACCATCCTGAGACCAATGGGCAGACGGAGAGGACCAATCAGTCACTCGAACAGATTTTGAGGTGTCTTGCTACGTCTCAGCAGGATGATTGGTGTTCTTCATTGCCCGTGGCTGAATTTGCATTCAATAATCGGATTAACCAGTCCACTGGCACCTCTCCATTCTTTTGTAACCATGGTTTTCACCCCCATTTTGGCAAATTTTCTAGGCTGGATTCAGGATGTCCAGGGGCTGATACGGCAGTACAAAGATTGGGGGAGGTGTGGAGGGAGGTCCAAAAGAACATTGGGGAGGCTCAGGGCAAACATAAATTTTTTGCGGATAAGCGACGGTCTGTAGGACCTATGTTCCTGGTGTGAGATAAAGTATGGTTGTCCACCAAGAATATTCGTCTAAAGGTTCCCTCTGCTAAGCTAGGTCCCAGATTTATTGGTCCTTACGAGATCATGGAGGTGGTCAATCCTGTTGCCTTTCGGTTACGCCTTCCTCCGTCACTCCGGATCCCCAATGTGTTTCATAAATCCCTTCTTAAGTAATTTGTACCATCTTCCACAGGGCCTCCATCCCCTCCGCCTCCTGTCTCTGTGGATGGTCAGACCGAGTTTGAAGTGGAACGGATTGTGGATTTGCGTAGGGTCCGTAGTTCACTTCAGTATTTGGTCCATTGGAAGGGTTATGGTCCTGAGGATCGATCTTGGGTCCCGGCGCGATCGGTACATGCTGATCGATTGGTTCGGGCATTTCACGCACGTTATCCTGGGAAGTCTGGGGGTCCGGTGGCCCCCCCTTGAGAAGAAGGTACTGTCATGATCCGTTCCAGGGTTTAGTCCTGTCTGCCCTTGGTCCGGGCGGATCATGTCAAGGGTTAACTTTGCTCTGCCTCATTCTGGGTTCAGGTTGGCTATTTAGCTCTCACACATCCTGCTAGCAGTGTGAGCTATACTGCTACCTTCGGCTTGTGAACCTGACTGGTAACCCTTGATTTGTCCTGCTGTCATCCCTGACTTGTCCCGTGTCTGTTGTTTTCCTCTGTCTGCCCTGTTCCCTGCATTTCCCTGTTTGTCTGTTTGATTCTCTGGTTTTTGACTCGGCCTGTATTTGGACTCGCTTCTGCTTTCTGTCTTTGTCTTATCTGCTTCTGACCGTTGCTGACCTCCTGGCTTTCTCCTGACCATGCATATTGCTTATTCCTTTTGTCCTGCTGCCTCCGTACGGTTTTGACTTGGCTTGCCTGACCACGCTCCCGCCACTTGGTGGCGCCTGTGTTTCTGCTCTGTAGAGGACTTGCTGAGACCTGTGATACTTCAGTTGACTGATTATTCCTGACTCAGTTTTGGACGTTTTTGCTGCCACCTGGTGGTGGTTTTGGCTACTGCAGTGCAGGCCTACTCTGGTAGTGTGTAATCCCTTCTCCCCTCTGTAACCTACAGGTGGAGCACACACTAGCCTGCATTACAGCTGCATGACAACTACTGTATGATTTATTCAACTCTGAAGCCACTATTATATTTTGGGGCTAGTTTAATATACCCAAACTGGCGAGCAAAAGGTCCTTTTTAATTGGCTGTTGACCATTAATTATCTCTCCATGAACTCCCCAATACATATTAGATGACTGTCAGCCAATAGCTATCTCTCCATGACCTCCCCGATACATAGTAGATGACTATCAGCTAATAGCTAACTCTCCATGACCTCCCTGATACATAGTAGATGACTATTGACTAATAGCTAACTCTCCATGACCTCCCCGCTACATAGTAGATGACTATCGGCTAATATCTAACTCTCCATGACCTCCCAGATACATAGTAGATGACTATCGGCTAATAGCTAACTCTCCATGACCTCCCCGATACATAGTAGATGACAATCAGCTAATAACTAACTCTCCATGACCTTCCCGCTACATAGTAGATGACTATCGGCTAATATCTAACTCTCCATGACCTCCCCGATACATAGTAGATGACTATCGGCTAATAGCTAACTCTCCATGACCTCCCCGATACATAGTAGATGACTATCAGCTAATAGCTAACTCTCCATGACCTCCCCACTACATAGTAGATGACTATCGGCTAATAGCTAACTCTCCATGACCTCCCAGCTACATAGTAGATGACTATCGGCTAATAGCTAACTCTCCATGACCTCCCCGCTACATAGTAGATGACTATCGGCTAATATCTAACTCTCCATGACTTCCCCGCTACATAGTAGATGACTATCGGCTAATAGCTAACTCTCCATGACCTCCCCGCTTCATAGTAGATGACTATCGGCCAATAGCTAACTCTCCATGACCTTCCCGATACATAATAGATGACTATTGGCTAATAGCTTATTCTCCATGACCTCCCCGATACATATTAGATGACTATCAGTTAATAGCTAACTCTCCATGACCTCCCCGATACATATTAGATGAATAACGGCTAATAGCTAACTCTCCATGACCTCCCCGATACATAGTAGATGACTATCGGCTAATAGCTAACTCTCCATGACCTCCCCGATACATAGTAGATGACTATCGGCTAATAGCTAACTCTCCATGACCTCCCCGATACATAGTAGATGACTATCGGCCATTAGCTAACTGTCCGTGACCTCCCCGCTACATAGTAGATGACTATTGGCTAATAGCTAACTCTCCATGACCTCCCCGATACATAGTAAATGACTATCAGTTAATAGCTAACTCTCCATAACCTCCCCGATACATAGTAGATGACTATCAGCTAATCGTTAACTCTCCATGACCTCCCCGCTACATAGTAGATGACTATCAGCTAATCGCTAACTCTCCATGACCTTCCCGATATATAGTAGATGACTATCGACCATTAGCTAACTCTCCATGACCTCCCCGATACATAGTAGATGACTATCAGTTAATAGCTAACTCTCCATGACCTCCCCGATACATATTAGATGACTATCGGCTAATAGCTAACTCTCCATGACCTCCCCGATACATAGTAGATGACTATCTGCTAATAGTTAACTCTCCATGACCTCCCCGAGACATAGTAGATGACTATCGGCTAATAGCTAACTCTCCATGACCTCCCCGATACATAGTAGATGACTATCGGCTAATAGCTAACTCTCCATGACCTCCCCGATACATAGTAGATGACTATCGGCCATTAGCTAACTCTCTATGACCTTCCCGATACATACGCATACATATTAGTCCATATAAATAACCTAAGCAAGGTCACACTCCATAATAAGAGCATAAACACAAAACCTTCTATAAATTCAGAAAGGCATAGGAGTGTATAACAAGAAATTTTTTATTGAAAAAACACATACATAAAAAACACTTATAAAAGGATGCCTCTTATCCAGAAAGTGACACAGCCGTTATAATTACATATTTATCAATCACGAAAAAACATGAAAAAATCCCTGCATATGTAAGTAGAAAAATCTAAAGTGCTTTTAAATCTAATTTGCAATCTTTGCACATATAGTTGCACTCATACCTCAGGTGCAGGGATAATTACTGTTAAGGCAGATCAGGGCAGTTTATACAAGACACTCGCAATACATGAAAAAATCAATCACCTATAATGGGGGAGTAAAGGCTGCGACATATCACTATAAGGCCTCATACTCACTGGCGCCGAAAACGGATGATAATCAGACGAAAAAAAATCGGATTCAAATCTGACCAATGTTATTCAATAGGTGAATTCTCATTTGCGATTTTTTTCTCATCAGAAATTGGTGTGAGAAAAAAATTGCAGCATGCTGCGATTTGATGCGACTTTGGGATGATAATCGCCAATGCAAGTCAATGGGTGCGATTAAAAAACGCACAGCACTCGCACCATGCACGTGCTGTCCGATTTATATGCACCAGTCTCCTTTGAAAAGCCGGCAAATCATCCCCGGCTACTGTAAAATCACACTGACAGCTCACAAAACACTAGATACATACACATAGATACATATATATATATATATATATATATATATATAATACATGTCATTGTGACACATACATATATATATATTTATAGTTCATACACTTCTACATAGTATAATAGCCGCTAATTCATCCCCGGCTATACTGTAAAATCACACTGACAGCTTTAATAAAGAATAGAAACAATACATATACACACATAGAATACATATATATATATATATATATATATGTAATTGTGACATATATATATACATATATTTAAAGTTCATACACTTCTACATACTGTAATAGCTGCTAATTCAATTGACGGCTTTTGTGAAATCACAAAAGCCGACATGAAATGATACATTGTTTAGACACAGTTAACCATGTCATTTCATGTATTTTGATAGATGTTTTTAACTTACAATTACATAAGTGTATGTGTGCAAAATGTCAGACATGTAGAGGTTAATTAAAGGTGTAAATTCGTTGAAAAAAAATGCGTGGGCTCCCGCTGTATTTTCTCCACCAGACAGACAAAGCAAGCGAGTGGGGGCAGATAATAGCCTAGGGAGGGTACATTTTTTTGTGCCCCCCCCTGGCTACTAACATCTGCCTCCAGACACCCCAGAAAGGGCAAATCTCTAATTAGATTTGCCCTTTCTGGCACTTTGCCCGTCTATTCCCATTGCCCTGTAGCGGTGGCGAATGGGTTAATAAGGGGTTAAAGGCACCTTGCAATTGAAAGGTCACTTTAAGCCAGGTTAATAATTGAGAGCTGTCAATTAGACAACTATCAATTATTAATCCTATTGTATGAAAGAAAAATCAAACACACACAGTTTAATAAAAAAGAAGTTTAATGAAATAATCACACAGTTTTTGACCATATTTTATTTTCCTGCTAAAACCATTTCCTGTAAAAAAATAAAATAAAAAAGCAAAATTATTCTTACCAATCCGATGTACATTCAGGTCCCACGGTGTAATCCATCAGAAAGGGTTAACAGGTTACAGCTCAGAGAGCTAATGCTGTCTCCTAGCTGTAACCCCCTGAATGAATAACTTACTCTCCCAGCAAAAGGAGAGGAAGAGATTAATGAATGGAGCTTAATTGATTTATTGCCACTTTCACTTCAGTGACCTGACCTAAGGTGAAAGTGGGACACAATCAATTAAGCTTCATTCATTAATCACATCCTCTCCTGTCGGCAGGAGATAAGCTCATTCATTCAGGAGCTATCAGCTGAGCAGGCAGCATTAGTTGCGCTGCTTAGCTGATTGCTAGTTAACCCTTTGTGAAGGATTACATCGTGGGACGTGACAGATCGCCAGATAGGTAAGAATAATGTTGTTTTATTATTTTATATTTATTTTAGGAGATCAAGGGCTTCGCACGGATTAAGAGTAAAATAAAAGATGGTCAAAAAAATGTGTTTTTATTTCATTAAAATTATTTATTCTTAAAGTGTGTGTGTGTTTTTTTATTTACTTCAATAGGATTAATAATTGATAGTTGTCTAATTGACAGCTCTCAATTATTAACCTGGCTTACAGTCACCTTTCAATTGCAAGGTGCCTTTAACCCCTTATTAACCCATTCACCACCGCTACAGGGCAATGGGAAAAGACGGGCAAAGTGCCAGAAAGGGCAAATCTAATTAGAGATTTGCCCTTTCTGGGGTGTCTGGGGGCAGATGTTAGTAGCCAGGGGGGCACAAAAAAATGTACCCTCCCTAGGCTATTATTATCTGCCCCCACTCGCTTGCTTTGTCTGTCTGGTGGAGAAAATACAGCGGGAGCCCACGCATTTTTTTTCAACGAATTTTACACCTTTAATTAAACCCTACATGTCTGAAATTTTGCACACATACACTTATGTAATTGTAAGTTAAAAACATATATCAAAATACATGAAATGACATGGTTAACTGTGTCTAAACAATGTATCATTTCATGTCGGCTTTTGTGATTTCACAAAAGCCGTCAATTGAATTAGCAGCTATTACAGTATGTAGAAGTGTATGAACTTTAAATATATGTATATATATGTCACAATTACATATATATATATATATATATATATATATATATATGTATTCTATGTGTGTATATGTATTGTTTCTATTCTTTATTAAAGCTGTCAGTGTGATTTTACAGTATAGCCAGGGATGAATTAGCGGCTATTATACTATGTAGAAGTGTATGACCTATATATATATATATATGTATAATTATTTGCTTGTTGTGTACATTTTTTTTTGACAATGTGATTTTTACATGACTTTTTACATAGAGATAACTGCTCTATGTAAAACTTCATGTTAAAATCGCATTGCATACAGAAGGAAAACTGATGGAAAACTGATGGAAAACGCATGGTGCAATTTAAAATCGCATCAAAATCGCATGCCTTTTTACAACAAATGTACCGTTTTTTTCCTGCAGAAAACGGACCGATTTTTTTCCAGCCAGTGAGTATGAGCCCTTATAGTGGATAAGCACCTACAATCAGGGCCGGCTCCAGGTTTTTATGGACCCCGGGCGAAAGAGCCTCAGTGGGCCCCTTTAACACAGACCACGATTCATGATGCACAGATACAGCAGAGAAATATGGGTATAGTACAACGCCAAATACTTCACTTCTTCCATTACATGACTGATATCTATTGTAAATTGTACAATAGCTCAAAAACCGCCAAATCCTCACAGCGCACAGTACAGACTGGACAGTACAGTCCTCCATACAATATTATGGGCACCACAGTCTCCCCCTCATCACCCATATAATACCCCATGCAGGATGTCACCCCCCATATAATGCTCCATACAGAATACTGGACCCAAAATAATGCTCCATACAGAATACTGGACCCAATATAATGCTCCATACAGGATACTGGTCCCCATATAATGCTCCATACAGGATACTGGTCCCCATATAATGCTCCATACAAAATATGGAGCTCTCCTCTGCGCTGTACTGCGTTCTGCACTGTTACGGCTCAGGAAAGGGCGCTGTGGAAAGACTCCCCATTATCATCATGATTTCCTCCCCATCATCATCATTGCCTCCTTATCATCATCATTGCCTCCCCATTATCATCAATGCCTGCCCATCATCATCATCATCATCTCCTCCCCATCATCATCAATGCCTGCCCATCATCATCATCTCCTCCCCATCATCAATGCCTGCCCATTATCATCATGGCCTCCCCATCATCATCATCTCCTCCCCATCATCAATGCCTGCCCATTATCATCATGTCCTCCCCATCATCATCATGGCCTCCCCATTATCATCAATGCCTGCCCATCATCATAGCCTCCCCATCATAATTATTGCCTCCTCATTATCATCAATGCCTGCCCATCATCATCTTCTCCCCATCATCAATGCCTGCCCATTATCATCAATGCCTGCCCATTATCATCATCTTCTCCCCATCATCAATGCCTGCCCATTATCATCAATGCCTCCCCATTATCAGCAATGCCTGCCCATCATCACACACAGACAGCACTACAGCACAAGCACTCTCTCACATACACCACACACACACACACACACAAAGCACCGCACTACATACACACAGACACACACAGAGACACAGAGACACGTCTTACCTGTTCAGCGTCCGCGCTCTCTGCCACAGCCGGCCGCTGAATGATGACTCTTCAGCGGCGCTGCTGTGAGAGGAAGCGCTGCGCCCCCTGGTGCCCGGAGCTGCGCAGCGGAGGCACGGGAGAGTTAAGTACTGTGCCAGCTGCTGCCGGGGCCCGAGCTAAGCGGGGGGGGGGCCCAGTGGCGACGCTGACACCGTCTCCGACGGGCGGGGTGCAGACGCGAGGGCCCCCCCGCCTGCTCAGGGCCCCGGCACTTGCCCGGGTGTGCCGGGTGCTGATGCCGGCCCTGCCTACAATCCCCCTTTTTTTAAATGATTCCAAATTTTAATATAGCTGTCCTAGCCATTGTAAACTAGATCATGCATAAAGTGCTAATTAGTGCAACATCAAATTAAGATGTCTATGCTACCAAGGGGGAAATTAAAGGCTGCTGCGTATCACTATAGTATTGAATAAGCGCCCACAATCACCCCTCTAAATGTTCCTCAAATCCTCATGGTTATTATAACCTTAGCGATCCAAAATAGGTATCAAATGCTCACTAGTACCACATTTGACCAAGGTGTCTGCATGCCCCAAATTGCTGCCATACTATTACCTTAGTGGATATTTGAAGAAACGCTGTGTCTCCAACCCCAACGCACATTTCGAATGCTCTTCTTCCGGGGGCGTGTATGATAAGGAGGGAGTCATGTGCCTTTTTAAATGACCACTATCCAATCATAAGGTTCAAGCAATAAACCTTCCGTATCCAATCCACTCAGAACAAGACATGTGCTTTTATGTTGAGCCAATAACAAGGCAGCACCTCACCCACTGACACTCCCTTTAATACACCACGTGGTGTTTTTTCCTTTCAGGCATTATGTTACCAGGATCATCTAAGTCCCATGCTGGTCAATTGACATATCGCTCACTATTCAACCTGCATCCACTATATAATAGAACCATATGCGCAGCTCAAAGTCCACTAACATCGATCCTCTGCATCAATCACAAATATCTATGGGCGTTACTTAACCCCGCCCACCTCCCAGTAGGACCAATCAGCGTTATGTTACAGGATTATCTAAATCTCATGCTGGTCAAATAACATATCGCTCTCTATTTCACATGCATCCGCTACATAATAGAACCATATACGCAGCTCAGAGTCCACTAACAACGATCCTCTGCATCAATCACAAATATCTGTGGGCATTACTTAACTCCGCCTACCTCCCAGCAGGACCAATGAGATCTCGGCGCATCACACGCTGACGTCACAGCTCACAGAACCTCCCCCCTCCGGCGTGGCGGAATCTGTGCATTCAAACCAGCCTAGGCTGGACCAAAGTCACGATTCCCTCCGTTGCCAGAGAGAGGAAATCCAGCCAGGCGGCAGCAATGTATGCGCACCTCAAAGGGACTGTGCCAAAACCTTAATGAAACTTATATTAAAATATGAAACTCAAAGAAAGAAGAAAAAATATATTATATATTATTGCCTATCCCCCATTCATATAGTGATAAAAAACTACATATACTGTAAAACTTAATATATCATGGACATATATTAGTGAACACAATATGTTGATACACACCTAAACCAATTAAGTAGTGATCATAGTATGAATATTCACTGAAGTGAACATAAAATAATGTATATATATTAACACAAAAAAAAAATGTAAATCAATACTGAATGTATACATAGAAAAAGTGCATCATGACATGTATATATAAATAAATATAAATTAAGCCATCCTTAACCATAAACAAGTGAAAAAGGAAAAAAAAGGGAAATAAAAATAAAAAGTAAAAAATATTAATAAACATTAATAAATTAAAAATAAAATAAAATAAAAATAAATAGATGAATAATAAATAGAGATATTGTCTTCTTTCTTTGGTCCCAATGACTCGATAAATTCACATGAAGCATTTTCCAAGCATAAGAATCCTGAACCTGGTATATTGGGTGAACGGAAGCAGCCAAAGGCAAATATAAGTTTGATGTAATCTAAATAAAATTGAACAAGAATTAACACAATAGACTGTAAATAAAAGAAACCCCACCCTCCCATAAAAAACCAGATGAGTGGATTAACTAGATATGGATACCCCAAAATACAAAGAGATGCTTATAAGAATGCCCCAAAGCCAAAATTTTAATTTAAGCCAAAAGGCAAAATTGTACCCAGACGATAGATCCATCGACTTTCTAATTGAGCTAGGGCTTTGCCAACATTGCCCCCCTGGACCCTGTTTTAAAGAAAGAGGGTACAGCAAAAGAAATATTAAGAGGGGATATAAAAGGGCTGTCAATACCACCAGAAATGAATTATTATACGGTCAAAAGAAAAACAATGATGAGAAATCTGGTGAAATTCGGATGATTACTACCTACCACAACAAATGGCCTCAATTTAAAAATATATTGAATAAACATTGGAATGTTTTGTTCATGGATCCTGTTTTAAAACAACTTCTATCTAATAAACCATCAATTGTTGCCAGAAGATCGAGAAACCTTCGAGACATTCTCGTACATAGCTCATATGACCCCAAACAAGGCAAAACGAATTCCACAGCTACGGTCGGATTTTTCCCATGTGGCATTTGCAAAGCATGTTCAAATTTGATCAAAGCTAGGACTTTTGCAAATTTTGACAATACTAAAACTTATGACATTAGGAAGTACCTCACTTGTTCATCTCGAAATGTAATATACCATGCCACGTGTCCCTGTCAAAAAATCTATGTTGGATTAACAACACGAGAACTAAAAGTGAGAGTACGGGAACATTGCAGAGACATTGAAAAGGCAAAATTTGAAGAAGATGATATGTCATTGAAGACATTACCAAAACATTTCAAAAAATACCACAAATGTAATGTAAAAAAGTTAAAGGCATTGATAGTCTATCTTTGGAGGTCCGGGGGGGGGCAATGTTGGCAAAGCCCTAGCTCAATTAGAAAGTCGGTGGATCTATCGTCTGGGTACAATTTCGATACATAGTAGATGACTGTTGGCCAATAGCTATCTATTTGGCAACAATAAAAACCATCAATTCATCATGCAAAGAAAAATCCCTCAGTGACCAAAAAATGTTTTACTACTTAAATTTAAAAAAAAATAGTTTTGCGGTATTATCATACTGACCTGGAGCCTCTTGGTTCCATGTCATTTTTACCATGCAATGAATACTGTAAAACTAGAATTGCCTTCTTTTCACCATATCACCACATTTGGAATTTTTTCTCCTTTTTTCAGTGCACTGGATAGTGAAATGGATGGTGTCATTCAAAACAGCCACAAAACAGCCAAAAAAGCAAGCCGCCCTTATACAGCTACAGTATGTAGATGGAAAATTAAAAAAGCTGTGGTTTTTAGAAGAAGAGGAAAGAAAAATCCAAAAGTAAAACTGAAAATTGGCTGAAGAATCAACATCAAGATGACATTTAATGCCCAGGAGGACCTACTGGCCAGTGCTGTGTGCCCATTTTCCTGTTGTCCAGTGTTTTGTTAATTATTGCTTAATATTTGGGAATTTTAAAACCTCCTCTGTGCTGTCCACTAGTTTGCTACTCGACTCTTCAATGATTAGTGGTTTAGTGTCGACAACTTTGTTAGTCTGGTGTGTTTGTCTCTGATCTGCACCTTGTTTTGCCCAACAGACCCTGGGAGTCAGGAGATTTTGTACCTTAGTTCTTGAGGTCTAGTGGTTTTACACTCACTTTTGCTTATAGGTGTTTTGTGCCCCTCGTACTGATGGGAACAGAAGGCATGTACCTGCTACCGCCGGCACTCAGACCGGAGCGTTCAGCTGCATAGAAATACATAGAGAGTATGAAGTACTGTACTAGGATTCTATAATTGGTACTAACTTCTCATTTCTTTCTTTTCAGATTTCCTAAAAATCTATCCAGACTTAGGTGACTATTGGTGAGGTTGTCCTCTCTAACCATCCCCCCACACACACACCCGACTCTGTCTTTTGGTTTTATTTTTTCATTTTTCACATTTTATTTTTTTCTCTTTTATTTTTCTTTTTAGTTTTAGTTTTTTTTATCATTATAATCCTTACATCATTATTATTATCATCATCTCAATCTTTTTTGATTCCATTATTACTTTCTCACTTTATTTCCTCATCTTATCTATTCCCATTTTCCTATTTCTCTCCCTCTTATGATTTTTTCTGTTAATCCCTCCCCCCTTTTTCTCTTTCTTTTATTTATGCTACTCCCTTTTACTTATATATTCCTCTTCCCTATGCTTTGGCTCTCCGGCTTGTTAGACCAGCTCTTACTACATAATGGCACTGTTTCTTTCTTATACATGAGTCCCGTGAACTATATCATCACACGACCCTGACGCTTGCGCCCTTCACCTA
Organism: Oophaga sylvatica; assembly: GCA_033576555.1. Classification (NCBI taxonomy): domain Eukaryota; kingdom Metazoa; phylum Chordata; class Amphibia; order Anura; family Dendrobatidae; genus Oophaga; species Oophaga sylvatica. The sequence goes on along the minus strand of JARQOD010000004.1, from coordinate 60,082,237 downwards.
CTCAGGATATTGCATCCTGCCCCGAGCCACCTTCAACTCTCTCCAACAGATCCAGCATCCTGCACCGAGCCACCTCGGCTCCTTCTGACAGACTTCGGCCAGTGCATGTGCAGTCCGATCCCTTATATCAATTATATTATTAACACTAGATGGAGGCCTGATGCTATCACACTGGGAGGGCGGTAATGTCGCGATGGGGGCAGGCTTTGCAGCATTGAGAATCTCTCCCCCCATGTGCTAACCCACCTATACACTCTCTCTTTCCCCATGTGCTGACTTCTCCCGTCTGCGCTCTCTTCTTTGACCTGTCTACCCCATGTGCTATCCCCCTTGTCTGCTGTCTCTCTCCTTCCTGTGCTGTGTTCTCACCTCATGTGCTGTCTTGTTTGAGCTGTCTCCCCCCTGTGCTCTGTCTCTCTCACCCCTGTGCGCTTTCTCTCTCCCCCATCTGCTGTCTTCTCCTCTCATGTCATCTCTTCTTTGACCTGTGTACTAGAGTTGAGCGAAACAGGTAGGCCAGATTCATAAGTCGCCGACTTTTGCCAAAGTCTGGTTTCGCCGACCGAAACCCGACCATAACGTGAAGTCGGCCATGCGGTCGGCAAAACGAGCGCCAATGTCGGATTTCCCAGAATGCTTGCAGGTGCCTTTTTTTTCAGCCAATGAGCAAGGACGTACACTGTGGGCAACGAGATGACATGTGCAGCGTCCACCACGATCTTAGAGAAGGGCATTGCAGGAACAGGTTTTGACTACCATTGCCGAAACAGCCTCCAGCTCTATCGCCTCCTCTTCTGAGTCGTCAGTGCAGGCTCCTGGTCAGGAACAACACCTTTCCTTGTGTCCTTCACCCCCACCAAAAGTGAAGGATGCAGCAGGCCACACTTCAGATTACTCCCTGGAGCTCTTTTCACATACCATGCCTAAGTTATCAAGTGAAATCCTGAATTCCCCAGTCCAAGATGAATCTGACATGGAGTGCACTGATGCACATCCACTGCTATATGATTCTGCTGGTACATTCACCCAGAGCACTGCATTGCCCTTGCAGTCTACTGACACAGATTCTGACCCTGATGAAACTCAGGTGCCCCTTCCCGCATACTATACCACCTTACACGGTGACACACAGGAAGGTGCAGATGAAATTGAAGAGGTGATGGATGACCCAGTTGTTGACCCGGATTGGTATCCATTGGGGGAAGAGGGTGCTGCTGGCAATAGCTCAGAAGAGGAGGAGGATCCGCAGCAGGCATCAACATCGCAGCTGAGGTTATCTGGCAGGCCTGTAGCAGTCCAAAAACGTGTTAAAAAAACAAAAAAGAGTTGCAGGACAGCTTGGCCAGACGGTCAAATTAGCACAGCGTGCAAGCCCTGAAAATTTTTCCCATAGTAGGAAGAGTGCAGTGTGGCACTTTTTTGACCAAAATCCTATTGATGAGGCAAAGGTTATCTGTAAGAAGTGCGGAAGGACCTTTGGCCAAGGGAAAAATCTCCGAAATTTAAATTTGAATACCAGTTGCATGTTTAGACATGTAAACACCATGCACTTGCAAGCGTGGACGGACTACAAAACCTCAGGTAGCACACGTGCACCTGCTCCGACTGAAGGTAGCCAGCAACGCTACATCGCTTCCCCCACTGTAAGCCCACCAGTTAGCACACCACCAGCAAGAAATGTGGAGGTGTCGCAAGGCCAAAGCATTCAGGAAATCACAATGTTTTCCCAACGAAAGACTGCATCTAGGCCATCATCACCATCACCAAGCCCCTCTCAGTCCGCCATGTCCACCGCTAGTTCCACCATATGCAGCTCTCAAGTCCAGCTCACCCTAGCAGACACTCTGAGTAGGACAAGAAAGTACTCATCCTCTCATCCGCGTACACTGGCTTTGAACGCCTACATTGCCAAACTGATCTCATTAGAGATGTTGCCCTTCAATTTGGTTGAAAGCGCAGCGTTCCTTGAGCTCATGGCCTACGCTGTCCCATGCTATGACCTACCCAGTCGGCACTTCTTTTTAGAAAAGCCATCCCTGCCCTCCACCTGCATGTGAAAGACCGCATTGTCCATGCACTCAAACAATCAGTGAGTGGAAAGGTGCACCTCACAACAGATGCATGGGCCAGTAGGCATGGCCAGGGCCGTTACGTGTCCATCACTGAGCACTGGGTGAATGTGGTGGATGCAGGTTCCACAGGGGACAGCGGCGGTGGGACAGTGCAGCCTAGCCCACGGTATAGGCAACAGTTGGCTGTAGGCGTTCGACCCTCCTCCTCCAGAAGCGAAAGCTCGTCGACAGAGGGCAGTCGCACGAGCACTCCATCCGCAGCTGCCAGTGTTGCACACGAGGTGTCCCACTATCGAACAGCTAGTGGTAAACGTCAGCAGGCTGTTTTAAAGATGATGTCTTTGGGCGACAACAGACACACCGCGGAGGTACTGGCCGACTACTTGCAGCGAGAAACTGAGTCATGGCTGGGCAGTCTACATCTTGAGCCAGGCAAGGTAGTCAGTGATAACAGACGTAATTTTGTGGCGGCCATAGCCCTGGCAAAACTCAGACACATACCTTGCCTGGCTCACACCTTGAACCTGGTGGTGCAGTGCTTCATAAATAATTATCCGGAGTTACCAGCCCTGCTCCATAAGGTGCAAAGACTGTGCTCGCACATCCGTCGCTCACCCATAGACTCAAGTCGTATGCAGAGGCTGCAGCGATCGCTCCACCTCCCCAAGCACCGCCTAATGATAGACATTGCAACAAGGTGGAACTCCACCATGCACATGGTTGAGAGGCTGTGCGAACAGAGGCAGGCTGTAATGCATTTGTAGGAGGATACATGGGCAGACAGTTTGAGGGCAGACAGCGAGTTGTCAGTTGTGCAGTGGTCAAAGCTGAAAGACCTCTGTAAAGTCCTTCAGTGTTTTGAGGAATGCACACGGCTGGTAAGCGCAGACAACGCCATCATAAGCATGAGCATCCCACTTATGCGTCTCCTCATGCAAACGCACATTGACGCACATTAAGGATCAGGCGTCTGCAGCAGAGGAGGAGGAGGGAAGACTTGATGACAGTCAGGCATTGTCTGGTCAGGGAACTGTCCTGGATGAGGTGGAGGAAGAAGAGGAAGAGGAGGATGAGGGGGATGATTATTTTGGGGAGGAGGATGCTTCTCAGGGGGCAAGAAAAAATGTTGGCTTGCCAAGGTCAGGTACAGGGTTTGTGTGTGACTGGAGGGATGTGGATTTGCCAGAAAGTGCTCCTCCACCCACCACTGGCAGTGCATCATTGACACCTGGAACATTGGCCCACATGTGTGATTATCTCTTGCGGATCCTAAAAAGGGACCCCCACATTGCCAAAATTATGAAGGATGACGACTACTGGTTGGCCAGCATCCTCGATCCATGCTATAAAGGCAAATTACAGAACATCATGCCACAGGAGAACCTAGAGCTAATATTGTCGAACAAACAAGCAACTATGGTAAACCGTTTGTTAGAGGCATTCCCAGCACACTGCAGCGGTGCAGGTTCTACCACGAGCCGTACTGGGCAACATGGAAGAGGTTTTCGTGGTGCACACAGCCGAAGTGGCGTTGGAGACAGGGGTTTCATGACCATGTTGTGGACTGATTTCTCGAGTACCGCTCACACGACTGGTAATACTGAATCGATTGCAACAGACAGGAGACAGCAGTTGTCAACTATGGTTCAAAATTACCTCTCCCACCCTATCGATGTTCTCCCTCACAGTTCATTCCCCTTTGACTACTGGGCCTGTAAACTGGACACCTGGCCTGAATTGGCACAATATGCCTTACAGGAGCTCGCTTGCCCTGCTGGTAGTGTGCTATCAGAAAGAGTCTTCAGTCTTCAATCCTAACAGAAAGAAGGACCTGGCTGTCGACCCAAAATGTAGGTGATCTCACCTTCATTAAAATGAACCATGCCTGGGTTTCAAAGGATTTTGTACCACCTTCCCCTGGTGGCACATACGTTGCCAGCAAAATGGCTCGCTTTGTCCTCCTCTTCCTCCGACTTCTCCAATTCCTTCATTTGCAGCTGCTGAACATCCAGCCTACACCTCAACATATGCCAGTTTTTCCACCTCCCTAACTGGGCTGTACCCCCCCCCACAACTTTAGCCAAATAACCCCCAGTTTTCAATGCAAGTAAATTAAGGTTGACAAGCTTAAGTAATAAGAATTGATGTAGTTGGCATTGAAATGGGCACTGTAGGTGTGTTTACTGTCCTCCACTCACTGCCGACTTTTATTCCTCATTGACTTGCATTGGGGTCAGGTTTCGGTCGGAACTCCGACTTTTGCCGATAGTCGGCTGATTTAGTTCAACTCAACTTTTGGTAAAGTCGGGTGGTCCGAAACCCGACTCGACCCTCTCAGAGGCAAAGTCACTCATCTCTACTGTGTACCCCATGTGCTCTCCCCAGTGTGTGTGTTTGTGTGGTGCGTATGGCATATACAGTGTGTGTGTGGTGCTTACGGCATATACAGTGTGTGTTTGTGTGTGTGGTGTGTACATCGTATACAGTGTGTGTGTGTGCGACGGTGTCCCACTGGTGGTACCGCGCAAGAGGCTGGTACCACCAGCAGTTTCCATATTGAGACACTCATCACTTGGGTGTCTCAATATGGCGGTCGGTGAGCTTCCGCCGCTCGGAATTCTGGGATCTGGACACATCTGGACAGAACAGGATGTGAAGACATTGCAAGGTAAGTATATATTAGATTATTATTTTTTGATTTTTAATTTTTTTTTTCATTTATCTTGTTTCATATTTAATCCATGTTTACATTTACCATTTCCAGTCCATTGTCAGCTTTCGATTCCTCCCCCCCTTTTTTTTACTTCATTTCTCCTCATTTTTGTCAAGTATTTTGATCCTTTATTTTTCTATGACAATTTTTTTCATGTTATGCTCCCCCCTTTTTTCCCGTGTCCCCCACACACACCTCTTTTTTTCTGTTATTTGGTCTAATTTATCATTCTTCATTTTTTTTAATGCCATAACTAGACCTGCAAGCATTTTTCCTTCATTCACAGGGACCTCACCATTATATCATCATAAGCTTGTGAACTTTCTTCTTTTGTTAATCCCTAGGAGCTCTTCCTGCAGTACTCTGGACTTTACATACGTGTATATGTTTTCTAAGACTTCATCCATACGTGGATTTGACATCCGTTTGTTGTGCCTCACATTTGGAGCTCTCTGATTGAGCGCGAGATTTTTCCTATATACTGACCTATGTAGAGAAGCATCTTTTTCGTCTATTTCATTGGATGGCTTTCCTTTTGGTTTCTCTTGCGAGTTTGATGCGAGAAACTCGCGCGAGTCTCTCACCTCAATACCCGGCACTGCCGGCGGCACTCGGACCGGAGTGTGTGGCTGCATAGAAATACATGCAGCTGCACACTCCGGTCTGAGTTTCTCGCATCACACTCGCAAGTGTGACCCCGGCCTATCACAGTGCTGGAGACAGAGGTAGATGCCAGCTGAGAGACATTACAGTACAGATGATCGACCAGGCGCAATGGAACTACAGCAGGACAATCCCATTGGCATGTTCTTTATTTGGTCAGTATTTTACCTGAGTGGGTGATAAATCCAGAGGGTGACGTGTTTCTATTAAACCTTTCTTCTGACTGTTCCACTCCTGGTTTTGGCTTTACTATTAGGCCACGTTCACACGTTCAGTATTTGTTGAGTTTTTTACCTCAGTATGGCTCACACGAGTTTCTCGCATCAACACCCGGCACTGCTGCCGGCACTCGGACCGGAGCGTGCGACTGCACGTATTTCTATGCAGCCTCACGCTCCGGTCCGAGTGCCGGCGGCAGTGCCGGGTGTTGATGCAAGAAACTCATGCAAGTGTGACACCGGCCTATCTGTAAGCCAAAACCAGGAGTGGGTGATAAATCCAGACTTGGTGACGCGTTTCTATTATACCTTTCCTCTGACTGTCCCACTCCTGGTTTTGGCTTACAGATACTGAGGTAAAATACTGACCAAATACTGAGGTAATATTAATTATCCTTTCCTTTCCTACTATCCCAATTACTCCCTATAATTATCCTTTCCTTTCCTACTATCCCAATTACTCCCTATAATTACTCCCTATAATTATTTACATCTATCTTTCCTCCCTCCCTTTTCCCTTATTATTATATTTCTGTTCATATTTAAAAATGTAATAGTGAAACACAAATACTGAGGTAAAATACTGACCAAATACTGAACGTGTGAACGTGGCCTAATTGAAAGCCTGACACCTGGTCTGTGTTTTATAATCACTCCTGGTTTTGGCATAGAAATACTGATGTGTGAATAAAGCCTAAAATGGATGACACACAGAAGACAGACTTTGTACTCCGGAGTTCCATCCCAGTTTCATCAGTTGTTTCGTCAATGGATAAAGTTCAGTCTATCGGCTTCAGTTCACAAAAATGGAGGAGAAAGTAAAACGGAAGCAACTAAGGGGGCACCTGAGAAGAATAATCGGTCCTGTTCCTATGGATGGTAACAGTCACAGCTAACGTCACACGAGCATATAAAAAATCGTCCTAGTATCATCGTATAAAAAAACAGGTGATCTTCATCTCAACTGCCGACCACATGGCATCCATTGTTAGACATCAGTTATTATTAAAAGTTACGAGACAAAATACAGTTTCCAACATTAAAGAATTGCAATGTATTTGGAAAACTCGGATGCAATATGGTGGATGCAATTTTTTTGCACATTCATTGACTAGAATAGCGAGCTTCATCTGAAATATGAGAGCTGCGGTTTGTTTCAGGCACAGATTTGGTGATGAAAAAAACCCGGTCATCTGAACGGCCCCATTGAATTACATCGGTTCTAGTGCTGTCATTTTTTCACAGACGGCGCTGGGACTGGAAATACGGTGGTGTGCACTCGGCCTCACATTTGTGTAAGTGCAGCCTAATGCTGCAGTGTATTCACACATCCATGAGTACGCACTGTGATGGCCGCCCTGAACTTCACAGCCTCTTAGGCCTCTTTCACACATCAGTTTTTTTGTATCAGGCATGATCCGTCGAACACCTGAAGGGACGGATCCGGCACTGAAATAAAAAAACTCATGCAACGGATCCGTTTTTTTGCTGGATCCGACCTGAACTTTTGAACCCAGAAAAAGAGGGTTTCTGATGCCCGGAGACACTGGAAAATCTCCTAGTAGTAGTAGTAGTAGTAGTAGTAGTAGTAGTAGACCTTGATTTCCAGAATCCGGATCAGACTTTTGCCGGATTGCACAAAAGTCTGATCTGGTTCCATTGACTTCTATTGTTTCCGGCCGCCTGATGCGCCGCTTCAAGCACTATCAGGCGGCTCCGGCAAACAAAAAAAACGTTACATGCTCCGTTTTGTCCGGCCGCCAGAATGTACATTTCCGCCGGATCTGGACAAAAACGGATACAACGCAAAGACATCAGGCGCGATCCGGCTCTAATGAAAGTCAATGGTAAAAAAAACGCATCCAGTACGGATCCGTTTTTTTACCAACACGCCGGATCACGCCTGATACAAAAAGACGGATGTGTGAAAGAGGCCTTAGACATACTTGGAGCTGTCAGCTTGAGGTCGGAAGATCCGCGGACAGTCCTCGTGACACACGTGTGTGAATGTTGCCTTAGACTGTACTCTATTGCATTATTGATGCAAAAGGAAGTTTAGGGGGCAAACTGATCACTATGGGGTCCGTCTGGGATCTGTTTGTCAGTTTTTAGAACAGAAGGAAAAGCACAGCATGAAGTTTTTCTTCATTTCTGAAAATGGACACATTACGGAACCCAGACGGACCCGATGGTGATCAGCGGGGCCGCTCCTTCCATATACATCAGTATGTTATGGGTCCATTTTTTGACATTCCCATTCTTCAAAAGAGAACTTGCAACTGGAATATAAACCACAGTGTGAACACAACCTAAATAGGGGATATGAAGTCGTACATTTCCCACATTATTTTCCCTTGGCGGCTCACTATAAAATCTGATATAACTGGACTGCTCCTACACTGTGCGGTAACGAGACATGTCACCTTCACCATTAGTAACTTCTGAGAGGTAAATACAGTGACTGTGGGAAATGGTTCCCTAGCAACGACAGCCCGGATCCTCCCACCGCCTTTCCTTCACAACGTGCTTGGCAGGATAAGCCTGTCGCCATAGTTACTATGCAGCTGTAAACAGAAGAGGCCACACTGAGTACAACACTGCAAAGGAACACTAGAGGGCGCCCAAGAAAGGAAACCATCTGTGTGACCTTCAGTGGAGCGCTGAGCTAATGCTGGATGATGTCATTCTGTTGCAGATGCCTGCAATGGTATAAAGAAGGCAGATCAGAGAGTGGGGGCACACTACAGAGATAGAGAGCAGTGCAGCATGTGAGAGCATAGGCTGCGAGAAAGACAACTATGATATGCCATGGACCTCCATAGCCCCCAGCCTGGATGTGCCCCAGCTATGGTTCCTACAGTCCCCTCCCAACATCTCCACAGTCACTATTCCTTAATGCACACTTGCTTTGGCAAAACTAGAGTACATTTAGTCCTGCTAATAAAGCTTATTTCAATTTGAGATAGATTCGATAGATAGTCATGGCTGAAAGTGTTGACACCCTTGAAATTGTTCCAGAAAATAAAGTATTTTCTCCCAGAAAATTATTGCAATTACACATTTTTTCTTATACAAATGTTTATTTCCTCTGTGTGTATTGGAACAACACTAAGAGAAAAAAAAGGCAATCTGAACATCATTTCACGCAAAAAAAAGTCAAAAATGGGTTGCACCAAATTGTTGGCACCTTTCCAAAAATGTGGGTAAACAAGTTTGTTTCAATTATGTGATGCTCAGTTCAAAATCACCTGTGGCAAGTAACAGGCGTGGTAAATATGAAAATCACATGTGAAACCAGATAAAAAGGGGAGAAGTTGACTCATTTTTTGCACTGTGTGTCTGTGTGTGCCACACTAAGCATGGATAACAGAAAGAGGAGCAGAAACTGTCTGGGGACTTCAGAACCAAAATTGTTGAACAATATCAACAAACTCAAGGTTACAAGTCCATCTCCAGATATCTTGATGTTCCTTTGTCCACGGTGCGCAACATAATCAGGAAGTTTACAACCCATGGCACTGTAGTTAATCTCCTTGTGCGTGGACAGCAGAGAAAAATTGATGGAAGGTTGTAACATTGGATAGACCAGATAGTGGATAAACAGCCCCAATCAAGGTGCAGAGAAATTCAAGCTGTCCTGCAGGCTCAGGGTGCATTAGAGTCAGCGTGAATTTATGCATCAACATTTGAATGAAATGAAATGCTATGGCAGGAGACTCAGGAGGACCCCATTGCGGACATAGAAAGCTAGATTGCAGTTTGCCAAAATCCTTCTGGGAAAGCCTCTTGTGGACAGATGAGACCAGATAGAGCTTTTTGGTAAAGCACATCATTCTACTATTTACTGAAAACTGAACAAGGCATACAAAGAAAATATCACTGTACCTACAGTCAAATATGGTGGAGGTTCAAAGATGTTTTGGGGTTGCTTTCCTGCCTCTGGCACTTGGTGCTTTGAATGTGTGCAAGGATCATGAAATCTGAAGATAACCAAAGGATTTTGGGTCTCAATGAAGAGCATAGTGTCAGAAAGCTGGGTTTGTGTTCTAGCTCATGGGTCTTCCAGCAGGATCATGTCCCCAAATATACTTAAAGAAGCACCCAGAAATGGATGGAAACAAAGTGCTGGAGAGTTCTGAAGTGACCAGCAATAAGTCCAGATCTAAATCCCATTGAACTCCAGTGGAGAGTTCTTAAAATTACTGTTGAGAGAAGGTGCCATTCAAATATGAGAGACCTGGAGCAGGTTGCAAAAGAAAAGTGGTCCAAAATTCCACCTGAGAGGTATAAGAAGTTTGTTGATGGTTGCAGGAAGCGATTGATTGTAGTTATTTATTCAAAAGGATGTGCAACCAAATATTACCGTAAGTTGAGGGTGGCGACAATTTTGCCCTGACCATTTTGGGTGTTTTGTGTAAAAGTATGTCCAATTTGCCTTTTTGTTCTCAGTTTTTTTTGTGTTGTTCCAATACACACAAAGGAAATAAATATGTGTATAACAAAACGTGTAATTGCAATAATTTTCTGGAAGAAAAACTGTTTCTTGAACAATTTCAAGGGTGCCAACGCTTTCGGCCATGACTGTAGATAGAGATAGATGCATAAACAGGTTATACCTGGATTGATAGAGAGATAGATGATAGATACTGTACATAATTATCCTGACGGGGTATTTTCCGGCCTGCCTGCCTTCGGTCTGTGACTAACAGGTCACTGCTGTTTCAGTGACCTACCGCCTCTGTCCAAAATTTTGCGTAGGTGCCAGCATTTTCAGGGGTGGCGGATGCACAGATCAATTTCTCAGCTCTATGGCGTTCTTTGGTAGTTACTGCACATGCCCAACCACCCGGAAATGACGGTGTCATGGTGGGATTTCAGCCAAAGCAGGCCAAGAGAAACCATACCTTAGATGTAAACAATGGCAAGCCACTCAATTATGCAGAAATCGTACTGTAGGAAGTGGGATGCAAAAAAATAATCAAATGTGAGATATTTGGCTGTAACAGAAGGAGAAACTTTGTTCACCACAGAGCTGGAGAGCGGCATAGTAATGAGTGTCTGAAGGCAACAGTGACAAAAATTTGGGTCTGAATTTCAACAAATAGAGTTGGATTAATGGACTCCTCATTGCTGAGAAATCAACCATGCAGTACCATCAGACTGACTCCATATTTATTATACAGCAGGATGTCAACCCCAAACCTACAGCCAATGGAAATCTGAAATGGAAATGGAATCTGTCAGCCAGATTTCACCTCCAAACTATTTATATGCGCATGTAGCTCTTTTAGAGGCAAATCCAGCAGTACCTTTACATGGCCAATCCATTCCTCTGTTACTGAGAAATCAGTGTTTGAATTGATATCCAAATTAAGTTGTAAATATGAAGCCTCTGTCACTCCAGCTCTATTCCCCGCCCAGTGCCACATTCTCTTGCTTGACTGATGCTCTTTTGCAGTTATAACATATCATAGAGGCTGTCAGTCTTCCAGGAGGAGGTGGCGCTAGGTGGAGAATAGAGCTGTAGTGAGAGGAACTTCAGGTATACAGCCTCATTTGCATATCAATTCAAATGCTGATCTCAGTAATGTAGGAGCAGGCTAGGCATATAAAAGTATTGTTGGACTTGTCTTTGAAAGCTACATGTGCATATAAATAGTTTGATGAGTGAAATCCTGCTGACACATTCCCTTTAAGAAATAAAGTCCTAGAAGTGATGATAAGAATCTCTTATCTCAACATCATCAAGTCTGGGATTACATGAAGAGACAGAAGGATTTTCACAAGCCTACATCCACAGAAGATCTGTGGTTAGTTCTCCAAGATGTTTGGAACAACTTCCCCGCCAAGTTCCTGCACAAACTGTGTACCTACAGTAGAAGAATTCATGCTGTTTTCAAGGCAAAGGGTGGTCACACCAAATATTAATTGCTAAAATTACTCTATTAACAATTCTATTTTGATTCCTTTCTTACTTTACAGCATTTCCTTCACAGCTGTCTAAAACTTTTGCACAGTCATATAAGTCACATTATTCCTTTGGTATCATCTGGGAACACTGGGACCAGGCTGCAGTAGTGGCAGGAATTTAATGGGCAGTCAAGATTGTATTTACTGTACTCTTTTAACTTTATACCATTTCTTGCTCTTAGACATCTTTCTTAAAATCTCGGACAACTCTTCTAATAAGAATAGGATGTTGGATCTAAAAACAACACTGTGGACATTTATTTTAAGATTTAAAGGGTTATCCCCCAAATAATTTGTTGATTTTTGGAGGTCTACTGCTGGGAAACCCTAGCGATCCTGTGCACAAGACTTTTTGGTCCCATCCTGAATCGAGTAGATTTGTGCATGCTGGACCTCTACTCCTTGCATTGTCTATGGGACTGTCAGAATTAGTGAGGAGCTGTCTTCTGCTTCTCCGGCTGTCCCATAGAATATGAATTGATTGGATGCCGAGCATTCAGTACAGGCCTACGTAGCTTTGTTCTTGGAATCTGCACTTTTTTTTCTATCCTATGCACAGGGTATACCTCCTTATGTTGGGAATAACCCTTTCAAAGTAACATACTAATATGATGCCATACACTAGAGTGGAAGGCTTGTTTCGTGGGGTGAGGAATGATCTTTGATCATCCAGAATATGGAGACGCATTTATGACCACTACTTTTGTTTGAAGAACTGATACGATACGATATGATACACTTTATTGATCCCGAGAGAAATTATGGTATCACAGCAGCGTTACAACAGCATTACAAACAAAACATTACAAACAGCATTACATAGAGTAATTACTAGACACAGATCTTGCACATGACTAACCACAATACGTAACAAAGGTACACAAATCTCTAATCATTTCCATTAGTGCGCCAGTCCAAGGTCGTAGCCATCTTTCACCCTTAGTGAATTGTTATACATCCCCATAGCGGTAGGCACAAACGATTTCCTGAATTTCTCCTTCTTGCACCTTAATAGGATTAGACGGCTGCTGAATGTGCTCTTCTGCTTCAAGAACAGCTCGTATAGTGGATGTGTATTATTGTTCATTATAGCCCTGCACTTCTTTTGAATCCTATCCTCCAATACCTCTTCAAAAGAGTCAAGATGGAGACCAACAGCTGCACTTGCCTTCTTGATAAGTTTGTTGAGTTTATTAGCGTCATCTACTCGCTCACTACTGCCCCAGCAAATGATAGCAAAAAAGATGGCGCTTGCTACAACGGACTGGTAGAAGATCTCCAGCATTTTACTGCACACATTGAACGACCTGAGCTTTCGCAGAAAGTACAGTCTGCTCATTCCCTTCTTGTGAACCTTCTCTGTATGACACCTCCAATCAAGTTTGCTGTCAAGGTGAACCCCCAAATATTTGTAGCTCTCAACCATCTCCACCTCCTGGCCAGCAATAGTGATTGGTAAGTAATCATCCTTTTCCCTTCTAGAACTCATCATCATCTCCTTGGTTTTCTTCACATTTAGTTCTAGACAGTTAGTCTGACACCAATCCACAAAGTCAGAAACCACCCTTCTATATTCCTCCTCCCCCCGGCCCCCCACAATGCCCCCTACAATCACGGAGTCATCTGAGAATTTTTGCAGGTGACAGAAGTCGGATTTATACTGAAAGACAGCTGTATACAATGTGAAGAGGAAGGGCGACAGCACTGTACCATGAGGGGCTCCCACACTGCTCCGTACACTGCCAGATACCACCTCCCCCATCCTTACAAACTGCGGCCTGTCTGTCAGGTAGTCACTTATCCAGTTCACCATCCCCTCATCTACCGCCATAGCAGTCAACTTATTTTGTAATAAGGGCGGCGGTAAGGTATTGAAAGCACTAGAGAAGTCAAAGAACATGGCACGCACTGCAGTTCCATCATTGTCCAAGAACGAATGCATTGTATGTAGCAAAATATTTAGAGTTGAGGAGATAAGGAGTGTGAAAGTTTTATTGCCCTCTGATTGGGCTCTGGTAATGTTTTGTGATGTTTTCACAGGGTCTTTGGAGTAAATTCCTTCATTGATGTAAAAAGTTAGAGGGCAATAAAACTTTCACACTCCTTATCTATGAACTGTTCCAATATTTATGTTCATCTCTATCTCCCATAATGACAGTTCTGCTTTACGTCACTTGTCTTACCTATTGCATTGTTTCTGTGCTGTGTTGTGTATAAATATGTGATTCTTCAGATTTTGTATTAGTCTAGCCTGATGAAGAGACCTGAGTAGTCTCGAAAGCTTGCAATTTGTTACCATCTTTTCAGTTAGCTATTAAAAGGTATCAACCACTGAGGACTCTCAACTCTAAATATTTTTCTATCTACTGGCTAACACGGTACAAAGATATACATCTTTACTGTATTGTATGTAGCAGAGACACTACAGCATCATCCACCCCCAATCTCTGCTGGTACGCAAACTGCAGGGGCTCAGTGTAGGCCCTCACCCTCGGTCACAAGTAGGCAAGTACTATTCTCTCCAACGATTTCATAGCATGCGATGTTAAGGCCACTGGACGATAGTCATGTAGGGAAGTTGGAGAGGTGATCTTGGGAACAGGCACCAGGCAGGTGGTCTTCCACAGCACTGGTATTCTATGTGATTGTAGGCTCCTGTTAAACAGGTGCTGAAAGACATTACACAGTTGGTTTGCACACTTAGGACACGTGGACTGAGGCCATCAGGCCCAGCTGCTTTGCCAATGACTAGTTTACGAAACTGTTTCCTCACATCCCTTGGGGAGACAGTGAAAGCAGACAGTTCCTCACCCAAAGTCAATGCTGCCGATCGTTCCTCAGCTCCATCCCTCATTCCTGATGACGCAGCACATGTGTTGGTAAATCTGTTGAAAAACTCGTTCATTTCATTAGCCATGGGCAGATCCACTTCCCCACGCTCCGGCCTTGCCTTAAACCCAGTTAACTGCTTCATGCCCGACCACACCTCCTTGGAATTGTTGTGTGACAGTTTATTTTCTAATTTAATTCGGAACACCTCACGGGCATTCTTAATTTTCCCTTTTAAGTCCCTTTGTATCAATTTCAGTTTCTTAGTATCCTTCATTTTAAATGCCATTTTTTTCTCATTTAGTAAGTATTTCAATTCTTTTGTAATCCAAGGCTTGTTATTTGCATAACATCGAATCTTTTTAACTGGTACTACAGTATCAGTACAAAAATGTATGTAATCAGTTACTCTCCCGACAGTGCGTATTTGTGGAGATAGTGCTTGACTAATTGGGTGTACAGTATTGCTAAGATTTTTTTTCTTTTTAACCATTGTTTGTTTGGTTTCTAGAACGGCGATGTCTTTAGGGGACTTCTAAGCTAGCTAAGGAGCCTTCAGAACATGATGTGTGCAGGACAAGCTGCGGCTTGTGAATACTTGTCTGTGCAGCATCCGCTAGCTAGGTTACCAGAAACTGAAGCTCCATCCACCCCCTCGCAGATGCTCAGTGCACGACCATCTGCTGCTACCAAGCGCTAAGCTGATCAGCCTTCCTCTGATATGCCTTAACCGCTAGTTACTGGGTGTCTTTTGATGGTTTAGCTTGTCCCCATCATGGCCAGAGTCTTCTACTACTCTGCTATACTGGCCAATATATTATCTATGTGTCTGCTTTATGAAGAGAATGTGCAGTACAAAGTTCTGTAGATATGTCAGACTAACCTGCATAAGTACAGAAAAGTAAATATACTGGCATTGTTTTTCTTTTGTTCTTACACCTTTTGGTTCCAGAGATATGCCTCCCTCTTTCCTGTATGTATATCTAGTCTTTTTAGCCAAAGGAGCTTAAAGGGGTCGCCCACTACTCGGACTTCCCCTTCTCAATCAGCATGTTTGAACCAGTAAAGTAAAAACACTAAAGGCCTGGATCACACATGCAAGAAACACAGCCGAGTCTCGCATGTGAAATCCCAGCTCTGGCGCCGGCACTCAGGAGTGGAGCGAGAGGCTGCATAGAAATACATGCAGCTGTACACTCCACTCCCGAGTGCCGGCGCCAGAGCTGGGATTTCACATGCGAGACTCGGCCGTGTTTCTCGCATATGTGACCCGGCCTTATACTCACCTTCGACACTAGCTCTTGTGTGAGATTGTTATGTCATAAGAGCCCTGCGCCCAGTGAGCACCGGCTTCACTCTCACCACCTCCGGACTATCAGATATCAAGAGGAAATGAGCAGCCAGCTGGTGAGACAGGATTGTCCGAGTAATGGACAACTCCTTTATTCCCCATAAAGACACCCACAGAGAGGAGTTAAGGATCACACCCCATTGGCTATAAGTCCCAGATTTACATACAGGGAGGAAAGTACCATATCTCAGGAATGGAGGAACACAGGAAAGGAAAAAATCCAGGAGGACAACAGCATTTAGACCAGGTAAGGCAATTACATACTAAAGCGTCACTCCAGCATTTTTTTGTATTTCACCTCTAGAGGGGTATCTTTAATGTCTGTTCCCTGCTTGTAGTAAAATACTCACCAGTTGCCATCTTCTGGTTTGCCCAGCACCTCTCCGGTCCCTCTCCACCATCTTATGACTGCAGCTCCTGAGTCCTGACTGACTAGAAGTCACAGCAAAGGGTGACAATCACAAGCTCTCATTGTAAGTCAATGAAAGCCTTGTTCTGGCCTTGTTCTGGCTCTCATAGACTTCCAGATCACAACTTCCAGAAGAAAAACTGGAGTGGAACCAAGAACAGCAGAAGATGGTGAGTACTTTACTATACACCATGAACAGACATTAGTGATAAAACTACAGAGATGAAATAAAAAACCCACTAGAGTTGGGTGCTTTTAATGACAATTGACAGGTCCTGAAAATTTTTATTTTGCACTTCATTTTCTATTTTTCTACTTCCAAAGGCCATAAACTTTGTTTTCTGTCGACATAGCCATATGAGAGCTTATTTTTTGCGGCATGAGTTGCCATTTTGAATGGCAATCTCTATTGGCCACGGCCAGAGCCGACTTCCAGCCCTTAACCATTTAAACTCTGCTTCTCAATCTCTGACAAAGACATTTAAATGAACACAGACCGTGCTTGTGAGCTCTGGCTACCTGGAGTTGACTGATGGGTCACTATGACAGTCATGAGTCTGTCGAAGAACCATTTCGCTGTCATCTCAGGCTGAGCTCCTTAGGAGACCGAGATTTTCACTATATCCTGCAATATATACACTACACACTATATATAGTGTATAGTACAAGGATTCAGATGTGCAAGTTGCTGGTCCTTTAAGGGGTTGTCTGGGATGTCTACATTAATGACCTATTTTTAAGATAATCAAAAGAAAATTATATATCTCACCGCTCTACATTTGATGTTCGTCCCAAATAAGTGAGCAGCCAGGAGCCTGCCTGCTAGAAAGCCTTTTTGTCTGAATCACGTAGGTTAATGTACGCCACTGTGCCATGCTACTGTAGTCCGTCCAGCCTTACCTGTATTTTCTATATTTTTAATAAAAAAGGATTTTACATCTAGAAGTGTCGGATTGCGCATTTGTGTGGATCTCAAGGATCTAACAGATATCTTTATGATAGGTTATCAATACCTGATCAGTGGGGGTACAACACATTCCACTCCCACCAATCAGTTCTTCTCAGTATCGGTGGAAGCCGAAAGTGCTCAGAGCGTAAAATTCCGGGACAAACTCTTACTTAAAGTCTAGATTCTGTTTACACTGTGTATGCATAATACATCAATATAAAAAGTTTAGAGGAAACTTCCATACTCTAATGTCATAACATGCTGACTGATGGATTTCACTGTCAACTCATCCTGCTATGTACTGTGATACATAAAGGCTGTAAAAGCAATAAGACCACATTTTGTAATGTGTCTCCATATCCACATCAATTTGCATTACATATACTGTATATACCGTATATATATATATATATATATATACACTTTGTGAAAAAATGAGGGTCAAGTTGAAAAACTTGACCTTTCCTTCATCTGGCCTTAAATGGCCTGGGGGTGATGATGTCAGATGAGTTTGCTGCTTAAATAAGGAACCTGGGTTGGACTACTGGAAATAGAGGCGGCCATAGGTGAAGAAAGCTTGCCTGGCGCTTTAGCCAGTACAGGAGAAAAATGTATGGCTTGTACCTGCATTGTATGTACTACTTCCATAGTCTGTGCATGCTCCTGATAGTACAGTAAATGGATCTTGGGATTTCGCATCTCAGACCCTGATCAGGTCATCAGCAAGCTCCTGCACATTCTGTGATTCTACTTGGATGCACTGATACATTATATTCCAGAGGTTCTGAATTGGATTCAGTTCTGGGGATCATTATAGCCAGTCAATGGTATCAATTCCTTTGTCATAAAGGAAATGCTTACACACCTTGATCACCTCAGGCCAATCATTGTCTGACACAAGAGGAACACAGGATTTGTTGCACAAGCATGAGGTCTGAGGATTTCATCCTGGTATGTATGGCCAATTCTACATTTTCTACTGCCTGAGGCAAAAATTTAAACACTTAACACCACACCTCACCTTCTCACCTCCTGTTCCAAAACAATTCAATACTAAAAGAAAAAAGTACAAAAAAATATATACATATGGACTATAATCAGGGCCCTGGCATAAATATATATATACTAACAGTATTAATAAGGAATATATCACACACGTAAATGTATTCTAATAGTAAATTAACTGTACACATAAATAGATACAAGCAATAAATAAACTGCACACAAAAAAACAGTATATACAAGTGTTTCTCACTGATTTAGAATATCATCAAAAATTTAATTTATTTCAGTTCTTCAATACAAAAAGTGAAACTCATATATAGAGTCATTACAAACAGAGTGATCTATTTCAAGCGTTTATTTCTGTTAATGTTGATGATTATGGCTTACAGCCACTGAAAACTCAAAAGTCATTATATCAGTAAAAACACTTGAAAAGGTTTCCTAAGCGTATTAAAAGGTCCCTTAGTCTGTTTCAGTAGGCTCCACAATCATGGGGAAGACTGCTGACTTGACAGATGTCCAGAAGGCAGTCACTGACACACTCCGCAAGGAGGGTAAGCCACAAAAGGTCATTGCTAAAGAAGCTGGCTGTTCACAGAGTGCTGTATCCAAGCATATTAATGGAGAGTTGAGTGGAAGGAAAAAGTGTGGTAGAAAAAGGTGCACAAGCAACCAGGATAACTGCAGCCTTGAAAGAATTGTTAAGAAAAAGCCATTCAAAAATTTGGGAGAGATTCACAAGGAGTAGACTGATGCTGGAGTCATTGCTTCAAGAGCCACCACACACAGATATATCCAGGACATGGGCTACAAGTGTCACATTCCTTGTGTCCAGCCACTCATGACCAATAGACAACACCAGAATCCTCTTACCTGGGCCAAGTAGAAAAAGAACTGGACTGTTGCTCAGTGGTCCAAGGTGTTTCCAGATGAAAGTAAATTTTTAATTTCATTTGGAAATCAATATCCCAGAGTCTGGGGGAAGAGTGGAGAGGCCACAATCCAAGCTGCTTGAGGTCTAGTGTGACCATTCCACAATCAGTGATGGTTTGGGGAGCCATGTCATCTGCTGGTGTAGGTCCACTGTGTTTTATCAAGACCAAAGTCAGCGCAGCCATCTGCAAGGAAATTTTAGAGCACTTCATGCTTCCCTCTGCCGACAAGCTTCATGGAAATGGAAATTTCATTCTCCAGCAGGACTTGGCACCTGTCCACACTGCCAAGAGTACCAATACCTGGTTTAAAAACGATAGTATCACTGTGCTTGATTGGCCAGCAAACTAGAGAATCTATGGTGTATTGTCAAGAGGAGGATGAGAGACACCAGACCCAACAATGCAGACGAGTAGAAGGCTGCTATCAAAGCAACCTGGGCTTCCATAACACCTCAGCAGTGCCACAGGCTGATCGCCTCCATGCCATGCCAAATTGATGCAGTAATTGATGCAAAAGGAGCCCCGACTAAGTATTGAGTACATTTACTGAACATACATTTTAGTAGGCCAACATTTCTGATTTTTAAATCATATTTGAACCTGTGTTATAAAGAATTGTAATTTACTGAGATAATGACTTTTGGGTTTTCATTGCCTGTAAGCCAAAATCCTCAACAATAACAGAAATAAACACTTGAAATGAATCACTCTTTAGTGACTCTATATAATAGGAGTTTAACTTTTTGCTTTGAAGAATAATAATAAAATAAATAAACTTTTTGATGATATTCTAATTTAGTGAGAAGCACTTGTACCAGCAGGGTTTTTGCATTTGGCAAAAATATCAAAGTTAAAATCCACTCATGCAGCTCTGTAGGAGACTGTCATCTGCTGGCTGGCAAGCCAGGCAGAACCAACTGGCACCAAAAGAATTTTGCAGGGCAAGACACTTCTTGTGCAGGACTTAATCAGGTATCTTGCATGAAAGAGTTCCTGGACATAAAAGCTCTGAATGCCAAAACAGGAGCAGATTTGATGCCAGGAAAGAGAGAGGTGCAGACTTGTACAGGAGAAGACACTGTGGCCAGAATGACAGGCCGCAGCAGGAAGCATGTGCACCATGACTGCTGGCTACTTGCAGACAGTACCCAGACGGCTCTGGATAAGATCCATAGCCCCAGTTATGCCGGTCAAGACCCAAAGACCCGATCTACACTGGTCAAGACTTGAAGTCCACACCGTGCCAGTCCAGGCATGAATCCCAGACCTGCACTCATTAAGATACTGAACCCTGACGATGCCGGTCAAGATCTGGAGCCCAGCCCTCTTCTCCCCAGATCCGGGAAACAGCTGTCATCTGTCAAACACCGTAGATCCATGAGGAAACTTGGCCTGTGGGTGGACGCCTGCAGTGGTGAACGAGAGGTGTGAGTGAGCTGGACCATTACTTCCAATACTGACGTACGGTACAGGGGTCAGTCAGGGGTGGTGCAACAGGCGGAGTGGGGACCGTCCAGAGTACGAGAGGCACATAGAGCATTGATAGACTTTGTCAAAAGGACTTGCGATCTAGCGGGAAGAACTAAAGATCCCTGCTAGGTCCTACTATACAAAGGAGATTGTTATAGAGGTACCCTTAGGGCTGTAGCCATTGCTTTCATAAGGCACAGGGTATATATGTAACATAGTGAAATCACTCTGCATTCAGAGAATAAATAGATAAGTCGGTTACTCCGCCTTGTCTTTGACTGCATGTGGCATCCCAGTCACCTGCTTTATATTTGGCCTAGTCAGCAGGATGCAGCATTCTGACGCAGAAATGGCAGACCATCCAATAACAGGGTGCACCAGGGGGAGCATTCCCCTAGGGGCCATGCTTAGCAATCTCCCGAAGTTTACTGGGAGCATTTTGTTACTGTAGGACTGGGTGGAGCGCCTAAGGAGTATGTTACCCATATATCCCATGACCCCTGTTTTACAGGCGGAGTTAGCCCTATTGAATTTATACGGAGAGTCATGACAGACGGTTATGTTCCTGCAGCCAAGGGACTTTGACACAGTCAATAAAGTGGTTAGAATTTTAGAAGACATGCATGGTGACACCACTGACCTAGGTAACCTACGCATGTGCCTACTCCATCGGGTTCAGAGGGAGGGCGAGACCATAGTTCAGTACATGAATGCTTTGCAGGAACAGCCCTTATCACCACAAAAATGCAGGAAGAATACTGAGGGCTGGGACCCGTAGACTAAGTGCTGCTGGATGAACTTGTCGCGGAACTGAGGGATCCTTACTTGAGATGCGCTCTGATGTAACGCCTACGCTCTAACCCTAATATGAGCTTCCTGGAAGACGGGTCAGAGGCAAGAGTGCGGGAATGAAAGGATGCTCCTGTTCTGACAGGTAAGGTCCAGAGCCATGATGTAACAGTTTCAGAATTGCCAAATACAAAGCTAGACTGTGCCTGGTAGCTAGGACATAAGGGGAGAATTACACAGTATTAAAGGAGCCCCCGCTAACACCACTGCTCCGGACCCTGCGGCTTGGAATCAGGAGTAATCTGAGCCAAAATGTTTTACTCCTTGTGATCAGCAGCCCCGAACCCGTCACTTACCCCAATCACGTAGTGTGAAATGCATAACTTGTGGAGGAATGGGATACATGTCCCAGAATTTTTCACCTTGGTAAAGAAGGTGAAGGGAGGCATCCTTGAAACTAATGCACCCCATGGTCGAAGAGCGCACTGTAGGGCTCCACACCCCTGAAAGAGGAGAGGAAGGCTCTGTGGATATTGTTTCTGAAAGAAATACTACCTGGGTTGAGTTTAATAGCAACACATCCACTTTTTGATGGATACTGGGTCCCAGTTGACCACTATAATGGAGGAATAATTCCGGGCCCACTTCCTGGACATCGGCCGTTCTAGAAAGGACCCAACCATCTGACTTGTTGCTGCCAACCAGCTGCCTATCCCTGTGACCGGAGTAGTGTGGATGTCTATATGAGTGTGTGGGAAAGATCTAGGCAGAAAGTGGGTTATATTAGTGAAAGGCACAGGAGAAGAGGGAACCATTGTAACCCTGGGGATGAATGTCTTGAAAGAAGTAGGACAATTTCTGGCTGATGGACAACAAATGAACAGTTGGACTCAAATAATTTGCCATCATGCAAGTAAGAGAGTGGTTCAACAGCTCGTACTGGTCAGCCAGATTCAATAGTTACCGGCTGCCGTCCTGCATCTCAACAAGGTGGTGATACCCTTGAAAGCTACGGTGACCTTACTGGAGGGTGAGACCATACTGGTGCTGGTCCATGTGTCTTTAGAAGGAGTGGAGGCATAGATTAAACTGACAGCTCAATGCCTGCACCATGCAAGACTCTTCCCCTTTGCCTAGGATCGAATAATCCACGTCCGCCTTGGAAAAAGCTAAGTATTTCTCATCTCTCGATCTGGTTAGTGGCTACTGGCAGGTTCCCGTGGCCACGAAGGACCAGCCAAAGACTGCCTTCATCCTCCTCATCATGGGCGTACCCAGGATCAAAACTAGGGGGGGGGCAAGCCAATGTCACATCTTATACAGGTTACATCATATACACTGTACATTATACTGCATATTAGGTATGGAGCATTAGAACTGTTGTATATTGTATAATACAGCAGTGTATGCGACACTACGCTGTATATACCATATATTATACATGGCACACTAACCTCTATACAAAGAATAAGAGGCATTACACTGTGTTCCAAATTATTATGCAAAAATTTTTTCGGAGTGATAAGGTAAGAATTTTTTTGTTTGTCAGTTAAACTCATTGATGGTGATGTGTGTCATGGCTCTTTATATCACTGTAAGCAATTGCAGACACCTGTGCTAATTAGTTTGGCAGGTGTGTCCAATGAAAGGCAAGACTACTTAAGAAGGCTGTCCCACATTATTAAGCAGCCTACATTTTCTGCCAAAATGGGAAAGAAAAAGGATGTGTCGGCTGCTGAGAAGCAACAAATTATGGAGTGTTTAGGTCAAAGCATGACTACAATCAACATTGCCAAGACACTTCATCGTGATCATCGCACAATCAAGAAGTATGTAGCTGATTCACAGTACACACGTGTGCGTGCTGATAAGGGAAAATTGAGGACTCTTTCCTACAGGCAATTACGTCAGGTTAAAAGAGCAGCAGCAAAAATGCCTTGTCATAGCAGCAGACAAGTTTTTGAAGCTGCTGGTGCCTCCAACGTCCCCCAAACAACAAGATGCAGGGTCCTTCAGAGGTTTGCAGCTGTGCGTAAGCCATCCTGTCGACCTCCTCTATCCACTGCACACAATCAGAAATGGCTCCAGTGGGCCAAACAATACATGAAGACTGACTTCAAAACTGTTTTGTTCACCGAATGAGTGCCGTGCAACGCTCGATGGTCCAGATGGATGGAGTGGAGGATGGCTGGTTGATGGACACCCCATGCAAACATGGCTACGGCGCCAACAAGGAGGAGGTGGAGTAATGTTTTGGGCTGGAATCATGGGGAGAGAGATTGTCGGCCCCTTTAGGATCCCTGAAGGGGTAAAGATGAACTCCATAGTGTATGTTGAGTTTCTCAAACAGCACTTCCTGCCATGGTTCAAGAAGAAGAACCGTGCATTCCGCAGCAAGATCATTTTCATGCATGATAATGCACCATCTCATGCTGCACATAACGCATCTGCATCTCTGGCTGCTATGGGCATAAAAGGGGAGAAACTTATGGTGTGGCCCCCATGCTCCCCTGACCTCAACCCCATTGAGAACCTCTGGAGCATCATCAAAAGGAGTGTCTATGATGGCGGGAGGCAGTTCACATCTAACCAACAGCTCTGGGAGGGTATTCTCTCCTCATGCAAAACAATTGAAGCAGAAATCATCCAAAACCTGACAAATTCAATGGACGAGAGAGTTCAGAAGTTCCTTTCAAACAAGGGGTCCTATGTGCAAATGTAACATCACCTAGAATAAAGTTTTGAGTTGAAAACTGTTTGATTTCAGTTTGTAATAACCTGCTAATGCTTATAATTTCAAAAATGACCATTTTTTTGTTCTTTATTAAAATGAAAAGGTTGAAAACTCTGCTATGCATAATAATTTGGAACATGCATTTTGAGTGCAGTTTGAGTGTTTTATTTTTAAAAAAATATACCGTTATCATAGGCAGTTTGTATAAAAACCTTTCAATTGTACTCTAAGGCTAAGTGCACACGATCAGGAATAATTGCGTTTTTTTCGCGGTTTTTCCGCGGTTTTCCGCGGTAAAAACGCGATAAAAACGCAAGCATTAAGCATCCTATACATGTTAATTGATTCCGCATGTTTTGGCCACATGTTGCGTTTTTTTCCGCGAAAAAAACGCTTTGCGGAAAAAATAGCAACATGTTCATTAATTTTGCGGAATGTAAGCGGTTCATGTGCGGATGGTACCCAGGGTCTGGAGCAGAGGAGACTCTCCTCCAGGCCCTGGGTACCATATCCCTGGTAAAACAATAATTAAAATAAAAAATAATGATATTCTCACCTTCCGGCGGCCCCCGCAGCCTTCCCGCGGCCCCCACAGCCTTCCCGCCTTCAGCGACGCTCCCGGCAACTTCCGGTCCCAAGAGTCCTTTGCAAGAATCACCCAGATGGCATAGCGGTCTCGCGAGATGCTACGTCATCGGTGTGATTTGCCGCAAAGCATCCTTGGGACCGGAGTTGCCGGGAGCGTCGCTGAAGGCGGGAAGGCTGCGGGGGCCGCCGGAAGGTGAGAATATCATTATTTATTATTTTTACATTAGATCTTTTTACTATTGATGCGGGCGGCATAGGCGGCATCAATAGTAAAAAGTTGGTCACACGTGTCAAACACTATGTGTGACTCGTGTGACCAACCTGTCAATCAGTTTTCCAAGCGATGCTACAGATCGCTAGGAAAACGCTAGCATTCTGCAAGCTAATTACGCTTGCAAAACGCTATTATTCTGGCGGGAATCAGCACACAAAAAACGTGCGTATTTCCTGCGGGAGAAGTGCGGGATTGCCGCGGAAATTTCCGCGGCAATTCCGCAACGTGTGAACTTAGCCTAATAGTTATTTGACTGGAAAATTACAATGACTGAAATTCATATAGGTAATTTGGGAAAATCTGAGAAAATATTATTTGCATAATAATTTGGAACACAGTGTATAACCTGTATATGAAAAGTATAATACAGCAGTGTATATACACTCTATATACCGCACACGATGTTTATGACCCTGTATACACCATATACTATACTCTTATTTTGAAGTAAAAAAAATAAAAATAAACAGGAACAAATACAATACTTAAAATAAAGAACAAGTAAAGTTAAAAATCAACAAACTTACTGGCATTTCAATAAGAACTATGGACCTGCTTTTGGCTAATGAGATGGTCAATGTTCGGTTCCATATTTGTCACAAGTGAAGCAATTTTTCTCTTTCTTGATATCATTATTTCCTAGGGATTCCAAATTGCTATTAGTAAAATACCAATATATATACAGTGCTACAAAAACAATATACCAGCAATAAAACTGCCCACACAGAGACATACAGCCTGCACTGCCCATCACTGCAGCCTTGCCAATCCATATCATTTCATCCTCATCAGTGCACATATTGGCGCAACTCCGCTTTTAGCTCAGGCTCAGACTAGTGTGGTGCGAGAGTTCCTAATAGGCAGGTAAATGTCCCCAATAGGCAGGTAAATGTCCCCAATAGGCAGGTAAATGTCCCCAATAGGCAGCATTGTTCCCTCAATAGGCAGGTAAATGTCCCCAATAGGCAGCATTGATCCCCAATAGGCAGCATAGGTCCTCAATAGGCAGCATAGGTCCTCAATAGACAGCATAGTCCCCAATAGGCAGCATATGTCCTCAATAGGCAGCATAGGTCCCCAATAGGCAGCATAGGTCCTCAATAGACAGCATAGTCCCCAATAGGCAGCATATGTCCTCAATAGGCAGCATAGGTCCCAATAGGCAGCATAGGTCCTCAATAGACAGCATAGTCCCCAATAGGCAGCATATGTCCTCAATAGGCAGCATAGGTCCCCAATAGGCAGCATAGGTCCTCAATAGACAGCATAGTCCCCAATAGGCAGCATATGTCCTCAATAGGCAGCATAGATCCCAATAGGCAGCATAGGTCCTCAATATGCAGCATAGGTCCTCAAGACAGCATAGTCCCCAATAGGCAGCATATGTCCTCAATAGGCAGCATAGGTGCCAATAGGCAGCATAGGTCCCAATAGGCAGCATAGGTCCCAATAGGCAGCATAGTCCCCAATAGGCAGCATATGTCCTCAATAGACAGCATATGTCCCCAATAGGCAGCATAGGTCCCCAATAGGCAGCATAGGTCCCCAATAGGCAGCATAGGTCCCAATAGGCAGCATAGGTCCCCAATAGGCAGCATAGGTCCCCAATAGGCAGGTAAATGTCCCAATAGACAGCATAGGTCCCCAATACGCAGCATAGGTCCTCAATAGGCAGCATAGTCCCCAATAGGCAGCATAGTAGTCCCCAGTAGGCAGCATAATCCCCCATAAGCAGCATAGTCCCCAATAGCCAGCATAATCCCCCATAGCCAGCATAGTCCCCCACAGCCAGCATAATCCCCCAATAGCCAGCATAATCCCCCATAGCCAGCATAGTCCCTCATAGCCAGCATAATCCCCCAATAGCCAGCATAATCCCCCAATAGCCAGCATAATCCCCCATAGCCAGCATAATCCCCCATAGCCAGTATAATCCCCCAATAGCCAGCATAGTCCCCCATAGCCAGCATAATCCCCCAATAGCCAGTATAATCCCCCATAGCTAGCATAATCCCCCAATTGCCAGTATAATCCCCCATAGCCAGCATAGTCCCCCATAGCCAGCATAATCCCCATAGCCAGCATAATCCCCCATAGCCAGCATAATCCCCCAATAGCCAGTATAATCCCCCAATAGCCAGCATAGTCCCCCATAGCCAGTATAATCCCCAATAGCCAGCATAGTCCCCCATAGCCAGCATAATCCCCCAATAGCCAGCATAATCCCCCATAGCTAGCATAATCCCCCATAGGCCGGGCTCGGTGTAAAAAAAAAAATGCCAGTACTCACCTATCTCCCCCGCAGCTCTGAAGAAGCGCGCTCGTCTCCGTCTTCTTCTGGCACAGGCGGCGGACATCATCAGGTCGCGCAGGCGGCGTGATGACGATCACATCTCCTGTGCTGCATATGGAAGGCCGTAAGGCCTTCCTCACTCAGCACATTGGGCCCGCGATTAAAGGGCCTGCCGGCACTGAACTGTGCCCCCCTGCCCCACGGTGGGTACGCCCATGCTCCTCATGAGGCTATTTGAGTTTAATCAGATGACTTTTAGCTTGACAAATGCGGCAGGAACATTTCAGGGCTTAGTGGAAAGATGTCTGAGGGAACTGAACTTTGTGACCCTGATATATCTTGAAGACATCATAATCTTCTCTCCCACCTTCAAAGACTATCTTATCTGGTTGGAGCAGGTGATAGAATGGCTTCAAAGACATAGCCTGAAGGTCAAGCGTGGGAAGTGCCACTTGTTCCAGAGGGAGATTGAGTACCTGGTGCACACTGTTTCCAGTGCAAGAGTCTATCCCACCATGGAGAAAGTGGCCACCATACAGAAATGGCTTACCACAACCACACTGAGGGAGATGAGAGCATTCCTGTAACTGGCCAGATATTACAGGAGGTTCATCAAAAACCTATAAGAGGAACCACAGGGGGGGGGCAATCGGCAGCCATCCAGTGGGGCCCTTGGCAAGAAGAAGCTTTTCAGACTCTGAAGATGGCGCTGACTGATGCCTCCATCCTAGTATACACTGATTTCTCTCAGCCCTTTGTGTTGTATACTGATGGGAGTTTGTACAAATTGGGGACAGTGCTCACCCAAGTGCAATAGGGAGCGAGAGAGTGATCATGTACACCAGCCAGTTGCTGAAGGAATTTGAGAAGAACCATGTGGAGACACTGGGGGTCAGTGGGTGCTCTGGTCAGCTGGCCTTAAGGGTATGCCACACTGAACAATATCGCTAACGGGATCGCTAAAAAACGTCACTATTTAGCGATCCCGTTAGCGATGTTGTTCAGTGCGGCAGCTGCCAGCGACGAGCTTCCTGCTGTGATCTCGCTCGTCGCTGGAATCGTTCCGGACCCTATTTTCTCGTCGGCGCTCCCGCTGGGTAAGTATATATCGCTAGTGTGGCACCTTTTCTTAGCGATTTAGCGGTACTTTTGTACCGCTAAAGTCGTTAAGAAGATCGCTAACGGCGATAGCGTCGTTAACTATATCGCTAAATGTGACCGCACTTAGCGATATAGAAACAATCCCGCTAGCGATCTCATTAGTATGCGTCGTTATCGTGATCGCTAGCGGGATTGTTTAGTGTGGCAGTACCTTTAGACCGCATAGACCAGGACACTGAATGACAGCTCTCCTTTTTAATAATACTACTCAGACAACACAGGGTGAGGGCAAAACAGCATGGCAATATTTTATTGAACCACAAAACACACAATAACATATAGCACAGTCCCAGCAAAATACTGTACGATGGTGCAAAATTACAGAGTGTCACTTTTCCGCTGAAAGTCAACATGAAAATCATAACGTATGCCTCTGGGCCTACTGAATTTATGTTTGAATAATTTGAGATTAAATGCTGTGTCATCACAAATCCTGATAGCTATAGTTCATTCAATTTGGAGTTGCTGGCGCTGGTATGGGCTATGACCGAAAAGTTTGCAAAAATTTGCAAAATTCCTGTCGGGATCGGAAGTACATGTACAGATTGATATCAATCCCTTTGGCCATCTGAAAAATGAGGAGAAGTTGAGTGCGCTGGGACAGAGATGGGTGCAAAGAATGCCCAAATAAAGGTATAAGGTCTTCTTTCAGTCGAAATCTGAGAACATGCATGCAGAAGCACTGTCCCAGGTAACGAAAGAAGGAACAAAGAGAGATACAGACGAAGAACTCAAGGCGATGAAATCCTAAATTTCAAGCAGTTTGCAGTGGCAGTAGTGGCCTCCCAAGAGTCCAGGGAGGAACCCAGACCCACCCAAATTCCTGGCCGCCCAGGGAGGAGTGGGTGCACCTGCAGCAGTCTGACCACAAATTAGTGGAGCTGAGTAAATGGGTCACCCTGGGGATGAAACCAAATCAAGAGGCAAGGACAGTTCTATTCGCAAGCACCCTGCAGATCCTGGGCCAATGGAAGAGGCTTTTCATGAGGAACAGATTGTTATATTGGAAGAGCCAATTGCCTCGAGAATTTGGCATCACCTGGCAAGTTGTGGTCCCAGATGGTTTGGCCTGACCAAAGAATCTCATGAGCAGGGGGCCCACTTTGGTACTTTGAAGACCTTCCGATGGTAACAGCGGTTGGTGTATTGGCCTAACTACGACAGGTGGTCGAAGAGGTCTGCCAAAGATGTCAAGCTATACAAACTTCCGCGCCCCTGGAGGTGTTGATGGTAGACTATTTGATGATCGGGACATCCCACAATGGCTACAAATACTGCTTGGTGAAAAAAGGAGCATATAGGTTACTGAAAATACAAAATCTTTTATTCAATAACAATGTGTATCTGTACATAAAAGTCATAAAGGACATATAACACAGGTGGCAGCAGAAATTACATCAAATGCATTGCAAATCACAGTATATAGGACCCCACATATATCCAGACACGAGCCAAACCATACCCACAATGAGATTAGTGGGCTCAGAAAAAATTGTTTATGAGAATAATAGTTTTATGAGACAAATTGCCCATATAACCAATATTAAGTAACATGGATGGCTCATCCAACTGGAGGAGAGAGATGAAAAGGCAAGAAAAACAACGAGGGGAGCTGCAGAAAAATCAATAAGGTATATATGCCTAAATATCTAAGCACAATGCATGCCTAGTTAACACCTCTCCCTTTGCTATGCGCAAATGTTTTAATAAAGTGCTAATAGTGGCAATAAATAACAAAGGGAGCTACAGAAAAATTAGTCAGGTGATGCCTGAGTATATAGGCACAATGCATGCTAAGTAAATACCTCTCCCTTTGCTGTGAGCCAATGTTATAGAAAGTGCTAGTAATACCAATAAACATCGCCACCCCCCACTGGATATAATGAGGTCAGAGATCGTAGACCATGACATAGATGCAAAAAGGCAAAAAAAACAACGAAGGGAGCTACAGAAAAATCAATATGGTATATATGCCTAAATATATAAGCACAATGCATGCCAAGAAAACACCTCTCCCTTTGCTGTGCACAAATGTTTTAATAAAGTGCTAGTAGTGCCAATAAACAGCGAGGGGAGCTACAAAAAAATCAGTTAGAAGATGCCTGAGTATATAGGCACAATGCATGCCAAGTAAATACCTCTCCCTTTGCTGTAAGCCAATGTTTTAGAGAAGTGCTAGTAATACCAGTAAACATAGCCACCCCCACTGGATATAATGAGGTCATAGATCGTAAAACATGACATAGATGCAAAAGCAGATGAATAACTGCATAAATAGCCACATGGATCTTACCCAGGTATATGGGACAAGGTACCCCCAGCACAAGTGCAGCTGTCCGGTCCCGACGCACGTTTCGTGGGCTAAAACCCACTTTCTCAAGGGACGGTACCGAATGGGCGATCATCCAGATGTTCTCATCATTCAGTACCGTCCCTTGAGAAAGTGGGTTTTAGCCCACGAAACGTGCGTCGGGACCGGACAGCTGCACTTGTGCTGGGGGTACCTTGTCCCATATACCTGGGTAAGATCCATGTGGCTATTTATGCAGTTATTCATCTGCTTTTGCATCTATGTCATGTTTTACGATCTATGACCTCATTATATCCAGTGGGGGGTGGCTATGTTTACTGGTATTACTAGCACTTCTCTAAAACATTGGCTTACAGCAAAGGGAGAGGTATTTACTTGGCATGCATTGTGCCTATATACTCAGGCATCACCTGACTAATTTTTCTGTAGCTCCCTTTGTTATTTATTGGCACTATTAGCACTTTATTAAAACATTTGCGCATAGCAAAGGGAGAGGTGTTAGGCTACTTTTACACACCAGGTTTTTTGAATCAGTCGCGCCGGAGCGCCGGATGCGGCAATGAAATGAAAAACCTGATGCGCCGGATCCGGTTTTCTGCCTGATCCGTTTAGCGGATCAGGCAGAAAAACAGATCCGCCGCATCAGTTTCATCCGTTTTTTATCCGTTTTTTGACTGATTACGACGGATCCGGTTTTCCAAAACGATCCTTTTATTTCAAAAACTGATTGGCTACTGTAAATCCTATATATACAGTGTTCCTACAGCCCATTTTTGACAGGTTGTAGAGGAGCATTTTTGAGAGAAGAGCAAGTGACTGATGAAGATAGAGGCAATTATTGGTAATATTTTCCGTAATCTCATGGATTTCACAGGGAGGCGAATCGCTTGAGGTTTATCGTTATGGAGAAGGAGAGAAGGATCGAGCAGCGCCTAAAGCGTCAGTGCCAGCGACGCCGCCGTATGTGGATCCACCCCATCACGGCACAGAGACTAACCCGTGGAGTCTATTCGACACTCAATATGGAGCTAAGAGAGAATCCAGAAATTTTTTTTTCTTATCTTCATATGAAGAAGGAAACATTTGATATGTTGGTGGAGCGGATTGAAGACAAGATCAGGAGATGTGACACCTACTGCCGCTACTCGATTTCTCCGTCGGAGCGTCTCATGGTGACTATAAGGTAAGCTATTATTTTTGAATCTGCTTGCTTGTACACAGTTGTATTGTTGTTATTTTTTATTCTAGGACTAAAAGGCAATCGAAGGATTACTACCAGTGCAATAAAAAATGGTCAAAAACTTGTGTGTGTTTATTTCATTCAAATGCATATTTTGTGTAGCTTTGTGGGTAATGTTTAATACAATGTGGTTATTGTTATATTCTGTTTTGGCGTACTTGTATACTATGTGGGTAGTGCTTAAATAAATGTGGGTATTGCTATATTCTGTGTTGGCGTACTTGTATACTATGTGGGTAGTGCTATATTCTGTGTTGGCGTACTTGTATACTATGTGGGTAGTGCTATATTCTGTGTTGGCGTACTTGTATACTATGTGGGTACTGCTATATTCTGTGTTGGCGTACTTGTATACTATGTGGGTACTGCTATATTCTGTGTTGGCGTACTTGTATACTATGTGGGTACTGCTATATTCTGTGTTGGCGTACTTGTATACTATGTGGGTATGCTATATCTGTGTTGGCGTACTTGTATACTATGTGGGTACTGCTATATTCTGTGTTGGCATACTGTATACTATGTGGGTAGTGCAATATTATGTGTTGGCGTACTTGTATACTATGTGGGTACTGCTATATTCTGTGTTGGCATACTTGTTACTATGTGGTAGTGCTATATTCTGTGTTGGCGTACTTGTATACTATGTGGGTACTGCTATATTCTGTGTTGGCGTACTTGTATACTATGTGGGTAGTGCATATTCTGTGTTGGCGTACTTGTATACTATGTGGGTACTGCTATATCTGTGTTGGCGTACTTGTATACTATGTGGGTACTGCTATATTCTGTGTTGGCGTACTTGTATACTATGTGGGTAGTGCTATATTCTGTGTTGGCGTACTTGTATACTATGTGGGTACTGCTATATTCTGTGTTGGCGTACTTGTATACTATGTGGGTACTGCTATATTCTGTGTTGGCATACTTGTATACTATGTGGGTAGTGCAATATTGTGTGCGTACTTGAAACTATGTGGTTAGTGCAATTACTGTTTGGCATATTTATACTATGTGGGTAGTGCAATATTCTGTGTTGGCGTACTTGTATACTATGTGGGTAGTGCTTTATACTATGTGGGTAGTGCTATATACTGTGTTGGCATAGTATACAATGTGGGTAGTGCTATATACTGTTTTGGCATTGATGTATACTATGCGTGTATTGGTATATACTGTGTTGGCATAGTTGTATACTATGTGGGTAGTGCTATATTCTGTGTTGGCATACTTGTATACTATGTGGGTAGTGCAATATTCTGTGTTGGCGTACTTGTATACTATGTGGGTAGTGCTTTATACTATGTGGGTAGTGCTTATACTGTGTTGGCATTAGTATACATGTGGGTAGTGCTATATACTGTTTTGGCATTGATGTATACTATGCGGTATTGGTATATACTGTGTTGGCATGTTGTATACTATGTGGTAGTGCTATTTTCTGTGTTGGCATACTTGTATACTATGTGGGTAGTGCAATATTCTGTGTTGGCGTACTTGTATACTATGTGGTAGTGCTTTATACTATGTGGGTAGTGCTATATACTGTGTTGGCATAGTATACAATGTGGGTATGCTATATACTGTTTTGGCATTGATGTATACTATGCGTGTATTGGTATATACTGTGTTGGCATAGTTGTATACTATGTGGGTAGTGCTATATTCTGTGTTGGCATACTTGTATACTATGTGGGTAGTGCTATATTCTGTGTTGGCATACTTGTATACTATGTGGGTAGTGCAATATACTGTTTTGGTGTACTTGTATACTATGTGGGTAGTGCTTTATACTATGTGGGTAGTGCTATATTCTGTGTTGGCATACTTGTATACTATGTGGGTATTGCAATATTCTGTTTTTTGCCTTTTCCAATTGTTATATCTGCGTTCTGCTATGTAATGCTGTGATTGTGAGAATTTTTTTTTTTTTTTTTTTAGATTCCTTGCAAGTGGAGAATCGCTCTCCTCACTCCATTTCCAATTTAGATTGGGAATCTCTACCATATCGGGCATAATAAAGCACACCTGCCGTGCACTGTGGGACTGTTTGGTCTCTGAATTTATGCCTGAACCTACTACACAGCGGTGGATGGAAATAGCAGATAAGTTCCAACAGATCTGACAATTTCCGAATTGTCTTGGAGCGATTGATGGGAAACATGTCAGAATTTTGAAGCCAGCGGGAACAGGATCAGAATATTTTAACTATAAAAAATATTTCTCAGTTGTCCTGATGGCCATCGCTGATGCCGAATATAGGTTCATTGCAGTGGACATAGGGGCATACGGACGATCTAACGATTCCCAAGTCTTCAAACTTTCAGCGATGGGACGTCGACTGTATGGGAACACATTCCATTTCCCAGCTCCTAGGCCGCTGCCTCAAACCACAGGACCACCTATGCCATATGTGTGTGTGTTGGTGATAAGGCATTCCAGCTCTCAGAACATCTATTAAAACTGTATGCCAGCAGAGGACTGACCCATACCAAACGGATTTTCAATTACAGGCTCACAAGAGCTAGAAGAATGGTGGAGTGCACGTTTGGAATCCTGACTGCAAAGTGGCGTGTACTATTGACAGCCATAAATTTGAAGACTGACACTGTCGACGAAGTCATAAAAGCCTGTGTGGTACTGCATAATGTTGTGATCTGCAAAGAACAGTTGACCATTGAGGACCACTTGCAAGAAACAACATTACACGATTATCACAATAATACCAATAGAAGTTCTGTTGCTGTTTCCAGGATGAGGGACAGATTTGCCGAGTACTTTATTTCACTCGAAGGACAAGTAGACTGGCAGGATGACCGTGTGTGATAAATTGTTATGTTTGTGTTTGTCCCACTCCCTATATATATGTAATGTTTCTGTCTTTAACATTGCTACTGTTCTTAATCTTTATTACACATGTAACCTTACATAAGCTGTAACATTATAAAGAAATGACAGACAAAAATTGAATCAACCAATTCAACATTTATTTAACCAATTTTGTTAACCAGTTTGTAAAAGTTTACTTTCAAAATATCTTTGATAAATGTATGTTTTGCATTAAATGACTCATAGTCTTTTTTAAAAAAAAATATAAAGAACGTTACAACGCAGTGTAGTGTGGGGCGGACATACTATTGGAGGGGCTGCGGGACACTTCGACCGTGGGAGTGTGTAGAGAGGACTGGGATGCTGGTGGGGAAGGAACAGTAAGAGGTGAAGGGGTGGAAAGGATTAAAGAATGGGAGGACAAGTTTGAGGCAGAATCGGTGATGGGTGGTGGAGTGGAGGGTGGGGCAGGACTGGAGAAGCAGGTGATATGGTAGGGAATTGGTAGGGGGAAGGAGATTGGTAAGAGGAGGGAGTGTGGTACGGGGTAAGTGGTTGGTACGGGGTAGGTGGCTGGTACTGGGGAGGTTGTTGGTACTGAATAGGTGACAGGAGTTGTTGAGGGGACTGTAGTTGGTGAGGTGGCTGAAGTTGGGGAGGTGGCTGAAGTTGGGAAGGTGGCGAATTTGTGAGGTGGCTGTATTTGGGAAGTGGCTGGTACTGGGGAGGTTGGTGATAGTGGGGAGGTTGCTGGAACTGTGGAGGTGGCTGATAATGAATAGGAGGGGAGGAGGCACGCGGCTGGAGGGTGGGAGGGGAGGAACAACTGGGGTGGATGGAGGAGGTGGGAGACAACCTGCACTAGAGCAGCGTGGCAGTGTGCATCACATACATCTGCTGGTCAGCAGATAGCGGATCTATGCGCTCCGCAACCGACCTAAAAGCTGTGATTTGGTGATGCTCTTGCTTCCGAATGCATGCTTTGCAGAAGTGTCTTACTCCGAAACTGCGGAGGTTATCTGATGAATGCATGCGGTAACTTGTTCAGATAAAACTTTAAGGTGAGTTTCCACGGTCAGGAAACGCTGCGTGTTTGGGGCTGTGCGCTGGCGCAGCGCCAAACACGCAGCGTCCAGATGTTACAGCATAGTGGAGGGGATTTCAAGAAATCCCGTCTCCACTATGCGTAACAATACGCAGGTGGCAACCTGCGTAAACGGACATGCGGCGCGTCTTTTTAGACCGCAGCATGTCCGCGTATTGCGGCGACGGTGCGTCGCCGCAACATAATTAACACAGGGCTATGTAGCCCTGCGCTCTTTCCGAGGTGTTCCGGAGGTGTCCTGAACACCTCCGAAAGAGCGGCGTCAGAAAGGGGGCGGGCTTAGACGGAGCGGAATTTCCGCTCCGTCAAAGCGCTATGGTTCCGGACCGTGAACCATAGCCTAAGGCAGTTTTGAAAAGATGCATTCAAATGCAAGAACTCGGGCGCATAGCTCCTTTCCTGACCCCTCTGCCGTTGCCGCCCAGTAGCCGCAGATGTACTAGAGGTGGCAGGGGCAGAAGGGTGGGGTAAAGGAAAATCTATCTGTTGACCAGCAGCCTCATGCAATGCACTCGGCCACGCTGCTGCAGCGCTGGTGGAGGGGAAAGAGGGCTCATGTGTGGATGCAGATGGGTCGGGGCGGTCAAAGTGTCCCTCGGTGCCGGTCTCCTCAGGGATCGCCTCAGAAGGGCCCAACTCTGCGGGCGCCCGAGTGCTGCTCACCGTGCTGTTGAATAAAGAGAAAACATACAATTAATATACTGTATTTCAATGGCCCTGGCTGTGAAAAAAAAGGTGTTAGACATGTAAACATTTTTTTTTGAATATTTACCTTCTGGTGACCATAGTTTCACGCAGGAACGCCAGAGCTCTTGCGCATTTGTATTTGCTCTGGCGTCCTGAAGAACCACTCGGGGCCCGCATCTCTTTGTTGAACTCCTTCTTGAAGCGATCCCTGATAGACCGCCACCGCTTCACAATTCTCTCCCCTGAAACGAGATAGCACAAATTGGTTAGTATACTACATACGTGTTTTCAAAACTACAGTCCTCATGTCCCCCACGGGTCATGTTTTCAGGATTTCCATAGTGTTGTACCAAAGGAAATCCTGAAAACATGAACCCTTGGGGTTCACGAGGACTGGAGTTGTGGAAACACTGCTTTAAACCCAGCAGCCCTACTGAACTGTATATACTTACGCATTTTAGACTGTGACCAAGCTTCAAGGTCCTCCCAGTAGCCAACAAGTTGGGAACAAACTTCATCCCAGAGCCGACGTGTCACTATCTGATCTGAATGGCGGCGGTCCCCCATGTTCCACAGCGGCTCCCGCTCTCTGATCAGATCTATTAATAGGTCAATATCTATCCCCTCCTCACCGTCTGAGTCGGGAGCACGCTGTGAAGCCTAAAATAAAATGAGAACAAAAAAATACTTTAATTATAAAATAAAAAAAGGTCATTTATTAAAAAATAAATAAATAAAATTATAATACTTACAGGTTGAAGACCGCCGCGTTCTTCACGTCGACTCTGGGAGGCACTGCGAGGACCTCTTGAAGCCACAGGTGCGGAAGACTGAAAAAAAAAAAATAAATTATGTTGTTTTTCGGTTGTGTCCTTTTTTTTTTTTTGATGTGTTGTGTAGTGTGATGTTGTGTTGTACTGATGGATGCAGGAAACTTACGAATTGCGAGCCCACTCCGGGTATCTGTCCACCCCGTCCTTCTTCTGGGAGCTCCTCTGGTTCAGATTCCTGTAAAAAAACACAATACTGCATTGTCAAAAAAAAAAAAAAAATTATCCAAGAGTTGGATTTTTAAAAAAAAAAAAAAAAAAAAAATAATCAAAGAAAATTGGTTGAGGAATTTTAATTTGTAACAAATACCGCTAAACGCTGCCGATAAGTGGGAGGGCTCCCAGAAGAACTACTGTCCTGCTGCCGGCCGTATTCCATCGCTACCTGAGATGGTCGTCTGTTGTGCAGTAAAGAGGAAAAAAAAAATCAATGAATACATGGCCACAATCATGGCCCGTGCTGAAAGTCAAAAGTTCTGTTTACGGTTATTTGGTGTGTGATATTTACCGTCTGCTAGATGCGGCCCGTTCACCATGCTCTCCAGCGTCATCTGGTTGTGGTGGTGGTGGTGGTGTGCTTGCCTGCGGCCTCCAATGCTGTCCTCTGCAGTGTAACAAAAAGAAAAAAAAAATGCAAACAAAAAGTATAAAATCATGGACCGTGCTGAAAGACAAAAGTTCTGTTTGCGGTTATTTGGTGTGTGATATTTACCGTCTGCTAGATGCGGCCCGGTCACCATGCTCTCCTGCGTCATCAGGTTGTGGTGGTGGTGGTGGTGTGCTTGCCTGCGGCCTCCAATGCTGTCCTCTGCAGTGTAACAAAAAGAAAAAAAAAATGCAAACAAAAAGTATAAAATCATGGACCGTGCTGAAAGACAAAAGTTCTGCTTGCGGTTATTTGGTGTGTGATATTTACCGTCTGCTAGATGCGGCCCGTTCACCATGCTCTCCAGCGTCATCTGGTTGTGGTGGTGGTGGTGGTGTGCTTGCCTGCGGCCTCCAATGCTGTCCTCTGCAGTGTAACAAAAAGAAAAAAAAATTAAAAAAAAAAGTATAAAATCATGGACCGTGCTGAAAGACAAAAGTTCTGCTTGCGGTTATTTGGTGTGTGATATTTACCGTCTGCTAGATGCGGCCCGTTCACCATGCTCTCCAGCGTCATCTGGTTGTGGTGGTGGTGGTGGTGTGCTTGCCTGCGGCCTCCAATGCTGTCCTCTGCAGTGTAACAAAAAGAAAAAAAAATGCAAAAAAAAAGTATAAAATCATGGACCGTGCTGAAAGACAAAAGTTCTGCTTGCGGTTATTTGGTGTGTGATATTTACCGTCTGCTAGATGCGGCCCGTTCACCATGCTCTCCAGCGTCATCTGGTTGTGGTGGTGGTGGTGGTGTGCTTGACCGCGGCCTCCGATGCTGTCCTCTGCAGTGTAACAAAAAGAAAAAAAAGATGCAAAAAAAAAAAAGGATAAAACCATGGCCCGTGCTGAAAGACCAAAGTTCTGTTTGCGGTTATTTGGTGTGTGATATTTACCGTCTGCTAGATGCGGCCCGGTCACGATGCTGTCCTCCAGCTCGAACATGTAGTGGTGGTGCAGTCGCAGCCTGCTGCCTCCGATGATGTCCTCTGCTGTGGAAAAAATACAATTCCAATTAATACATGGACACAATCATCATATACATGATACATCGAGCAAATCAAATATTTTTCATGAAATCAGGATTAATTACGATATTTTCACAGTATAGCACTACCCTCATAGTATACAGCAATACCAACATAATAGAGAAAAGCGGCAATACTGTATATCAATAACCATAATATAGAACTATGCCAACACAGTATATAGCAATACACAACTAGTATACATCGATGCCAAAAGTATATAGCACTAGCCACATTGTATACTACTATGCCAACATAGTATATAGTAATACACGACTTGTATACATCGATGCCAACAGTATATAGCACTACCCACATTGTACACTACTATGCCAACACAGTATATATCAATACACGCATAGTATACAAGTACAACAAAACAGAATATAGCTAAAACCACATTGTATTAACCACTACACATAGTATACAAGTACGCCAAAACAGATTATAGCTATAACCACATTGTAGTAAGCACTACACATAGTATACAAGTACGCCAAAACAGATTATAGCTATTAACCACATTGTAGTAAGCACTACACATAGTATACAAGTATGCCAAAACAGATTATAGTTTATAACCACATTGTAGTAAGCACTACACATAGTATACAAGTAGGCCAAAACAGATTATAGTTATAACCACATTGTAGTAAGCACTACACATAGTATACAAGTACGCCAAAACAGATTATAGCTATAACCACATTGTATTAACAGTACACATAGTATACAAGTACGCCAAAACAGATTATAGCTATAACCACATTGTAGTAAGCACTACACATAGTATACAAGTACGCCAAAAAAGATTATAGCTATAACCACATTGTAGTAAGCACTACACATAGTATACAAGTAGGCCAAAACAGATTATAGTTATAACCACATTGTAGTAAGCACTACACATAGTATACAAGTACGCCAAAACAGATTATAGCTATAACCACATTGTAGTAAGCACTACACATAGTATACAAGTACGCCAAAAAAAGATTATAGCTATAACCACATTGTAAGATACACAGTATACAGTACAAAGATTAAGCTATAACACAGTAGTAACTACAATATAACAAGTACGCAAAACGATTATAGCTATAACCACATTGTAGTAAGCACTACACATAGTATACAAGTACGCCAAAACAGATTATAGCTATAACCACATTGTAGTAAGCACTACACATAGTATACAAGTACGCCAAAACAGATTATAGCTATAACCACATTGTAGTAAGCACTACACATAGTATACAAGTACGCCAAAAACAGATTATAGCTATAACCACATTGTAGTAAGCACTACACATAGTATACAAGTACGCCAAAACAGATTATAGCTATAACCACATTGTAGTAAGCACTACACATAGTATACAAGTACGCCAAAACAGATTATAGCTATAACACATTGTAGTAAGCACTACACATAGTATACAAGTACGCCAAAACAGATTATAGCTATAACCACATTGTAGTAAGCACTACACATAGTATACAAGTATGCCAAAACAGATTATAGTATAACCACATTGTAGTAAGCACTACACATAGTATACAAGTACGCCAAAACAGATTATAGTTATAACCAATTGTAGTAAGCACTACACATAGTATACAAGTACGCCAAAACAGATTATAGCTATAACCACATTGTAGTAAGCACTACACATAGTATACAAGTAGGCCAAAACAGATTATAGCTATAACCACATTGTAGTAAGCACTACACATAGTATACAAGTACGCAAAAACAGATTATAGCTATAACCACATTGTAGTAAGCACTACACATAGTATACAAGTACACCAAAACAGATTATAGCTATAACCACATTGTAGTAAGCACTACACATAGTATACAAGTAACCAAAACAGATTATAGCTATAACCACATTGTAGTAAGCACTACACATAGTATACAAGTAGCCAAAACAGATTATAGCTATAACCACATTGTAGTAAGCACTACACATAGTATACAAGTAGCCAAAACAGATTATAGCTATAACCACATTGTAGTAAGCACTACACATAGTATACAAGTACGGCCAAAACAGATTATAGCTATAACCACATTGTAGTAAGCACTACACATAGTATACAAGTACGCCAAAACAGATTATAGCTATAACCACATTGTAGTAAGCACTACACATAGTATACAAGTAGCCAAAACAGATTATAGCTATAACCACATTGTAGTAAGCACTACACATAGTATACAAGTAGCCAAAAAC
Organism: Oophaga sylvatica; assembly: GCA_033576555.1. Classification (NCBI taxonomy): domain Eukaryota; kingdom Metazoa; phylum Chordata; class Amphibia; order Anura; family Dendrobatidae; genus Oophaga; species Oophaga sylvatica. The sequence goes on along the minus strand of JARQOD010000004.1, from coordinate 60,040,908 downwards.
AGATTATAGCTATAACCACATTGTAGTAAGCACTACACATAGTATACAAGTATGCCAAAACAGATTATAGCTATAACCACATTGTAGTAAGCACTACACATAGTATACAAGTATGCCAAAACAGATTATAGCTATAACCACATTGTAGTAAGCACTACACATAGTATACAAGTACGCAAAAACAGATTATAGCTATAACCACATTGTAGTAAGCACTACACATAGTATACAAGTAGCCAAAACAGATTATAGTTATAACCACATTGTAGTAAGCACTACACATAGTATACAAGTACGCAAAACAGATTATAGTTATAACCACAATGTTAGTAAGCACTACACATAGTATACAAGTACGCCAAAACAGATTATAGCTATAACCACATTGTAGTAAGCACTACACATAGTATACAGTACGCAAAAACAGATTATAGCTATAACCACATTGTAGTAAGCACTACACATAGTATACAAGTACGCCAAAACAGATTATAGCTATAACCACATTGTAGTAAGCACTACACATAGTATACAAGTAGCCAAAACAGATTATAGCTATAACCACATTGTAGTAAGCACTACACATAGTATACAAGTACGCCAAAACAGATTATAGCTATAACCACATTGTAGTAAGCACTACACATAGTATACAAGTAGCCAAAACAGATTATAGTTATAACCACATTGTAGTAAGCACTACACATAGTATACAAGTATGCCAAAACAGATTATAGTTATAACCGAACTAATTGTAGATAGACTATCCACATTAGTAAGCTAACATAGTTACGCCAAAACAGATTATAGTTATAACCACAATTGTAGTAAGCACTACACATAGTATACAAGTAGGCCAAAACAGATTATAGTTATAACCACATTGTAGTAAGCACTACACATAGTATACAGTACGCAAAACAGATTATAGCTATAACCACATTGTAGTAAGCACTACACATAGTATACAAGTACGCCAAAACAGATTATAGCTATAACCACATTGTAGTAAGCACTACACATAGTATACAAGTAGGCCAAAACAGATTATAGCTATAACCACATTGTAGTAAGCACTACACATAGTATACAAGTACGCCAAAACAGATTATAGCTATAACCACATTGTAGTAAGCAATACACATAGTATACAAGTACGCCAAAACAGATTATAGCTATAACCACATTGTAGTAAGCACTACACATAGTATACAAGTACGCCAAAACAGATTATAGCTATAACCACATTGTAGTAAGCAATACACATAGTATACAAGTAGGCCAAAACAGATTATAGCTATAACCACATTGTAGTAAGCAATACACATAGTATACAAGTACGCCAAAACAGATTATAGCTATAATCACATTGTAGTAAGCACTACACATAGTATACAAGTACACCAAAACAGATTATAGCTATAACCACATTGTAGTAAGCACTACACATAGTATACAAGTACGCCAAAACAGATTATAGCTATAACCACATTGTAGTAAGCACTACACATAGTATACAAGTACACCAAAACAGATTATAGCTATAACCACATTGTAGTAAGCACTACACATAGTATACAAGTACGCCAAAACAGATTATAGCTATAACCACATTGTAGTAAGCACTACACATAGTATACAAGTATGCCAAAACAGATTATAGTTATAACCACATTGTAGTAAGCACTACACATAGTATACAAGTATGCCAAAACAGATTATAGTTATAACCACATTGTAGTAAGCACTACACATAGTATAAAATTTGGCCAGAAAAAAATAAATAAACAACCACATTGTATTAAACAGTACACATAGTATACAAGTATGCCAAAACAGATTATAGCTATAACCACATTGTAGTAAGCACTACACATAGTATACAACTATACAAAAGTATCCCACAGTGGCATACAGATAGTGCCACAAATAAGGGGCAAAAGCCCCTGTACCAGAAGCAACAGAGTGCACCCGCTCATAAGCAACATGTACATCAGGAGGAAGCAAAGCAAATGGGTGACAAAAGATGATTATAATAGAGTTATTTTTATTAGAAAAAGTACAAATGTATATAAAACACACAGTGTCATACAAGAAGTTATGATAATAATGACTCAAAGCAAAAGAAAACCAGAGGTGCCACAGGACAATATCCCCTCACAGAAAGTCCCCATATAGAATGTTGTAAATAACAGAAAAACCCCCACACCAATGTAATATGGGGGCATAATATAGTGGGTAAGTGTCCAGAAGGAAAGCGCCTTGCCAGTGCAAGAAATGCCACAGATATAAGGGTTCACAATCGGACCCAGTAGTAAACCGGGCACTTACCAGGATAATGGACTCTGGAGGGGAAGAAGGCGTCCTGGGCAGGCAGTGTGGACCCCCGACGCGCGTTTCGTGTGCAACAAGGCACACTTCCTCAAGGGGAATGTGTTTAGTCGTCCATAGAAGGACCTTTAAAAAGGCATGTGATCGTGTCACATGATCGCAAGTGACCAATGAGAGTGCGCATATCGGCGCATGCGCACGGCAGGCCGCAGGTCCTTCAAGCATGTGAAGGAAGCGTCAAGGTGTCAGCGAATCAGCGCTAGGTGGCGCCGATGCACAGAACACCTGAAGAGACGCTCCCCACATGCCAGGAGCCGCGATCGGCCAGAGCGCATGCGCACTTGCACACAACAATATATGGATCATAATGCCAGAGTGTAAGTGTAATATGACATCTATTATGATAATGACATGCCCACATCCGCAACATCACATAAATATGCATATAGAGACATCAAAAATCACAGAGTATAATAATAAATATTTCAAAGTAGGTTAAGTCATAGATGTTGTTCCAAATCAGCAGTTCGTCATGAGGTGATCCGGCCCTTCCGGCTTTTTGGCCGGAGACAAAAAACGTTACAGTTGGCGTCTTTTCTAGACGCCGGAAATAAACCAGAAACCGCATCCGGCAGAAAACGGACTAAACGCACGTACATGCGGCGCGATCCGGCGCTATATTTAGTCAATGTTAAAAACACCGGATCCGGCATGTCCGTTCGCCGCATCCGGTGTTTAAAAAAAAGGCCGGACCGCGCCTGATTCAAAAAACCTGATGTGTGAAAGTAGCCTTAACTGGGCATGCATTGTGCTTAGATATTTAGGCATATATACCTTATTGATTTTTCTGCAGCTCCCCTCGTTGTTTTTCTTGCCTTTTCATCTCTCTCCTCCAGTTGGATGAGCCATCCATCTTACTTAATATTGGTTATATGGGCAATTTGTCTCATAAAACTATTATTCTCATAAACAATTTTTTCTGTGCCCACTAATCTCATTGTAGGTATGGTTTGGCTCGTGTCTGGATATATGTGGGGTCCTATATACTGTGATTTGCAATGCATTTGATGTAATTTCTGCTGCCACCTGTGTTATGTGTCCTTTATGACTTTTATGTACAGATACACATTGTTATTGAATAAAAGATTTTGTATTTTCAGTAACCTATATGCTCCTTTTTTCTCCTGGTTTATATGCTTGTTCGGAGCAGGTATTTGCTCTTTGCTTTTCTCATGCTGACTATCATGGGTGTGTAATCACTAGGGTTGAGCATTCCGATACTGCAAATATCGGGTATCGGCCGATATTGGCTGTATCGGAATTCCGATTCCGAGTTCCGATATTTTCGTCTTATCGGATACCGGAATCGGGAATGTCACTGTCACTGTCAGTGTCCGTCGGTCGGGTCTGTCAGGAGTCAGCGGCACTTACCTGTCAGAAGATCTCCGGCGGTCACGTCCTGGACTGCTTGATGGCCGCAATCTTCTTTCCCCGGCGGTCACATGCAGTTTCTCGCGATAACTGCAGTGACTGCTGGGTAATCCCGGCCGTAAAGCAGTCAGTCCGATGACGTCACCGCCGGGGAAGCAGGTAATCAGCTGTGCTGCGCCGGGATGTCAGGCTCTGCCTGTCATTGCGATGTAGCAGAGTTGGATCGTCGTGGGACTGTCGTTATGGACTGCGTCGGACAGGTGGTATACTGTTGGTTTTTTTTTTTTCTTTTTTTACAGGAGATCGATGGCGTCGCAGGAATGAGAGTACAATAAAATTAATGAAAACTGTGTTGTCTCTTTTATTTCATTAAAATACTTTTTTCTTGCTTTGTCTTTTTTTTATGCATTTAATAACTTTGGGATTAATAATGGATCGGTGTCTTATTGACACCTCTCCATTATTAACCGGGCTTATTGTCACCGTGCAATCAACGGTGACATTAACCCCTTATTACCCCGCTTGCCACCGCTACAGGGCAAGTGGGAAGAGCCAGGTAAAGTGCCACAATTGGCACATCTTTTGATGCGCCAAATGTGGGGCTGCTGTAGCCTGGTATTATCAGGCTGTTGAGGGCCAAAATCCATGGGCCTTGACAGTCTTTTAATACCAGGCCGCAGCAGTCTGCATTTTACTTGGCTGGTTAACAAAAATAGGGGGGATCCCCACGCCGTTTTTTTTTCGAGGGGATCCCCTATTTTTGTTAACCAGCCAAGCTAAGCAGACTGCTGTGGCCTGGTATTATCAGGCTTGCAAGGTCCATGGATATTGGATCCTTACCAGCCTGAAAAACCAGGCCTCAGCGGTCTGCTTCATCTGGCTGGTTAACAAAAATAGGGGGGACCCCATGCCAATTTTTTTCGAGGGGATCTCCTATTTTTGTTAATCAGCCAAGATATGCAGACTGCTGTGGCCTGGTATTATCAGGCTGGCAAGGTCCATGGATCTTGGCTCCTTAACAGCCTGAAAATCCAGGCCTCAGCGGTCTGCTTCATCTGGCTGGTTAACAAAAATAGGGGGGACCCCACGCCAATTTTTTTCGAGGGGATCCCCTATTTTTGTTAATCAGCCAAGATATGCAGACTGCTGTGGCCTGGTATTATCAGGCTGGCAAGGTCCATGGATCTTGGCTCCTTAACAGCCTGAAAATCCAGGCCTCAGCGGTCTGCTTCATCTGGCTGGTTAACAAAAATAGGGGGGACCCCACGCCAATTTTTTTCGAGGGGATCCCCTATTTTTGTTAATCAGCCAAGATATGCAGACTGCTGTGGCCTAGTATTATCAGGCTGGCAAGGTCCATGGATCTTGGCTCCTTAACAGCCTGAAAATCCAGGCCTCAGCGGTCTGCTTCATCTGGCTGGTTAACAAAAATAGGGGGGACCCCACGCCATTTTTTTTTCGAAGGGAACCCCTATTTTTGTTAATCAGTTCCCTCTGACGTCACTGATTGTGTCCCTGGCTGACCTGAAGTGAAAGTGGAAAGCAATCAATTAAGCTTTCCACTTAAGGGCCCGTCTCACATAGCGATATCGCTACCGAGATCGCTGCTGAGTCACTAGTTTTGTGACGCAGCAGCGAGCTCACCAGCGATATCGCTGTGTGTGACATTCAGCGACGATCAGCCCCCCTGCCGGGTATCGCTGATCGTCCCTGAAATGTCAGGACCTTTTTTTGATCGCTGGTTTCCCGCTGACAGGCACGCATCGCTGCGTGTGACAGGCGGGAGACCAGCGATCCGCTGGTAACCAAGGTACACAGCGGGTTTCCAGGCGCGGGGCTGTGCCTAGAAACCCGCTGTGTACCTTGGATACCAGCGCCCTGATGCAGGGAGCTGGTATCCAAGGTACACAGCGGGTTTCCAAGCGCTGCGCGGTGCCTGGAAACCCGCTGTGTACCTTGGTTACCAGCGGATCGCTGGTCTCCCACCTGTCACACGCAGCGATGCGTGCCTGTCAGAGGGAAACCAGCGATCAAAAAAAGGTCCTGACATTTCTGCGACGATCAGCGATACCCGGCAGGGGGGCTGATCGTCGCTGAATGTCACACACAGCGATATCGCTGGTGAGCTCGCTGCTGCGTCACAAAACTTGTGACTCAGCAGCGATCTCGGTAGCGATATCGCTATGTGAGACGGGCCCTTAAGCGATGTTACCCGCAGTGTCGCTGTCCCAGATCGCTGCCTGAGCTGCCTGTTTGGCAGCTCAGCAGCGATCATGTAGCGATACACCAGCGATCCTGACAAGTGCATATCGTTGTCGGGATCGCTGGTGTATCGTTATGTGACACCCAGCCTTTACTCTCCTGTCAGGCAGGAGAGGAACTCATTCATTTGGGGTTTACTGTGAGGCTGCAGCATTAGCTGCGGTCCCTGCAGTAAACATTAACCCTTTCTGAAGGATTACACCGTGGGACCTGACTGTGCATGGGATAGGTAAGAATAATTTTGCTTTTTATTTTATTTTTATTACAGGAAATGGTTTTTGCAGTAAAATAAAATATGGTCAAAAACATGTGTCTTTATTTCATTAAAATGATTTTTAATTAAAGTGTGTGTGTTTTATTTTTATTTCATGCAATAGGATTAATAATTGATAGTTGTCTAATTGACAGCTCTCAATTATTAACCTGGCTTAAGGTCACCTTTCAATAGCAAGGTGGCTTTAACCCCATATTAACCCATTCGCCACCGCTACAGGGCAATGGGAATAGACGGGCAAAGTGCCAGAAAGGGCGAATCTAATTATAGATTTGTCTTTCCTGGGGTGTCTGGGGGCAGATGTTAGTAGCCGGGGGGGGCAAAAATAATGGTCCCTCTCTGGGCTATTATTATCTGCCCCCACTCACTGGCTTTGTCTGTCTGGTTGCGAAAATAGGGCGGGAGCCCACGCATTTTTTTTCAGCAATTTTACACCTCATATATATATATATACATGTCATTGAATTTGTGACACATATATATATATATATATTTTATATTTGTAGTTCATACACTTCTACATAGTATAATAGCCGCTAATTCAATTGCCGGCTTTTGTGAAAATGCAGAACCCGACATGAAATGACACTTGGTGTACATAGGGTTAACCATGTCTTTTCATGTCCTTTGCTATCTAATTTGCACAAACAATTAAATCAGTCTATGTGTGCAAAATTTCACACCTGTAGGGGTTAATTAAAGGTGTAAATTCGTAGCAAAAAAGTCCGGTTTTTTTACAACGAATTTACACCTTTAATTAACCCCTACAGGTGTGAAATTTTGCACACATAGACTGATTTAATTGTTTGTGCAAATTAGATAGCAAAGGACATGAAAAGACATGGTTAACCCTATGTACACCAAGTGTCATTTCATGTCGGGTGACATGAAAAGACATGGTTAACCCTATGTACACCAAGTGTCATTTCATGTCGGGTGCTTCTGTCTTTTCACTGAAGCCGGCTTTACCCGGCAATTGAATCAGAGAGGATATTTTACTATGTAGAAGTGTATAAACTATACATATATGTATATATATATGTCACAATGACATGTATATATATATATTGTATTCTATGTGTGTATATTTAGTGTTTACAAGGAAAGAATGGGGTTTTTTTAGTTGCGATATTTTGTTCCCATAGACTTACATGGGACTTCCGGTATCGGTATCGGGTATCGCCGATATTTTAGTGATATCGGCGATACCATTCCGATTCCGATACTTTAGGATATCGGAAAGTATCGCTCAACTCTAGTAATCACCCTCTGGTCGAATATGCAACTAGGTTGTGTGTTAGCAAATACTGCTTGGTGATGACCGACCACTTTACTAAGTTCGCGGTGGTGACCCAGACTCTGGATCAGACGGAGGAATCAGCAGCCAGAGCCGGGACTTAATTTGTGTATATGTGTGCCTGAAGGGAATTCATTCAGACCAAGGGTCCTAGTTCCACAGAATGGTAATGGAAGAGTTGCATTGCCTCTACGTTATTGTTAAATCACGGACCACACTATACCACCCGCAGGGAAATGGAGCCTGTGAAAGCTTCAACAGGACCTTGTTGCAAATGTTGCGAACATGGGAAGAAGACAAAAAGATGAGGTGGGCCGAAATCATTTCCGAGTTGTTGTGGGTGTACAATAATAGAGTTCACACAACTACGGGATACACACCATACATGTTGCTGTTTGGTCAGAGTTGTCTAAAAATTGCAGAGTTGGAGGTGGATCTAGAGGACAATTATCCGGGAAGCAGCCTGAATACATGGGTCGAAAAACACATACACCAACTCTAGACGATAAGATGGCTAGTAGAGCAGAAGCTTCAAGAAGCAAAATATCTGGACAGGTCCGCACTGCAAGAAAAGCCCCTCCAGCTGGGGTACCATGTGCTCATACAGGGCAAAAGGCCCAAGAACAAACTGGACTACCTCTAGGAGGCAGTGCCCTACCGAGTCATGAAGAAAGTTCACCCTGACAACCCAGACTATGAGGTCCGGCCGGAGGGAGATGAAGAGACTCCGACCCAAATGTTGCATCAAAATATGCTCAGTCCATGCTCCTCTGGAAGGGACCGTAAGAATGAGGTCCCTGGAAGAACCATTGTATGCCACCCAGGAAATGCATGTCTTCGACGGTTTATTGCACCTGTTGGGCCACAGGAGATGGCAATACCACCAAAATGGGGTTGATAGATAGGGCAGAAGACAACTTGCTCAACAAGGTGGCTGAAACTCCGGAGGTTTAAGAGAAACGCAAGAGGAACGACGAAGAACCTAACACGCCAACTCTGGCATACCCCCTATCCGATACACACAGGATGAATTCGTTTGGGAACAAATTGAACAGACATCTTGTGAATGTGCTGAACTTCTGGCAGAAACAGGGCTACCCCTAAGAAGGGGCGATCATCCAGACGTTCTCATCATTCGAATACTGGTAAGTTAAAAGAGGAGAGGAATGAGGAATGTAGGAGAGTGTACAATAAAAAATTAGATTTTTGCAGCATTAGTGAGGAAATACTCTGAATGAATGAACTGGATGAAACCAGGCGGAATGAACTGGCACCAGAAGAGTTGCAGGGGTAGACAGTTCTTGTGTCAGGTGCCTTGCATGACATAGTTCCTGAATATAAAAGCCCTGTGCGCAAAACAAGAGCACATTTAGCGCCAGTAAAGAGAGAGGTGCAGACATGCACAGAAGAAGAGCTGTGGCCAGAGTGACAGGCCACATCACATATCATGTGCCAGCAAAGTGCTGACTGCTTGCAGACAGGATCCAGATGACACCCGATAAGATCCAGAGCCCCGGCTACACCGGTCAAGAGCAAAGGTCCCAATCTATGCCAGTCAAGACTCGGAATTCAGACTGTGCCAGTCCAGGCCTGAATCCCAGACCTGTGCCGGTCAAGATACCGATACCTAACTACACAAGTCAAGATCAGGAGCCTAGCCCTCTCTTTTCCCCAGATCCCGGAGACAACCGTCTTCGGTCAAGCACCGAAGATCCATGAGAAACTTCGATCGAGGGTGGTTGGCTGCAGTGGTAAACGGGAGGCACGAGTGACCCGGACCGTTAATTCCAATACTGACGTACGGTACAAGGGTCAGTCAGGGGTGGTGCAACAAGTGGAGTGAGGACCGTCCAGAGTGCAAGAGGCACAGAGCATTGATAGACTTTGTCAAAAGGACTAGCGGCCTAGCAGGAAGAATCGGAGACCCCCACAAGGGCCTACTATATAAAGGAGATCTTGCATAGAGCCCCAGACCAAGGAAGATTGACAGTCATCTTGTGTTTCTTCCACTTTCTAAATGTGCGAACAATTGTTGTCTTCTCTCCAAGCTGCTTGCCTATTATCCTGTAGCCCATTCCAGCCTTGTGCAGATCTACAATTTTGTCCCTGTTGTCCTTAGACAGCTCTTAATATAGGTAATGAGTGCAGATTAGAAGGGCTTTCTAAAGAAAAACTAACATGTCTGTGTGACCTGTAAAAAATCATACAATGTGCTTTTCTGTTTTTTATTTGAGAAAACTTGCAAAATCGTCAGTGTATAGAATACTTATTTTCCCCACTGTATATGTAGTGAAATCTCTCTGCAAGAGTTATAGTGCACTGATAACAACTGTGATATTATTGTATATTGAGTATTGTACTATGTAATTACCCTGTTACCCCTGAATTACTCTTTGTTCAAATCACCCCTTTCCTATATTTACATCCTGAAAATAAAAGATGCGATGGTTACTCCGCTTTGTCCTTGCCTGCATGTTGTATCCCAGTCATCTGCTTTACAGCTCTGGGCCAGCACTGGAAGTGATGTTGTGTAGCCCTGGTATTTAAGGTACACAATACCAGGAGGATGAGTGGAGAGGTAACGGTTAAGGGCTCTACATGACATCACATATACTTCGGACACACCCAGCAGGGGTGTAGAGGGGTGTGGTTTTTAGCACAAGAGAGTCTTGTAGTGTCTCCTGAGGTAAAGGGAGGGAGAAGGAGTGCCTGTCTGGAGCACCAAGATTCCTGTCGATTCAGAGAGACAGTACAGTAGTGGAGGCTAGTACAGGTGAGCCAGTTCACCTTAGCCTAGTCAGTGCTGAGATTGAGAGTTTGAGCAAGTCGAAAGGCACAGTGGAAGGAAATCAGAAGTGCTTTAGGATTGAAGTATCCTGCACATTGTCACCGGTCACTGGAGACCGAAGCATCACTATAGCTTCACGCATAGTGGTAGAAAAACCAGAGGCTTACTGGACCTTAGGTAACAGAAAGCAGCCCTTGAAGTGTCAGTACGTAACAGGGGTCAGGTGGAATAGGAACTTTGAGCTAGGCCAAGCATAGAAGAACCTAGTTTCATCACTGGAAGGCTCCACCACAAAACTGACCGGGCAGTACAGTTTTGAAATAGCTGAAGTTTCAGGAGTGAACTACGCTTTATGCTGGTTGGACTCATCATCATTGGAAAGTAAAGGAGGCCCTGCCTTGCTCAGCCGTTGCCTCAAAACTCATCCTCCATCAACCCCATCAGCCTCCCTGGGACCTGCCTTACCATCTTACAAGTAAAAGGTATGGAAAGACGCTGACGGTGTGAGACTGAGTTATTTAATTGCATGCCTGCACAACCCCACCATAACCATCGACCTGAGGGAAGAGTCCCACCTGTAGGGGACCCGACATCTAGCTGCCTCACCATCCCCTCAGAGATCTACAGCAGCGCTGGTACAAATTACCAGAGACTACAGGTGGCGTCACGAACTGTAAATATATCTATCCCCTGTAAATATTCCCCCAACATACGCCAGACCGCCAGGGCCACAGACCGAGCCACCGCTACCTGTGACATCCCCATAGACTTCCATGGGCTCGGCTCTGAGTACCCCATTGCCCTGGTAATCCACAATTGTGGTGGCGGGTCGACACAAAACTTTGGCGTCACGAACAGGATACGAAACTTGCAGCATTGCGAGCCCTGTGTGCCTGTGGAGTGTTTTGGTGAAAAAGACTGTTGCTATTGTTTGGCGCCAAATACCGCCATATTTGCCGCCAGATTCGCGCCCTAAGGCACTGGAGAAGAAGGTGGGCGTACCTGAAAGAGCGCGCAAAGTCTTGGACACGCCCCCGGCTCTGACTCAGCGGCAGGTCCTGCAACAGGAAGTGAACGCTCTGACATCAGAGCGCCTGCGACGAAGGTCCTGTTCCCACTGCTGTGCCTGTGAAGTAGCAGCATCTGAAACCGGTAGGCTCCGTTTAACCAAGGGGGCGCTAAGATGTCACAACAACCGGCTGACATAGCGGCCCCGGCCGGAGGCCCCAATCCCGCACCGCCTGGTATTGTAGCGCCAGATGGGGGTGCAGGTCCAGCACCCAGTCCGGTAGTCCCGATCATGCCACTAACGCTCCCATATATACCTGGGGCGAAATGGCTTCCTCAGTACAGCGGTGAGCCAGGCACATTAGCAGGCTTCAAGCGGAAGTTTTGCAGCATCCTAGAAATGTACTCCATGCCTGAGAGACAAAAAGCTGCTGTGCTAATAGGGCAGCTAACTGGCGCTGCTGAGAGGGAAGTGGAGACTTGGGATACCGTTGATCAGGAGTCGGTACCTGCGATCTTCCTTAAGCTGCATGCCATATTTGAAGACCGCACAGAAACGGATCTCCGGATGGCCTTCTATCACTGTTCACAACAGCCAGGTGACAGCATCCGGGACTACGCTTGCCGACTACAAGGAGCCCTGAGAGCTCTTAAGCAGATTAATAATTTAAATGCTATCGATGAGAATAAAATGCTGAAAGAACAATTTATCCAGGGATTGAGATCCCAAGAGGAACGCAGAACTGTAAACTGGTGGTCCTTAGATCATCCGGATGCTACCTTTGATGCCCTAAAAGACATGGCAATAAAAGGGCTGCGGCCCCTGGGCAAACCTGAGGTGGCAACCCAACATCATCAGGGTGAAGTCACTCTGGAACCGGCAGTAACCCCTGTTCCCCGTTAGTGGCCGAAACCAAAACGCAGGTGACACCTCCCAGTGAATTGGATTGTCTGCGCTCAGAGGTGCGCCAGCTGACTAAAAATCTGGCTGCTGTAATGAGTGCCCTGCAGCTGCGGAAAGAGGAGGAAGGGAAGATCTTGTTAGCTGACTGCCCAGAAGACGTCCCGTGGATGCACCGGAGAAGAAAGAAGACGTCGCCCCCCCGGAGGAGGACAACGCCACCCCCAGGAGTGACCTCTGATCAACACCCTCCTCGTCGAGAGATCATCTGTTATCGATGCAACCGGAAAGGTCATATGTCTCCACAGTGTCCTTTAAATGGGCAGAACCTGGGTCCAAGGGCCAACACCCAGGAGAATACCCGTCAGGCCCCTTAGACTGGAACCGCAGGTATGTGGGTGGGCGACCCTACCTGTCCATCATCTTAGATGGTATTGCAGTTCCGGCATTGTTAGACACTGGGTCCCAAGTGACCCTAATACCTGATGCCCTATATACTAAGTACTGGTCAATGGACAGTCTTAATCCCCCGAGCCCTGACTTTACCGTATATGCTTCTAATGGTCTTCCTGTAGAAGTACTCGGGACAAAATGTGTAGATGTAAAGGTGGGCAGAGAGGAGTTGAAAGACCAGGGGCTTCTGGTAGTAAGACTGCAAATGAGGAGAACGGTTTAAATATAATTTTGGGCACTAACATTATCGGTAATTGTTTGGGAGAAGTTGTGTTCTTGCTCCAACAGCTCGCTGAGATTGCCCGACCAAGGCAGAAAGGAGTAATCCAAAGAGAGATCCGAGCCCTGGTGTGTCAGCAGCAAGCGAAGCTTACAGACGGCGAAATTGGTAATGTACGGGTCACTGACTCGGATCCTATTGTGATACCCCAATGAGTGAAATGATTATCTGGTGCAGGGCAGCCATAGGTCTGAGAGGACAGAATTACCAAGCTGTAGTAGAACCCCACCATTCAGAACATAGACCTACACTTATGACTGCTAGGGGAGTAGTAGAAGTGGTGAATGGAAGAGTACCGGTACGGCTTCTCAATTGGGGAGATGATGAGGTAAACTTACCCGTTATGCAACCATTGCTAAACTACATGCTGTCGACAATAATTCTATTCTTCCGGCTGAGTCCTTAGACTCCTGTCAAATAGCGGAGGACAATGACCCAGCAACTCAGGTGGCGGAATGGTGTCAGCAACTCCATGTTGGGACGGACACCACTCCCGCTCACCAGAAGCAAGGGGTATTACGGGTGGTGCAAGAGTATGCCCAAGTGTTTTAGCAAGCACCCACTTGATTTTGGGGTAATTAAGGGAGTCCAACATCATATCCCTACAGGCAGTCATCCTCCCATCAAGGAGCGGTATAGGCCTATACCCCCAGCCCATTATCAGAAGGCTAAAGAAATGTTGCATGATATGAAGAAGGCCAGGGTGATAAGGGATAGTTGTAGCCCTGGGCAGCCCCTCTAGTTCTGGTTAAAAAGAAAGATGGTAGTATGAGAATGTGTGTGGATTACAGGCAGGTGAACCGCATAACACACAAGGATGCATACCCGTTACCACGCATAGAGGAATCATTAGCTGCTCTGAAAACGGCTAACTACTTTTCTACCCTTGATCTGATAGTGGTTACTGGCAAGTGGCTGTGGCTGAGGAGGATCGTGAGAAAACGGCTTTCACCACCCCAATGGGGCTCTGTGAGTTCGACAGAATGCCGTTTGGGCTCAGTAGTGCCCCAGGAACATTTCAGAGAGTGATGGAGAACTGCCTGGGACATCTCAATTTTGAAACCGTGCTGCTATACCTAGACGACGTCATCGTGTATTCCAAGACTTATGAGGATCATCTGAAGCACCTGGCAGAAGTATTCGAGTCCCTGTCCAGGTATGGGATGAAATTAAAACCCTCAAAATGCCATCTACTCAAACAGAAGGTACAATACTTGGGGCACATCGTCAGTTCGGAAGGAGTAGCGCCGGACCCAGAGAAAGTCACTGCCATCCAGAAGTGGCCGGAGCCGAAGAACCTTAAGGAAGTGCGACAGTTCCTGGGACTAACGGGTTACTACAGGAGATTCGTGAAAGATTACACGAAGAAGGCAGCTCCTTTACAGGACCTCCTAGTAGGACAATCCCTAAAGAGCAGAAACCCTCCCTTTAATTGGGGTAAGGAACAGGCTGAAGCATTCCAAAAGATGAAAGAGATCCTTACAGGTGATGAGATCTTAACCTATCCTGATTACAGCCAACCGTTCCTGTTGTACACCGACGCCAGTAATGAAGGGTTGGGAGCAGTTCTCAGTCAGAAGCAGAATGGCCAAGAAAAAGTCATCGCATATGCCAGCAGAAAACTCAGGCCAACTGAAAGGAATCCGGAAAATTATAGCAGCTTCAAGCTGGAGTTTCTGGCGCTGGTCTGGGCCATTACTGAAAGATTTAAGCATTATCTGGCCTCCAATCGGTTCACTGCGTTTACAGATAACAACCCCTTAACGCACCTGGAAACCGCCAAGCTGGGTGCCATGGAGCAGCGATGGATGGCTCGGTTGTCCAATTACCAGTTTACTATCAAGTACCGGGCAGGTCGAAAGAATGCTAATGCTGACGCATTGTCCCGAATGCCGCATGACTCTGATACGGAAGAAGAATCGGACGACCTGGAAGAAATTGAGCTACCTGCGTTCCATCGAAATGGGGGTAGTCCACGAGCATCGAGTCAACAGAAAGCAGTATGGTGCAACATTAAATCCTTTACTCCATCACAGCTGGAAAGAGACTCAGGACAGTGATCCAGTGGTCAGCCGCATCAAGGAGTTGTTAAGACAGGAAGGCTCCTCTTTGGAAAAGGATGCACCTATGTCAGCCAAGCTCCTGTGGAACGAGAAAAGCAGGTTGTTCCTATACCGTGAGAAGTTGTGCAGGAGATACGTCAACCCCCCGAACCCATGAGATGGGGGGCTGGCAAATCGTGGTCCCCAAGGAGACGTCCCCAAAGGTGTTGGAAGTTCCCCGATCAAGCAGGACACTTTGGTGGAGAAAGCTGGGGACCCTGTTGAGGCCCGGGTTTTATGGGTAGGGTGCGCAGCTCCTTGAGAGGTGGTGTCGGGAACTGTGGACCCCGTGGTCTAGAAGGAAGGGCTACGGTAGTCAGAAAGGGACCCCCGCAACCTTCCGGACGCTCGCCCCCCCGGGGTTGGGCCCCGGCCCCGTAAACTGTCGCCAAGTAGTTGGATACTCATCGCCCCGACATGGTGGCCATTACCCGATTTTGGTGGTTGTTCCCGTTAAAGGTCAGCCCCAGTGACGGCCGGAAAACCTTTAAAAGCAAGCTTCGCAACCGCATGGGTACCGGAGCAAGTATTAGTAAAGGCCTGCTTTCAAAGCGGGATTTATTCAAGGAATTCGTCACATGTACGGGTGCAAAAAAATTAAAAAAACGCTCCCCCTAAAACCCAAGGTCTTTGCAAAAAAAAGAACCTATGCCCTTGGGAATTGTTGAGTTTCCATCCCTTTGGGAAAGAAGAAATGATGCCGGGGCTTACTACTGTTTGGTTGTTTGTATAACCTTATACCCGTAAGTTCCATAAAACCACTCCCGCCCTTTTATGGAGCAAGGGCCCCGGGAAGACTACCCAAAGGATTTTGAACTTGGAGTGGTAGAACCGGGGAGACGACGCCATTGAAAAAAGGGGGCATCATCGGCAAGGGCAGACGCGAGTGCAAATCTGGAGAAGAAAGTCTCAACAAGGCACAGGAGAAAAAGGGAAAATATTTAAAACGAAAGCTCTGCCCAAACCTTTTTTGCCTGTAGAAGTGGTATTAAAAAGGGAAAAAGGGAAAAGCACAATTGGTAACCGTGGGAACAAGAACCCCCGTTGTCAAGATTTAAATTAAACAGAAAGTTTGATCATCAGTTTGGCGGAGGAAAAACAATAACCCCTGTGTCCGACTTTTTAAATTGTGTCCCGAACCTTTAAATTTTTTTGAAAAAAACCTGCTCAATCAAGAGGAAGGAAAGGAAGAGGTCTAAACACGGATCTGGGGATTTTTGGGATTGGGGCCCCCCTGGGAGAGCTGTTAGTTCGGTGTTTCGTTTTACGCCCAAGAGGAAGTTTACCTCCGTTGGTCCGTTTGGGCCCGTTTGGGCCGTTTAGGAGTTACCCTCCCGAACACCCAACCTTCGGAAACTCAAGAAAGGTATCAGAAGCGCGCCCCTTTCTATGGGGTCCCTGGTGAAGCTGATCACCCGCCAGCCCTCAGTACGCTTGCCAGTCATAGAAAGTTTAGGGAGTTTTTATAGTTTGCTTTCGCAGTGCAGACAGTCAAACTTTC
>JARQOD010000004.1:59976422-60024180 GCA_033576555.1 Oophaga sylvatica | reverse complement strand
TTTTGTCTCATCCTTTCGTAACCTATCTAAATTAAAGCGCTCCAGCGGAAGCAACGAAAAAATTTCCACGTATTCCCCTTTCCAAATTCTTTCTCTAACTTCTTGCTTTAAGTGTGCCCCTAAAGGCCCTTCAAAACAGACATAAACTTCCCCTCTGGCTGAATCATCCAGCCGCACAGTTTCATCCTTATTTTGCTCAGCTGTATCCCCCATTACCTCTTGACCCCTTAACGCATTTTCCGACCCCGTATTGCTAGAAATCCTTGGGCTCTCTGTCCTGCTTCCCTGCCCCACAACGGAAGAACCTGCTGATCTAACAACCCCGGATGTCAACTCATCCCCCCTGTTACCCACCCAAGCTGATACAGGCGATGATTCCCCCTGCCCGCTTCCATATTCCCATAATCTAACTAACTCCTTTAAACCCTGTAATACTGCCCCCATACCGGCACTAGCTCCCCTCCCAGCCGCTTCCCCCTGTCCAATTACACTAGAAGCTAGTGACATTAAAGAATGTGACATTGAATGTGCCTCACCTGGCTGCCTGGGTGCTGTGTTCCCAGCAGCCGCCAATCCTGAATCCGGGCATATGCGTTCGGCGTCCTGTCCGTCTTCATTCGTTGGAGCCGACGATCCTGTGGGCCCATACAGCCGGCCCCAGGTGGCCGCTGCGTGATCCATGCAGCTAGGTGCCGCATACTGTCCTGCTGAAGTCCCAGGGCGAGATGGCTGTTGCATGTTATTATGGGCTCCCCCCTCCCCCACCCTCCTGGAGGAGTGTCATAAGCCCGGGTGCCTGCCTCCCCCCCAGCATCCCTCCCTGTGCTGAGCCCAGCATGATGCTGGCCGTCATCTCCTCTATCTTCTGCAGCAGCCAGTGAGTGGGAGGGGCTAACTCTCCTGCACACACCAGCAGCTCTGCTCTCCCTGGCATGTCCTGCTGCACCTCTCCGACGAGCTGCTGTTCCCCGCCGAGCTGTAGAGGGGCCTGCACGCGATGTTGCTGGTGCAGCGCTTGCTGAACTGGGCCTCGGCGTCGGCGCCGGGCAGGCGATTCCATCTGAACTCACCGGAGCAGAGGGCACCCGACTAGCAGGCCCCCGCATTTGCTCTCTCCCACGCCGAGCTGGGCCTGATGATGAGCCCAGCGCCGCAGCCGCTCCTGATCCCGGCTCCCTCTCTCTGCCTGTCGCATCTGTAGAAGGGGAGGCCGACACCTCCCCCCGCTGTGGGTACCGCCTTTCATGCGGATTCCTCCCAGCTCCAGGCTCACGCGCTCCCGGCCTGCCACGCGAATTTTGAGCTGGAGGGTCCCCGGAGGGGCTCCTAACACGGCGCCGAACCCTGGGGGTTACCTCAGGGCTAAGGCGCTCCGGAGGCCTAGTTCTCCGAGGCCGTCGCCCGACGTCCTGAGCCTGAGGATGTCCGGCTCCCCCCTGAAGTAGGCCCTGAATTGATGCCTGCAGCCACCCCGAGCCCCTGGAGCTGGCAGCGTCTCTCAATTGTTGCAGCATGAGGTCGACCTCCATCATGCTAGCAGGTAAGAGATTGCTCTTCTTACTGTGGGGCACCTAAAATGGTTGTTCCAACCATGTGACTGCCCTTTATATACTACCCCCTCCTTTTCCCCTCCTACTCCATCCCCTCCCAACCCTTTCACATCCCTGAGGCAAATTAACCCTATCCTTACCAGCTCTACCATATATCCGCACACCTATGGTCCCCTCAACTTTGTCATGCTGGCCTCCCTTTAAAGGCCTGAGGCCCCACAGTATGGCCTTACTTGTCAAGTGCTATCTCCTGAATTATCCTCCAGCCACATTAGCTTATTGACTATTTTGAATTTTGCTCATACTATTCACTCATGCTGTACATCTGTTGTCCCTTTTGCTACCTGAGTGCTGAACTAAATTGGTTGTGTTCTCTCTACATCTGTCCACCCGTGGTCTTCAGTGTGCCAAATACTCACTCCCCATGTGCCTTCCTGCCTGCTGCACAAACTCCTAGGTTGGTGTGCAGACCCTGACCTGCGGCTTTGAGAGTTCACGAGGTGAATGGAACAATTACTTTCTAATCCTACCGACTTTAATATACCAATTAGGTAGTTATGTGCACAGATACCCCTCTGTCCAGGTTTCTACTAGTCTCAACATAAAAATGAATCAAGTTAGTTTGACAACTTCTGACCTTAGTAAAACCATGCTGGCTCTTGCTTATAATGTTTTTTTCTACCAAATTTTCCTGTGTAAAATCTCTTACAAACTTCTATTACTGTCATTACCCGGGAAAGACATAGAGCTCTTTCTGAAAATAGGCATTCCATTAGCTTTGTGTCAGTCGTTAGGCACAGCACCAGTCACTAGCAAGTTATTCTGTACAGGGGAACAGCAATGAGTGAGCTGAGTTCCTTAAGAACTCTTGGATGCAGCCCATCTGGGTTCGGGCTCTTGCTCACATTGATTTTATTCAGCTTCATTGCTTGTATCTCTATTGCTTGCTGTATCTCCAAATGCTGGTGTTGGGCGAAGGTCTTCATGTTGTGGTGTAGCATTCTACATTTAGTAAACTTATGAGTTCATGCCTTCGTGACTGCAGATATTATTTCTGATTCTAGAAAAGTTAAAATTAACTGGATCATAGTGGAAAGGTTAGTGACACTGTAACTGGTGTAACTGGTCCTACCAGAAATATAAACACGACCAACGTGCAGAACAGCAGGAAACATACTATTAGCTTGTAGGGAACAAAGTGTCATATTTATAAAAGGAACATACAGTACTGTACTGTATCGCTAGAAAATATGCAAACTGTGACAATGAATAATGGTAATATATACAGTAATGCACATACATAAGTGACATAGGCTTAAGTAAAGTCCAAGTACATGGCGGCTAACCTTCTCCCGGCTGACATTGTTACCTGTCCTGTAGGCCAAATCACTGATGTGTGACTTCAGCCACGTGTGTTTGATTGCGGCAGCGTCTCAGAGAAAAATGTGCATTATAAGCTGCCGTGGACCCAGCCACACAGGAGTCTAGGCGGAGAGGTTGGTCACATGTGGCCTTTAATCACCCGCTACCAATAATTGACAGGTCTCGCCGTATACCAGGGCCGGCTCCAGGTTTTCATGGGCCCCGGGCGAAAGAGCCTCAGTGGGCCCCTTTAACACAGACCACGATTCATGATGCACAGATACTGCAGAGAAATATGGGTATAGCACAACGCCAAACACTTCTCTTCTTCCATTACATGAGTGATATCTATTGTAAATTGTACAATAGCTCAAAAACCGCCAAATCCTCACAGCGCACAGTACAGACCGGACAGTACAGTCCTCCATACAATATTATGGGCACCACAGCCTCCCCCTCATCACCCATATAATACCCCATGCAGGATGTCACCCCTCCATCCCCCATATAATGCTCCATACAGGATACTGGTCCCCATATAAAGCTCCATACAAAATATGGAGCTCTCCTCTGCGCTGTGCTGCGTTCTGCACTGTTACGGCTCAGGAAAGGGCGCCGTGGAAAGACTTCCATCATCATCATTGCCTGCCCATTATCATCATCATTGCCTGCCCATCATCATCATTGCCTGCCCATTATCATCATCATCTCCCCATCATCATCTTTGCCTCCCCATCATCATCATCGCCTCCCCATCAACATCACTGCCTGCCATCATCATCACTGCCTGCCATCATCATCAATGCCTGCCCATAATCATCATTGCCTGCCCATCATCACTGCCTGCTCATCATCATCACTGCCTGCCCATCATCATCAATGCCTGCCCATAATCATCATTGCCTGCCCATCATCATCACTGCCTGCTCATCATCAGCACTGCCTGCCCATCATCATCAATGCCTGCCCATAATCATCATTGTCTCCACAGCAATTTCATTGCCTGCCCATCATCATCAATCATCATTGCCTCCCCATCATCATCATCATCACTGCCCTCCCCCCACCACCATCACACATACAGCAGACACACACACACACACACACACACACACACACAAAGCATCGCATTACATACACACATAGACACATACACAGACACACACAAAACATCTCACCTGTCTGGCGTCCGCGTGCTCACTGCCACAGCAGGCCGCTGAATGCTGACGTCATTCAGCGGCGCTGCTGTGAGAGGAAGCGCCGGCGTCCTGCAGGTGCCCCCTGAAGCCCGGAGGTGGAGCTGCGGCAGCAGAGAGGTGAGTATTGAGCCGGCCGCAGCCGGGTCCCTGAGCAAGCGGGTGGGGGCCCAGTGGCGGCGCTGACACCGCTAATGGGCGCCGGGGTGCCAGACGGCGAGTGGGCCCCCCCGCCTGCTCAGGGCCCCGGCACTTGCCCGGGTGTGCCGGGTTCTGACGCCGGCCCTGCCGTATACACTCATGCACTGAGAGACCCATCACTCACCGGGAGTGGACAGGGGTGTAGCCACCATGGACTGGCCTTTTCTGCTAGTCATCTGTGCTTGGACTCCGGCCATCTTTTAGAGTTTGTTATTCAACCATATGAAAAGACAAAAAAACCTGACTGGCACATCCAGACTAATGTGAACTAGGTGCAAACCAAGGGGAGCTACCCCATATAAAACATACGAAAAAAGGCTGCACTCAAGCATACTGAAGCATGACAACATAGAATACATGAAATTTTGAATAGCAATATGGCTTTGGTGTTGTGAATGGGTTTGAGATGAGTTCTGAGCAGAGGCTCCCTCTGGTGGTTACAAGCGGTACTAGTGAGGATTGGGAATCAGGTGTTACTGATTGGTCTTATTTAAGGGAATCATTTTCCCATCAGGGTTGCCGGTGATCAATTGTTCTGGTCTGAATCCTTCTTTCCAGTTTCCCTTGTAGCCTGCTGTGTCGTGTCTGCATCTCCTGCTATCAGATAAGACAATTTCTTATTTTGTGTTTTTGCTATATTTTTGCATTTTGTCCTGCACTTCTGTGGGGGCCTTCTGGGTCCCCTCCGGGGGCTTTTGCCCTCTCAGTTTAGTCCAGCCACTGTGTTTTGTACTTTTGCTTTTTGCAGTTTTTTCAGTGGCTGCTGTTTTTGTTACACCAGAGAACTAATTTAGGTGGTAGAGGTCGTGTGATCTCAGGTGATTTTGAAATTAGTAGAGTTGGTGTTTTTCAGGGTTTTCTGGGATTGCAGTAAGTACCCTTCCTGTCCTTTTCTATTTAGATAGTTTGGGCCCCAGCGTTTGCTCATACTATTTTCTTTCTGTGTCAGTATTTCCTCTTGTCTAACCGCCATTACATGTTTGGGGGCTTTCTATTATCTTTGGGGTTCTGCTCCGGGGCAGATAGCTTTCCTATTTCTATCTTTAGGTGTAGTTAGTTTCTCAGGCTGTGACGAGGCGTCTAGGACCATCGTAGGAACGCTCCACGGCTGCCTCTAGTTGCGGTGGTTAGTCAGGGTACTGCAATCTCATAGATTCCAACTGCTCTGGTGTATTTCCTTTTTTACCTGCACTCCTCAGCTACCGTAACATAACAGTATCACCGGCCTTAAAAATTGTATGGTACTCACAGAAGGGAAAAAATATTTTGAAGGAAGAAAAGTTGTCAGAGATATTTTTCTGTTTGTTGCATTTTTTTTTTTTTTTCCCTCTGTATCTCTGGGTGCTGGGGAGGATCTTTTCTCCCAATGGAGTTTGCACAGTTGTCTGGCCGTGTGGATCAGCTTGCCACTGAGGTTCGGAGTATTGCTGCATATCTTGCTAGGTTGCCTGTTGTGGAACCTAGGATCCCCATGCCAGATTTGTTTTCAGGGGATCGAGCTAAGTTTCAGAATTTCAAAAATAATTGTAAATTGTTTCTTGCCTTAAAATCTAAGTCCTCAGGAAACGCAGCGCAGCAGGTTCAAATTGTCATCTCTCTCCTGCGCGGCGATCCTCAGGATTGGGCTTTTTCCCTGACACCTGGGGATCCTGTTTTGAGTGATGTTGATGCATTTTTTCAGGCTTTGGGGTTATTGTACGATGAGCCTAATGTCACTGATCAAGCTGAAAAAGCCTTGTTGGCATTAAATCAGGGGCTTGATGACGCTGAGTTATACTGTCAGAGATTCCGTAGGTGGGCAGTCCTGACCAAATGGAATGACGACGCTTTGGCGGCCCTTTTCCGGAAGGGTCTGTCGGATAATGTAAAGGATGTTATGGTGGGATTCCCTGTCCCCTCTGGTCTCAATGATTCTATGTCATTAGCGATTCAAATTGACAGACGTTTGCGTGAGCGGAGAAGTATGCGTGGAGTGGTGTTGCCTTGTGAGCCAGCTGCTGAGCCCATGCAGTGTGATGGAGTGGTGTCTGGGGCACAGCGTCATGAGTTTCGAAAGCGCAATGGGTTATGTTTCTACTGTGGTGATGCCTCTCATGCTATTTCAGTCTGCCCTAAGCGGGGAAGACGTTTTGCACGCTCAGTTGTCTTGGGTAGTGTTCAGACTAAGTTTTTATTAACTGTCACTCTGATATGCTCTCTGTCCTCATTTTCTGCTCAGGCTTTCGTTGATTCTGGAGCAGCTATTAACCTGATGGATTATGATTTTGCTAAACGTTGTGGATTTCCCTTGATACCCCTACAGAAGTCTATTCCCCTACTGGGGATCGATTCTACCCCTTTGGCTGAGAATAAACCCCAGTTTTCTACTCAGGTGATAATGAGGGTTGAACCTGATCACCAGGAGTGCTGCAAATTTTTGGTTCTATATAATCTGCATGACATTATCGTGCTGGGTTTCCCTTGGTTACAGTCTCATAATCCTGTTTTGGATTGGAAATCTGTGTCTGTAACCAGTTGGGGCTGCCAATGTGTTAATACCAACACTCCTGTTTTTTCTGCCTCCCCCCAGGCTGAGGATGTTCCTGACTTTTTGTTTGATTTTTCTGATGTGTTTAGCGAAAGTAAATCTGCATCCTTACCTCCCCATAGGAGCTATGACTGCGCTATTGAATTAGTGCCAGGTAGTAAATTCCCTAAGGGTCGCCTTTTTAACTTGTCTGTACCTGAACATGACGCTATGCGGTCTTATATCAAGGAATCATTGGAGAAGGGTCATATCAGACCATCCTCTTCACCCTTAGGTGCCGGTTTTTTCTTTGTGGCCAAAAAAGATGGTTCATTAAGGCCGTGTATTGATTATCGTCTCTTGAACAATATTACTGTGAAATATCAATACCCGTTACCCTTGATTTCTGACCTGTTTTCCAGGGTGAAAAACGCTACTTGGGTTTACCAAGCTTGACCTCAGGGGGGCGTATAACCTTATTCGCATTAAGCACGGGGATGAATGGAAGACGGCATTTAACACCCCTGAAGGGCATTTTGAGTACCTTGTGATGCCCTTTGGGCTCACTAATGCTCCTTCCGTCTTCCAGTCCTTCATGAATGACATTTTCAGGGATTTTGTGGACAAGTTTCTGATTGTTTATTTGGATGATATCTTGATTTTTTCTAATGACTGGGACTCTCATGTGAAACATGTTCGAACTGTATTCCAGATTTTGAGAGAGAATGCTCTGTATGTGAAGGGATCAAAGTGTCTTTTTGGCGTACAGAAGATCTCATTTCTGGGATTCATTTTGTCCCCATCTGTTATTGAAATGGACCCGGTCAAGGTTCAGGCCATCTGTGATTGGGTCCAACCTACTTCATTAAAGGCTCTTCAGAGATTTTTGGGTTTTGCCAATTTTTATCGTAAATTTATTGGTAATTTCTCTGTTATTGTTAAACCATTAACTGATTTGACCAGAAAGGGTTCTGATGTGGTGAATTGGCCTCCTGAGGCAGTCTCTGCGTTTCAGGAACTTAAGCAGAGATTCACTTCTGCTCCTGTTCTACGGCAGCCTGATGTTTCTCTGCCATTTCAGGTGGAGGTTGATGCCTCTGAAATTGGGGCAGGTGCCGTTTTGTCCCAAAAAGATCCAGAGACCTCTAAAAGTAACCCTTGTGCCTTTTTCTCTCGAAAATTTTCTCCTACTGAACGTAATTATGACGTGGGTAATCGGGAGTTATTGGCCATGAAGTGGGCTTTTGAAGAGTGGAGACATTGGCTGGAGGGAGCCAAACATCAGGTGGTGGTCCTTACGGACCATAAGAATCTGGTCTATCTGGAATCTGCCAAGCGACTCAATCCTAGACAGGCCAGGTGGGCCTTGTTTTTCACACGTTTTAATTTTGTGGTTTCCTTTCTTCCTGGCACTAAGAATGTTAAGGCGGATGCCCTCTCGAGGAGTTTCCTTGCGGACTCTCCTGAGCTATCTGATCCCTCTGTTATTTTGAAGGAGGGTGTAGTTCTTTCCGCCATCTCGCCTAATTTGAGACTTGCTCTGGAGGGGTGTCAGGAGGATAGGCCCGAGCGCTGCCCTGTTGGAAAATTGTTTGTCCCGGACCAATGGAAAAAGAGTGTGATGTCTGAGATTCATTGTTCCGCATTGGCTGGGCATCCCGGAATTTTTGGTACCAGAGACTTGGTTAGTCGGTCCTTTTGGTGGCCTACCTTGTCTCGCGATGTCAGGGAATTTGTGCAGTCCTGCGGGACTTGCTCTCGCTCCAAGCCTTGCTCTCGCTCTAGTGGTTTGTTGATGCCATTGCCTGTGCCCAAGAGACCATGGACCCATATCTCTATGGATTTCATTTCCGATCTTCCTGTTTCTCAGAGAATGACCACCATCTGGGTAATTTGTGATAGGTTTTCCAAAATGATACATCTTGTGCCATTACCTAAGTTGCCTTCCTCCTCTGAATTGGTGCCGTTGTTCCTTCAGCACGTGGTTCGTTTACACGGCATTCCTGAGAACATTGTGTCTGACAGAGGAGTCCAGTTTGTTTCCAGATTTTGGAGGACTTTTTGTTCTAAACTGGGTGTTCAATTGTCTTTCTCCTCGGCATTTCATCCTCAGACCAATGGTCAAACTGAGAGAACAAACCAGACATTGGAGACTTATCTAAGATGCTTTGTGTCTGCTGATCAGGATGACTGGGTCTCTTTTTTGCCTTTGGCTGAGTTTGCTCTTAATAATAGGGCTAGCTCTGCCACTTTGATGTCTCCGTTTTTCTGTAATTCTGGGTTTCACCCTCGATTTTCTTCAGGACAGACGGAGGCTTCTGTCTGTCCAGGTGTTGACTCTGTTGTTGAGCGTATGCAGCAGATTTGGGACCAGGTAGTGGAGAGGTTGTCCCTCTCTCAGGAGAAGGCCCAGCGGTTTGCTAACCGGCATAGGACTGATGGTCCTCGGTTTAAAGTGGGGGACTTGGTCTGGTTGTCCTCAAAGAATATTCCTATGAGAGTAGCATCTCCTAAATTTAAGCCTAGGTTCATTGGACCTTATAAGATCATGGAGATTATTAATCCTGTTTCTTTTCGTTTGCTTCTTCCAGGGACATTTAAGATCCATAACGTGTTCCACAAGTCCTTGTTGAAGAGGTTTGTTGAGCCAGTGGTTCCTGCTGCTGTGCCTCCTGACCCTGTTTTGGTTGAGGGCAATCTGGAGTATGTGGTTGAGAAAATATTGGATTCTCGTTTTTCTAGACGAAGACTCCAGTATTTGGTTAAATGGAGAGGTTATGGTCAGGAAGATAATTCTTGGGTGTTTGCTTCGGACATCCATGCTAGGAGACTTATCCGTGCGTATCATAGAACTCATCCTGACCGACCTGGTTGCTCAAATGAGGGTTCGGTGACCCCTCCTCAAGGGGGGGGTACTGTTGTGAATGGGTTTGAGATGAGTTCTGAGCAGAGGCTCCCTCTGGTGGTTACAAGCGGTACTAGTGAGGATTGGGAATCAGGTGTTACTGATTGGTCTTATTTAAGGGAATCATTTTCCCATCAGGGTTGCCGGTGATCAATTGTTCTGGTCTGAATCCTTCTTTCCAGTTTCCCTTGTAGCCTGCTGTGTCGTGTCTGCATCTCCTGCTATCAGATAAGACAATTTCTTATTTTGTGTTTTTGCTATATTTTTGCATTTTGTCCTGCACTTCTGTGGGGGCCTTCTGGGTCCCCTCCGGGGGCTTTTGCCCTCTCAGTTTAGTCCAGCCACTGTGTTTTGTACTTTTGCTTTTTGCAGTTTTTTCAGTGGCTGCTGTTTTTGTTACACCAGAGAACTAATTTAGGTGGTAGAGGTCGTGTGATCTCAGGTGATTTTGAAATTAGTAGAGTTGGTGTTTTTCAGGGTTTTCTGGGATTGCAGTAAGTACCCTTCCTGTCCTTTTCTATTTAGATAGTTTGGGCCCCAGCGTTTGCTCATACTATTTTCTTTCTGTGTCAGTATTTCCTCTTGTCTAACCGCCATTACATGTTTGGGGGCTTTCTATTATCTTTGGGGTTCTGCTCCGGGGCAGATAGCTTTCCTATTTCTATCTTTAGGTGTAGTTAGTTTCTCAGGCTGTGACGAGGCGTCTAGGACCATCGTAGGAACGCTCCACGGCTGCCTCTAGTTGTGGTGGTTAGTCAGGGTACTGCAATCTCATAGATTCCAACTGCTCTGGTGTATTTCCTTTTTTACCTGCACTCCTCAGCTACCGTAACATAACAGTATCACCGGCCATAAAAATTGTATGGTACTCACAGAAGGGAAAAAATATTTTGAAGGAAGAAAAGTTGTCAGAGATATTTTTCTGTTTGTTGCATTTTTTTTTTTTTTTTCCCTCTGTATCTCTGGGTGCTGGGGAGGATCTTTTCTCCCAATGGAGTTTGCACAGTTGTCTGGCCGTGTGGATCAGCTTGCCACTGAGGTTCGGAGTATTGCTGCATATCTTGCTAGGTTGCCTGTTGTGGAACCTAGGATCCCCATGCCAGATTTGTTTTCAGGGGATCGAGCTAAGTTTCAGAATTTCAAAAATAATTGTAAATTGTTTCTTGCCTTAAAATCTAAGTCCTCAGGAAACGCAGCGCAGCAGGTTCAAATTGTCATCTCTCTCCTGCGCGGCGATCCTCAGGATTGGGCTTTTTCCCTCACACCTGGGGATCCTGTTTTGAGTGATGTTGATGCATTTTTTCAGGCTTTGGGGTTATTGTACGATGAGCCTAATGTCACTGATCAAGCTGAAAAAGCCTTGTTGGCATTAAATCAGGGGCTTGATGACGCTGAGTTATACTGTCAGAGATTCCGTAGGTGGGCAGTCCTGACCAAATGGAATGACGACGCTTTGGCGGCCCTTTTCCGGAAGGGTCTGTCGGATAATGTAAAGGATGTTATGGTGGGATTCCCTGTCCCCTCTGGTCTCAATGATTCTATGTCATTAGCGATTCAAATTGACAGACGTTTGCGTGAGCGGAGAAGTATGCGTGGAGTGGTGTTGCCTTGTGAGCCAGCTGCTGAGCCCATGCAGTGTGATGGAGTGGTGTCTGGGGCACAGCGTCATGAGTTTCGAAAGCGCAATGGGTTATGTTTCTACTGTGGTGATGCCTCTCATGCTATTTCAGTCTGCCCTAAGCGGGGAAGACGTTTTGCACGCTCAGTTGTCTTGGGTAGTGTTCAGACTAAGTTTTTATTAACTGTCACTCTGATATGCTCTCTGTCCTCATTTTCTGCTCAGGCTTTCGTTGATTCTGGAGCAGCTATTAACCTGATGGATTATGATTTTGCTAAACGTTGTGGATTTCCCTTGATACCCCTACAGAAGTCTATTCCCCTACTGGGGATCGATTCTACCCCTTTGGCTGAGAATAAACCCCAGTTTTCTACTCAGGTGATAATGAGGGTTGAACCTGATCACCAGGAGTGCTGCAAATTTTTGGTTCTATATAATCTGCATGACATTATCGTGCTGGGTTTCCCTTGGTTACAGTCTCATAATCCTGTTTTGGATTGGAAATCTGTGTCTGTAACCAGTTGGGGCTGCCAATGTGTTAATACCAACACTCCTGTTTTTTCTGCCTCCCCCAGGCTGAGGATGTTCCTGACTTTTTGTTTGATTTTTCTGATGTGTTTAGCGAAAGTAAATCTGCATCCTTACCTCCCCATAGGAGCTATGACTGCGCTATTGAATTAGTGCCAGGTAGTAAATTCCCTAAGGGTCGCCTTTTTAACTTGTCTGTACCTGAACATGACGCTATGCGGTCTTATATCAAGGAATCATTGGAGAAGGGTCATATCAGACCATCCTCTTCACCCTTAGGTGCCGGTTTTTCTTTGTGGCCAAAAAAGATGGTTCATTAAGGCCGTGTATTGATTATCGTCTCTTGAACAATATTACTGTGAAATATCAATACCCGTTACCCTTGATTTCTGACCTGTTTTCCAGGGTGAAAAACGCTACTTGGTTTACCAAGCTTGACCTCAGGGGGGCGTATAACCTTATTCGCATTAAGCACGGGGATGAATGGAAGACGGCATTTAACACCCCTGAAGGGCATTTTGAGTACCTTGTGATGCCCTTTGGGCTCACTAATGCTCCTTCCGTCTTCCAGTCCTTCATGAATGACATTTTCAGGGATTTTGTGGACAAGTTTCTGATTGTTTATTTGGATGATATCTTGATTTTTTCTAATGACTGGGACTCTCATGTGAAACATGTTCGAACTGTATTCCAGATTTTGAGAGAGAATGCTCTGTATGTGAAGGGATCAAAGTGTCTTTTTGGCGTACAGAAGATCTCATTTCTGGGATTCATTTTGTCCCCATCTGTTATTGAAATGGACCCGGTCAAGGTTCAGGCCATCTGTGATTGGGTCCAACCTACTTCATTAAAGGCTCTTCAGAGATTTTTGGGTTTTGCCAATTTTTATCGTAAATTTATTGGTAATTTCTCTGTTATTGTTAAACCATTAACTGATTTGACCAGAAAGGGTTCTGATGTGGTGAATTGGCCTCCTGAGGCAGTCTCTGCGTTTCAGGAACTTAAGCAGAGATTCACTTCTGCTCCTGTTCTACGGCAGCCTGATGTTTCTCTGCCATTTCAGGTGGAGGTTGATGCCTCTGAAATTGGGGCAGGTGCCGTTTTGTCCCAAAAAGATCCAGAGACCTCTAAAAGTAACCCTTGTGCCTTTTTCTCTCGAAAATTTTCTCCTACTGAACGTAATTATGACGTGGGTAATCGGGAGTTATTGGCCATGAAGTGGGCTTTTGAAGAGTGGAGACATTGGCTGGAGGGAGCCAAACATCAGGTGGTGGTCCTTACGGACCATAAGAATCTGGTCTATCTGGAATCTGCCAAGCGACTCAATCCTAGACAGGCCAGGTGGGCCTTGTTTTTCACACGTTTTAATTTTGTGGTTTCCTTTCTTCCTGGCACTAAGAATGTTAAGGCGGATGCCCTCTCGAGGAGTTTCCTTGCGGACTCTCCTGAGCTATCTGATCCCTCTGTTATTTTGAAGGAGGGTGTAGTTCTTTCCGCCATCTCGCCTAATTTGAGACTTGCTCTGGAGGGGTGTCAGGAGGATAGGCCCGAGCGCTGCCCTGTTGGAAAATTGTTTGTCCCGGACCAATGGAAAAAGAGTGTGATGTCTGAGATTCATTGTTCCGCATTGGCTGGGCATCCCGGAATTTTTGGTACCAGAGACTTGGTTAGTCGGTCCTTTTGGTGGCCTACCTTGTCTCGCGATGTCAGGGAATTTGTGCAGTCCTGCGGGACTTGCTCTCGCTCCAAGCCTTGCTCTCGCTCTAGTGGTTTGTTGATGCCATTGCCTGTGCCCAAGAGACCATGGACCCATATCTCTATGGATTTCATTTCCGATCTTCCTGTTTCTCAGAGAATGACCACCATCTGGGTAATTTGTGATAGGTTTTCCAAAATGATACATCTTGTGCCATTACCTAAGTTGCCTTCCTCCTCTGAATTGGTGCCGTTGTTCCTTCAGCACGTGGTTCGTTTACACGGCATTCCTGAGAACATTGTGTCTGACAGAGGAGTCCAGTTTGTTTCCAGATTTTGGAGGACTTTTTGTTCTAAACTGGGTGTTCAATTGTCTTTCTCCTCGGCATTTCATCCTCAGACCAATGGTCAAACTGAGAGAACAAACCAGACATTGGAGACTTATCTAAGATGCTTTGTGTCTGCTGATCAGGATGACTGGTCTCTTTTTGCCTTTGGCTGAGTTTGCTCTTAATAATAGGGCTAGCTCTGCCACTTTGATGTCTCCGTTTTTCTGTAATTCTGGGTTTCACCCTCGATTTTCTTCAGGACAGACGGAGGCTTCTGTCTGTCCAGGTGTTGACTCTGTTGTTGAGCGTATGCAGCAGATTTGGGACCAGGTAGTGGAGAGGTTGTCCCTCTCTCAGGAGAAGGCCCAGCGGTTTGCTAACCGGCATAGGACTGATGGTCCTCGGTTTAAAGTGGGGGACTTGGTCTGGTTGTCCTCAAAGAATATTCCTATGAGAGTAGCATCTCCTAAATTTAAGCCTAGGTTCATTGGACCTTATAAGATCATGGAGATTATTAATCCTGTTTCTTTTCGTTTGCTTCTTCAAGGGACATTTAAGATCCATAACGTGTTCCACAAGTCCTTGTTGAAGAGGTTTGTTGAGCCAGTGGTTCCTGCTGCTGTGCCTCCTGACCCTGTTTTGGTTGAGGGCAATCTGGAGTATGTGGTTGAGAAAATATTGGATTCTCGTTTTTCTAGACGAAGACTCCAGTATTTGGTTAAATGGAGAGGTTATGGTCAGGAAGATAATTCTTGGGTGTTTGCTTCGGACATCCATGCTAGGAGACTTATCCGTGCGTATCATAGAACTCATCCTGACCGACCTGGTTGCTCAAATGAGGGTTCGGTGACCCCTCCTCAAGGGGGGGGTACTGTTGTGAATGGGTTTGAGATGAGTTCTGAGCAGAGGCTCCCTCTGGTGGTTACAAGCGGTACTAGTGAGGATTGGGAATCAGGTGTTACTGATTGGTCTTATTTAAGGAATCATTTTCCCATCAGGGTTGCCGGTGATCAATTGTTCTGGTCTGAATCCTTCTTTCCAGTTTCCCTTGTAGCCTGCTGTGTCGTGTCTGCATCTCCTGCTATCAGATAAGACAATTTC
This sequence comes from Oophaga sylvatica, assembly GCA_033576555.1. Lineage (NCBI taxonomy): Eukaryota > Metazoa > Chordata > Amphibia > Anura > Dendrobatidae > Oophaga > Oophaga sylvatica. The sequence goes on along the minus strand of JARQOD010000004.1, from coordinate 60,009,189 downwards.
TTATTTTGTGTTTTTGCTATATTTTTGCATTTGTCCTGCACTTCTGTGGGGGCCTTCTGGGTCCCCTCCGGGGGCTTTTGCCCTCTCAGTTTAGTCCAGCCACTGTGTTTTGTACTTTTGCTTTTTGCAGTTTTTTCAGTGGCTGCTGTTTTTGTTACACCAGAGAACTAATTTAGGTGGTAGAGGTCGTGTGATCTCAGGTGATTTTGAAATTAGTAGAGTTGGTGTTTTTCAGGGTTTTCTGGGATTGCAGTAAGTACCCTTCCTGTCCTTTTCTATTTAGATAGTTTGGGCCCCAGCGTTTGCTCATACTATTTTCTTTCTGTGTCAGTATTTCCTCTTGTCTAACCGCCATTACATGTTTGGGGGCTTTCTATTATCTTTGGGGTTCTGCTCCGGGGCAGATAGCTTTCCTATTTCTATCTTTAGGTGTAGTTAGTTTCTCAGGCTGTGACGAGGCGTCTAGGACCATCGTAGGAACGCTCCACGGCTGCCTCTAGTTGCGGTGGTTAGTCAGGGTACTGCAATCTCATAGATTCCAACTGCTCTGGTGTATTTCCTTTTTTACCTGCACTCCTCAGCTACCGTAACATAACATTTGGAGTATAAGGAAAAATTTGAGACGCTTAGTATAAAGATTTGGCCAAACATTTTAAAGCCCACCAACCATCGTCAAGGTGGTCTCAATTCTGGTGAGTCCCTGACCTAATGTGAACATACCTCTATTAGGCTGATATCTGAATTTCTAGGTGAATATGCACCTCTGTCAGTAATGCCTGCATTTATGGGTAAAGTAGGGACCTGGTGTAATTAAAATCACCACCTGGTGGGGGCGGAGTGCTCGGTCAGTAAGCTAACATTCAAAAGACAAAAAAACCTGACTCGCACATCCAGACTAATGTGAACTAGGTGCAAACTTCTAGTGTGGAATTAAAAAAAATAGTAATAGTGCAGTAGTTTTTTTACTTTTGTTTTAGGATGTTCATTTTGCAGTAAAAAATACCTGGTAAGTTTTCTACAAATCAATACGACTATGGTGATACTGACTTTATATCATTTTTATTTATATCATTTTTGAGAATCCCCCCTCTTGAAGATCACCTCTGCCCCAAAGATAAAAATGACCTTTCGCGAGGTCAAAAGTTGCTGTTTTTTTCTCTTATTTTATTTCCTCCATTCACGTATGTGATATTTTCTAACATCTACCATGCGATTCCAGAGAGATGAGCCTTTTTATTCAGTGATAATTTTTCTTTTCTTTTCTAAAAGGGCGTGGCTTACAGGATTCTTTGGGGGCGTGTCTTGAAGCTGCTCTGCAATATCACAATGTGAGACACACCCCGATGGTAAAGATTTTACCATAAGGATAAGGATTTTAAAATAGCAAAAAATGCATTATTCTGGGAATCATCAGGAATTAAATAATCTGTATCCGGTTCTTCAACAATCGCTGAGATTGGCTGCAGCAGTAATTTGAAAACGCAACATTGCAAAGGTGATTTTTTTTTATTTTCAATGGTTACTGTTTTTCTCAATAAACAGGCTCATCTGGTGGTCAATGTAGTGTAATGCATGTTGGGAGGAAAGGAAAGAAAGTTCCAGCACCTACAGTACTTGCAGAATGCTTTTCAACTAAAGTTGAACAAAATCATTTGCAAGAAACTGGTACACCGTATTGATACTCCATTGGACCAGAACAATTAAGATCTTCCCACTACATGCTGACGTCATTATCGCCTCTTTTGATTAGTATTCGCCCACCATACCTTGAGGGTAGGTAGAAGGAAGTGTGCAGTTCTTTGCTCTGACAGCAGGGACCAGGACCATGTGAATCGTTTGGTGAATTCTATATTAACCAAGACCCATCCACTCAAAAATAATGGATATACATACAATTAGACTGGCTATATGACCAAAATCAGTTTTGTAAGGGATGAGGTCATCAAGACCATGCTTTTACCTGGCAAATTCATTCATTCATTCATTCATTCATTCAATCAATCAGCAGCTAAAGTTGACATGCCACTAATTTACAAGTCAGCACTACAGGTCAGTTACTGTATGTGGCACAATAAGATTGCACAGCATGTCAATGAGATTTATTGAATTTTCATTTGCTTTGCTGCTGCTGTAGTCTGCTGTGGATTTTTTATGAGTGCAGAAAGAAAATCTACAACATTTCAGCGTGAGCTTTTTAATACATTTGGCACAAATCACTCCACCTACTCTACTTTATATAAACTGATTTAAAAAGTTCCAGTCTTATTAAATGTGAGCCAAAGTGTAAAACATGTAGATAGAGAAAAATATCTTTTTCTTTGTAGGATATGGTAAAAATAGGAATGACGAACTTCAAAACTGAAATCTGTCATCTGAGTCATCCGGCCCTCAGAGTTACCTGTTTTACATTATTAGTCATACTGGTTAAACAGTGCAGATACTGGGGATATTACAGAGTACAGTGCATCTGTGTTAGGTCAAGATCCGAATATAGCTCTCTAATTATTATTATCCCTTATTAATCCATATTTATTAGTAAGAGAGCAAATAATAAATCAACAATTAAAGGGTTGACCACTACCTGGACATCCACTTCTCAATCTGAATGTTTGCCTCCATTAAAATAAAAACTCTTAGGCCACATGCACATGTTCAGTATTTGGTCAGTACTTCACATCAGTATTTGTAAGCCAAAATTAGGAATTGGTTAAAAATGCAGAAGTGGTGACGTGTTTCTATTGTACTTTTCCTCTGATTATTCCACTCCTGATTTTGGCTTACAAATACTGATGTCAAATACTGACCAAGTACTGAACATGTGCATGTAGTGTTGTTGTGCAGATGAAGGGAACTCCAGAAGGCCACACAGAGATGCTGGATGGTAGGTTTAAACAGCCATACTTTATTTTCGTTCCTCTCTCCTGCTCCCCTTACCCAGGACTTCCGCTCCTGCCTTGTCTCCTCCTCCCCATTACATCATTGTTACTAGGCAGAAACTGAAACAAGAATAACAGCAAGCCAATCACAGATATAGTAACAACATCACATCTCTCCTCTTCTCACCAAACAAAACAACATTATAACTGGATAACGGTCCAAAAGTTCACATTAGTACGAAGGATTTTTTTTTTTTTTTTTTTTTTTACTGCAGAACATAGTCCAAGAGGTGGGCTGGCGGTCTACGATTTGCCCTCGCTGGATAGCGGTGGGACATCACAGTCCCAGATGAACTTTCTGAGTCCCCTGAGGTATCCTCCCTTGGAACTGCTGAGCTCTGGGGATCCGGCAGGACGTCATCGCTATCTGCCTCGTCTGTTTCTGGGACATAGTCGCAAAGTTTTTTAAAATGGGACACGTTCCTTGTGACCTGGCGACCGTGATCTTGAGCAGTAACCATGGTGCCTTTGACTTGTGTGACCTGAAAGGGTTCAGGATAGTATTGTGATGCAAACTTGTCTCTAGGTCTTAGCCTTTTTACCAGGACCCAATCTCCCACCAATACTTCCGGTGGCTTGCAACGACGACTGCTCTTATCTGCATACCTCTTTATCTTCTGTTTGGATATGGCATCCTTAGTAGCAATTGGGGTTTGAACAGGGCTCTGCGGAACGCTCGGGAGTTTGACACGCATAGGCCTGTTGAACAGCGCAGTGGCAGGTGGTATCCCAGTAGTAGAATGGGGTGTAGCTCTGTACTGTCTAAGAAATCTGTGTAACTCTTGCTGTAAATCCTTGTGCTCCATGGTAGCGATCCTCAAAGTTTTGTTGATTGATTGCATGAACCGTTCCACTTCACCATTGGCCTGAGGCCAGTAAGGAGTTATTTTCCTGTGAGTGAAGCCAAGATAGGTTGCGAATAGTGTTGAGCGATACTGCTCGATATCTAAAAATATCGGATCGGAATGGTATAGCCGATATCACTAAAATATCGGCGATACCCGATACCGATACCGGAAGTCCCATGTAAGTCTATGGGAACAAAATATCGCAACTAAAAAAAACACTTTCTTTCCTTGTAAACACAAAATATACACACTTAGAATACATATATATATATATATATATACATGTCATTGTGACATGTATATATACATATATTTATAGTTTATTCACTTCTACATAGTAAAATAGCCTCTGATTCAATTGCCGGGTAAAGCCGGCATTTGTGAAAAGACAGAAGCACCCGAGGGTCCAGTCGCCACAGAGATGTTGCATCGCACCCAGCAGTGTGACAACTTACTCTCAGGTAAGGAGGAAACACCCCATTGACTCCAACCACTGCATTCAACAGTACACTATGCCAGCTGAGTGTAGGCGGACCCAATGGGATGGTCTAGCTCAGGCTGGTTAGAACAGGGTGTAGCTAGTTGGATGGGAGGGGTTGAGGCAAGCCTTATGCTGCATGTCTTTGTAGTAAGAATTGTTTCCTTTCCTGCTTTCTTACTACGTCGCATACTCCACTCTGCTACATCACTCTGCATCATTGCTCTATCTCACATCTATCTGCCCTGGAAGGATACCGTCTTACCTGTACAAGACTTATCACCTAACTGCACTACACCATCCCTGCCAGAGGACCTGCACAGCAGCGCTGGTCACCCTGACCAGGTACTACAGGTGGCGTCACGACAAACTACACAAACATTCTATCATCCCCTGGAAATATCCCACATTCCAGTGAGCGACCAGGGCACGGACATAGCTGTGCTACCCGTCACATCCCCCATAGAAGTCGACGGGCTTGGTGCCGAGTACCCCCAAAACCTGTGGCTCTGTGCGACTCAACTTTGGCGTCACGAACAGGATTCAGAAGCTCGCTATAAGCGAGTCCTGTGTGCCTTAATTGAACTGTTTTTTTGCTTGAGAATTACAAAAATCATCATAGACTGTATTTGCCATTTTTCCGTCATATCTGCGCCACGAGGCACAGGTGAAGAATAAGGGCGTGCTCTCGTGGGCGTTCACTCACTCCGTGGGCGAAAACGATGTCCGCACACTCTAAATGTTACTGCAATGTAAGATCGTGCCCCACAGCTCTGGAGTTCCGCCTCCTCATCCTCCTCAGTGGCGGAAACGAACGCGAAGGTCCCGCCTCCCTACAAAAGATGGCGCCTCTCCTGATGCTAATGACACATGTGACTTGGCAGAGATGGCGAACGGACATGAGCAGAAGTGGGAAGGGATGGAGGAGTCAGAGCTCTCCCCCCACGGAAGCGACCCGATTGCCACGGAGCCACCGTTTGGCACCCGGCCTGGAAACCCTCCTACGCTGGAGACCTGGCCCGGCACCGGGAGGAGGTCGCCAGGATGGAAGCGAGCTGGCGGGCCCTAAAACTACAATTGGAGCGGCGCCAATCCCTCTTACCCCCTGAAGTGTCTGTACCGGAAGGTGAGGCACCCGTTCCAGTAGAGGAGGCCGTGCGGGCATCCCAGCCCTTGCAATCTGAACCGGTTGACAGTATCTCAGTGGAGGCACCCGTTCCAGTAGAGGAGGCCGTGCGGGCACCCCAGCCCTTGCAATCTGAACCAGTTGACAGTATCTCAGTGGAGGCACCCGTTCCAGTACAGGAGGCCATGCGGGCATCCCAGCCCTTGCAATCTGAACCGGTTGCCAGTATCACAGTGGAGGCACCCGTTCCTGCAGAAAACGCCGCACCAGCACCCCAGATCCCGCTGTCTGCCCCCGTCGCTGAGGCAGAAGAAGCGACACTCGTCCTCATGGAGGAGGCCATGCAGGCACCAGAGCTCTACCTGCCTGTACCGGAGCCCCGACCGTCATCTGTTTCAGAGCCGGCTGCTTCCGCCACAGGTGAGCGCCGCCAGGACTGGCGGGCGCCAGGAGAGCTGCCGCAAACCGGACATCGTAAGCTGGCGTTTGATGGTGGAAACATGGAGCTGCTGGTGGAGGAGAATTACAACCGGCGTCAGGAGGAAGAGTGGAGACGTCGGGAGCGGGAAGCAGAGCGACAAAGGGAGCAGAGAGAATCCCAAAAGCTTCGGCAACGTCACCTGGACAAGGACCTGGCAGAGAAGGCACGTATGAGAAAGGATAAAAGTACGCTGAGGGAGCCGCGGCGTAAGGGTGCAGTATGGAACTTTAAGTTAAAAGGTGGTTGGGGCTTCATCCAGGAGCCTGGACTTTATTTAGAAGTTTTTGTAACCCAGCGGGACGTGGAGGCTCACCTCCCAGAAGGACACCCGGGGAGGGACCTGTTGCCAGGAGACTTGGTGACTTACACCCGACACTGGGGTTACAATGGATGGTACGCCCTAAATGTTACCAGGTGCGACCCCTACTCCCCAGAGTGTCAGGAAACTGACAGACCCTACGAGCCTTCAGCCTCCCCCAACCAGGCCTCTGCACAAGTGCCCACCCCACGCCGTAAATCTCCCCAGCCTCCCTCAGTGGTCTCCTCAGCAGCCCCAGCTATGGACATGATAATGATAGCTGGCCCGTACCCGGCGCCTGTTAGGCCCCCTGGGGTTCGTTCAGTCCGGGACATAGGGGTCCAGACCCGGAGGGAGACGAAAGAGGTGGCCACACAGACCCAGATAGCGGGTCACGACGTCACTGTACAGGCCACACGACGTCATCAGGTCTGGGTGGACCCTCCTATCACGGATGTTTGGCAAGCTCCAGAAGAGTACCAGGTGGTACCTGTAAGAGGCCAGCCAAAGAAGTCTAAATAACCCGGACAGGGTCTCTGTATGTAAATAGTTAAATTATTGATGTACCCGGACGGGTGAATGTTCATAAAAAGAAGTTTATTGTTGCCATAATATACCCAGGTTGGGTAATGGTTTGATGTACCCGGACGGGTGAGTGTTCAGAAGAACAAGTTTATTGTTGCCTTAATATACCCAGGTTGGGTAATGGTGTTTCACTGTAATCAAAATGTTGAACTTTGAAGCCATGAACTGTACTGGCTCACAAACTTTTCTGTAAATAGTTGGCACTTCGGTGCTCCATCTTGGTTTTACAAAAAACTTAACTGTGCACTATTTTCAACTACCTCAGAAACTAAAAACCCGTTTGGTGTGGCCGAAAGTGAGGTCTGCTCAAGGAAAGTCTTGCAGCCCACCCAAGACCACAGTTGGAGGTTTGGAGCAGGTCCTCCACAAGCACAAGTAAAGGACACTGTGAAGTTACCCCGGTGGGGTTGTAGTCCTAAGAAGTCTCCACGAACTTCAGCACTAATGCTATTTGCACTTTTGTAATGTTATTATTAAAAATTTTATTATGCAACGTTTAACTTGAAGTGTTTCCTGCTTTCTTACTACGTCGCATAGTCCACTCTGCTACATCACTTTGCACCATTGCTCTATCTCACATCTATCTGCCCTGGAAGGATAGCGTGTTACCTGTAGAAGACTTTTCACCTACCTGCACTACACCATCCCTTCCAGAGGACCTGCACAGCAGCACTGGACACCCTGACCAGGTACTACAGGTGGCGTCACGACAAACTACACGAACATTCTATCATCCCCTGGAAATATCCCACATTCCAGTGATCGCCCAGGTCACGGACCGAGCTGTGCTACTCGTGACATCCCCCATAGAAGTCGACGTGATCGGTGCCGAGTACCCCCAAAACCCCTGTCTCTGTGCGACTCATCTTCCCTCACTGTGCTGGCACTTTACATTTACAATGCCTCTGGGTTTTTTTTTTGGGGGGGTGGGGAACATTCAGACTTTTGCTATGGGGCCCCATGATTTATATGTACGCCCCTGCTGCTGAGGCATGGTATTTAAGGCTGTTAAGGAGCCAACATACATGGACCTTGCCAGCAGCGTCGGACTGGAGTACCTTGGGCTCACCAGAGAAAATATATTCTTGCGGCCCAACATCATACTTCCCAACCTTTGAATAAGGGAAAGAGGGACAAAGGCTGTGGCACGCTGTGCATGCTGCAGAAAATTTTAGGCCATGCCACGTTGCACCACAGACTGTCCAGGAGTTGGTGGATGCTTTAGTCCAGGTGTGGGAGGAGATCCCTCACGAGACCATCCGTCGCGCTCATCAGGAGCATGGCCAGAAGTTGTAGGGAGGTCATACAGCATACCTCCCAAATTTGGAAGAGAGGAAAGAGTGTTGCGCGCCGCTGAAAATTTTAGGCCACGCCCCGACAACACCCATTTCACAGCTAATCACACCCATATCCTCGCCCCAAGCGTAACCATTTAGCACTGCTGATCACACTGACTGGTAATGAGGGCACAGTGGCTGGTACTGAGGAAAAGAAAGAAAGAGCAGCGAGGAGAAAGAACAAACAGAGAAAGAAAGAAAGAAAGAAAGAAAGAAGAGAGAAAGAAAGAAAAGAGAGAAAGAAAGAACAGAGAGAAAAAAGAACAGAGAGCGAGAAGGAAAGAACAGAGAGCGAGAAAGAAAGACTAGAGAGAGAGCCATAGGCGTAGCTAGGGTTTTGGTTTAGTGGGGGCAAAACTTCTGAGTGGGCCCATCATCAGAGAACCTCAGCAAATGACCGCGCTGTTGGCCAAAATAATCTATATATAAAAAGACCAATATTGATATTACTGCCATATGGTCTGTGTTAAATAATACCAGTCCTACAGAACATATAGATTACAGCACAGGTACAGATAATGACTTACCGCTGATGTTCTTTCTAATGGAATTGTTCACTTTTCATGTCTTTTCCATCTGGCCCACACCGACATGACGACTTCTCCAGCCAGCACTCGACTGCACCCCCATTAAAAAAAAAAATAAAAAAAACTCACCTCCCGGCTCCTGTGCTGCTCACTGTTCTCCCTCTCAGCGTCTGACAGCGGGCGCCGGCAGGTGATGTTATTGCGCCCGCTGTCATACGCTGAGAGGGGGATTATGGGAGAGAAGGAGCGCTCGCTCCTTCTCTCTATATGCGGTCAGCTTTATCGGCTGGATGCCGATACAGCTGACCCTCCGATGACGGGTGGGGGGCCCACTGCTGGCACCGGGCCCCCCCAACGCCTGTTCAGGCCCCATAGCTTCCGGGCGGCAGAGCAGGGAGAGCGATTCTCCCTGCTCTGCCGCAGAATGTAACTGTATCGTAGCTCCGGGTGGGCCCCCTCAGAGCGCGGGCCCCGGGGCCACCGCCCCCTCTGCCCCGCGACCTATCCTTTCAAATCAGGGCCCACCACGCAGGAGCTGGGGCCCACCGTAGGTTTCTCCGGTGTCCCGGTGCCTCAGTCCGACCCTGCTTGCCAGCCTGATAATACCAGGCCACAGCAGTCTGCATATCTTGGCTGGTTAACAAAAATAGGGGATCCCCTCGAAAAAAATTTGGCGTGGGGTCCCCCCTATTTTTGTTAACCAGCCAGATGAAGCAGACTGCTGAGGCCTGGTTTTTCAGGCTGCTAAGGATCCAATATCCATGGACCTTGCCAGCCTGATAATACCAGGCCACAGCAGTCTGCATATCTTGGCTGGTTAACAAAAATAGGGGATCCCTCGAAAAAAATTTGGCGTGGGGTCCCCCCTATTTTTGTTAACCAGCCAGATGAAGCAGACTGCTGAGGCCTGGTTTTTCAGGCTGCTAAGGATCCAATATCCATGGACCTTGCCAGCCTGATAATACCAGGCCACAGCAGTCTGCATATCTTGGCTGGTTAACAAAAATAGGGGATCCCCTCGAAAAAAAACGGCGTAGGGGTCCCCCTATTTTTGTTAACCAGCCAAGTAAAATGCAGACTGCTGCGGCCTGGTATTAAAAGACTGTCAAGGCCCATGGATTTTGGCCCTCAACAGCCTGATAATACCAGGCTACAGCAACCCCACATTTGGCGCATCAAAAGATGTGCCAATTGTGGCACTTTACCCGGCTCTTCCCACTGCCCTGTAGCGGTGGCAAGTGGGGTAATAAGGGGTTAATGTCACCGTTGATTGCACGGTGACAATAATCCCGGTTAATAATGGAGAGGTGTCAATAAGACACCGATCCATTATTAATCCCAAAGTTTTAAAATGTATAAAAAAAAAGACACAGCAAGAAAAAAGTATTTTAATGAAATAAAAGAGACAACACAGTTTTCATTTATTTTATTATACTCTCATTCCTGCGACGCCATCGATCTCCTGTAAAAAAAGGAAAAAAAAAAACAACAGTATACCACCTGTCCAACGCAGTCCATAGTAGCGACTGTCCCACGGCGATCCAGCTCTGCTACATCGGAATGACAGGCAGAGGCTGTCATCCCGGCGCAGCACAGCTGATTACCTGCTTCCCCGGCGGTGACGTCATCGGACTGACTGCTTTACGGCCGGGATTACCCAGCAGTCACTGCAGTTATCGCGAGAAACTGCATGTGACCGCCGGGGAAAGATGATGGCGGCCATCAACCAGTCCAGGCCGTGACCACCGGAGATCTTCTGCCAGGTAAGTGCCGCTGACTCCTGACAGACCCGACCGACGGACACTCACAGTGACAGTGACAAATCCGATTCCGGTATACGATATATGGAAAATATCGAAACTAAGTATCGAAAGTCAGATACAGCTAATATCGGCCGATACCCGATACTTGCGGTATCGTATCGCTCAACACTAGTTGCGAATGATCGAAAGTCTGTGCTATTAAAAGGTGGTCCATTGTTGGACTTCACTGTTTCCGGTATGCCATATGCCGAGAAGATCTTGTCTAATTTTGGTATAACAGCCCTGGCAGAGGTTGTCGAAACATGTTCAATGACTGGGAACCTCGAATAGTCATCCATGACAACCAGCAGATAGGAGTGATCCGGTAAAACACAGAAATCAACACTAACAGCAGACCACGGGCCCTCTGGCAGGGGTGTCATTTGTAAGGGTGCGCGTCTATGGTCAATTGTAGTTGCTTGGCAAGGTATGCAATTTTCAATGAGTGCCTCTACTTTTTTGTCTAGTCCTGGAAACCAGACTTTCTCTCTCAGTAATTGCTTTGTTTTCACCACCCCTTGATGAGCCTCGTGGGCCAGATCCAGTACTCTGCTTTGAAGTTTCTGGGGTATCACCAGCCGATTGTTACGCAACAGTAGATTTGAATCAGACACGGAGAGATCATGTCGTGCATTAAAGAAGGCTGTCAAGTAGGTTGTTTGATCCGGTGTTTGGAGGCGGCCTTCAGCAAGAAAATTGCTCCAATTTTTAGATCGAACAGTCTCTATAACTAACTGAAGTTGGTGATCGGAATCCACCGTTTGTTGTATTTCCTCCATAGTCATAGCTTTTGGCACAGAATGTGCAACAATAAAATTGATATGTTCCTCTGCAAGGATAGTTGCTGGGATGTCGTCCTTGGTAGTTTGTGGTGTTGGGTGTCTCGAAAAGTAGTCAGCCGGATTACCAGCTCCTGCCTCGTATCTCAACCGAAACTGGTAGTTCTGTAGGCGGAGCAACCAGCGTTCAAGTCGTGGGGGAGGCTTTGAAGAATGTTTGTTGAAAAGCGGAATGAGCGGTTTGTGGTCACTTATCACTGTGAATTTATGTCCCATAAGGTACAGATGAAAATGAAGGCATCCCCACACAACCGCAAGAGCTTCCCTTTCAGTTTGTGAATAGCGTTGTTCTGTCTCTGTTAAGGCTTTGCTTGCATAGGAAATGGTAGAAACGTTGCCTTCTTTGGACACTTGTGTGAGAATTGCACCCAGGCCCACCGGACTAGCGTCCACGATCAGCTCTGTGGACTTTAGAGGGTCAAAATAGGCCATGACGGTGTCGCCAGTCAGACCGGACTTCATGGAATCGAATGCTGCTTGGTGTTCAGTAGTCCATGTCCAAGGAGTGTCTTTTTTCGTGAGTAGTCGCAGGGGTTCGGAGATCGTGGCCAGATCAGGCATAAATCGCCCACAGTACGTGACTAGTCCTAGAAAACTGCGAACCTCTGACACATTTTGAGGTTGGCTAGCTGACTTTATGGCAGCAACTTTCTGAGGATCTGCTGAAACTCCTTGCTCCGAAAAGATATATCCAAAGAAGCTTAATGACTTTTGGTTAAACTCACATTTTGACGGATTGACAGTTAGATTGCAGGCTTGCAGTCTCTGAAACACTTGCTCTAAGTGACTGTCATGCTCCTCTTGGGTTGTACCATATATAAGAATGTATCACTGACGTTTAGAACTCCTGCTATTCCAGATAGAACCTGACTGATAATGTTCTGAAATATTTCTGCCGCAGATGAGATACCAAAGTTCAACCTCTTGAATCGTCGTAAGCCCACATGGGTACTAAAAGTTGTAATGTACCTGGAATCTGGATGCAACTCAAGTTGATGATAACCTGATTTTAAATCAATTTTAGAAAATACTTTTGCACCATTCAGGTCTGTGATAATGTCATCAATAGTGGGCGTGATGTGCCTTTCTCTTTGAATAGCCAAATTGGCATGCCGCATATCCACACATAGCCAGATTTTACCAGGCTGCTTTGGTTTTGGTGCAACAACAATGGGCGATACCCAAGGAGTCGGGCCTTCAACTCGTTCAACAACATCAGACGCTTCCAGATCCTGCAGTTCTTGCTCCACAAGTTTGCGGACATGAAATGGGATGCGCCTGTGAGGTTGAACAGACGGCTGTATTGACTGGTCAATATGCAATTTTATCTGAATGTCTTTTAGCTTACCGAGACCTTTAAAGAGATTGGGGTATCTTTGCATGATGTGTTGGGCGAAGGACCTGTGACACTATTGACCAGGTTGACCAGACCCAGAGATATAGCACTCCTGCAGCTGAGAAGCGTGTCTGCGGAGCACTCTACTACATATACAGTGTCGGTGATGGACTTCCCGTCAGCTGCAAGTTCTGACTGAAATTTGCCACACAGGGGTAGTGCAGATGCTGAACCATAAGGAAAAATCTTTAGGCTAGTGCTTTGTAGAGCAGGTCTGTTCGGGAGTTGGCTATAACTGCACGGCTGATGACGTTTACTGATGCCCCCGTGTCTACTAGGGCTTCCACCGGACTACCATTTATCAGGATAAGTCGCCTTGGACTGGTAAGTGCGTGCAGTGTTTGAGATCCCTCTGCAGTCACTGAGAATAGATAAGTACTGTGAGGCTCGTCAGTAAGCTGCAGCGTTTGGATTTTCTGTGACCTGGGTTGTACTGTGGAATGAGGGGATTGTGGTTTGGATCTACACACTTTTGCAAAATGGTTTTGTTTTCCACAATTATGGCAGGTCCCCCCTTTTGCTGGGCAGACATTCTGGTGAGGATACGACCCTCCGCAGTTGTAGCAAGTTGCCCCCTGCATATGAGGCACAGGCGGTCTCTGTGTCAGCTTTGCTATACAAGATGGTGCTTCCGCCTCGCACTCAATGTTCTCTATGAGTTTAGCTTGTTTTTCGGCGGTATCATTTACACGTGCTGTTTCAAGCAGTTTTGCTAAAGTCATGGTGGGATCTCTGAGTGCTTGTCTCCGTAACTTAGAGGAGATGCAGCCTTGTAAAATCTGCATTTGGATCTCTTTGTCGACATCTGTAAATTCACAGTAAGCTGCAAGGTGCCGTAGTCGGACATGATATTCATCAATGCTTTCTGTTGCTGACTGCTTTAATTGTCTAAACTTGAAGATTTCAAATGCTGCATTTCTGTGTGGGGAGAAATACTTGCTTAATGCTGCCTTACTGAGCTCATAGTCTTTATCTTCTCCTGTATTAGGCAGAATCGTGAAGATATCATAGACTTGTTCCCCTGCATAATGTAATAGCATGACTTTCTTCCTGGTATCATCTGATATGTTCATGGCTTGTAGGAATATATCAAAACGCTTCAGCCATTTCTCCAACATGCTGCTAGGTTAGCTGGGGACTGATGCACATCAAAAGCAGGGAAGGCAGGTAAACAGGCCATTGTTGTAGAGCTGAAATACCTTTAGCTGATGATGAACGCTTCCTCGTCGCCAGTTGTAGTGTTGTTGTGCAGATGAAGGGAACTCCAGAAGGCCACACAGAGATGCTGGATGGTAGGTTTAAACAGCCATACTTTATTTTCGTTCCTCTCTCCTGCTCCCCTTACCCAGGACTTCCTGCTCCTGCCTAGTCTCCTCCTCCCCATTACATCATTGTTACTAGGCAGAAACTGAAACAAGGATAAAAGCAAGCCAATCACAGATATAGTAACAACATCACAGTGCACATGGCCTTATACTCACCTCCCATGTTGCCACCATTCCAGCTGTGTCGGTGTAACATGGAGCCATTGCCATGGGTGAGGCACTTGTCTTCAGCATTCTTGCACGTTACATGAAAGTGTGGGTCCTGGCTGCATGTGAAGGTAGCAAAGTTACTGGAAACTGCAGATAAGTAGGTGAAGTCTTGAAGACCTCTGACAGATAGCAATGCTATTGGAAACTGCAGCCAAGCAGGTGAAGTACTCTTCTGATCGGTAGAAAGATAACTGGAAACCACAGACAAGCAGGTGAAGTAGTCCACTGACATCTAGGTTATTGGAAAGCGCAGACAAGCAGGTGAAGTACTGATGACCACTGACAGCTAGGAACATTACTGGGAAACGCAGACAAGCAGGTGAAGTCTAGAAGACCACTGACAGGTAACAAGGTTACTAGAAACTACACAAGTAACTCATAGATGGGAACCACAGATAGCCAGGAGACGTCCTGATGACTGTGGACTGGAACTGTGTACAGACAAACTAACAGAGTGTATAGCAAGTCTTAATGTAATACCAAGGTTCAGGAGTGTGTCTTGGGAGACCTTATATAGACCTTGGAAATACAACACATGGGAGCATACCGGTCTACTTGCAAAGTCTGATGTGGAGCTCAAGAAAATCTAACAGACCGGACATGAGCGTAACACAGTGATTAACAGTGACATTATACACAGGAGCATTGTAGATAGTATATAATGTATAGTACAATTATACAGGTAGCGCAGTGATCACCGTTGACATTATATACAGGAGCTCTGCAGACAGTATACAGTGTATAGTGTAAGTATGCAGGTAACGTAGTGATCACCGTTGACATTATATAGAGGAGCTCTGTAGATAGTATTTGGTGTATAAGGTAATAGGTGATCATCAGTGATATTATACGCAGGATCTCTATAGATAGTGTATAGTATAAGTATACAGGTAATAACAATGATCGCCACTGACTTCATACACAGAAGCTCTGTGCATAGTATATAGTGTATAGTATACAGGTACTGCAATGATCACCGTTAACAGTTATACACAGGAGACCTATAGATAGTATGTAGTGTAAGTGCTAAGGTAAATACATTGATCACCAGTAATATTATACACATTATCTTTGTAGATAGTATAATGTGTAAGTGTACAGGTAATACAGTGATTATTAGTAACACTATAAACAGAAGCACTGCAGCTAGTATATAATGTATAGTGTACTTATACAGGTAATTACAGTGATCACTGGTGACAGTGTGAAAGGTCACCAGGGCCGTAGTCATGGCCGAACACTGTTACATCAGTGCCCGTGGCTTCCTTTCACATGAAACCAGCATTCATTAGCTAACAGACCTATGTCTTCTCCCACTGCGCCATCAGGGATACCTCTGCGGTGCTGGAGCCTTTCTGCAATCGGTTTCGCAAGAATTGAGTCACAGTCCGGTTCAAATGCAACATGTGAATCTTTACTTGTATAACTTTGCAGCACATTCATGTCAGGAACAACATCAACAGCAAGTTCTACGCAGTTTCCATTCTGCTCTTTCCCTGCACTCTGTTCCACGTCCTCCAGTACATTACGGGGTAATAGCGCCTTAGGCGGTACGCAGCGTTCTCCCTGTGCAGACTCTCTGTGCTTGGGGATTCTCCAGTCTGTCTCTCCCCGGTCTTGAGAGCATCGGCCTATGCAATAATCTGCCACATATTGAAGAATCTGCACCCTGTACTATTCCGGACCGCTTCCTTTCTCCAGCTATGAACTGCTGCAATCCTGCTGCTTGATACCATACTTCTGTCCTATAGACTCCGAATGGCTAAGCTTCTCTTCTTATAACATTACGTGGATGCTGTGGTGCCCTGGGCTTAGAGCCCATGTGGACTATTCGGGCAACGGGCCCTTCTGAATCTAACACTGTGTACTTACTACATGGCAGCCCCTCCTATAGTTTAATTATTATATTTATATATATATACATATATATTTTATAGTTTAACTAGTATAACTATTTCCTATACTAAGCTTCATCCTAACTGTAACTACGTTTACTATGATGCCCCCATCTTGTGACCAATATTATAACTGCACTTACCCTATACATAGCAGCACCAAGGAACATGTTACCAAAAATACATTTTAGTAAGAAACGGTAATACACATAATTGTGTAGCAGACAGTCCCATTACATACTAACAAATATACATACACTGATAATACACTATAAAAAGGCAAGATATGGCAATAACATAGTATACCCCCTTACAGCATTATGAAAGAAATAGATAAATTGACTATACAGTTGTGCCCAAAAGTTTTGAGACTCACACAAATCTTGTTTTTAGATCTTTTAGTCAGATGTTTCTATGGTTACTCAAGTAGAATTGTAAGCATTTTATAAGTATTTAAACATGAACAAATGCATGAAGCTCAGACAAACACTCAATGTTTAGAGAGTTGACTTATTTTTGAACACTTCTGCCTTTTGTCCTGGCATACTGGATATCAGTTACTGGTCCAAACCCTGGCTGATGGCAATCCATTGTTGCCTAGTCAGTGCTTGGAGGTTATCACAATTGCTATTGTTTTGTTTGTCCACCAGCTTTTGAGGATTGTCTACAGGCTCTCAATGGGATCGAGTTCTGGGGAGTCTCCTGTACATGGACCAAAAATGTTACTGTTTTATTCACAAAGCTACTCAGTTATCACTTTTGCCTTGAGACATGGTGTTGTGTCATGGCAACAGTAAAGCATACTGATTCGTGTGTGAGGTTCATCCAAGCGAGTTGGCTCTCTCAAAATCTTGGTTACGAACATTGCCATGAATAAAGAATGATATCTACACATCCTCCAAGAGCAACTTCTCCCAACAATCCAGGAACAATTTGGTGCTGAACAATTTTTTGTGCAGCATGATGGTGCACCATGCCACAAGGCAAAAGTGATAACCAAGTCGCTCGGAGAACAAAACATTGAAGTTTTGGGTCTATGACCAGGAAATGCCCTAGCACTCAATGCCATTAAGAACCTGTGATTGATCCTCAAAAATCTGGTAGACAAACAAAAACACAGAAATTGTGATAAATTCCAAGCACTGATGAGGCAAGAATGCGATATCAAGCATGCCTGGGAAAATCGCAGAAATCTGAAAAGGGTTAACACTTTAAATATTGAGACTTTGTATAAACTTGACGCATTTGGTAATAAAAGGTAAAACGTATGAAATTCTTATAATTTTACTTCACTAACCATAGAAACTTCTGATTAAAAGATCTAAAGACAATAAAAAAGAAAACTCTGTGAAAACCAAAATGTATTAATTTCAAATAATCAGCAACTAGCACAAGCAAGTTCAATTTGGTGTGTCAGAGTGGTCTCACACTCTGTAAAATCTCATATAAATTGAAACACACAACAAATACTGTATATTCACCAAACAGAAATATTTTTATCTAATTAAGGCTAGGTTCACATTGCGTTAGTGCAGACTGCTCAACGCATGCATTAAACGGACAGCACTAACGCAAGTGCCCTTTAAAGATAGCGTTATGCGATCACGCTAGCGCAGATGCTCCATCTGCGCTAGTGGTGACGGACCCCCGAACGCTGCAGACCGCGTCCAAGGGTCCGTCACAGAATGACGGCACGTCACTAACGCATGCCGCTATGTAACGGAGGCCATCAGCGCATTGCCATTAACACAATGTGAGCCCAGCCAAAGGGTAAAAATATAGTTCAGCAATATCGTACACTTGAAACCAGAAGTTTACATACACTATATAAAAAGACACATCTGCATGTTTTTCTCAATATCTGACATGAAATCAGAATAAACCTTTTACGTTTAGGTCAATTAGGATTACCATATTTATTAATATTTGCCAAATGCCAAAATAATGAGAGAGAGATTGTTTTAACCCCTTAGTGACAGAGCCAATTTGCAGCTTAATGACCCGTCCAATTTTTACAATTCTGACCACTGTACCTTTATGAGGTTATAACTCTGGAACACTTTAACAAATCCAGCTGATTCTCAGACTGTTTTTTCGTGACATATTGTACTTCACGTCAGTGGTAAAAAATTTTTTATATGACTTGCTTTTATTTATGAAAAAAACGGAAATATGGCGAAAATTTTGAAAATTTAGCAATTTTCAAAATTTTTAATTTTATGCCATTAAATCAGAGAGATATGTCACACAAATTTTTTAATAAATAACATTTCCCACATGTCTACTTTACATCAGCACAATTTTGGGGGGAAATTTTTTTTTTTGTTACGAAGTTATAAGGGTTAAAAGTTGACAAGCAATTTCTCATTTTTACAACACCATTTTTTTTAGGGACCACATCACATTTGAAGTCACTTTGAGGGGTCTATATGATAGAAAATACCCAAAAGTGACACCATTCTAAAAACCGCACCCCTCAAGGTGCTCAAAACCACATTCAAGAAGTTTATTAATCCTTTACGTGCTTCACAGGAACTGAGGCAATGTGGAAGGAAAAAATTAACATTTAACTTTTTTTGCAAAAACTTTACTTCGGAACCAATTTTTTTTATTTTCACAAGTGTTAAAAGAAAAAATGAACCACAAAATTTGTTGTGCAATTTCTCTGAATACGCCGATACCCCATATGTGGGGGTAAACCACTTTTTGGGCGCACGGCAGAGGTAGCAAGGGAAGGAGCGCCGTTTGAATTTTTCAACGCAGAATTGGCTGGACGCCATGTCGCGTTTAGAGAGCCCCTGATGTGCCTAAACAGTGAAAAAAAAAACCAACAAGTGACCCCATTTTGGAAACTAGACACCTTAAGGAACTTATCTAGATGTGTGGTGAGCACTTTGAACCTCCAAGTGCGTCACAGAAGTTTATAACGTAGAGCCGTAAAAATAAAAAATCATATTTTTTCCACAAAAACGATCTTTTCACCCCAATTTTTATTTTCCCAAGGGTAACAAGAAAAGTTTTTGTGCAATTTGTCCTGAGCATGCTGATACCCGATATGTGGGGGTAAACCACTGTTTGGGTGCATGGCAGAGCTTGGAAGGGAAGGAGCGCCATTTGACTTTTTCAACGCAGAATTGGCTGGATGCCATGTCGCGTTTGTAGAGGCCCTGATGTGTCTAAACAGTGGAAACCCCCCACAAGTGACCCCATTTTGGAAACTAGACCCCCTAAGGAACTTATCTAGATGTGTGGTGAGCACTTTGAACCCCAAGTGCTTCACAGAAGTTTATAACGCCCGGGCGTGAAAATAAAAACTCATATTTTTTCCACAAACCTGATCGTTTAGTCACCAATTTTTTATTTTCCCAAGGGTAAGGCTATGGTTCCACGGTCCGGAACCATAGCGCTTTGGACGGAGCGGAAATTCCGCTCCGTCTAAGCCCCGCCCCCTTTATGACGCGCGCTCTTTCCGGAGGTGTTCAGGACACCTCCGGAACACCTCCGGAAAGAGCGCAGGGCTGCATAGCCCTGTGTTAATTATGTTGCGGCGACGCACCGTCGCCGCAATACGCGAGGACATGCTGCGGTCTAAAAAGACGCGCCGCATGTCCGTTTACGCAGGTCTGCCACCTGCGTATTGTTACGCATAGTGGAGACGGGATTTCTTGAAATCCCCTCCACTATGCTGTAACATCTGGACGCTGCGTGTTTGGCGCTGCGCCAGCGCACAGCGCCAAACACGCAGCGTTTCCTGACCGTGGAAACTCACCCTAACAGGAGAAATTACACCACAAAAGTTGTTGTCCAATTTGTCCTGAGTACGCTGATACCCCATATGTGGGGGGACCACTGTTTGGGTGCACGGCAGGGCTTGGAAGGGAAGGAGCACCATTTAATTTTTTCAAACCAAAATTGGCTGCGCTGAATGTGACACCTTACTGCGCTGTGGTACTAACTGTATATTTATCTGTTACAGAATCCATAGAAATGATATGCCTCTTGGATCACCACTATTCACTCACAATATAGGATTCTATGCACCGCTCAAAAAGGTCTGCACCGCTATTGTGGCACTTTTTTATATGCAAGTCTGCACTGAGTAACGCTAATCTCCACCCAGCACCTCTGAAACGCAAGCGGTGACGTCAGTGGAACGCACGCCAAGCCGCTTCCGGTTATCTACTTCTGGTTTCAGCGGCCATGACACCTTCACTACTTTCTCTATTTAAACATAGCGCGCCCAGCAGAAAGCAGCTACTGAGACAAGCGGTGGACACCGCGTCTATGCTGCATGCTCACCTGCCTCCCTCCACACTTTTGGGATCAATAAGGTACAGTAACTATTCCACTGCACACCGCAACAGAAGCGCCTCACAATGGTATTAAACCGTCACGCCACAATGAGGCATTGAATCACTATTTACCTCCACAGATTATGCTAAAACAGTCTTTTCAACTAGCGGTATGTAATGGAAATTATTCCACATTATGGTATACCACTATCAAGACACTGCAGCTTATAAGTATTCACTATGTATATTCCTTTTATAGGACAAACAATAAGATTACTGCCTATCTAAAACCATATGACTCAGCAATGCACCATATGGGTATGTGTTTTTTCAGAGGTTTTCACTATCCACGAACGTCACTTGATTCAGTTTTTCAAGGCACTATGAAAGTTAAAATATATATAGCAATATATAGCTATCAGTTGCTATAATTTGTTGTTGGTTTCTCATATATAAGAAAATAATTTTTTGTATATACTTTATTTTTTATTTTTATTTTGATATATTTTCATGTTCATTTAACAGCACATTGATGAAGGCCAATAGACCGAAACGTCTGCCATTTTGCTGTCATTGTATGTAAATCCTACATTAAATAAGCATATTCAAAATACTTCACTGGTGTGTGCCAAATTGTTATTCACTATATACGGATTGGGACCTTATTTGAGCACCACCTAGATTCCTCACCCTAAGTTGTGCCAACGGCTTCAACCAATATGCTTTTTGCATTTTGTCCTGCACTTCTGTGGAGGTCAGCCAGGTCCCCTCCGGGGGCTTGTGCTCCTCTCAGTTTATCTGAGCCACTGTTATTTGTTCATTTGCCTTTTCCAGTTTTTTCAGTGGCTGCTGCTTAGTTTTGTTACACCAGAGAACTAATTTAGGTGGTAGAGGTCGTGTGATCTCAGGTGTTTTTGCAATTAGTGAGTTGGTATTTTTTTTAGGGTTTTTGGATTGCAGTAAGTGTCCTTCCTATCCTTTTCTTTCTAGGAAGATTGGGCCCCAACATTTGCTCATACTATTTTCTGTCTGTGTCTGTATTTCCTCTTGTCTAACCGCCATTACATGTTTGGGGGCTTCCTATGTTCTTTGGGGATTTGCTCCGGGGCAGATAGTTTTCCTCTTTCTATCTTTAGGTGTAGTTAGCTTCTCAGGCTGTGACGAGGCATCTAGGACCAACGTAGGTACGCTCCACGGCTGCCTTTAGTTGTGGTGGTTAGTCAGGGTACTGCAATCCAGTAGATTCCAACCTCTCTGGTGTATTGCCTTTTTTGCCTGCTCTCCTCAGCTACCAAATCATAACAGAACCCCCAAGTGCTTCACAGAAGTTTATAACGTAGAGCCGTGAAAATAAAGAATCATTTTTTTCCTCAAAAATGATTCTTTAGCCCGCTATTTTTTTATTTTCCCAACAGGAGAAATTAGAACCCCAAAATTGGTGTGCAATTTTTCCTGAGTACGCTGATACCCCATATGTTAGGGTAAACCACTGTTTGGGCGCACGGCAGGGCTCGGAAGGGAGGGAGCGCCATTTCACTTTTTGAACGCTACGTCGTGTTTGGAGACCCCTGATGTGCCTAAATAGTGGAAACCCCTCAATTCTAGCTCCAACCCTAACCCCAACACACCCTAACCCTAATCCCAACCCTAACCCTAATCCCAACCCTAATTGTAACACTAATCCTAATTGTAACCCTAACCCTAATTGTAGCCCTAACCCTAACCCTAATTCCATAGCGTTGACAGGTTGGTAACGGTATAGCATAACGCAATCGCGTTATGCTATAACCGCGAGCGCAGTGTGCTAGCACAGATGAATCATCTGCGCTAGCAGGGACGGAGCCCAGACGCTGCAGGCCGGGTCCGAGGCTCCGTCACTGAATAACGGCACGTCGCGAACACATGCCGCTTTACGGCATGCGTCGAGATGCGCCCTCAAATGGGGGTGAATGGTAGCGTTAACGGACTGCGTTACACCGTGTTATAGCAGCGTTATCACAGTGATCAAAATCTACTTTTAGAGAATGAACGAATCATTTTTGAATCTGCCGCACGCCATTTTTTTTTTACAGGATGAAGAGGCCGGGAGGATTGGAGGACAGGGGAAGCTGCCAGAGGACAGGGGGACATGGGGAACACCTGCAGGTACCGGGGGAGGGATCGGGGGTCCCGGGGACCCTATTTCTCTCCCTCTGATGTGCGATCACATCAGAGGGGAGAAAAATTACAGGCAGCATCGCAGCTTTGTTATTTCTTTTGCGATCGCTGTTATATGGCGATCGCAAAAGAGTGGGGACTTCGGGGGACCCTTATTATGTTCTCTGGGGTCTCGGCTACCCCAGGCAGCCGAGACCCCAGAGAAAATCGCCCAACCCCCCCGGCACCTCGCGGCGGGCGCACTACGCATTTTGGAGCATGGCGGCAGCACCGGGGGACACAGGAGGGCCCTAAGACCACCAGGGGCCACAAAGGGGGAATTGGGACCCTAATTCTCTCTCCTCTGATGTCCGATCACATCAGAGGAGAGAGAAATTAAATGGCACATCAGTTTTAGTTTTTTTTTGTTGCGATCGCTGTTATAGGGTTAATAACGGCGATCGCAACACCGGGGTCGGTAAAAACCAACCCGATTCATGTTCTCTGGGGTCTCGGCTACCCTCGGTAGCCGAGACCCCAGAGAAAATCCGATTGTGGGGGGCGCTATACACTTTTTCCACTGTGGTTTAAGTACCCTTAATGACCACCGTTAAAAGACGTATCGGCGGTCATTAAGGGGTTAAGGCATTACTGCAAAATCAAATGTTTACATACACTGAGATTTCTATGCCTTTAAACAATTCTGGAATGCCCATATGATGATGTCATGTGTTTGTTTGGAAGCTTCTGATAGGTTTGTGGCATCATCTGAATTAATTAGAGACACACCTGTGGATGTATTTTAATGCACAGCTGAAACACACTGCTTCTTTGTGTAACATCATGGGAAAGTCTCAAGAAATCAGCCAAAATATCAGGAAGAGAATTGTGGACTTGCACAAGTCTGGTTTATCCTTGGGTACAATTTCAAGATCCCTGAAGGTGCCTAATTCACCTGTACAAACAATTATACGCAAGTATAAACAAGATGGAAATGTCCAGCCATCATACTGCTCAGGAAGGAGATGGGTTCTGTGTCTCAGAAGTGAATGTGCTTTGGTCCGACATGTGCATATCAACCCAAGGACAAAAGCAAAAAACCTTGTGAAGATGATGGTGGAAGATGGTAAGAGTGTATCAATATTCACAGTGAAACTAGTACTGTATCAACATGGGCTGAAAGGCCGCTCTGCCAGGAAGAAGCCATTACTGTAAAAGAATTGCAAAAATAATACACGTCACTCCTCCTTTTTATATTGAAACCTAGGTGCCCTGATTAAGGGTTCCCAAACCCGCATTAATAATATTCAAAGAAACAAATCTGGCACTCTAGAGATGATGTTTCAACCGCAAGGATTTTTTTATTGTTAACAGAATCAAGATGTGACGTTTCGGTCGAAAACCTCGACCTTCATCAATTAGATCTCATATAGTGAGTAAAGCATTATTAACATTAGGAAGTTGGCTAAATAGGCCCACAAATGATCCCTATACAGATAACGCAATTATTGCTTTCAATTTACCTGTTTCACAACCAACTCCAATTAATCTGTCGAAATTGGGTCTCCGACTCCAGAGTAGTTTTATGCCACCTAAGAACAGCCACCCTGTGGAAACCTATATTGCCCGTATTAATAGAGAGGTGTTAGAATTTTCTAGAAAGATAACGAAGGGGAATTTTTATCTCCGACCTAATCTTAAGGAAGAAGATCGTACAGCTATTTTAGCCATAATGAATGACAAAGATATAATTATTAAACCAGCGGACAAAGGGGGAGCCACGGTGATCATGGATCGTTCCTTGTATATGGAAGAAGTATATTCTCAATTAGGTAATCAGGATGTCTACGAGATATTACCCCATAATCCATCTGTCCAGATTAAGGAACAGATCTCTGATATCGTGAATAGAGCTTTCATTTTACATATTATAGACACAAAAACAAAGGAATATCTAATTAAGGACGATCCCATGATCCCTGTATTTTACATACTACCTAAAATACATAAAAGGTTAGACAGGCCTCTGGGCCGTCCCATTGTGGCTTCTACGAATTCAATTTTATCCCCCTTGTCTATCGTCTTAGAAAAAATATTTACACCTCTTATTAAAGAATTTCCATATTTTTTATTAGATACAGGGGCTTTTTTACATCTTATTCGAGGAATGGGACAGCTACCCAATGACACCATATTGGTGACGTTAGATGTAAATAATTTATATACATCTATTGAACACTCAAAAGGTATAAGAGCAATCAATAGATTATTGGAAGAATCTTCTTTTGATCCCGATGTGTTGGCTTTCATTTTGGAAATGTTGGAATTGGTTTTGACTAAAAACTTTTTTATTTTTGAGGATATTTTTTATCTTCAGAAACAAGGGACTGCGATGGGGTCAAATGTGGCTCCCCCTACACCAATTGTTACATGTCTTTTTTGAAAGAGATTATGTCTACTCCAATGATTTATTTAAAACTCATTGTCTATTGTGGCGTCGATACATAGACGATATTTTTTGCATTTGGAAGGGTACTACTGAGAGTTTATATTGCTTTTTTGAACAATTGAATCATGTTTGGCCCGAGTTAAAATTCACTTTGAATTATAATCTGAGGAAAATTAGTTTTTTAGACACTATGGTGTTATTAGATGAGACTGGTAACCTTTCTCTGGATTTATATACGAAGGAGACAGATCGAAATAATCTTCTACTATACCAAAGTTGCCACTCTAATGCGGTTAAAAAGTCAGTACCTACTTCACAGTTTGAACGGGTAAAAAGAATAGTCAGTGATCCAGAGGTTCAATCACATCGTCTGGATGAGATGGAGAATAAGTTTTTACTGAGAGGATATCCACGGAGATTATTGAGTCAATCTCGTAATTATACTAGTAATGAAAGAAGACGCATTACTACTCCAAGAATCCCATTCGTCCACACTTTTCACCCTTTTATGTACAAACTGCATAACAAGATCCGCAAACATTGGCACATTCTCCGGGACAGCTTCCCGAATATAATAGAATTCCAAAATCCTTTTTTACCCTGCTTCAGAAGGGCGGGTAACATTAAGAACAAAATTATTCGAGCCGACATAGGCTCTAGTGTCAAAATTCCAGTACAACAATTCCTCGGTACACAGAAGAAAGGTACTGTGATGTTCCACTAGAATTTTCTGTGTAAATATTCAGATTTGTTATGTGGTATAACAGCACCATCTAGTGGTCGTTTTATAGAATGTCTTTGGTTGTTGATATTGAGGTTTTTTGACATATCTACCACACCGTAGTTCATGAGTCATAGCTTTGATGACTCATCAGCCAGCCCCAGCAGCCATGTTTTTTGCTCAGTATACAGCTAAGACAGTTCATTCCTGAGTACCTCCTGACATCAGAATCCAATAGTGATCTCTTACATCCAGATCTGTAGCCGCACAATCGGTAGGTCCTAAACACATTCACCATGAACTTGACAGCCGTATAAATATTGGGATGTTTACATCATGCTGTTATGAAAATGTGAGAGTTGTAGTCCATGCTTTTCCGACTGGTCAGTAAGCATGGGATATACCGCATGTTATATGTAACTACATGTTATGCATATAGTGTGTTCCCTCACCACTGTATATTGTGTATATATTGTATGCTTGCCACATGTTTGTGAGCACATAGTAAAATACTGTTATTTGTTCCACAGTTTTTTACCATATTCGATTCCTGCAATAAACTTGGTAACAGACATCACGTGTCTATCAAATCACTGTTGGGATCAAGGTTATGCTGTCTGCAAGGATTATGTACACATACACATAAGATGGGCAGAACAGTAAAAAAACGATTAACCCTCGCAGGCTGGATAGAAGAACTGCGGATTCTCACATACTGATCGCAGTAAAACTGCCCGCTACAAGCTGGATAGAAGATACCGCAGCTCGCACATAGTGATCGTCGTGAAACCAAGCTTCTGTCAAGCCTGAAAGAAAGGGCGCGAATCCTGTCAGAGTGTCACCATGTCAACCGCAGAAGGTAGATCATTCACCACAAGATCTGCAATCTCAGCCAGCTGCAAAAGCTCAAAGAAGTCAGTGAGCAGCTCTACCATCACCATAGCCCGCGCAAAAGCAGAAGCTGCCAAAGTGCGAGCATCGTTTGCTGAACAAAAAAGGCAATTAGAAGCAGAGGAAGCACAAATGAAGGCACACATGGAAGCAGAGGAAGCACGCATGAAAGCAGCTCTGGCCGAACAACAGGCACACATGGAAGCAGAGGAAGCACGCATGAAAGCAGCTCTGGCCGAACAACAGGCACACATGGAAGCAGAGGAAGCACGCATGAAAGCAGCTCTGGCCGAACAACAAGCACACATGAAAAAACTAGCATTGGAGAGGGAAGCCGCAGTTGCACTGGCAGAGGCTGAAGTTTTGGAGGAGGCAGCAAGTATCGCAAGTAATAGACGCAGCAGTATTCTTGGATCAGAGCTCAGTCAACAGGACAAAGCACAACACACTTCAAAATACGTACTGCAGTATGCTAAGTCAGATGACGGTCTGTATTACGGTCCAGGAGCTGAGTCAACCCCTGCTTACAAACTCCAGCCTAATCCTGTCACACAACAAGCAGCCTCAGCCTTCCAAATAATAATAATAATAATAATAATAATATGCCATACATCAAGCAAGACAGTAACTTTATATATCATCGGTCCCCAATGCAACCTGCATTCCAACCGACAGACAACTGCAGAGCAGCTCCAGCCTTCAAGAAGGAACAAGTAGATGGTAGTTATTACAACAAAGACAAGTTTAAAGACTACTCTAACCCACATGGACCTCTGCACCTCAGCTCGTTTCCAGATTCATCAAACAGAAATCAAGGTATGTCAGATGTTCTCAAATTCCTTGCTCGACGTGAGTTGATAACCCAAGGACTCTCCAAGTTTAACGACAAACCTGAAGGCTATAGAGCATGGCGATCCTCATTCAGAAATACAATCAAAGATCTGGATCTGTCTGCAAACGAGGAGGTCGACCTTTTAGTCAAGTGGCTAGGAAATGAATCCACAGAGCATGCAAAACGGATTAGGACATCAATTTAGACTATCCCGACAGAGGACTAAACCTGATATGGGAGAGACTGGAGGAGTGTTACGGCTCACCAGAAGTGATAGAAAACGCACTCTTCAAAAGAATTGAGGATTTCCCCAAGATGCAAGGCAAAGGTTTCCAAAAACTGAGAGAATTGAACGATCTGTTGACAGAACTTCAAGTTGCCAAAGCTCAAGGAGACTTACAAGGCCTAGCATTCTTGGACACAGCACGCGGTGTAAATCCCATAGTACGCAAACTTCCGCAAGGCCTGATAGATAAGTGGATCGGTCAAGGCTCCAAATACAAAGAACGATACAACGTCCCATTTCCTCCATTCTCATTCTTTGTGGACTTTGTACACCAACAAGCAAAGATTAGAAATGACCCCAGCTTTAACTTCTCAATGTTTGACACCACGTACCCCAAATCAGAAGAACCTGTCTCAATGCGTAACCTGAGAGATACACCAGTGGCAGTACACAAAACCAGTGTATCTCTTCAAGACACTTCACGCAAAACTTATCGTACTGCAGAGACTGATAAGACCTCATCTAAAGACCAGTGTAAAGAATGCCCTCTGCATAAGAAACCACATTCGTTGTTGAAATGCAGAGGATTCAGAGAAAAACAGCTCAAAGATCGCAAAACTTTCCTCAAAGAAAACCACATTTGCTACAGGTGCTGCGCAGCAACTTCACATCTTGCAAAAGACTGTACAACAAACATTAAATGCTCAGAATGTGACAGTGAAGAGCATAACACAGCTTTACACCCAGGACCAGCTCCATGGACTCTCACACCCTCAGACCAGGTGGTAGAGCACGGCGAAGAGCAGAGAGACCCTACACCTCCTGAAGTGACACCTCAGTGCACCCAAGTCTGTGGAGAAGGACTTAGCAACAAATCTTGCTCCAAGATCTGTCTTGCCACAGTTTACCCCATTGGTCACAAAGAGAAAGCTGTAAAGTTGTATGCCATCCTTGATGATCAGAGCAACAGGTCTCTCGCTAATTCAACTTTCTTTGATATCTTCGACATTAAAGGAAACAGCTCGGCATATTCACTTAAGACTTGCACAGGTGTGAGTGAAGAAAAAGGGAGAAGAGCTACTGGTTACCAAATTGAATCCTTAAATGGTGAAACATCCCTGCCTCTGCCTATGCTGATAGAATGCAATCAGTGCCCAAACAACAGAGAAGAGATTCCTACACCTGCAGCAGCATCACATCATGGACATCTAAAAAATATAGCGCATCTAATTCCTGAAGTCGACCCAGACGCTCCAATAGTACTTCTGCTTGGAAGAGACATCATAAGAGTCCACAAGGTGAGGAAACAGATTAACGGTCCTCACAGTTCTGCTTATGCTCAGAAGCTCGACCTAGGGTGGGTCATTATAGGCGATGTCTGCCTAGGAAGCGTTCACAAGCCAACCACTGTGAATTCTCTCTTCACAAATACATTGGAAAATGGACATCCATCCCTCTTTCAGCCTTGTCCTAACAGATTCCTTGTAAGAGAGAAGCCTACAAGTGTGTTATACCCGGACTGTGCAGAAGATGAAGATCATCTGGGGTGTACAGTGTTCCAGAGGACAAAGGAAGACAACGACCCTACCAAAGACGTCATAGAATACCGCATGAAGGTACATGTTTTTGGCAATAGTCCATCTCCTGCTGTCGCCATTTATGGACTGCGACTCTCTGCCCAAGAAGGTGAAGAAAACTATGGGCAAGACGTTAAGAAGTTTGTTGAAAGAGACTTCTATGTGGATGATGGCCTAAAGTCACTTCCCTCACCAGAGGCTGCAATCAGCCTACTCAAGAGGACTCAACGTATGCTTTCCTGTTCAAACCTCAGACTGCATAAAATAGCTTCAAACAGCGAAGATGTTATGGCAGCCTTCCCAGTTCAAGATCATGCCAGCGATCTGAAAGACCTAGACTTTGCAACGGACCCCATACCCATGCAACGCAGCTTAGGGCTCAGCTGGGATCTCAAGTCTGACACCTTTACCTTCCAGGTTGACCAAGAGCAAAAGCCCTTCACACGACGTGGTGTCTTATCCACCATCAACAGCCTATATGATCCACTTGGATTTGCAGCACCAGTCACCATCCAAGGTAAGACTCTCCTCAGAGATTTAACTGCAGACACATGTGATTGGGACTCTCCACTTCCCCCAGAGAAAGAAGCTCTATGGGTAACCTGGAGAGACTCTCTAAAGACATTGTCTAATCTACACATTCACAGACCATATGCTCACATCTCTGCTGCAGAGGTTCAGACTAAGCAGTTGTGTATATTTTGTGACGCTTCAGTAAAGGCGATAGCTGCAGTCGCTTACCTTAAAACAACAGATATCAAAGGTCAAGTCCATATTGGCTTCGTGATGGGAAAGGCAAAATTGGCACCATGTCCTGAGCTTACCATACCAAGACTGGAACTTTGTGCTGCTGTTCTAGCAACAGAGCTAGCTGAGCTCATTGTGACAGAGTTAGATTTAAAGCTTGAAGATACAGTGTTCCATACAGACAGTAAAGTAGTGCTGGGTTACATTCACAATGAGACTAGAAGATTCTATGTCTACGTACATAACAGAGTTCAAAGAATCAGGAGGTCAACACGACCTACCCAGTGGCGTTATGTATCAACTGATCACAACCTAGCAGACCACGCAACAAGAGCTGTTCCTGCAGCCCATCTTAAAGACACTCAGTCAAAAAGAAATGACTGGCCTTTGGGACTGATAACCAAAGTGTTTCCAAGTGAAGATGGAAAAGTTAGGAAAGTGGAGGTCAAGATCTGCAGGCAACACGAACCTAAACTTTTCCTCAGACCAGTCACTGAACTGATTTTGTTGCTCTCTCCAGAGGTACCTTAAAGTGGTATCTTTAAGATACCAGGCGAGGAGTGTGATGTTCCACTAGAATTTTCTGTGTAAATATTCAGATTTGTTATGTGGTATAACAGCACCATCTAGTGGTCGTTTTATAGAATGTCTTTGGTTGTTGATATTGAGGTTTTTTGACATATCTACCACACCGTAGTTCATGAGTCATAGCTTTGATGACTCATCAGCCAGCCCCAGCAGCCATGTTTTTTGCTCAGTATACAGCTAAGACAGTTCATTCCTGAGTACCTCCTGACATCAGAATCCAATAGTGATCTCTTACATCCAGATCTGTAGCCGCACAATCGGTAGGTCCTAAACACATTCACCATGAACTTGACAGCCGTATAAATATTGGGATGTTTACATCATGCTGTTATGAAAATGTGAGAGTTGTAGTCCATGCTTTTCCGACTGGTCAGTAAGCATGGGATATACCGCATGTTATATGTAACTACATGTTATGCATATAGTGTGTTCCCTCACCACTGTATATTGTGTATATATTGTATGCTTGCCACATGTTTGTGAGCACATAGTAAAATACTGTTATTTGTTCCACAGTTTTTTACCATATTCGATTCCTGCAATAAACTTGGTAACAGACATCACGTGTCTATCAAATCACTGTTGGGATCAAGGTTATGCTGTCTGCAAGGATTATGTACACATACACATAAGACGGGCAGAACAGGTACATATCCTTGTCTCCAATGTGCACAATGCACAAATGTACTTAAGGGCCCCAAAATTTCACACCCTTTAACTGGTGAAGACATTCCCGTTAAGGGATTTTTCACATGTAATTCAAAATCAGTAATATACGCCATCAAATGTCCCTGCGGCAAAATTTACGTGGGAGAAACGTCTCAAACTATAAAAGATCGCATCTCCCATCATAAATCGGACATCAGGTGCAAGAAGTTCCATGTTATGATTTGGTAGCTGAGGAGTGCAGGTAAAAAAGGCAATACACCAGAGCAGTTGGAATCTATGAGATTGCAGTACCCTGACTAACCACCACAACTAAAGGCAGCCGTGGAGCGTACCTACGTTGGTCCTAGACGCCTCGTCACAGCCCGAGAAACTAACTACACCCAAAGATAGAAAGAGGAAAGCTATCTGCCCCGGAGCAGAACCCCAAAGATAATAGAAAGCCCCCAAACATGTAATGGCGGCCAGACAAGATGAAATACTGACACAGAAAGAAAATAGTATGAGCAAACGCTGGAGCCCAAACTATCTAAATAGAAAAGGATAGGAAGGGCACTTACTGCAATCCCAGAAAACCCTGAAAAGCACCAACTCTACTAATTTCAAAAACACCTGAGATCACACGACCTCTACCACCTAAATTAGTTCTCTGGTGTAACAAAATCAAACAGCAGCCACTGAAAAAACTGGAAAAAGAAAAAGTACAAACATCAGTGGCTGAACTAAACTGAGAGGGCAAAAGCCCCCGGAGGGGACCCTGAAGGCCCCCACAGAAGTGCAGGACAAAATGCAAAAATATAGCACAAAAACAAAAAGAAGAAAATGTCTTATCTGATAGCAGGAGATGCAGACACAACACAGCAGGCTACAAGGGAAACAGGATTCAAGGATTGAGACCAGAACAATTGATCACCGGCAACCCTGATGGGAAGGTGACTCCCTTATATAAGACCAGTCAGTAACACCTGATTCGCAGTCCTCACAATCTTCACTGGACAGACCAGCACCGCTTGTAACCACCAGAGGAAGCCTCTGCTCAGAACTCATCTCAAACCCATTCACAACAGTACCCCCCCTTGAGGAGGGGTCACCGAACCCTCATTTGAGCAACCAGGTCGGTCAGGATGAGTTCTATGATACGCACGGATAAGTCTCCTAGCATGGATGTCCGAAGCAAACACCCAAGAATTGTCTTCCTGACCATAACCTCTCCATTTAACTAAATACTGGAGTTTCCGTCTAGAAAAACGAGAATCTAATATTTTCTCAACCACATACTCCAGATTGCCCTCAACCAAAACAGGGTCAGGAGGCACAGCAGCAGGAACCACTGGCTCAACAAACCTCTTCAACAAGGACTTGTGGAACACGTTATGGATCTTAAATGTCCCTGGGAGAAGCAAACGAAAAGAAACAGGATTAATAATCTCCATGATCTTATAAGGTCCAATGAACCTAGGCTTAAATTTAGGAGATGCTACTCTCATAGGAATATTTTTTGAGGACAACCAGACCAAGTCCCCCACTTTAAACCGAGGACCATCAGTCCTATGCCGGTT